>JAYKKI010000055.1:1085000-2285000 GCA_039881145.1 Druceiella hillmani
CTACCTCTGAATTTTGTTTATACAGAATACCTAATTCCTAGACGTGTTTTGACTACTAAATATACCTTTACAAAATGATCGGACTATTGCCTTGCTTACTTATTTTCCTTAATTTTTTTTTGGTACATTGATCAGAATATACCGCATCAGATATAACTAATTTTGCCCAAGTTAATTCATAATTGATTTTTTTTCAGGACACGATTTTTTTTACTTATACAAAAGTGATCCATTAACTCAGAAACCATTTTAATACTATTGTTTTTTGAATACGATATATATGGAGACTGGGTCATTGACACAATTTTATCATAGCAAAAATTTCTTAATTTTCGAGATACATTAAAAAGGCTTATTTTCAATACATTTATTATTTTCAATACATTTTGAATAAAGTCAAATTCTTATATAATCATGAAAATAATAATTATAGAAAGAGTATGGTCCAAAAGCGAAAAGTTATTAAAATACCCATTAGCTGCCTTTTGAGAGTACGGCTAAAACTAGTATAATTTTAGATTTTACCCTGACACACAGGGAATAACTAATTCGTAAGCCACAAAAATCGCGCACCTCATCCATTTAATCCATTTAATACCCCGCTACCTAATAAATCCTTGTCACGTTTGATGGTGGGCGAGTACAAAGACATTGAACACTGTACAAAGTAAATAAATATTATTCTCTCCCGAGTACCTGCCGCACATAGCTAAGGAATGAAGTGAAAAATTATCAGATATCAGAGGACAACCTTCCTCGAACAAAATGAATTAGCGAGGAAAATAAAGAGGCCTACGTGTATTCCATTATCTGGTTTTAATTCCAAAGAAAGAAAATAAAACAAAGCAAAGGAAATATAATTAACTGCGATATCTTTTGTTCGCCATTTTATTGTTCAGATTCGGATGACAACAGCGGGAAATTATTTTTCATTATACCAATTTTGGTTTTCCTGTCTTCTATTATCTTCCAGGAGAACCTTATAGTTCATATATAGTTCAAGAATAATTCGTAATATATCAAGTAGACTTTGATAACTGTGAATAGTATATTTGTTACATTACCTGATACACAAATTATAAAATTAAGATCATACTTCTTAAATCATAAACTTAAATCACGGAAAATTTTTTGTCATTTCTATGCAACCCTAAATACCTGATAACTATAGTTAGAATTTTCTTTCAATTTTTTTAACGAAATCAAAACACGCATTTTGTCATAAACATATTCGATTATCTACGCGCCGTGAATGCAGGTAGCCCGCCTAGGTTTTGGTCTTAAAACATAATAGAATCTTTGAATTAACGTAACTGCCCTTTTTGACTTGTTGCAGTTATGCGAAATATCACAGCCTGATACCCAAATATCTTTATTAAGATAAGATCGTAACTTCTGCATGTTATTACCCAGAGTCTAACTTTCATATTATCTTCCTATTTTACAGTGAAATCAATTTTAAACTATTTGATAACTACGTGTCTTAGCTTCTAGACTTATTTTTAGTTTTAAAATTTGGGACTTCGTTTAGTTTTAAAATTTGGATATTCATATAGTATTGACTTACACATAAAGACTGTAAATTTATATCGTCGAATGTCTCTATTCAGTGGTTTCATCGACCTGAGTTTTCTTATTAAAGATATTAATAATTACATAAAATAACCATAAGCGAATCTTAAAAAATTACAAAATGATTTCAATAAACAAAAACCGGAGATAAGTATGACGATACTCGTTATATTCCAAAGACCTGTGGGCGTCGTAGGATATAAAAGGGAAAAATATTAACCGTTTTAACGTCAACTTTTCCCATATATCCAGAAAATATATGTAAAGGCAGGTAACGATATAAAAATAATTAATTTTGTCTGAGTATCGTATAATATTTAGTCCTTTCTATATCGAAGCAAAAATAACCATTAGAAATACAGACACTAGGATTTCATTATATTAGTTTGATATGGCTGTCACTTATCGATAAACAATATTACTGACGTTTAAATTGGTCATAGGTTAATCTTTGGTTTCTCTGGATATTAAAACCTAGTCAGACATTTAGTAAAAATAACTCACTTCGACCTAAAACGTTTCGAACAATAAATCTTATAATAATGTGTAATGTCGAAATATAAATAAGAAACGAAATTAACATAATATGAAGTTATAATCGGTCTTCAATTATCAAGCAAAACTTTGATCGCTTTAGAATGTTCACGATAAGGTGTTTGATGGGGTGGAAAAGAATATCACGACTCTGAAATTATTGCTGCCCACCCTGTCATGGAAAATCTTCCTCTGAAATTTGAAGAACTCTATTAATGTTTGAGATAAAGCTCAAAATGAACTAAATTTGTTAGGTTTGCATTATCTTCGGTATTTACATACTAATACGTGAACATGGAAAATTAACGAATATTTTTAGTATTTGTTATAGAAGGGGAATTAAATTTATATCAATCGAAAGCTACCGTGCCATAGATCTGCATAAAAAATCAAGTGATTATGTTGCCTTCAAGACATATAAACAAATTATATATCCACACATGATCTGTCCACACAAATGCTTTAACCTATTAAATTAAAACATTTTGATCACTGTTTGAGCTTAGATTCCTCACACGAAAGAATATTACAAAAGAAAGTTACGCCAACAAATACATAGCGTTATTTCCATTCCTTTCTTTGTTTTTACTAGTTTGTTGTGTTATTCCACCAAATAGACATTAAATCATTTACTTCGAAAGTATTTCATAGGTTTATTATTTTTGTCTTTGATTCTAAAGTGCTTCCTTTTTGCCCTACCTACAAATAAATTCCAGTTAATGAAATGAAAAACAAGTTAAATTTCGTTACCTTCCAGGCACAATTGTTGCAATTTTGGCTGCTAACTAATTTTTATTAATTTTTCCAACGTTAATAATTTTTATTAATTTTTCCTACGTTAATCATTTTTATTAATTTTCCTAACGTTAATAATGTTCCATTTGGTCCAATACAAAAACGTCTCCTCTTTTGTTAGTTAAGGATAATTAGTTTATGAAATTATTAGGAATCAATATTATTAAAAAATACTGTAAAAATGCAGCTTTCTAACAATTTAATTTTTAGAGTCAAAAGGAAACAAAGAACTCCCATAAAATCACTTACGTCTCTGTCTGTATATTTTTATGTGTTTGTATTTTATTATATCTCTCAAGACGCACATCATGTTCAGAGATATACTAAAAATATGTAAAAACTATGTCACCTTCCTTTATTTTAGAAATTCCTCAATTTAAAATTAGGAAAAAATATATAAATACATACATATATATATATATATATATATATATATATATATATAGTTGGTAGTTGCACGATTGACATAATTTAAATCATCAATTGTCAGTTGCGGATATACGCGCTTGCTTTTAACTTATAATCCTTAAAAGCAAGCGCGTATATAAAATGTATATCAAAAGTAAATTTTGCCCAATAATGCGTAAATGATTTAAAAATATATAAACAATTTTTACGACTTACATCCACAATTACAGTTTGTCAAATATTCATTCTTTTTAACTGAACTGTGTGTTAATTATTTTAATGGATTGATTTGTTGTAACTTTTTTATGTCATAAAATTGAGTTGATAATACTCACTCATAACATTTGAATGAAATTAATTTCAATCACACAATAACTTTTAATAATTTTGAAAATCCGTTTACACTATAGCGTTACGAAAATGTTTTATTAATATTTAACAAGGTTGAAATAGAATAAATTATGCCAGGTGAAAGAATAAAAATTTAAATTTACACACATCACAAGCAGATACACACACATGCACTAAATTTATTTATACGTAACTTCAAACCAATATTCAGCTTATTTACCAAAGCACTACGTGTTATTTGCAAACATAAAGTCTGTAGTTCATCTTCTTTGCAAGCTAAAGATCTAGGGAAAACAGAAGAACGGATGAAGGAAAGATGAAACCAGCAACGTTATCATAACTATAAGGTTTCGTTCAGATACTTCTAGCCCTACAACCATGGGCAGACCAAGGCTGTTAGCTGCAAATGTTGTTTATGAACATAACATCATGATTTTTCTCATGTTTATTGACTTATTCTTTTTTCTTTGCTGGCATAGTTTACTACGTTACGTGAGAATAATAAAATCACAGGAAAAATAAAATTTTGTTGTTTTTAATGCATTCTTTGCAAATTTTTATTTATTACTCCTATCAGGTAACTAATTTAAATTACATAGTAAAATATATGAAGCGGAATACATTTAACTTTAAAGAAATGAAATGTAAGATCATTCAATGTTCAAGTGCACTGTAAACAACTTTTAATTTCTTTTATTACGGTAGCGTAAATTAGATCATGTGGAAACAATTCTCAAAGCGTATATTTTCAAATTATCCAAATACTTGTTATTGAATCATTTATTTATAAGCTATAGGTAATCAAAACAAAAAATTAGTTCGTAATTTGCCAAAAATAGTACAAATGAAAATTTTTAGTCCTTAAAAAAGCAGTCAAATTAATTTTACGAGAAAAAATTAGTCACCCCTTATAAAATTATAAAAAAAATTAATTCTTTTTTTATTTTACTTTATAACCCTCAACATAATTAAGCAGCTTCAAATATTATTTTATTTTTAAATTTTTTATTTAACTTGATTAAAATGTTATTTGTGAAAAAATCTGTTAAAAAGGTATTAATAATTATAAAATAATTGTCAAGCGTTTTTTTTTATTTTATTGAGTGTCCAGTAAGAACAAAAAAATTTTCTAATTTCTCTTTTAAAAACTAAAAACTTTTTCAGATTTCTCCGAATTAAACAAATTATATTAAAAGTATTTTCAGTAAATACATATTTCAAAGACGCATATAATATATTTAAATTTTTTATAGTCTTTTAAATATATATAATTTGATTTATTTCTATTTCTGTACTTTAATGTGCCTAATTGATACATAAATACAAAAGCTATATCTTACAGCATATATATATTAAATTTTCAAGTAAAACAGTTCGTCATGAGACTTAGCTCAAAAGTAAAAAGGTATTAAAATAAGGAAAAAGGGAAAGCTAATGTAGCTTCCCTTTTAGATCATGGCTAAAATTATTGAAAATTTAGTTAAGTTTTGACCTGACATATGCCGCAACTATCGTTAACCTCTCCATTATAACCCATTTAACAGCACGCTATTTAATAATTCCTCGTCACGTTTGACGATACGCAACTACAATTATAATGAATATTGTACAAGGTAAATACTTGTAGGTATATTTCGAACACGTGCCGTATATATCTAAGAGTTTAATTGGAAAAAATACTAAATACCAAGAGAAAAATTGTCCTCGAATAAAATGAATTAGTAAGGAATATAAAGAGGCGTACGTGTGTTCCATTATCTTGTTTTAATACCGAAGAAAAGAAAACAAAGCGAAGAGAAAATAATCAACTGACATCAGCAAGAAATTAATTTTTACTACACCGAGTTTTGCTGTTCTCTCTTGTTCAGCAGAATATTTTACTTTAGTTTAAGTGTAATTTATACAATACATATTCGCAAGTAGGGCACGAAATTAGTTTTTTATGGGATAGTAAATGTTGTATATAGATTATATTATTGATTATACAAATTAATGAATGGATATCATAATTCTGAAATTATATCGTTTTTTTTCCACTTTTGGAATAGCCTAGTGGGTTCAAGTTAAATATTTAAGTAAGTTTTTAGGTATTCATTGGTAAAATAAAATCTACCCAAATTACGGGTAAAATGGGAATTTTCCCCCGTTTATCTGCATGCCTTGATACGAGATCTTTTTAGCTAGAATTACATTTTCGCTTTCCCACTTAAATTAAGGCACATACGCATTTCATAATTAAAATATTAGATTAGCTTTTACTCGTGTCTTCGCACGCGTAGATTTTACTTTTAAAACATAACGAGTTTCTGAAATAAAGTGACTGCTCTTTTCACTATTTCTTGCAGTTAGACAACATTTTAGAGCTAAGCGTTTAAAAAAACTTTTAAGATGTGGTCATCGCTTCTTTCTTTTATCGCTTAGAGTCTACTAATTTATATTATCTACAAACAATTTGGTAGTTTTAAATATATTTTTATTTTAAAATCTAAGACTTTATTTAACTCTTTTAATATTAACTCCTCTCAACTGAGTTAAACATATACACAACATTAAAAAGTTACATCGCTGAATTTTACTTTCGGCAGTTTCACTCGGTTGATTTTTCTAATAAATAAAGAAAATCAATATATATATATATATATATATATATATATATATATATATATAATAGATTAAAAACTTAACCTATAAGATGATAAAATTATTATTGTAAAGGATATGCTAGAGATACGAATGAAGGCACTTGTGGACCAAATAAATTATGACAATATAAGTAAATGTGATTACCTCGTAGGTGAGAGGGATAAATGTTAACCTATTTAATGCCAAAATTGTTCAAACATGCAGAAAGATAGACATACAAAGAAAAACTATAAAATTAGCTTAGAATCATATAGTCGATCAGTATTTTCAATTTAAGACTAAAATAACGATTGAAAATACAGACATTATGACTACTCTATTTATTATATTTAGCTTCCATGTTCATTTAAAGAGTACTGCAAAGAGTGCTTAATTCATAGTACGTCGACCAATTCTTCAACTTTTGGTATCCTAACGCTTCTAACATATTTTATGTGTTGTTTGTTTCCGTAATATCCAGGGGAGGAAAAATACTACGTTAATTTTTTTTGTATTTTCAGTCGTTTTTTCTTACACTTTTTCATTTACTGACTATTTTCAAGGATGGCATAAAATTGTTACAGTGAAATTTAAAGCAAAGCTCGGGCTATTCAGTTACAGCACCAAGTTTTTATAGACTTTAGCATTTATCTTCGTCTTATATCATCGATTTATTTTATTAATATAAAACAAGGTTTAACATGAATAATGGTTAACGTTCTGTCTTACTGTATGTAGTAACAACCCGACTCCATTTGATAAAGCATATTACTTTGTCTATCGCACACTCCTGCTTATAGTATTGACATATTTACGTTTTAGAAAAATTCGTGCCTTACTTTCACTTTGATTGAAAGCATTAGACTTACTAAAAATAGTATTAATAAATAATGCAGAAAATAAATGAAAATTTGGAGTAAAATAAAATTAAGTAATAATCGATCTTAAAGCGACTAGCAACTCCATATTTGCATTTCTGAAACTATCAATGGAGCAGACTCGACAGTTCATGACTCGAAACTGTTTAAATCACTGAAACTATCACACAAAAAAGATATTGAAAATTTACCAACACTGGAGATAAAGTGCAGATTAAATAAAAAATATTCAGTTTGCAATATCTCCGATATTTTTAATATTCTCTTTATTAGCTTCACTTATTTGTATATATGTATGAATGAATATAACGGAATTTTTCTATTACATTTTCCATTACATCAAAATTATTTGATTTGTTTCACACGTATCAAGAACCGATGACAATACAAGAACTTCATTACTAAATATTTGTAAAATAAAATTGTAATTTAAAAAAAAACAAATTTTGTAGCAACTTGGACTAAAAAATTAAATATAATTTTAGAACACGAAAATTTTGGTCACGAGCGAACGGAAGTATCATAAGTCACAATAACTTAATTTTATTTAAAAAACTTGACTTACATTTTCAAAACAATCACCCCACTTTTTTTAATTCAAGTTAATTTTTTTGTCAATCGCTTTATTCTTATACTTATTATTCCGTATTTTAATGACGCTTATTAAGCACAGATTAAAAATTTGTACACACTTAAATGAAACTACGTGATGTAGTGATATTTCTACTTTCTTTAATTTCTTTAACACGACCTAGGTTTCTTTGTATTACAATATCTTCAGTTGGGATATTAGCAAAGATAGAATCTTTGCTAATATCCCAACTGAAGATGTTGCAATACAACGAAACCTAGGCCGTGGTAAAGAAATTAAAGAAAGTAGAAATAATACTACATCACGTAGTTTCATTTAAGTGTGAATAATGAATTTCTACAAAATTAACGCCAAATATATTCAATAAATAAAAATTTGTAATTGAAGTTAAATCATTTATTTTATGTTCTTTAGAAATTTGTAAATCTCTTACTTGTGTCCACCGCCAACTTTTGTATATCCATCGGCATTACTATAAAACTTGGCGGGATTATTATAGACTGGCATTACAAAAAAAAAACGCCTTCATAACGTTTTCAGCGACTCTAGCATGACAGAGATAGTGACATAGTTTTGATGTTTTCAGGAGGATTATTACATAAAAAGCACTCTAGAAATATTCTGTTGAAGACCCTAGCACATAAAAATACCTTAAATTCTTTAGATTAGGCAGTTCCGGAAGTAAGTATATAAATATAAGTAATTAACTTAAATCCGCACCTACAAACCTTCTAGAATTTAATTGAATGTATATGTTTATACATAAACACACACACACGTGTATATGAGTATAAAAATATATTTAAAATGTATGGGTAATATGCAATACTGATTTAAATGAAAGAAGCCAAAATGTAGAGGTTGTACTTTTGAGTTAATTCTTTCCATCAATATGGCCGCATTAATATATAAAATTATCGTAGTAATATTTTTGGACGTTATTGCTAATATTTTGAATCGATCTATTAGTTGGTACCGGAGTGTTGTCAATTTTATTCTGTATGAAAGGAATAAAGAATAACATTTTCAATTTGAGTCATGACTAAAATTGACTGGTTAGTTTTAAGTATCTTTATAATTTTGGTGAAAGCAGGAGTTTTATTTTATAAAATTTTAAACGATATGTGCACTGACCGTTAATGCGAGATTAGGTGGAAAAATAAAGGCATACGACTCAGGCATGAATCGTTAATGTACGACTCGGGCTTATTCGCTCTTACCTGATAAAATTTAAAACTTTTAATTATTACTTATAGACATTTATTTATTTGGTTTTAGTTTCTTTGTTTCTAAATTTTATTTTATGCCTAATAATTAAATTGATTATATATATTTCGGGGATAGTTTGAAATTTTTCTGAAAATATATTACGGTTTATAAAAATTACATGGGGATATGTCAATTTTAGAACATAGAATAGAAAATAATTTTTTTACGTCAATTTTTAATAAAGACTATTATTCTCTCCAGCACGAGGATACTATATTTTTTGTGCTTTACAATCATTTAATAAAAAACAGTTTACAAAATTTAACCAAACCTCAATTCTCCCAACTCCTGAATTTAAATTACTGGAAAATGGATGGAAGCAAATGGTGCCGGTGACAAGAGAAAAGTCATTTATCATAATTTTAAAAAATAGGACGTAAATTACTACTTTTCCGTAATTTCAAATCAGACTTTTCAACCCTTCAAACAATGGTCGAAAAATATTACCAGAAAGTTAAATTTTCAATAATTATACTGGGTGAATATTATGATTAATTCAACCAAACTCCTTCTTGAAATCAAATCAAGCCACATGATTATCATAGTTGTAAATCCTAAATGGTTAAGAAATAAAATTAATAACACTATTAAAAGGGTTATGCAGGAGAAGAACAGCATTCCCAGTTTAATAAATTACGCGCTTTTGGTTACTAAATAAAGACTTATATACATTAATTGTTAACAGAATGAAGACAGTAGAGCAAACTTGATCATATATGATCCTACCAATATTCAATAAAAACGTGCCTTCATTATTAGCGACTCATGCTTTTAGTGCAAAGTAAATAGTTGATCCATTAACAAAAATAATATGATTAACGTTTTCGGCAAAAAACGTTCTTGATAACTTTACCCTAGTACAAATTTCGTCATATGTCTTACACGCAAGAAGCTGTCATCTGTGTTTCCATGCATCTCACGTACATTCAAAACGCTTTAGAGTCTGACTTAATGATAGCTTCAACATTGAGAACGTACGCGTGTTATAATGTCATATTTAACTTACTTACGCCAAAAGCGAAATATTTTACTGTCACATTGGAAATTCTATTTTTCTTACGTTTGTGATAAGATAATTTAGTGTGAATATATCAGGTAATGATATAACTGGTTTTCACTGTTACTAATATCATTCGCATTCTTCATAGGTTTTGAAACTTCAATTAGTATGGGAATAACAATTTTAATAAAACTTCCTACTATGCAATATTTTAGTTATTATTTGAGTACGATTTCAAGTTATGCTCTTGCATTTATATTTGAAAATTAATAACATAACGCCAAAATAACCATACAAGGAAAGCAAACTATTCTGCACAAGTATCATGATTTCTTTAAAGCTTGTTTATTTAATTCGATATGAATTTAAATCACATTTTCTTGGATAGCCAAAAGCTCCTGATAAGAGAAAGCTGATTAAAAACCAATTTTTCCCAATTAAATGAAACTACGTGATGTAGTATTATTTCTACTTTCTTTAAGTTCTTTACCACGACCTAGTTTTTGTTGTATTACAACATCCTCAGGTGGGCTATTAGCAAATATATTCAATATTTGACCAAATTTTGTAAATTATTTTGGTCTTTGTTTTGATATATCATTGTGATTCCGTATTAGTATTACTTCTCAAATCATCATTTTCATGCTCTTTTTTACGAAACAAGAGTGATCATTTCGGTTTCTACGTATGCAAGATAATTATATTATGAGGCATATATATATATATATATATATATATATATATATATATATATATATATATATATATATGTATGTGTATATATATATATATACACACATATATAAAAAAAAAATATATATATATATATATATATATATATATATATATATTTGGAATATTGAGAAGTGCAGTGAAATTAAAAATAAAAAATAATGATCATTTAAAGGCATTATTGAACTAAGTATTAAGAAATAGAGAAAGTTGTATTTTCAATGCCATGAGAGATTTTCCGCAAAATTTATTAAGACATTATTGAAATCTTGTATATTTTTTTAGTGTAATAAGTGCAGTAATCACGAGTCTATCGTAAAATAAAAATAATGATATAAAAGTAATTAGTTGATCATAATACGCCCATTTTATCACCAATTAATATTTATAAACTTTAAAAAAAAAATAACGGTCTAAATTACGGTAGAGAGTAACAAAGCTATAATATGAAACTAGAAATGTAAGTATTACCAATTCCCAAATTACATATTATTAATATGAGACAAAAAGACGTGGTGTCTTTTGTCATCATATAATAAATTAAGATGATTTATCAATTTGATCAAAGTACTAAAACATGAATTCCCTGAAATTTTTCAGTAATATGCATCCCGATAAATTCCTGTACATGTACACGATCAATAAATAGTTTAATACTGCTCTCGATGGCTCTTACACAAAATTAATTTAATGACAAAATTTAATTGAAACGGAATTAGGAACTACAATAATCAGATAACACCAGTTTATAAATATGTTTTCGAAAGAAATAAGTTTTTCTTATTTTTGTTAATTAAAACTAAAAATATATTTGATTTAAAGAAAATCCAAGCTTCTTGATTTAAAAGGTTCGTTACTTTAAAAGGTATTAGTTGTATCTAACTTTACACACTTGCAATTTGGGCACAGCAAAGTTTAAAAATATATTTATTTGACAATACATACATCCAATAGGTAAATCCATCTATACACATTTTGATAACAAATATATTGACAATCGCTGGTAATAAAACCATTGTCAAATCCTTACATAATACACGTATCTTTTGCAAGTTTTTCCATATAATATTTTATTTAAATTTTTAGGGTTTCGTACCCAAAAGTCTTTGAAGAAAATAAATTATTATATCTACGCTGTCTATCCCTCTGTACATCTTTCAAAAACTTCTAATTTCCAGAGTAATAAGATAGGGGCTGGATATTTATATACAACGCATATTTTCTAGACTCAACGTCGAAAATATTACTTAAAATTATATACAATTTCATTTCAATTGGCGCTCGTATATATATGCAAAGGGAAGTATAAATTTTTCTTCTTTACCTCCGTTTGTAGGGGATACATAAACGCAGTTCTCTAATTAGAGTAAAATCTGGTATTTTCTTTTTTCATTGGTATGGTTGATCATTAGATTTACATTTTCATATCTGTTAAATAATCCTTCAAAAATTCATCTCAAAATCTACATTGCAAGCAAATAGGAGCTAAATTTAAAATATTAGATCAATTATGTGTAAGAAAAGCAAAGTATTTTATATATTTTTATGCCTTTCAAAAGCATGTGATGTAAGATATATTCACATCATTCATAATTTAGTTATTTTATGAAACAATATAAAACGTTTATACTATTATATATTTATATTATTAGAAAGCTTGATTGATTAGATTTTTATGAAAGTTCAATTTGTACTTGATAAAATTTATTTACAAGTTCTATTACTTGACTTATATTTTACAAAGAAATATCTTAAATCTTTGTATATCCATTGTCCAGAAAAATGTTGTCCTTAAATCGAATAAGTACATTGTCGGCCGCTTTTCCCTATGTTGTAAATAGTACTTTATCTAAAGTAATAGTACTTTATCTTACTTAATGCGTGATTTATTTCGCTATGTTTACAAAATCTTAAATAATATATGGAAAATTTACTGCAAATATTTATTTAAGAAATTAATATGTTTATATAACGTAGCTAAAATTTCTAATTCACCAAGTTAATGTTTTTGAGATCACAAATAATTATTATAAAATCCACTCTATATTTTTATTTACAAAGCCATTTCTTCTATGTACTGGGTTACTTTTATTCCTTTTAACATAAAAATTCCAAAAATATTCACTGGTTGCGGCAAATGATTAAACTTATCAATCAGAATCAATTTTAATGTATGAAACATTATGTAATTATAACTAATCTCTATATTTTAAATGTCTACATTGTGATTTTTCTATTACCGTATCGACGTTGCGTTATCTAACAGTCTTATAAAATAGAATACGCTATATCAAACTATGCTGACGCGTGACAGAATAAAATGTGTATCTGGTAAAAGTAATTCATCAAATCTCAAATCATCAAAATTTAAGTAATTTATTGACCAGATATGTGTATATATATATATATATATATATATATATATATATATATATATATGTATATATATATATATATATATATATATATATATATATAAATGTATGCAGTTGTATCATATTCCTGGAATTGACGAGGAGAAGCTAAGTGATTCATCTTGTTAGTAACCAAGTGTTTTGCTTCTATAATCCTTGAACACTTTTATGATTTTAAGAAAAGGCTCCTCCTTTTCTTTCTGCCAGTAATATATTTGGCGTTAATTTTATAGAAATTCATTTTAATTTATTTTTTCACAACCAAATATCACTATGTGATGTAGTATTATTTCTACTTTATTTAAATTCTTTACCACGACCTAGGTTTCGTTGCATAACAATAGGCAATTTTTATAAAGTTCTAATCTTTACAAATTGCCCACCTGAAAATTTTATTTTTAGTGAACATTATCTCGAAAATGTTGGCAGTATTTTGGAGAACAATTAAAGAACACCGTGTTATTTTCTCTCAAATTTCTTAATGAAATTACTAATTCTGCCTTTACTTAAAACATTTGATTTAAAAAAGATTAAAGTTACCTTTTAATTCATCCTAAGTGCAATCAAGTCCAGTTAATTGATAAAGCAATCAGCGTGAAATATTTCTATATGTTTATTGTTTTTCTTTCGCGACGGGCTGTAAAAACCCTAATAGCTTCGTCACGCTTTACAAATTATTGAGTGTCAAATGAAATAAACTCTCGGCGCAGCACAAATTATAACTTCCTTTTTGTAGGGACTGTCAACGTCGTCAATACACATTTAGAAGATTTATTTTGAACTGTATTGTAATCTATTTATTGAATAACTATATTTAATTTAAAATAAAATGGCCAGCATTTCGAAAAGTAAAGCTAAATTACTTTTCTTTTCAAGAATCTAAATTATTTTACATTACTCGAATTTAGTTATTTTGTTAATATGTGATAATATGTTTCTAAAATAATTGGCTGAAAATGGTATGATCTTTAAATTTTATAGTAATTATTCTTTTCAAAAAGTCAATAGCTGTCGAAATATTAACGAAAAACAAAAAAATTATCCTAATTTTACGCCTGAATAAACTTGCGGGATTCATTTTGGTTCTTTTCTTATGGTCATTAAAATATAAAAAAAAACTATTTCCGCAAAAATGCAGCTTATGTAAATTAGTTTTTAAATTTTGTAATAACTGAATTAAGCGTAAGATAAATCACGAATATAATTATTATGGCTCCATACGCATTTAGGCACAAGTAAACATATAAGGTTGTACAGCAATTCTGCCACACCCTTCACAAATTTAACATTATTTATCAGCATTTAAGTACATTTTCACTTACACTTTCCCCAAATGTAAAAACATTATGAATATTTCCAAAGAAGTTTAGAATTACTGGTATAGCTTTTTAGCTTAGGTAAATTTCGTGTAAAAGTATTTTTTCATAACTTTGACTTTTAACAGTTTTCTAGATCATGGGGAAGTCTAACTTTTGGTGGATATTTCCTACAATATATTTAGAATGTCATAATTTTAGACTACGTAATATGAATGGTCATAATCTTAGATTTAAATAAAAAGAAACTATTGAATATATTTGGCGTGAATTTTATAGAAATTCATTATTCACAATTAAATGAAACTACGTTTTTTCTACTTTCTTTAATTTCTTTACTACGACCTATGTTTCGTTGTATTACACCATCTTCAGGTGGAATATTAGCAAATATATTAGCAAAGATCTTTGCTAATATCCCACCTGAAGATGTTATAATACTACGAAACCTAGGTCGTGGTAAAGAAATTAAAGAAAGTAGAAATAATACTAAATCACGTAGTTTCATTTAATTGTAAAAAGAAACTGTCTAGGAATTATTATAATTTGCAACTTGACTTAATATTCTAAATTTTTGATACTGAATTTATATGAAATACTCACTTTTTAATTTAACCTTTACCTGAAATTAAAAATATTATTATTTAAATTGAACTATCTGTAGTTTCTGCTTGAATTTTTTTGAATCTTAATAATTTGTTGTTATATACACATATAAACCCATTTAAACAACAATATATAACAACGCCTTTTAAGTTTCTCCGTCAAATTATTTCTAACGAAAACAGTTTAACTCACAAACTTTTGGGAACTAAGCGGTTATTTTATACATCAACCATAAAAGTTGTTTAATATTTGTTATTTATTTCACATACGATACTTCTATCGAATAAACACTCTGCGTGCCGTTAATACCAAGAATATTACTACACAAATATTTTCATGTTTCTTTTATATCTTGCAATCAAAGACTTTCTACGTTATGGTCGAACGCTAACTTCAAATATTGTTTAAATTCCTCTTTCACGTGTACATTTTTTTTTGTTACTTTCCTTGGATCTAGTACCTACGGTGGATTTACGTATTTGCTTTAGATGGTTTGGTGCCAAGATCTTCTTAATCCATTCTTTAGAAACTCGTTCACAAAGTCAGTAATCCTCAATTCTGTTTATTCTAAGGTTCGGTTCAGTGCCAACACATAGTTGTTTAAAGATTATAGGAAACATAAAATATTGTAACTGCTTTACATGGTTTTAGAGAAATTATTAGTTTCAAAAAAATTTAATGAATAAATAAAAATAAGTTTTGTTAGTTTACATAGATATCTACGGATTAAAGTTATTAATGAAGAGCCATAAAATTATGTACGGTTATTTTATTCGCTCTATCGGTACTTTAGAGTCAATTCCAAAAATATATCGATTTCTATTTTTTAATGAATACGGTAAATTCTTCTCTCTGTTTGTCGTTTAAACAGTCGATAATTAGATCGTTTTATATATAAATATATATATATATATATATATATATATATATATATATATATATATATATATATATACAAATATATGTGCTTTGGCGACTGCGGCATTGAAATGTAATGTATAATCAAACATATAGTATTTACTTTTATACAATAGACGCTACAGAAAATATATACATTCATTGAAATTGAGTTCCTATTCCAATTCAATTGAAATTAATACTTATAATGAAACTGGTCTCTCCAATTTAAATTTGAATAATTTATTATAAATATTTAATATATATTATACGGTTGCAAACTCGTACCGTTGAACCGACTAAATATTAAATTATCATGAGAAAAAGAAATAAACCTAGACCACTTTTAACGAGCTTTCTATTTTCAAATGTCTAGAAGATGGTACAGAATAGTCACAGTTTCAAAGATAGCCCGGATACAGATCTCAAAATAATACTCAATTAGTCATCTTATTATTTATTTTATTCAAAATTAATTACTACAATTTTTATTTTAAGGTGAATTTGGTTTTTTACATTTTTATTCGATTATCACTGACTTTACAAGTTATAACTATTTCAATATGTCCATCAACTTGTAAGCACTAAGGCTCTAAACCACTTGGGTGATTAAACAAAACGACCGGCTTAATTGCAACTTTCTAACATGTAATACGAATTCTGAATGAAGAAAGCTGAAGATGTCAACAAATAATGCAATTTATCGTTAATGTTGTAATCGTGCGCAAGTCACAATGTCAGCATTTGCGCAATGAAATCCACACGTGTCTGAAGATTTCTCTTGTAACCTGACATTCGTATTCTGACGATTTTCTTTTTATGAACATTTCCGGCAAAACCTCTAAAAAATATTACGTATAATTTAGAAAAGTGATTTAAAAATATTTGGAAATTGACCTATAAAATGATATCTCACTAGAAATATGTAATAATTTTCAAATAAATATTTTAATGTTAACTTGAATATATGAAATTTAATACACTGCGTCAAATATCAAAATTTTCTGTGTACTGACGGATATAAATGTTGATCTTATAAGAGTTCCGGTTTTTCTTTTGGGTGATACAGGAATTTGAAATCAATAATGATGAAATAGCAAATAACAATGAAATAACCAAAGTTACTATATATATATATATATATATATATATATATATATATATATATATGTATATATATATTTAACTCACCTATTTATTTTGACCGGAAATTGATCTTCAAAATTCAATAGTTATGAGAATACAATAATGTTATATACTTTAATCAAGGCATATGCTACGTAAATATATTATTTCCAACTATCCAACTATCGATCGTTTTAACGGTATATAGTACAAGTTTGGTGCATAGATAATTGTCAATGCAGTGATATAAATAAATTCGGTAGTGGAAATGACCAAAAATAAATAGGCAGATTCAAATTAGACCTACCCACTATTTTATGTACTTCACATTTATACAGCTCTACCATCTAATGGGAATATTGACCATTAATGTTTTATTTCTCGAATCGAACCATAATTATCAAAAGAAAAACCTATTAGGCATAAATAGAACCAGCACTACAAGGATTCCTTACCGATTTAGTTACGTATAAAAGTTTTTAACATTTAAGGGTATAAACCGTTTCTGTTAACCCTTTTTAAATATTAAAACTAATGTTTAGCGTAATAATATTTCGCACGGTATATATTTCACAGGTATCGTGAATTTTCTAAAGACTATAAGACCTAGGAAACTTCCGGTTAAATTCTACTGCTCCGTTTCTGTTCCGTCTCATGGTTTTTAATTCCGTTATATCGGAATTGAGGGGCGAATGTATAAATATACCCCGGCCATATCTCTTGGATACATTGCTTATAATTCGGAAGAATAGAATATTTATGCTTTCCTAATGATAGCACTTGTAAACGATATGTGGATTATCATTATGTCTATTAAAAATAAATAAAAAATGCATTGCTTAATTTGTTCTCTCTGAAATTACCAAATACATTTACATTTAATACCATATTACATTTAATAATATGATATATGTGAATTAATATGATCTATAACTATGCAAAATATATACGTCAAATGTTTTCTTAGGAAATCAACTTTGACAGACAGGCATACACATAAGCGATTTCATAAGGGTTCCGTTTTTCATTTTGGAAGTGTGGAATCCTGAAAACAATGCCATTATTTGTGGTGTAGAATATATATTATTATATTATTATTTAGTCATTTAAAACTATGGCAGTTTTAAATGACTAAAAAAAATTACAAGGTATTTCATTAAAAAAAACGCTCAGAAGCAAAATTAATCAAAACCCGATATATGTTGGGTTCTGTAAAAAACCGATTTATGTATACATATATAACTTAAGTTATGTATCTCAACTAATTATTTTTTTCTAAATTTGTACAAATTTGGCGCTAGTACACTTTAAATAAAGTTAGTTTTGATTCTCTTACCTTATTTAGTTCAAAGAAAATTTATATAAAACAGTGCTTTGGATAATCGCGAAAACCTCCAGGCATTAATTTGTAAAGAATTCCATTTAAAAAAGTTTTCCCTTTACGATATTAAACGAAAATTATATTTGTTCTACGAATTATTGGTAATGATTTTTTTTATTAGCTGTTTTGTCAGACATAGAACAGTGCAACAAAGGAAATATTCCCTAAAAATGCAATGTTTAGCCAAATTAACTATTTTGCCGCGATAACGCTATTAATATTAGTTTTATTTCATGTGAAAGAGAGGACAAAGTCCTGTCTGGCATAAGTAAGACTTGCATAACGTGGGTTCTGTACACATTTAGTAAAAAGTAAACATTGTACGGTATAAAGTATTCTTATTAAACTGTTTACAAATATTAATTTTTCACAACGTAAATATATTGCCTGCTATGTCTTTAACAAGCTTCAAAACACTGTGCATGCTTCAAAAAATGCTAGGTCTGGGATATTCGTTATAGTTTCCTAAAAATGTTGGTTATGCTTCTAAAAATTTCTTCATAATTTTACGTTATATTTTCAGTATGTCTATGAAGGTAAACTGCCTAAAGTTATGAAAACCATATTTTTTAAACGTCTAATATTAGCTCTTTCAAACGATATCCCACACTATATACGAATGTAAATAATTTCAGTTCAAATATTTTTTATTATTAGCTAGATGTACATGCTAATATTGATTAAATAATAAGATTGATTACTATGTCAAATTTCATTTGTATATGTCAGGCGGTTTCTGAAAAATACGGCTGTAACAGACAAAAAGATACGTGATTACTTTTTAAGTGTTCCGTTTTTCCTTTTCAGGTACCGAACAACTGAAAACTGAAAAATGTATATTGTTTACAACATAGGTTCCAACCAAAATTTTAAATATTTTTTGTAACCTTCATACTTTTTACAGGTTTCAATTTTCAATAAAATCTTTGGGAAGCAAAGGCATTATTGTTGTTTCAATTATTTAAAAAGAAACATAGGTAAACACGGTTGTCATCATAAATACTATCCTAAGCCGTATAATATTTAATGAAACTTTTTACCATCTCTATCTTGCCATCACGGAGGATAAACCGGAAAACTGTCGCGATAACTTCTTTTGTATTTTTTGAGATATTACGGTATTTTATAACAATGAAAGGTATACTAGACTACATATCTACTTGGTTTATGTAAACTGAACTACGAAACAGAACTTAAAAAAGTAAATTTCACTTCATACTAGTTATGAAAACATAACTTTATTTCTCCACTATTAAAATATACTATAGTCCAACTTCAGCATTGTTTATTGAATTGTCTGGTCACGAGAAATTTTATTGTTAAGAAAGCGGTTACTTTTATAAAAATAAAAAAGAATATTCATATAAAAATATCGCGTACTCATACTATTGTTACGAAGTGTAGCTAGGCATGTTGCCCATATGGAGTTGATAGACTAGTCCAAAGTAAATAATCATATCAAAAATGACTTTTGTTAATAGCAGACTATTTTTAACTCTCCGTGTATTTTTCGTACAAGGAAGACCTTTAATTTTTTTTAAATTATACCGAGGATTAGATCGTTCTTAAAAATGAAGGCAATTAAACCTATTTTTGAAGGGAAATTACATTTATCATTTCCTCTGTAGATATGTCCATATGCTTTCTCTAAGACTATATGAAGTTAGTGTTGAAAATTTAACCACGGAAGAAAGGTAGCGCTATTATTTATTTTATAACATTAAAAAACTATAATTTTTTGAACCGTAATTCTGCAATAACATCAGTTTTAATTTTAAATTTATTTTAAACACTATACTTTTAAACTTTATTAGAAAGAAGTATAAATAATATTTTAATTATTCGACATTATTAACCATGATTTAAAAATAAATGTTTCGGAATTAATAAGTTTCTACTTCTGAAGTTTCGGCGATGCCGGTGAATTTCGGTGATGATGTAAATATGTAAATATATATATGTATATATATATATATATATATATATATATATATATATATATATATATATATATTAGCAACGAATATTTACTAAATTTAAACACTGATTATATTTGCAGGTTTTAAATTGTTTGGCTTCAAATATCGTCATCTATAAATATTGTATGAGTAGAATATGTTTATTTTTTAAAATCTCTACACTGATGGAAAACTAATGGTATGTCGGGGTTCAATACAAAAATGTTCGGATTGCTGCGAAGATCAAATGTACAGTTCAATGCAACATCTTAGCGCGAGCCTACACACATCTGGCAAGTAAACTGGTTACGTAAGCTGTCGAGTATATTGCTTCAGCTCGCACGTGACCAGGTATATTAGAAAGATGAGTGGGCACGTACCGCTTGCGATCGACGATGATATACGGATTTCACGCCTTACTTCATGTCATAATTTTTACTTAAAACATTTCCAGAAAGGAAACTTTAATATAGGTTAGATGAGTTCAGTGTGTAATCAGAATAAAATATATAGCATTATCGGCTAATAAAATAACGATGAAGTTTAAATGCTCAAAAATGATCAAACGTATTATTGATAAAGAAAAAAGTAAAAAGTACGGACCTTTTCCCGTGAGATGGTTGGACCAGTTGCGAAAACTATCAGGCATCCTCTGTATTGAAGCCACACACACGCCCAATAGCAATGGAAAGAAATAAAAAATCCCGGGAAGACTCTAAGTGGATAGGACGTTCAGTCGTATGGAGACGACTAGCACTAATATTTGTTATTATTTAAAATTATGATTAACACACACACACATATGTGTGTGTGTGTGTGGGTGTGTGTGTGTGTGTGTGTGTGTGTGTGTGTGGGTGGGTGTGTATGTGTGTGTGTGTGTGTATGTGAATAAGCTAATTTTTTTAATGGTTTCTGGCAATTTTAGCAGGCTGTTAATTTGGCGTGTAGTTTTACTTAATATCTAAAAAGAAAAATTAATGAAATTTTTTAAAATACTTTTAGTACTTCAACGAAGTCTTCTTCTCCCAATTACTCCTGATCCGATTCCAGTGCGGCTTCAGTCTCGTTATCTGTCAGTCGATTCATACTCTGAAATCAAAATAATTTACAAATAACACATATGACGTACAAAATTTATAATATTATAAAAATATCTAAAAAGTTTTTCTCTTACCATGTAATTGAGTAGCCCATTAATCTACTACGGGTGTAAAACACCATGTTGCGATCTCGAACTTGCCGTCGTGCACAACCTCTCTCTTCGCGTGTTTGAGGGCTACTACCGACTTAGGAGAATATACAGAATCTCAAAGCGTTACGTTAAAAACAAGACAAAATAAAGATATACAAAATTAGGTGCCCTGGGTTTAAAACATCATTGTAGCCTTTAAGGGTTAACCCTTCAATATTAACATTTGAAAAAAATCATTGCTTTAATATTCCTCACAATATTGAATAAATTTGGCGTTAATTTTGTAGAAATTCATTACTGACAATTAAATGAAACTACGTGATGTAGTATTATTCCTACTTTCTTTAAGTTCTTCACCACGACTTAGGTTTCGTTGTATTACAACATCTTCAAGTGGGCTATTAGCAAGCTATTAGTTTCGAGATATTTAAAATTCAGAGTTTTACGCATTTAAAGATGTTTCTACTATCTTTGGAACATAACAAAGCAAATGAATATGGCCACGAGTAATTTCATAAATCCTTTCTCATAAATAGATCTTAGAAGGGTCTAATGTTAATCAAACAGTGAAAATATTTACGATAAATAGCTATGTGTTCCTTCGCATATTTCCCTTACACGTGCTGGTTATATTATTTCATTACTTTTAGGTCAATTCTATACGTTTATGACCGGCAGACAGAACTCAGTGCCAAGATCACACACAAAGCCGTCCAATTGTATGTGTTATATAAACTCACTTATTTACTTCAATTATCTCCACTTAGTCTGGGAAAATATTTTACTTGTTGCATAATATCATAAAATTCTAAAATTTTGTTCTAAAAACTTATTACTATGATACCTTTTAAGTTTATATCATTGCTTGCTTTGTATCTTATTTAATGTTGAATTAAAGATCTATAATTTAAAAAGACGGATAGAAAAATATGTTTCATTATCTTCAGAAATTCGAAATATAGTTTTTTTTATTTATACCATTATGAGTACAACAAATTATTGTTAGTTTTTACTTTTAAATAAAACTTCGACCGTAAAATTCCATAAAACATAATTGCGAGCCATTAGTATTGAAATTATATATGTAAAGAAATCTGAAAAAAAAATGTTTTGATTTGAATACGGGGAACCCCGAGTAGTTTTAAAAATATAGTGAAATACGTAATAGCGGTGCAAATTTGCTTTTACAATAAGAACATAGAAATAATCTGTTTCAAAAAGATACATGGAGAATAGTTCAATCATAGATTTCGATTTAACATAATAAAAAAATATCGCGGCATAGGTTATGACCAACACTTCATTTAATAATAAAGTGTTTGTCACTTTCCCCCTTTCAATAACAAAGAAATAATAAAATAAAAAAATGTTAATTTATTGATTAATTATATATTATTTAGTTTTTATCTACGACTTTATTCGATTGAGTTTTTAAAAATAAATTGTAGTCTATAAATTGGAAATTACATTATTATTTTAAATTGTATTATAGATTACGGTTTAGATTCGATTTTTTTACCATTCTTAATTACAAAACTGTGAAACGAAAAAAATTAAAACAACAAAATCATCATTTATAATATTAGCAAAAGACTGATTTTTCTCGTGATTTTGACAAATTGCATTTCTTTGCAAAGTAACACTTTTTAGTTATTTCTCTATCTTAGCGTGGTACAATATGTTTCAAACAAAACACATTAATATTTTTTCATATATATCATGAAATATATAACTATAGTTCAACCCTAAATCAATCTACCAATTTATACGCGATGTACATATAAAAAACATACAACAGGTAGAGAGCAAAGATTCTATAAAATATCTAATCCTCAAAATAAATAAAAATTAGGTTTTCACACATCCACAACATTTTATTTCTATTATTTCATTATTCCTTTACGTAGAGCCTTATTTACGAAGTTAAAGTAAAAAATAGAATGACTTATTTTTTGTTCAAACAAACTTATAAAAAGATAGGTAGCTAAAAACTTGGTTAGAATTCATTCATTCTAACCTTGTTGTTACATATGTGTAGGTAATAAACAAACAGGCGTAAAATTAAATTTCTAGTGTAGTTATTGGATAACATCGTCTAATTAGGAATCGGATAGCGATGCTACTAAAGTAACACTATCTAGAGTAGTTGGTAGAAATTTCATCAAGATCAGATGAGGATATCAATATTGAAGATTAGGCAACATTGACCTTGTAAATTTTGGTCCAGTAGTTATTGAAGCTTTCTTGACACGCTTAGCAAAAGCATTTGTAAATTTTAAAGTTCCGTACAAAATTGGAAAAATTAAATACCTATGAAAACTGTGGAATACGCTTGGAGACTATGCACTAACTATAGTACCTTAATGTCTGCCTTCATATTATATATCTGTCTTTATCGGTGTCATTCATTATCTACATATTCGTTTGCCACAGGCATTTTTCTTGGGGATCATTTGATATAGAAAATTGAAATAGGGATAATTCCTAGAAGTAGTGACACAGTTCCCGACATTATGTACAAAATATTGAATTAACATTGCATGGGGAGTTCTCATAGACGAGAAAGGAAATAGAAATTTCAAAATCTCCGGATATTCGCCTTTCCCTCACAATCGCAAATACTATTGATGGGGAAGTTGTGAACAAACCGATAATATTGTTATTAAAGTCAGAATTGGATAAAACTTATCAGCATTGCTTGATTATGTTATTATTTTTGAAAAATTATGACCAAGTTATTAATATCGTCGAAAAGTGGTTTACACATTTCATAGTGTTTGGCTATGAATCTCAATAAAGTCCCTCTTTATCATATTTTAAATTTTTAATGAGTCATTAATTCCTAACATAATATGATTTACACGATGGTTGTGCACGCGAATAGCTCAGATTTTACGTGTACTTTTACATGTGATTTATGAAATGGTATGGAAGATTAATCGCCCAAGTACTACATGCATTTAATCCAATTTTAGGTTAGTTTTACAATAAAAGTTTTATAATGGTTCCGTACATGATTCATTAATATCCATCATGCAAATTTTTTAAGAGACGCATTCTTGGTTATGTTTCTACTAACATTTATTCAATGTATATCTAACGATGTCTTCTCTGACATCTGCACGATAACTTATTAACTACTATAATGTTTTTAGCGAAGTGAAAATTACTCTTATTGACGCTTTTATGGAACTTGTGGTATCTTCCTTATTTTAGGCTCTTTCTTATTTTATCTCAATAATGTAAATTGGACACTTTATGGTATTCTACCCAATTTGTGTGCTCCTACCCAACATACCACAACAAAAACCAACATAAAGATTTCTTTGCATTTTATTTTTAGGCTTCCCCAAGTTTCATTATTGCTGCTTTACGATATTATCGGTACTTATTTTTGCTTCTATTCGAAATTATTTTTACGGCGAATGCACTCCTCAAAGCGTAAACGCGAATTTGCAGTGTCGCAACGTAGAACGTCGACTGATATGGCTATCACTTCTCCCGTAATTTTTTAGTATGTATATATATATATATATATATATAACAAATAATATATATATATTATATACTATCGTAAAGATGCCACTGGTTGCATCTAGCAGGTTTAAAAACTTGTCAAAAAGTCGCCTATAACAGTTATTTATGTACTGAATTAACCATTATTTATATGAATTCTGCTTAGTTATTAAGTATCACGAATTTCCTGAAGGAGGAAATTCATTTCATTATATTTTTATTAAACACAAACACAAAAGAGAAACTTATACCTTTTGTTTTTCGAACATTTAATATTGAATTTGAATCACACACTATTTAGTCGATTTGCATTATGAAAAGATAACTTCAACTCTTCAGAGGCATTTAAAACTTTAACATGATAATTGTCATTATCATAAACACAGTGATAGGAGAGTGTTTTCGGAGGAAAATGTAAAAATTCAATCTTTGCTAATATCCCATCTGAAGATGTTGTAATACAACGAAACCTAGGTCGTGGTAAATAAATTAAAGAAAGTAGAAATAATACTACATCACGTAGTTTCATTTAATTGTTAAATTCTAATAATAACTATCAATAATTAAGTTAGATATAAGTCTGTAGAAACAATAAAAAAATAAAATGCATCTTTTGTATTTTCGCATTTAAAATATGACCATATATTTTTAATAACTCTTTTTAATAATTATTTATCATAATTATCTTTAAAAATTACTTAGTCTTACGTTCTATTGACCTTTGTAAAATTTTAAACAAATTCATACCAAACATCATACAAAATTACTAGGTAAATAGGCATAATTACGAAATGGTTTTCAAAACTGCTTTCGATTTCTATAAACATTTCAACGACGTTTTGTGGTATCAATGACGGTTAACATTGTTTCATTTTGTTAACCAAGATTATAATTATACTCGAGGATTTATCTGAAGATCTCAATAACTAAAACAACATTTACACGTTCATGAAATCAAATGTTATCATTTAATCGTCAATAAGACGTATTGTTTATATCATGTCACCCTTTTTTCCTCATTTTTGACTTTGTTACCGTAGTGCACAAGGCTGCGCAGCGTATTCAATTAATGAGCTTTACTTAAATCATACGCCGTAAATTAAAGAATAAAATTCCTTAAGAGACAATATACTTTGTAATGTAGAGAGTGTTTTACATTAATTATCGTCGAAATTAATTTTGTTATCAAAAACTGAATATCAAAATAGCTAGCGGTTTTGAATATTTTAATAGCTCATAATAATTAAATATTTAATTATTTTTATCTTTATAAATTTCTTTAAGTGTAATTCCTTTAATCTTTTATACAATTATTCAACGTTGGTCGTCATAATCATATTAATAAATAACAATTGACCTAAGTTAATAAAATATTCCAATGGACAGTAAAAAGTATTGACAAGTAAACAGTCGTCTTGTAAATTTCAACTAAAAGAATCAGACAGAAAGGCGAGAATTAATAAGCCCACTTAATCGACGTCCTCTTACAGGCACTAGTTTAGCCTTACTCCAAGTACAAAATTTGTCAATTTCATCATTTTTTATTTCCTTTCTTGAAAATTCCATAGTTTTCCAAATGAAAACTTCCATCGAATGAAGAAGATTATTTTTAATTTTTTTGGTCAGAGTTCAAGTACTACCTGCGGATGTACATATAATGGATAACATAAACGGGAACATTACATAAAAAAATCGCCCGTTATTCTATTCGTACTGAAAACTTTTCCCGTAAAATCACAGGTTGAACTTACTTATTTGGAGAAAACCAATTTAAAGCTTTAATATTCATGTTTCATTTTTGCAACTTTTATCCTTTGATAAATAACCATATTTAATGTATTCGAATTGCATTTATAAAACTATGCTACGTTGGTATTTTACAGTAATATTAACGAAATCCGTAAATTAGATGTTAAACTCCCATTGAATAAATAAAATAAATTAATGCTCTAACCATGTCAACCTACTGGGTGTAACTGCGTAGACAATATATAGTGTATCTTATACTATTGGATGTATTCAGACTTGGATTGCAATAATATAACTCGATATGTACTAGTTCATATTAGATCATAGTCTTGATGGTAGATGAATATTTTGAGATTTGATTTTATAATAATGTTTATAGAAATATTTAAAAGCCACATATACATGAAAAATATAGTTTTCAATTGGATTTTATAAATAATTCCGTAATTATTAAATAACGAAGAGAATTTTTAAATACTGATAATTGAACAAGAGGAAAAAGCAGTTAACATATTTTAACTGCATCTCACTTTGACACTTCCGAAAACATTCTGATGCTGTTTATATTTATACGTAGAATTATTTACCACAGTTAACATTAGTTATTTACCAGTAACTCGAGGACCACATTAGTTAAGAAAAGAAACAAAGAAATTCCTTGAACATTGAGTAAAGTCGTAAAGCAAAATATATTTCCATGAAGAAGCATTATTTCGAAATGTATAAGGCATTTTTATAAATAAATTCGCAGTGTACCGACCTTAAATACTAAACATATCACGTTAAAAAATATAGGAAGAAAAGTTTGTTATCATATTTAAAATAAAACGAACAAACGAGTAACATTCAAGTTTACATCCTTAGTATCAAGATGTGTATAATTAAATTTCTCAGCACCCCTCTTGGGACCCGTAACATCCTCCTTCATAAAAAAGAAGAGACTCTCGAAGGACGCCTAATAATGCCCCGTATCTACTATCGCAAGGGTTTCACCCAATAGGGTTAAGTAACGTCCCTACTCAATGAACCATTTAGTACCTTAATTTTCTCTACAGCGCTTTTGGTGAACGCTCTAAATAGTTCATAGCTTGGTTGAATGTGGACCAAGTCCCTATCATTATGATACCTCGCTCTAATGATTCGCGTCATTCGACTCTACTTCTTTGCTGATGTATGCTCTTAATCAAAACTCTACTCTCATCATCATCAACTCACTGCAACTGAACAAAACACGATTTGCATCAAGCGTATCGTAACCGCAGTAACACGCTAGGCTATTTCTAAGTAAAAATCGATATAAATTAGCACGGAAGACGCCGTGCCCCATCAGAAACTGTGAAGTATAATATTCGCTATCCACCCAGCTTGTATTTAAATGATCAAAAACATGGGGGAAAAGTTTTCTAGTGGTTTTTACTTTAAAATATGACGAGGTTCATCTTGATTGCCAGTGAGCAATGACGATCTCCAAGATAAGTCATCTTTTAGACAAAAAGGGTAAATTTTCAACAAATTCGAAGCTCAACGAACCCGCAGTGAAATTTCTACCTAGTCAAAATTAAATTAGCCGCCCATTTTGCAATCGCGAGTTTACCAGGTAGAAGACCCACCAAAACTGGCAAAGCATCCGTTGAACAGGTGCTGTAACCTTTGGTTAAAGCCATAAACGGCGCGCACTGCGGCCTAAGTACCACCCGCCCTACTTATTGGACACCGACGCAGCACAAAGCCTACACTGATGGCAATTACTGAGGAGGGTTACTAACTGTAATCTGAGCGAAAGTTTCCTTTGGAAAAATACGAAATCTACTCAGAAAGCGACGATGTTAAAAATTGTTACACATAGAGTATGACCATATATTTTCAACATCAAAGCACAATAGATAATAAAACGTGCGAATCCGCCACAGTAATGGTGTTACTGAATGATAAACAAATCATATTTTCTAATTACCATTACAATAAGGTCGGGAAAAGGGGGAAATAGTTTTTGGTCAAAAATGTTTATGTTGTCAGACGATTACCTTAACACTTCCCATTTTTCCCTTCAGTGTAATATACTAAAAACGACGTTTCACTTCTTCTAAGGAGAGTTTCAGAGAGGGTATAAGGTTGAGATTGTACGTCTCCACCAACAAACTTTAATATTGCGGTGGCAAATCGAATATAATTAGGTTAAATAAATATATTTCACTATCACCAAGAGGAAATTGGTTCCTACCCTCCCTCGCAATGAATTTGAATCGGTAAATATATTTCTATAATTACCGCTTACCGTAATATGTTGGATTATGATTAGATATAAGCAGTATTTTTACAACATTATTTTACTATGTACATTTTGTTCGTCGCTCCGCTCGAGTAGAAATTATGATATTGAAAATTAGTAATAGAATGACTTCGACTCATGCGACCCAGCGTGTTACTGTCATGGTATTTTCTGGCATTCTTTGCTTTCCCATATACTAGGATACATCTCACAAATGTCGACATAAATTCATAAGAACTGTCCAAAATAGATAACCTGTAAGAGGCGAAAATCGCGATAAATTCAATCAAGTAGAACTAAAGGTATAATCGTGTGAATAGTATATACATTGTTTTCTATATATGTAAGTTACTACATATATATAAAAGTTACTTACATGAACGGCTTCAGTCGGTAAATTATAAGAATTGCTTTAAGGATCAGGTTTAATTTAATATTGTACATATAGGCACTAATTATATGAATATTTAATTATATTATAAACTTTGGAGAATCTCATTTATCGAAAAAGTACTACTATATTCAAAAAGAACTAAACTGAAACCAATATTTTATTAACACTTAGTAACGGTTTTTTAAATAAACTGACGTTA
Organism: Druceiella hillmani; assembly: GCA_039881145.1. Taxonomy (NCBI): domain Eukaryota; kingdom Metazoa; phylum Arthropoda; class Insecta; order Lepidoptera; family Hepialidae; genus Druceiella; species Druceiella hillmani. The sequence goes on from JAYKKI010000055.1 coordinate 1,114,770, forward strand.
TATACTATGTAATATAGGGTACAAAACGGAATATCAAATTAAAAAAAACTGCGTGCTTGAAAACCTTTGCATTTGAATAACTTTACAATTTTGAAAATATACTCTACGTAAAATGATGGTTAACGTTAATATAATGAACATAAACTTTATTCACAATTAAATGAAACTACGTGATGTAGTATTATTTCTACCTTCTTTAATTTCTTTACCACGACCTAGGTTTCGTTGTATTACAACATCTTCAGGTGGGATATTAGGAAAGATCTTTGCTAGTGTCATGTTTCAGATATACCATAAATATTATCAATGTAATTAAAAAAAATGCACATTTTTGAAGTACGAATCAATTTTGTCAGCCTGGAAAAAAAGTGACCTTATTATATTAGAACCGCAATCATTAATTTTTATTTTATACGCTGATACCCCATACTCCACATGTTCATAAAAAAACTCAAAAAACCCTATATACTTAACTTCAACTATTTTATTCAATTACTGACCTATCCATCACGATGGAGCAATATTATCGAGGTAGATAACGTGTCGTCTACTAGCAGGAGGTCGGACCTCAGTTATTAAAGCTAGCTGTTACAGAAAAATTGTGCCGGAATGAACATATTTTGAGTGGATTTATTCCTAAAGGTTGTCGTTGTAGAAACCCGAGTCTTAAAATAATTTCAAAAGAGAATTAAGAGGAGCACCTCTGTTTGATTGACTGACTATTTAAAAAATTGGTACAAACACCAATACAGATTCAATCCGAACACATAGTCGCCTTTGCATTGTGTTGTGATGCTGTATTGTATTTACATTATTACCGCCCTGCAATGATTAGTTTCTAAGCCACATGTGAAAATTTTTCTGAATCGAAATTTCAAGGCGAATTAAATTAATGCCAAATATATTCAATATAAACTTTATTTACACATTCTTGTAATTAAATGTGTTGGTTAAGTGAAAATGTGGAAAATTTAACACTATGTATCCTGCATATCACTCCAAATATTGTTAAGCTGAAAATTTATTGACAGATGGCGTTGAGATCGCTTCTAATATCGATGATAGGTCATAAGAGTTTCTCTTATTAATTTAAAAAAAATTAAGATGAATAAAGTATTAACCAGTCACATTTATTTCCAAAGATTGGAATGTTTATACTTGTAAATAGATCGATAAAAACAACACACTTAAACGCTCGGACTACTCTTATCCAAGTACATTGTTCACCGCATTGCAAAGATTGAATTTTCACAATAAATTGAATCAATTTTGTTTATCCATAACTCGCTAGATTTTATGTACTGAAATGTAATTTTGGAATATAACTCCATCTGAGTACATGGGGAAAAAATCTCATATGCGTATTAATTAGGCGGAAAATGTTTATGTTTATATGCATATTCGCGTTGATGTCAAATACCACGTGTCCAATTTAAAAAATGTAGGCCATTTATCAATACGTTATAATTTGCAAAGACAAAGTAATGATAAAAACTATTACAGAGTTGCGCCACATTACATAAACAGTGCAAGTTAAGGAGAGACAGCTTACTTATTGATTGATCATCTCGAGCATTCCTTCTGACATACCCTTGACCCTGAGAGCGATGTCATGAAGCGAATGACGTAAAGGCCTAAAGTCATCGCGAGGAGGAAAGCGGATGTTTCCTATGCGGGTGATATTACGGGGCACACCTAGTTAATTCACAAACAGATAATAGTGATAGAATTTTATACTTGATCATGCCGTATTTTTAACATTTATATTTCAGTATATTGACGTGAATATAAAACATATTTCTTGCGTGTAACCAACCAAAACCTACATCGACATTTGTTAGAGATAGAAAGTCTCTACATTGTATCGACTTTGATAAACTATAAACGATAAACTATAAAACGGTAAAAATAACGACGTAACAGAAAGCATACACTTTTGGTCGTACGCGTTTGGCGATTATAAAAATAATCTTGGATGAACAACCTAAATTAAGTGCGGATCTCAAATTTTAAAGTCAAGATATATACTCGCTGTATCACGAATTACGCAAAAGACTTCTCGCTGTTGAATAGCAATTAAGAGAAAGTAATATAGAATTAAAGTGCATAACAGGAAATCGCACCGTAAATCGCGTCAACCTCTCTATACAACTCTCGTCAATTTTGAAGGGTAGATTGCAAGGCAATAATACATATTTGTCATAAAGAGTATTGTAACAGTCATAATTATAATCATAGTTTTTGTTCAATGTTGGTGTGTAAAGTACGCTAAGTCATATCAATTCGTAAATAATTAATGTAAAATTACAAACACCAAAAAAAATAAAATAACAACTACGTAAGAACTAGGATACACTATCGATATACGAGTCAAAAGCAAGCCAGGTTAATTTAAAGCGCAAGGCACATTAAAAATGATAAAAAGACAACAAATTAATACTGAATATTAAATATACTTCCTAAATTATATTAACGTTAGATAATAGTTAACTATGTGCAAAACAAACAAAAAATAATTACAATAAAAAAGTATTATTATAAAATAATAGCAGTACAAGATGTTATATTCTGTAAGTTATATAATAATAGTGGAATTAATAACAATAGCGAGTGAAAAATATTCATTTATCAGCTAACGTTTCGTTTGCAGTATAATAAGCTTTTTCTTTAATAAGCTTTTTAATATGCGGTTAATTAAAAAAATTACACCCTTACATACAAAATTTTCTGTGACCTTAGCAGCCTGTGCTTAATACTTCTAATGTAACGCCTGTATCTAGTGCTATATTTAGTATTCATCACAATTCAAAGAAGTGTTAATATTTTTTGCATTCATATTATTTTCATGTAGTGGTATATTTATTCAGCAACTAAAAGGGTAAGTAACCAAAAGGGTAATCAAGTCACGCGCATTTTTGCAAAAGAAGACTTGTTTAAGTTTGTTTGGAGGTGCAATGGCACATTCAACTTAAGAAAAGATGAAAATCCACCATGGTCTTATTACAAGCATTGTTGAATACTACTACAGAATTAAATCAATGTTACGTTCCTAATTATTTTTAACATTGTAGTGGTTTAAATTACGGTCCTGCTAAACGTTATATTACTTAAACAATCGAAGCTTCACCAAACTATCGATTTTTATTTAGAAGTTTTACATGATAATTAGAATGTAATTATTATAGTTGAAATATCCTTTATTCATGTCTTTGACCTGGGAAAACCGTCTTTACAAAAATGATTAAAATTTGAACGCTACTTCATTCAAATTAACCGGAATGTAATTATAAATCTAAATTAAAATCAAAATATTGATAACGAATGAAATAATTATTTATGATGTACTTTTTAGACGTATATTCAAAATATTCTAAAGGAGGATCTGAAGAAGTTGAGGAACTGAAACCGGCGTCCTTCATTGGGTAGTGGGTCAACATTATTAGAATGTCTTGTGGACGAATTATAGGTCCTTTAAGCACGGTAGCTCCATTGAATGACGTTGTTATTTATTTGTAATATGTCAGAAGTATACTTTTTTCATTATGACGAAAAAATATTTTATTACAGAAATAAAAGCCAGTCCCTCAAAATGAAAAAGTTCATCGCCAAACACTAACGTTAAGAGGTCGCCGACCTATTTCTACGTATGTATTACGTTTATTTGTAGTATAACATAGGATTGCTTTTTGTGGTACTAGATGGGAGCCGCCTTGAAATTTCGATTCAGAAAAATGGTCACATTTGGAACACTTACGTGGCTTAGAAATTAATCATTGCAGGGCAGTAATAATGTAAATACAATACAGCAACACAACACAATGCAAAGGCTACTATGTGTTCGGATTGAATCTGTATTGATGTTTGTACCAATTTTTTTAAATAGTCAGTCAATCAAACAGAGGTGCTCCTCTTAATTCTCTTTTGAAATTATTTTGAGACTCGGGTTTCTACAACGACAACCTTTAGGAATAAATCCACAAAATATGTTCATTCCGACACAATTTTTCTGTAACAGCTAGCTTTAATAACTGAAATCCAACCGCCTGCTAGTAGACGACATGTTATCTACCTCGATAATATTGCTCCATCTTGATGGATAGGTCAGTAATTGAATAAAATAGTCGAAGTTAAGTATATAGGGTTTTTTGAGTTTCTTTATGAACATGTGGAGTATGGAGTATCAGCGAATAAAATAACAATTTATGATTGCGGTTCTAATATAATAAGGTGACTTTTTATATCAGGCTGACAAAATTGGTTCGTACTTCAAAAATGTGCATTTTTTTTAATTACATTGATAATATTTATGGTATATCTGAAACATGACACTAAAAATATTTGTAAAGATAATTTCTTAAGAACGTGAGGCTTTGTACAATAACTGCTTTATAAATGCGTCCAATACATTTTCTTGACGTATCAGGATTGCCACCTACCAAATAACATTTATGTTTGATAGATTTTTAATCTTTAAATATATTTGTTTCTTTACAATATTATTATTTGTAACACGACTACTTTAATTTTATAATACTAATGTTATTTATTCAATAAATATTGCATATCTTTTTGTCATTGAAGACGGATTGGATCATGGATATAGCCAAAGATCTGGGTTATTAGATTGTGAATTAAGAACCATCATTTATCGAGACCTTAGTCAATGCTATGTCAAACTTTTGTACTCTTTGCATGTGTAATCTGCGTTGCTAAATGTTATTTTTTATTTCAAACCACATGAAGTCATTAAGATCTTTTTTGGTCAAAAGATGTTTTATAATTCTAATACCCGAATTTTTTTTTCTATTCATATTTCCTAATGGGCCTGGTTAACTGGGACTCTTGGCCGGGCTCCGTTTGCTGTAAAATATATTCGATTACTATACAACATATATATACGATGGTAATAATTCCATGAGGTTAAAAAACTGTGAAGAAATTATTACGAAAGTATATATAAAAGCAAAAATATGACATATTTTTTTGCTTATACTTCGAAAGGGGCTGTAGACAGATGCAACCCAAAGTCAAAGAAACCCCAGGAGATATTTGTGAGACGGAACTTCAGATCTACTATTTTTTTTATTTAGACGCGGGGTCAAATTGTAGTCACGTATATAAAGATACCTGCATAGGTTTTTTTTCTAACTTTTTCGATGACTATTTTATTTACATTTACTACCATCAAAATTTTCGGGTTTTTCGGGCCCGATATAATATCCTATTTTTGTCCAAATAATTAAACTTGGTTTTTAAATTACGGCAACAATGCTTCATTTTTTTAAATGATTATTTGGTAAATGTTTCCTAGGAAAACGGGAATGTTTTGATAAACACTATTAATATTTCTAAAATACTTGACTTGAGTTTAAAGTAGGTTTAGAAATGTAAGATCTTTAGTAGATTTTTATATTTTATACACTGGATCATTCTAACAAACATTCATTTTAAAGCGGGATACTCTTACATTTGTAGAAACAGACGCGTATTTTCAAACTAATGTGATAATTGTAGTTTTGGAAAGTATTTAACTAAACAAATTTGACATACAATATTTTATTCATCCTATTCGTATGACTGTTTTATATTGCAAAATGGAATATATATGTAAATATATATACATATATATACATTATATATATATATATATATATATATATATATATACATATATATATATATATATATATATATATATATATATATATATATATATATATACATACCATATTGTGGTTTGCAGATAATATAATACACAATTAAATGAAACTACGTGATGTGGTATTATTTCTACTTTCTTTAAGTTCTTTACCACGACCTAGGTTTCGTTGTATTATAACATCTTCAGGTGGGCTATTAGCAAATATATGTGCCAATAGCCCACCTGAAGATGTTTTAATACAATGAAACCTAGGTCGTGCGGAAGAACTTAAAGAAAGTAGAAATAATACTACATCACGTAGTTTCATTTAATTGTGAATAATGAATTTCTACAAAGTGAACTCCAAATATATTAAATATTCGATAATATATTAAATAAATAAGTACAAGATGCAGTTTTTTTTGGGTTTCTTGTAATTTTTGAACATATATATACAGTTTAGCCAAGTATCCTTGATGGGTTTTGAACTCCTGCGAAACCACTTACTTTCTAATTAATTATTGAATAGTTTATAAAACAATATAATAAATGGTTCTGATGGCTCCCTGCGCAGACGTAATGATGTTAAATGAATTCGTTCTCTTAAAATGAATTCGTTGACTTGATATATATTTTTTTTTCAAACCTGGTAATGACACATGAAATATTTAAAAGTGAAACATTTTTAAAATCTATATTTTAATCTTGTTCAAAAAAAAAGTTGTTTAACTTATTTTGCATTTTTGCAATTTACATTCCTCAGTACTGGTAATTAAAGAAGTACACGTACTTCAGAAATATTCTAATAGGTTTGACAGGTGATAGGTTTTCTACCTTTATATATATATATATATATATATATATATATATATATATATATATATATACATGTATATATATATATATATATGTATATATAATTATATGTGGAGTGCGTGACTGATATCGTCAACGTAAAGTAAGCGTTATTTGAACTTGCACACGAGCGTGGCATCGTTTCGTAAATGTACTTTTATCGGTTCCTCAAAGGAAAGGGCTTCGGAAAGTCTTCAGCACATTAGTAACAGTTCCGGTTCTGAGGTTAATTTTTATTTCAACTTTTAACGAATTTTGCGTAATCACTTAATTTTGTTGATCGGCACATTGAGACACTTGTATAGGAGCTAATTTACCACAATATTGACCTCTTGAGTTTGGAATTGCCTCAATTTAATTAAAGGAAAAACAGAACGCTTATACAATAATTAACATATCTGTGTATTCGTTTGTCCTTTTCCTTTTGTTCGAAATTGTTTTCAATAAAAACTTGAAATGTTAGCGTAGAAATAATGTATATAGACCATATCGCAATATTTAAATCTTCCACAGCACATATCGCAATATTAACTCTTGAAATATTGAATCCGAGGAGTGGGGAGGGGCGTCAAATTAAGGTTTTGATTTTGTTAAATTGTTTGTCAACAATTCCATGGATATTGTTGAAGATCGTTTGAAAGAGCTAGCAACAAGTGTGTTAATTTTTTTTCTTAATTTTATGTAATATATCTTCATACACATATTGAAAAATTTGCAGAGTATATCTCCTTCGTATATTCAAATTTACTGATTCTGAAATTACACAGAAAACGCGGGGTTTTTTGAAGTTTTGTCAAAATTTATTGAATAATTATAATAATGATTCTAGACACTGCAGTTATCGTGATATCCGTGGTAATATTCTTGTCCTGTGTTCTAATATAATAACATAACAATAAATATTTACTGCGTTAGTAAAAGTAATTTCATACGAAACAGGGTACGAAACTTTGATACCCGAGCTGGTCTCACACTTGGTCGGTTTTTCCTGACCTTTTTGTCAGAGTAAAATTTATTTTTAATCCACACGTCTAAACTATTCCACATTTATAACTTGTGTATATAGGATAGATGCAATTTTATGCTAAGAAAAAATAATTACTTATTTAAGCCTTGATTGGTAAGAGCTACCACTTACAGCTAACTTCAGCAATCTTACTCATACTTTCGATAAAGTTCAGTTATTAATTTGTTGATAATTTATGTTTTAGGGAAATAGCCAAATACTCTTTAAGAGAATTTACCTTTAAGATAAGGGTGACATTGTTATCGTTGCTACTCTTGTACACTATTGTAATACCAAATCGGTGGAAGAAACAAATAGCTGTAATTAAACAGAAATAATAATTGAAGTTCCAAAAATATCGTTGGTGAAATAAAAGAAAACAAAAATTAATACAAACATTAAAAGCGAGTCTGGCAATTTAAGTACACACATTCGTATAACAAAATAAAAAGAAAGCAGTTTAATATTTAAATTTATATTCATAATACCTTGTAAGGAAGGACTTGATAACATTAAATAAAATCTCTGCTTTTGCTTGAACGTCGTTATTGCTGATAAAACTAGAATTACAGAACGGAAACATAAAGAAATTATTTCTCGTAAAGACGAGGTAAAATACTACACAATATTTAAAACGCTACATGGCATTATTTATAAGCGTTAAATTTAAGGAAATTATCACATACACTTTAACAAAGGTAAGAAGTAAAAAGGTATGAAAATAAATTTGAAGGGCTTCCTGTCCGCGCAATGCAACCGATCTCCTCGCAGTAAAATAATGAGTCATCACTTCGGCAAGTCGTCGCTGTCAGGTTCGTCGGAGCTCGATGGCTATTACCATAGTGGTCATAAATCACCGCGCAGCGCCGTAATGTAGTTTTAATGGAAGGAGATAGTTCGCTGCCAGCCGCCCGCACATCGTTACCGCCCCAAAAAGAATAAATTCGCGATATTTGTATGCGAATGAATGAATAGACGTCTCGTCTCTATGCCCCCTTATTTTCCGTGGCATTATTCATATTGAGTAAGTATTGCGTGAGCTTTTGAGCTCCTGGAAAAGTTATTTAACAAGTTTGAATACAGGCGGAGAAGGTAATTTATTTTGGTCGCGTCATATTGTGGTCGATGACCTTTGGAACTTTATTCGTGTCACCACCTTAACGATAAGGAGTTCGCCGATCGTATTAAAATGTTTTAGGTATATATCTTGATGAAGGTCGCACACGCTCTCCCGAAAGTTAAATATGTTTGCGGTTAGTTGTGGAAATAAAATTTATTACTTCGTTTTAAATGGAATATCCTGTTTTATTACCTATTTATAAAAGGCCATCACCTGAGGGATACTTTGCTCGTTATTGTGTTTTAATATTCGTAGCGTAAGCTGAAATTTAAGAACGTTTTAATATTTGAGTAAGAACGTAAGTCTTTCATATCATTTGTTGCATTTGGGATAGAGGTTTGAAAATTTGCAAATTTAGTATAAAAAAAAACTTATGGATTAATTATGTTTCCTTTTATGCAAGTGAACCTTTAGCAATTTATGTTTCCTCGTGTTATTATTTTCTTTAAATGAATTTTTTACTTTGACCTAAAATTATCAGTTAAATATTTCAATTAAATAAATTTCAGCGAAATATCCTGAAAACACATATTAATTAAAAACCATTAGTGAGAAAAATATAAGAAGGGAATAAAAAATAAGCAAGATACGAACTTGTAAATTTACATTGTGGCAGAGTGGAGAAATTTTCCTGTGAAATTTGGTCTAACAGTATATTCTGATAGTACACCATAATTAAGTACTGCTCTTCTTGTTTAAAGGTTAAACGTATATTTTAATATCTCGATAAATTTTAAAATTTACAAATTTTTTCACCTCTCCCCAACTTGTTATTTTAAATATTGATTTATCAAATTAAATTAGGAAATAAAAACAGCCACTACAACCATTGATTTTGTTATATTAATTTCAAAACTTGTACAAAATCTTATTGCTCCTAATGATGTGGTGGATGATAATTGTCGAGTGATAGCACATACGATAATGACAAGATTGAAATCTTAATTCAAAGTTCTTCGACTCACATATAAATCTTACAGAAGTATTAGGTGGCTGGATGGACGTTGTTCTATCCTTTGAAGCACAGCGCCAACTATCGGTTTCATATTTTGTAATTTTCTGTTTTGGCACTAAATTAACATATTTTGTGGACATTTTGGTCCATAAAAAAAGAATTTGGTAATTACTGAAATACAGCACCCCCTATTTTATCCCATCATTGTTATGAACCATCGCCTTTTTACACATTTCGTCATCTAACCATAAAAAATATTAAGTATGTATAACGTCATTTTTATATCGTTACTGAGAAATACAAATTGTCTCTTAAGTTTTATAAATTTCTCCCAAATACAATATTTAAATAAAATAATAAAGATATGAAAGTACTTCTTTTGTCTTCCCTGTTCAATTAGTAAATAAAACCTATAAAATATATAAGTATCCGGAAATTATAATACTTGAAATCTGGTATATTTTTCTTCATTATCTATAAAAACATCATTTCAACATCTTATTAACAAAGAGGTAACCGAACGTCGGTTTTGCAATACCCAGCTTCCTCCAATATCCTGTTTAAGAAAAGTGACGCCCAACAAGGTATTAAGGCTCATGTCGACTCATCGCTGTAGGTGGATTCAAGCTGTCGAGCCGTAGTTGCCTCAGTGTCTACGCCGCCTAAGTGACGACGTGTCTACGGTGCCTCCGATACCAGACCCGCGGTTTAATTCAATTTGTGAGGGAGTTTTGTTGTGTTAAATTTGTTTAAAGTATAAGGCCTGATTCCGTTCTTTTGTTTCCTCTCCTCTTTGCCCGTGATGACTTTTATTTGCGTCCAATTGGGACTTTAGCAATCCTTTTATTGCATCAAATTATGAATCTGATTTGCAGACGTCGGACTTGGCTTGTTTACTGCGATTTGTGTTACGCTTCTAATTTTATGACGTTACGTTAGCATGTTTTGCGCTCTTAGTGTTTCATGATAAATATCGACGTTGTGATGTTATACTAATCCTTAGCATTTGAGGAAACGAAATGTATATTTTTCCACGGAATTATTTGTTGTGATTCCAAATTTCAAAAATAATAATTGAATCCTTACCGTATTATTCCACTCCACGTTACTTTTAAGTTAATAATAATATGTTATTATTCCACTTTGCGTTTTTAACAAACTATTTTCATACATTTCAATTAGAATGAATGGTCTCTCCATGTTACTTCGAGGCCGAGAAATTTTAAATAATTGAGAACTCAATTAGTTTTAAATTGGACTCATCCAATTTTAAACATTTTATCCATCAATTAATTATAAACACTTTATAGCACACCCCAATTTTTAACGTTTTAGATTTCATTTCATTTGAAATGTTTTAGAATTCAATCAATTTAAATTTTTTTGGAACTCAGTTAACTTAATATGTTATGGAACCAAGCTAAGCTACATGTCACAATTACTATTCGAACCTAATTTGTTCTTATGAAACTTTTAATACTTTTTTTTATTTAAATTGGTAAATAATAAAATAAGATACCGGAGAAATCCCATATAAATTATTATTATATTAGTACACTGTTCTTCCTTTGCTCAGTTTCCAGGTTTTTGTAATTTCTTCATCTTATTTACGATTTTGGAACAGATTTTTTATCTTCTTTACGATTTTGAATAATGCAAAATGAACCCTTCTATGCGGATGAACGCAATTGAAATATTGTTCAAAGTTTATTCTAAAGTAGTGATTTATGTCCGAGCCACATCGACATGGAGCTTGACCTGGTAATATATGACCGGGCGTGACCGAACTCGTATATCAGTCAGGCCGGGTCGTACCTACAATGGCAGAGGCACGAGTATCTCATTTATTAGTTTGCATAAATCAAACGACACATGAGACCGCTTCGGTCGCGTATCCTGGTGGAGAGCGGGGTGCAAATGAGAAAGAGGTGTCACACTTTACGTAAATTACGCGACTTATTATCGAGATACTTTGAAAGATAAGGATAAGCCGTGGTCGCCCGCAATCGATTGACGCTGAGAAAATATTTTATTTAAAGATTTCTCGTACCTTCATTTCAGTAGGGATTACTGAGTTGGCATCATGAAAATATATTCAATCTTCTTCATCAAATTTCAACATTATTTTATATTTTAGTCTCCTACTTGTCTTGTTTTACTTTTTTCATTTACATTAATTGACGAATATTAAATTAGGGTTTTAATTTGTATTATTTAAATAATTTATTTGTATTGGAAATATTTTTTTTACTTTCAGCTGAGCGGTTTGACATAACATGAAATAAAATTACAGTGTTGGATACTGATTCAATTATTTTCGTGAAAACATTAACTGTGCCTGGTATATCGAAATGTATTAAAATTTTTGTTTCGAATCTGGGCCCGACTTTTACGATGTAATGCTCTTTAGAATTTTATGTCCTACGTATTTGTGATCGATTTTCATAAGTATTCTCTCCTCTTCAAACACTTCTCTGGAAAACAGTACTAGTTTTATTCGATTCATCAAATAATTAGTCTCTGAGATATGATCCAGTTTAGACACTTGTCAAATATGTTACGACGTCTAGTTACCACGAATACGCACAAACTTTTATCCCTGTTCAAAATATAAAGAGGTGCTTTATCTATTTCTAGACGAGGTAATTAACTTTTAAATTACTTCTACAGAAACAGCCGTTCCTTTCGGCGCGATTGCTTTCACAATTACCATTTGAATTTGTAGCATGTTTTCACATCAAAAATATTAAAAACAAAAGGCAACAAACAGAAACAATGGTTAAAAAGAAATGCAATGAATACAAAACAAATTAGAATTACCAAATGCGTTGTGAATTAATTAAATCCTGTCACGCTTTTGATTCTAAAGTCGTGAATTGAACAGCAGAACACGGTGCAAATAATACGGAGTAGATTAGAGACAATACGGAGTAGATTCGATAGAGTGAGAAAATTCAACTGCTATGTTACCGAGGATCGTTATCAGATGTTGATATGCACATGTAATATATGAAATAGCGGAAGTTTTCGTAGCCGCGCTTAAAAATCTGAGACACAAATGTCAGCACTAATGGGTTGACAACTGAGCCTGTTTGAAATTTATGTAAATTTGTGTTAATTTGCCGTAGGGTATATTAAATAGTATTATATTTAACTTTGTAGTAATTTCTTTAGTAATGTAAAAACAAAGAAAAGTTAAGCGTTTAGAATACCCAAGTAAAAATTAGCGAACGTTGGAAAATCCTTGAATGAAAATAAATGTTATTATTCAAAGAAACAATCACTGAAGCTCTTCAGCAGCAATTGGAATTGTAGTATAAATGACAAAATTTAAAGATGAAACGATTCAAAAGCGATTATTGCGTTAAAAACTTTATTAATAAAAGAAGAAGGCATGCACTTGAAGACTATTTACGTCCCGAGTCAGCGTTATGTCTTCAAATTTGAGAGTGTAAATATAATTCTTCAATGAACTTTTGAAAATATATTTTCAAATAATTGTACACATTTCGTATTTAACGTTACGGTTAATTTTATTTACTTTCATTCAGTAATTCCAAAATATAATGAAATACAACATCAGCATACTTTTTTTATTGTGAAAACAATTCCTGTTTTTTTATCAATGTTTTTCTAATACGATCATCTGATGTCAATTAGGCACTTTCTTGGATGTGCCGCGTTTTTTTGTACTTTTAGGATTATTATGCAGAAAATAGAATGGTTATGTAAGATTAATAATTTAGTTAAATTTACTCATTTTAATTTTTAAACATTCAATTTAATAACTTGAACTTATATTAATTTGTAAACTCCTTATATAATTTCATTCTTTCCATACAATTGTTATTAAAAAACCTAGTATTATTAGGTAATTATTGTACATATATAGAATGTGACATATTTCTTTAGTACTCTTTACATTAACACATACTTGAAAAGAATATACCTTATTTATATCGTGATTATGCCTATTCAGGTGACTGGGTTAGTCGTTATTACGAACAAATACATAGTAATACGATAGTGGCTTGTTATTCCATTAGCCAAAATGGATTTGGCTGTGAGGTTTGACATGCAGCTGCACTTTTAATAATCGTGTCTCAAATTTCCCCTTCGTATTTTTATATATTTTAATACGTTTATCTCTTACGTGTTCACTGTACGTGTTATGTACAATAATTGGTCCGACAATAGTCAGTGAAAACATAAACTATTTGATTTAATCGGTCCAACATCGATATTGGATTTCATAATTTAACCCCACAAATATGGAGTGACTCTGGCTGACTCTGTTATAAATCTGAATCTGTAATAAATCCGTTTTATAAATCCGGTCATGGCCAGATACAAACCACTTTGTTGTGAAAGATTTAAAATAAATGAGAATGGATTTATGTTAGCAATAAACAGCAAACCACCCTTTTTTGTCACGTCATGCTCTCTTTTAAATAAAATTAACCTTTATTAGCTACGCTGATGCCCGTAAAGAGAGATACGTAAGGAAGTAATAATTCTTAAACTTCCTCATATTTGTGATGTTTGCCATCAAGATGAATTCAACCTATATTAAAAAGTAAAAACCTTTTGAAGTACCTTTGCAAATAAATATACTTCTGTCAAATGTGGTCGAGAGCCCAAATAAAGCAAAGGATGAAATCTCCAAGCGTTCGAGGGGTAATACGTCTACTAACTAAAGATGCCCTTTAATCAGGACACTGGTGAAGTTCATTTAGTTTCTTTAAATTTATTACTTGTTATATCCTATTAAATGGAATCATCGCTTTCTCAGCTAACTAAACTTTTTTCTTCTCCATAACAAATTACACGTCCGCCTCGGACTCCTCGTGTTAAATTATAAAATGAAAAATCCTATCGCTACTTATTCAGTACGGCTTATGAAATATGGACTTTGTTGAATAAATATGATCTTAACTTAACGAGTTATTATAGTTTGAAAGGAAAATATAATTTAATTGGTTATCTTAGAACACAATCAATTTCTAACCGAAGAGTTTGTGTTTTTGCTCGTAAACATTTGGAAGATATCGTGAACTTAAAAAGATTAACAGCGACGGTAAATACTTTGAACAATTTTATTTTTGAATTTGTAGTTTTCATAGCTTAGTTTTCATATGTTGAAAATTAATTTTGAGTTTGTAGTTTTCATAGCAACTGAAAGTCGCAAATCAATCAAGTAACTAACTAAACAGATAGATTTTGTCCAATTAAAAATACACAGTTTAAATATGAATTTACGAATACGAATTTTCAATCCTATGTTGTTCATATCATATTTTAATAGAATCAAAAAAATTCGTACAAAATTAACATCCCCTCTCTTCCTAATGTTGTACATTTTACTTGAAGGGATGAAATTTTGGCATGTTTCCATGTGGAAAGTTGCAACACATTTGCCATTATAGAATTTTAGATTATTTCTGTTTAACGATTTATATGTTTATACCATTAATATTTCAGTACTGTACCATACTCTTGGTCGCGGATTAAAAAACAAGTGAAGTATTAATATTGTTAATTTAATTACGGTGTTTGTGGCACGGAATATTAATTGCGCTGGTACTTAATAGATGTTAAGTTTCATAATGGCATACAATGTGTAAACACCTTTTCTGGTCTAATTTTTCAACCATGGGTCTGAAAAATCTTCAAAAATTTTTTGCTTAATGCCAATATTTAATTAATATTTTAAAGTGAAATATTCCACTTTACTTGCATCAGTAAGAAATAAATAATCCTACTTTATACTAAGATCACTTGACCAGATTTTTATAAAAGTTTTTTTCTAATGAATAAATATGATTTTTGTCGGTATTTAATAGTGATCCGGAATTTTATTACCCTCAATTGTTTTGTTTTAAATTTCGTATGGAGATACATATGCCGATTAAGAATTTAGCGTACTAGGCGGATAATTTACTGAGGCAACATTGTCTGCGACAAATGGAATTTGGATGTGTGTAAACAAAATAATATGTCTACATAGGACATTTAACTTACATCAGGATAAGACAATAATAATTTTTTATTTACATTGGATTTTTTATTTATAGGCAAATATTTTTTTCAATTAAATATCTTCAAATTCTTGTTCCAGAGTTCCATTAATTTGAAAATAACGTTGAATATATTTGGCGTTAATTTTGTAGAAATTCATTATTCACAATTAAATGAAACTACGTGATGTAGTATTATTTCTACTATCTTTAATTTCTTTACTACGACCTAGCTTTCGTTGTATTACAACATCTTCAGTTGTAATACAACGTTTGTATTACAACATCACATAAAATTGTATTACAACATCATCATCGTTGTATCAGTGGTTGTATTACAATATCTTTGCTAATATCCCACCTGAAGATGTTGTAATACAACAAAACCTAGGTCGTGGTAAAGTATATAAAGATAGTAGAAATAAATTAAAGATAGTAGAAATAATATTACATCATTTAGTTTCATTGAATTGTCAAAATAATGTGTTTGGAATTTCGTGAAGATTTTTTAAAGACTTTCTATTACTTGGATGGGGGATGTGATGTTATTTCTTTTTCTATGTTTCATATGTGACGTAGGTATCGAAATTAATTGCAACTTTAATTAGTTAATTGGTTGTTTAAGATTTTGAAACAATCAAATTTTCGTGTATTTAATTGTGTTTATCCGATTGGTTATCATTACTTGGTGTTTCTCTTAGCTTTTAAAAAATTAAGTCTGTAGTTACTAATTATCGCTCATTAGATGACCGATTCATTTATTTAATTTTTATTCGAAATCAAAATTTTAAAGGAAAAAAAACGAAGCATAATATTGGCTGGAGTCTCGTGGTAATTCTAGGATAAATGTGTTCTGTTTATCATGCAAAAGTGTTGATACTACAATAAACATTTCAACAGGAATAAAATTATTCCATTTATCAAAAAACCAAATATTTGTTAAGAAAACAAATAACATGATCCCTCTCCTTTTTTCTGTTTGGATTTTTATCTTATCGCTCTCAATTTATCGATGTGAAATGGATTGAAATCTAATAAAAACAATAGTTTTATATTATCTACAACATAGCTGTAAAATTTATATACATAAAACCCGAAAATAGATTTTTTCTCCTTTTGTTGATTTGGTCAAAACAGTGGTCGTTTCTTTTTAGTCCAGGTCTCTTCCTTGTTTTCTTTTCAATTTCTCGATATTAAATTGAATAAAAGTTTGAAAAAAAAATTATCTAGTTTATAATTTAATTATGAAATTTATATCCATAAAAGTAACATAATATCTATTTCTGTCACCATTTAGTGTTATGAGCGTTCTGAAAAATGTATCTGGTGAAGATCACTTCTTCCATAAATATAGTATAATATATAATACATAACAGTGTAACACAAATTAGGGGTTTGAATATAATATTCAAACCCCTGAAATTAATATATAATAGACTAATTGCGAACAAAAGTGAAATATGTACAATTTGAGGATTCAAAGTTATAGATGGTAGAGATGACCCCATTAAAATGCCACTGTCATTTTCTTTTGCTGAAATGTAAACAATTCAAATTACTATCTTCAAAGCCACACTAGTAAAAGTTAATTTATTCAAGTATGGAGCAAGAGACAGAGATTTTTGTATCATTGTAGAAATAGAATTACAATAATTTTGTAACTTGTTACTTATATCAGACAGCGAATATATTGAATTCAATAGGTTCGAAGTAGGACATGAAACTTCTGTATATTGTTGTCATTAAAAATGTCATTAATAAGTTTCATAATAAATCCATGTATAAAATATAAACTGGTACTCACTTCACAGGTATTCACGACAAACATCAGGCCTTAAATTTGAGCCTTCCAAAATATTCTGTCATTAACGGTCAGGCGATAAAATAGTTAAAAACTCATTTGACAAAAATAAATTGGATTGCACACACAAACAACCTCACACCCTAAGCGCATATACTGCCTCCATTCCATCGCTGGTAAAAAGGACTAGAATAGTCAAACAATTTACAGCTCGATGAGTTTATCACATCCATTGAAAAGCACCTGTCACCACTTCCCTCCTCTATCATCCTTACAGTGCGAATATTATTACATATACAATAGAATACATTGCAATATTATTACATGGTCTTCAGAATTGCATAAACTTAGAAGGTTTTAACAAAAGTGGGCTAAATCGACTCGATATATGTGTTTATATACATATATGACGTAAAAGTGTAACAAGAAAAAGTGAAATAAATAAAAGTGTGTTAAAAAGAGAGCAGAGCGTCTGTTCATCTTAAGATCTCTATAGATTACCTAATCAATGCAACGGTCTGTTCTAATTTCAAATCAAAATGCAATGGGGTTTAAATGAAAGGTTATAAATGAATTAAAAGAAATACAGTTTTTAAAGAAAATTGATAAAGTAGAAGTATATACCCGAATTAAAACCCACATTAATACGATTGAATCCAAAAGAACGTAGATACATTTTTAGGTTTACTACCTGTAACGCCTTGCAACAAAATTACGATTCTTATTTTAACATCTAAGGAGCATTGAAAAAAAAAGAAAACGAATTTCGTGTTAAAAATTATACAGAATATGTTTAAAATTTATATCAAACTCGAACATTGAATATAACTGAGGTGTATAAAAAATCTAACAAACTTGGTTCACCAGTTTTTTAAACGGTAAATTTGTTTGTTTTTTAAACATTAAAATTTGTACAAAATCAGAGATTTTGAATCATTATAACGTCGACCAAAGGCAAAGTAATTACAAAAGTTATTGACTCTTACAAACAAAGTTGTCGGTTGTTAAGTTTTACGATGTAACAATGTAATTGCTGCCTTACTGTCTTATATTAACGCCGGTGACTAACTGAAATCTTGTTATTTTATAATTAAGTAAAATTTAAAGCGAAACACGGCATAATTCTGTTACGAGGAAAGAAACTCACGGTTTTGTCCTGTAGCAGGCTGACTCTGCATTTGAGGTGAGCGGTGTCGCCATGCTGAACGATAACAGTGCTGGTGTCGCCGTCGTCTTCGAATCGTGGACCGTAGCGTCGGTCCCGATGATGATGTGGCCGAATCACCCAACAGCGGGACGGTACTGACGTATATTTGAACGGTAACATTCTTGAATGGAATAATAAGAAAAAAGAAGCAAACGTGAATATATCGGACAAATAAATAACATCGATCTGTATTAATATTTCATTAAAATTTAGCTAAAATCAAAACCGCGGCCAAAATTTATTGGTTATTTAATATTTAAGTGTTTAGAAACTCATTGACACAAGGACCAGATAACTATTGTTACGATTTTTTTTCAATTAAAATGCTTTCATAAAAAAGTGCAGCTCAAACATTCTTTTTAAAGCACTTAATAAACCATTTTAGTTATTTGTTGGCAGTCTCCTTACATACCGAATTAAAGTTTATGTATTCTTTGTCTATATTTAACCAATAACCCGTTTCGGCTTTGCACGAGTGAGCAAAGATTTTTCACGCATCGACATACAATGCTTAACAGTTTGGTAATGTGTGAAAGCCAGCACGCATAATTTTGCTTAGTCGAAAACCTAGTTTTTGGTTAGAAAACTACTTCTAAAGGATAATTTGACTTACATAAGTTTAGGAATACCATTGTAAAATTTTATTTTGGTACAAAGAAAATAGTTTGCATAATAAGCTCTAGAAAATTGAGTTAAAAAATATGTTTTTTTTTAAACAGTAAGTTCACGCATTGACATATTTCGTAACATATTACCATATAATTCATAACAATTTTGTGGAAACCCGTGGGTGTATAATTTATTTTGAAACCCTATTATTGGTTAGAGAACTATGGTATAAATGATAAATTGATCTAAATAAGTCTAGGAATAAAATCGTAAAATTTAATGTGGTATGAAGAAAATAATTTGCACAATAAACTTGAGAAAATTGGAACAAAAAATATGATAGTTTTTTAAACAGTAAGTTTGCTTCGTTTTTATTAAACAGTTGCTTTGTTCACACGTGATATTGATATAATTTGATAACTTGTCAAAAATATGTGGACGGGCTTCCATGTACAATTTTGTGTACTTGAAAATCCTGTTATTAGTTGCATAACTACAGTATAAAGGGTAATATGATCTATATAACTTTAGAAATATTATTGTAAAATTTTATTTGGTATGGAAAAGATACTTTCCACAATAAACTCTAGAAAATTTAGTTAAAAAATTTGTTCTTTTTATAAAAAGTAAAACGTTTATAATGGATATTATATAATATAAACTTACAGTATCGAAAATTTTATCATATAACTTTTAAGAATACCGATGCAGCTATATATTATGCCTACATATCTCTAACGATTTACTTAACTCATGCCGAAATATCTCTGTAATGTATCCTTTTTTTATTTCACCAATATTCGTCGTCACAGATTAAGTAATTTTTTCAAACAATCGTAAGGAATTTATTTGAATCTTTCGAACCTGAATCAAATTATTTAATACTGGAAACGAAAACAATTTTTTATCATAGTTACAGAGAAAATCATTTACACATAGACAGGTAGATGCGACGGAAGATTTTGTGTTAAAATACGTATTGGTAAAATCATATTTGCAAATGTTATTTTTACCTTGGTAATTATTTTATTAAATGAAATTAATTAGCAAAACGATCGAACCATTTGTAACTCAGATAAGTATTTTCTTCCTTAAAAATATTATTTTTTTGAGTAATTCATACGATCGGAACTTTTTGAGACACTGGAATAAACCGTCCCTGAAATAATTTTTCTATAGTCAAATTGAATGATTTTTTTGACTTTTTTGAAAAAATCATTTGCAGTGTCTGGATACGCTTATTTACTTTATATTTAAAATATCTATACAACTGTTAATACTAGAACTATCTCAATTCACAAATTTTTCAATTACTTGTTAGTATTACTAGTCTCCACTATGAAATTTGACTTGCGTTAC
The DNA here is from genome assembly GCA_039881145.1 of Druceiella hillmani. Lineage (NCBI taxonomy): Eukaryota > Metazoa > Arthropoda > Insecta > Lepidoptera > Hepialidae > Druceiella > Druceiella hillmani. Next base: position 1,135,340 of record JAYKKI010000055.1, read on the forward strand.
CCGCGGCGTCATTGCCTGGTATTCTAATATTCCGGAAAATTTGGTTAGACACTTGTTGTTCAATTATTTAACTCCTAAAACAGCATAATTCCTGATGAATAAAACTCTTTACTTTTTACACAATAGTTAAATGTTAGCACTAAAACATGTCAATAGATGTTGCAACCTATTCATAAAATATTTTGCTCAAATGTGAAATTACCTACATATATTAAACAAAAATTGCAAAAGAGTTAATATTGCTTATACAGAAATCATTATTGAAAATAAATCTCAGAACTTTTATATGACATTTATGCATGAAAAACTATTATTCAATATGTTGTCAGTAGCAGAAAATACAATATTACGACCAGTAATAACATAATAAAAATCACACTTAATATTTTGTCATTACCGAGTTAAACAGACATATTATCGAAATATTGCACTTTATCTAAAGATGAGAAATTTTGATATACATTTATGTCTTAAAGTATTTTCGTAGCTTATTGCTGAAAAACTATAAAAATAGAAAAATTAAATTATCCTGCACCTTATCATACATATATTACGTGGCATAAATAAAACTGAACAACTATATAAAAAACGTGAGTTAAACATATGTGTAACCAAAATAACCTTTCTATTTCAAATTTTAATGTCGATATAAAAAAATATATATTTGATTTCTCATCTGTCAATGTCATTGCGATACTTTTATTTTTAAAAATGGGTAAAATAATCAAATATGATTTTCATAAATATTAGCCAAATATCAAAAAGTATGAGTGAACGAAAAAACTATATGGAGCAGGCTATGTTATTATTGTAACAAAATTATAGATATATGAAATCAAGTCTGAAATGTTAACTAAATATGAAGGAATTGAATTTTGTCTACAAGATATTTTGAGCTCTAATTAACATATTCTTAATGTCATCTAAATCATTTTCTGGCGAGAGTAAGAATAATTACCACGATATCACAAATAAACTGTAAAGAGTTTTCCAGTTATTATTTAGAAGTGTTAAAAATACGGAAAGTGTTTTGAAATAAGTTGTGAAAAGTATCATTTTAGAGACAAATCTATTATAATTATCGAGGAAAAATCTTTGCCTCTATCTTTAGAAATTTCTTGTTCCTTTTAAATTTTTTTTTCTGCTTTACTGTATTTGAAATTTTTAAAGTTCAGAAATTTACAAACTTTATTATTTGAATGAAAATAACCATATCCTAATTTTATTTTTATTATTTAGCTTGAAGAATTCAATGTGAGATGTACATTTTCAGAAACGTTTTTAAATTTGTGAAACGTTTTTAAATAGTTAAATTACAATGCGACCTGGTTTCAAAGAACTAAAACTAGTTTTATGTAATTATAAAGACAATAATGTTTTAAGGAATTGTTTAGAGCCACTCCAATTTAATTCGATTGTTTTTAAAAATTAGAAATATTTTCTAGTTAATTTTCGGCTTAAAAATATTTTTGTTATATAATGTTCTTTTAAGGCTGCCCTTATTGATTTTAGTACTGAATATATTTGGCATTAATTTTGTAGAAATTTATTATTTACAATTACATGAATCTACACGGTGTCATCTTATTTCTACTTCCTTTAGGTTTTTTACCACGACCTAGGTTTCTTTCTCTGATTCTTTGCTAATAGCACACCTGAAGATGATGTAATACTACGAAACCTAGGTCATTGTAAAAAATATAAAGAAAGTTTTAGAAATATACATTGCAGTGTTTTTTTTAAATAATTACTTTTTTTGAAGTAAAGCCCTATGAAAATTTCTTTTATTTCGGTGTATTCCCCACAAAATTTAATAAAAAATTGTTACGTATTTTTCCGTATTTGAATTTGTATACGAAGTACTAAATTATAAAAAAATTAAACATTTATATTTATGACCTCTGATGTTTTGAAATGTTTCTGCTTGTATGGATAAAAATTCCATACTTTTCGCTCTAGTTTTCTCTAAAACTAGAGTGAAAAGTATTTTAGCCAGAACTTCCTTATAACTCACGTGCAACAACGCAGAACAAAATTTTATTCATTTATATTAAGAGAAACCCTTTTTCCCGCTTTGAAATAAAAAAAATCCTTAAAGCCTAAAACTTAATTCGCGAAGATATTTTTAATAAATTCATGCGTTTATCGGTTTACCATACATCTAGAAATAAAAAAAAAACGAAAAAAGCGAACTAAAATTGTGCCAAAAGATTTAAGTAAAATGAGCTTTATTGTTAATACACTTTTTCTATCGACTTTACAGCCGTAGTATCCGCCATCCACCGTTCAATTCCCCAAACAAGAAGTAATAAAATCATGAGGTTTGACGTAATTGCCTATTTTATCACTTTTCATATAATGAGCAGGTGTGAGTCATGAAATTTATACCTGTTCATGTGTAATAATCCTAAAAAGGTTATTTCTCCGAGAAACGCGAACTGCGTTATAAAATTACAAAGTTTCGCATTACCCATCGCCCGCACATTCTAGTTCTAAGAGGGGAAAAACTAGGTCATAAAATCGCGAGATTTTATATGATTCATCGCTCATTTGGTTCATCGCTACTCAAAATGAGAAATTGTATTATAAAACAATAAGTTTTCGCGTAAAATTTCACCCGCTCAAGAGGAAACTTTGTCATAAAATCATGGGTTTTGCAAGATCTGTCGTCTATGCCATTAAATCATTACAAGCTGCAGATTAAAATAAAATAGTTGCTAAAAAGCTAAGTTAACACTTAAAATCAGTAGTTGTTTTGAACTTTGTCTTAGATTATGTAACTGGAAAAGTTTAGATTTGGTTAGACATAATTTTTTTTTAAATATTAATTTAAAATAAGGATATCTCAATTCGACTTTTATTACTTAGCTCTTGAAAAACTGAATGCGAGATGTACATTTTTATAAATGATTTAAAAATATTATGCTGTAAGATTAAAATTAATTCATAATACGACTAAGTTTTAATAAACGAAGACTAGTTTTATGTAATAGTAAATATGTAATAATCTTGATGTCATCAAATAAATGTAAAAAATTATCTGCACATACGCATAATTCACGAAGATTAGTGTATATTTTCATAAAATTGGCTAGTTTAATGGGAAATAACCAATTTTATACCAAGGAAATTTGTTTAGCTGCTCAATTTATGTTATTTGTTTTCAGAGCTATAATATATCTCATATTATCGCTAAATATAGCTAATTTTATGGTAGAAAATATAAGTATTTTTGGTGATCCTAATTATTAACTCTAATACGTAAAACAAATAGTTTATAATTGGAAAAAAAATGGGTAGTACAGTAATATTTCGAAAATGATTACTTTTGTACATGAGACACCCTGAACATGTTTTGTTTAATTGTATTTTTTTTAAAAGTTAATAATAAAATATTTGTATCCTTTTTTTATTTAAATTTCTTTATTAGTTACTAAATCGTACAAGAATTGTTCGTAGATTCTTATGAACAATATTGATTTGGGATATTTTTAGTTACGTGGGTAAACATTCGGTTTTTCAGAAACTCGCCCAACATTTTGTAATTAATTGAAAACCGCATGTACATAATTACAGCAAAAATCATTTACTTTTAAAAAGGAGTTACCCTCATTTATAATTAAAAATGTCAATTAAGCTAAACAGTTAATAATTTAAATAAAGAAGATGTTTTCCATGAATTCATATTTTTATTGGTTTACAGAATATTTAAAAATGAAGCAGCTGCTAGCTGTTACAATACTCGTATTTAAGCAAATTGAACTGTATTGTTAATATAATTTATTGATTGACTCACAAACGACATGTATTAAAAGAGCATTTTTAATATTCAGTTGGACACGATCCATCGTCCACTGAAGAAACTATGTTATAGTGATGAGATTTTATATAATTCGTGCAGTTAATTTTGTACTTGGAAAATGTAATTGTTTCAGAATGTTTTTTTAGACGGAAAATTTGGTTAGACACTTGTTATTCAATTATTTAACTCCTAAAACAGCATAATTCCTGATGAATAAAACTCTTTACTTTTTACACAATAGTTAAATGTTAGCCCTAAAACATGTCAATAGATGTTGCAACCTATTCATTAAATATTTTGCTCAAATGTGAAATTACCTGCATACATTAAACGAAAATTGCAAAAGAGTTAATATTGCTTATTAACTCGTCGACCCACTTATTAACTCGTACACTTATACGTATTATTAACATTAGTACATCAAATAAATATTTAGTAATTTAAAAAAGGAATGAACAGTTATGGTGATAATTTAATGATTTAAGATGTTTACCGAGTGTAAAATTTAGCGCATATGCAGTATCCTTATTTTACAGTTGCAATGATAGCTTTGTCTACAGTATACGATCTCTGTTTTTTGCCATAGATATTTAATTAGTTTCCTAACAACTTTTATATTCATATTTTTATACCTTTTTTCCTTGTGTGACTTAGTTAATTTTTTGTCTATTTTGAATATCCCAGTTACGAAGGATAACAATAAAACAGTTTTAAGTATTGATAATACAATCCATAAAACCGTAGTACAAACTATAAAATATCAACCCTATAAAATATTTTAGGTATAAATAATGAAAGTAAAAAGATTATATATATATATATATATATATATATATATATATATATATATATATATATATATATATATATACATATATCTTCAGTGAAACTACTTACTATACTACACTAAAATACTTGTATATCGTATAACTCTCAGAAACATAATAAAACCTACACCGCGCGCCTGCAATAATCTCACTAACATAAGCAGTGCGAAAACCCACACAAACCCTGCTTCCGCTATTGTGTTTGAAACATATAAATGCTGTTAGATGTTCCTTACGGTTAATCTTTTTTAATAGCCCACCTGAAGATGTTGTAATACAACGAAACCAAAGTTGTGGTAAAGAACTTAAAGAAAGTAGAAATAATACTACATCAAGTAGTTTAATTTAATTGTAAATAAAGAAGTTCTACAAAATTAACGCCAAATATTTAACAATTCAATATTTAACAACAAATTTGTTAAAACGCTAGGCTTGCATGTTGCCATTGAATTTTGTGGCTTCAGACGGGCATTAATTTTGTTTAAGGTACAATTAAAATTTGCATTTGTGGTTGGGTAAAATCCCTAAAGACTAAAACCGAGCCTTCATAGTGTTTAAATAGAGTAAAAGGAGGCGCAGACGGACTTTCAAAAAAAACGAATTATAAGCTCACGAACTCAGTGTGTGAAGTACGGCTTATGAAAGAATTAAATTAACATATTAGCAATTGAGATAGCAGAAATGTTTTTTCAACATGCGAAAAAAATTGGAAAAGAATTTTTCTTTATGTTTATTAATATATTGTTGAACATCTCTCATTATACAGCTCCCCGGATCGTTCAAAGAGAATCACGTGAAAAATACTTTAGCGTTTATAAAATTAGATTTTATAATCAACTAAATATCGTACAGATATTCAAAGGGGCTTCAGCAAATTTTGCTCAAAGATTGTTTGAGTTCGTGTTGTTTAACTTAATTTATCGATAAAAATCAATTCTTTTTGTATTTGCTCTCTAACTCTAACCTTGAAGTGTTTTTACTCTGATATGTTTTCTGTCATTTAATCTCAATTTAAGAAGGATATATGATTCTATCATGTGTACAAGCATAAACGATGACGCTTTGTTAGATGCGTTCTACTCTTATCAAAATTCAACTAAGTGCGAGTTGGGACCACGCATCGACGGTTTCATACCTCATATGAAGTGAAATAACTTTATTTATCGTGTGATCGCCAATACAGGTTTCCTGCCACAACAAATATTTTATAATACCCAATATATCGTCGAATAATCGTTATACTTTCTTGTGACTTTTACATACGCTTTACAGTAGATTTGGATATAAAGGGGGTGGGGGCATATCTTGTTCGCATATTCCTACTAAAATGTGAATAAATGTTTTCAATAATCATTTCAAAATGTACTACCTAAAGTATGAAAAAATAATTTCAATTTCCATATAACTAGCCCATTCTAACAACTCTTCAGTCTACATATGGAATTTAAAAAAATACATCTTTTACTCAATTTACTCTCTAGACCTTCCATAAAAATATGTTGTTAAAAATTTATCAATATATTTATGAATTCAATAATTATTCATTTTTCAAATTTTTCTGTTTCTTTTTTATTTTATGGTTTTATAATTTATCGATCAATGGAAAGTTGTCAGTTTGTAGTTTGCTTTAAACTAACACTGAATGAAAGTAATTTTTTCAGTAAGGTTAACATTGTAATGTCATTATTTTACATAATTTACTTATTGTCATTTTTAAGAATAAAAGGCGTAACTAAATTCGTGTTTTTCACTCACTCCAAATTTAATTTGAAATATTCTAAGTTAAAGTCGTAACCCGTCGTTGCTCTTTCTATACAGATTTTTACAAATGTAAAACCTGCTTTAGCCCCTGACTTTATTATCGTGCATTAACAATATAGGGACCAGTTTTGACAAAGTGAGTTAATTCACATTTAGCGAAACCAATTAAAGCAATTAAAATTTTATTTCGTCATATTTTTACTTATATTTTTTTAGGTAGCTATTTTAATAATTTTAAAGTCTTGTTAATGGCAAGGAAAGCATATTAAAACGTAATGTTTTTATTCTAATTGAATTGAAATATTAGTTAAAAAATTTATTCGTCTCTAGAATAATACATTTTCTTTTCAATTTCAGTTTTTCAATTCGTCGACGTGGTATCGATACAATACATACTCCTTTCTGTTCAATAATCCATAACTGGTTTTTAAAGCGAACAAATCTTTATACTTTGCGGTATTTTACTCGAAACTTAATATTTCACTTTTATCGATATATGAAGGGTGCGTGATAGTAAATTATTGTCGTATATTGTGTTTTTATTGATTGTTGTATATTTCATATTTATATGCCTCTTGTTGTATATTCTGTTTATTTATATTGCTATGTAGATGCATTAAATTTAGAAAAGCGCTTAGAAATAAAACAAATATCAAGAGAAACAGCGTTTGCTGTCAACTGTAGCAACAAGTGTATAGCTCGTTCTGCCAAACGTGCAATAAAGTAAAGAATAAAATATTCATTTACGAAATTATTTTCAACCCCGTATTCGATCAAATCAATCACCCTCAGTTCTATTTACTCATTTTTATACACGCAAAATATTTACCTTTATAGCAAATTGTATCTTTTATAGCTATAACCGCGTTCGACGCGGTAATCAATCAACTCGATAAAAAACAAACCATGAGGCTTATCTGCTCTCAATCTTAACAGCAGTTTAATTAAAAGGTTAACACTGTGTTGGGTCAACTTAATTTTAATCGAATAAAAAGTGAAATTAATCTTCAAATTCGTACCACAGGTCAAAAAGTTGTTAATTTGTAAAAGCTAGTTTCTATAAATAATGTTTAAGAATAAGGATTAAATTGTTTTTAATTAGTTTTATGTTTTGTTTGATTTTCGCTATTGAAGTTTTCGAGCAATTATTTTAATGTGAATTATTCGATTTAAAATATTTCTTTTGCGTGTAAACTATTTAGTGTCCTCGAGGGTATAAGTCAAAAATAGTGTCCAAAAGTGTATTATCTACGGGTGTATGTGCCAAGAATAGCAGTATAGTATAGTATCTACTAGTGTATCAGCCAAGAATAGATAGACTAAAGTAGATAAATTTAAAGTATAACAGTTTAGAAATTATTCTCATAAACATTTTGCTCCTACCGCTTTTAAAGTATTTAATAAAATTATAGTTTCCGAAGTTTTTCCGCGACGCAAACTTATTTACATTTTCTAATTAATTTTATTGCAATCTATTAAATCGGTTATTTTAATGAAACCTATTAGTAAGTTTCAATAAGTAATAATAATGAAATAAAAGTTAAATCGCAATAGACCCTTTCTCTTTTTTAATTTCATCGGATCCTATATGAGCTCCGTTGAAATTTTATTGTATTATAAATTACGAGTATTACTATACGATTATCTTATAAACCAACTAAATCTTTAGTGTTTGTTTTAAGTTTTTTTTTAATTTAGATATTGAATTTAGTCCAGACCTTCTCGGGAAAAATCATTGCCGTTTCTGGATGCCAAGAAGTATATTAGGAAAAAATAATGTAAAACTATTTCAAAAGCAGTACCATTAACTTAAAATAAATACAACACTTGCTTGCATATTAAAGTTCTATATTTCGATTGAAGCGCAATAGTTTTATTTGTTATAAGCTATTACTAATATGAACGAATTAAGTACGAGGTACATTTAAATTAGCGTAAATAACTCAGAAACCCTCACATCCGAAATTATCTTTATAGTTTCTCTACTACTCAAGCTTCTATAATCCTGTTTTACATAATTTTATGTTCCGTAATCTCGAAAAGAAAAAGGAAAATTTGCATATTTTTCGATATATTTTTGAAAAAAGAAACATTTTTGAGTTACTTATTGAAAACACCCATTTCAAATTCGCAATATATATGCGGTTTCCAAAAAAAATTCGAATTCTTAATTTGCAAACTGAGTATTAAGTTACGTTTTTCGTAGATGTGGGTAACTGAAGCGAACTTTTTTGCAGTGAAACTCTCAGTCTCAGTAAAGCATATTTTCATTTTTATATATTTTTTAAGAGCGCGACCTAGCTTCGCATAAGTATACATTGGTTCAGACATATGTATTGTTTAAAATATTAATTTATACATCACGTTAATCGTCTCTTCTCAGGTGATAGAATGAAAAGATTATGTTTATACGTTATGTATTGCAGGACCAAGTATAACTAACCATGTGAAAAGTTTAGAAAACGGTTAGGCCTAAACCAGCAACGGTTAACGTTCGGCTTTCTGCATTATGAAGTATGTTATAATTATTTGAACCGAAATGGTAAATTCCTATGAACTCATCAGATAATGGTGCGAGTTTATTAGTTATTATGCATAAAACAAAGAAAGTATTGAGTTTAACAACGATTTAATAGTTTCTATCTAAACAACTCCGGCAGTTGAAATATTTTGTCGTTCCTATTTTTAAGACCTTCCAGACCTTTTCAGAATCTTTTATATTAGTGCGAGTTAACTTTGAAAGAAACACATATATTTTGCCACATTTTTTGTAGGGAATAATTACGCTTGAGAACGTTTTCATGAGTCTCTAACCGTTTACGAAGCTCCGGCCAAGAAATAACTCCCATGGTTGGCTTTTTGTCAATTTGAAATCTTAGGTTAGGAATTTGACAAAAGATGGTTATAAATTATAGATCTGAACTTTCTTGACAATCAATATACTCACTGTATTAAGTTACGATGCATAAATGAGTTCAAGAAATAAAGAAGCAAAATACATGGCTACTAACAAGATCAATCACTTAGCCTCTCCTCACCAATTCCACTCTCACCTTTACACGGTGAATCTTTTTACTTCGTGCAACTTATTTCGAAGATTATAGTAAGGAAGCCATTTGGAAAGAAGGCAATAAATAGGTAAGAGGATAGGGTACAATGTGTATGCTTTACTATATTCGTCCCAATATATGCTCATACTGATGTCCATTTTGAAGATAGCCTACTGGAACTTGATATATCTGTGTCTGAAATCAGACACACATCAGTTGAACTTTAAAAATACTCCATGTATATTTAAAATGAACAAATCGATTGTGTAACCAAAGCGTACAAATTATATTTTTTTTAACTATATATAATACACAGGGCGATCAGCAAGCGATAGGAAGGAACCTCTGCTCGTTTTTTTTTAAAGGGACGTACATAAATATATGGAAACTACTGGATAATTATACTCATATCCCATAATAGCAAAATCACGTTGTACATAATCAATAAAAAACTAAAATACACATTTAAAGGGAGATATCCAGTGAGCAAGCTAGATTCATCGAAGGTCGATAGAGCAGATTGTAAATAAAAGGCAAGTGATTCAAAAGAGCCGCGTGTTCAGCAAACTTACGTTTATGTCCTTAATTGATTATTCGAAGGTGGTTGATTGCGTACATTAGAAATGCTTTCGGAATAGTCCCTTGTGAATAAGAATGCCTAAATATTTGACATCACTAATGGAAAACTGGGACGTCCTGGGAAAAAGAAACCTAGATAAGGATAAAGAATATTATCTCCAGATCGACCAAGCCTGAAAAATGCATACACTAAGAACGTATTTTATCCCCCAACCTCTTTAAAATATATGGGGTATACATCATGAGGAGGAACTAAGAAGAACGGGATTGAGGCACGTAATCACGTGCCATAAATATATGCTGATAAAACTACTCTCTTTATTTTAAATGAGAAAACATTTGCTTGGTTATTTCAACACAGTACATGAGAATAAATTTAATGATTTCGTAATAAAAATAGTTTGCATGCTCAGAGTAGCTACGTACAAAAGCAATTTAAATTGTTAAACTCCTTAGTTGCTAGCTCCAGTATATACACGGTACAATTCCCAAGCATTTCATATTAATATGATGACACATTTCTATTTCCAGAGTCTCACCTTTGCATGTAGAAACTATCTTCTCATGCACCTAAGTAAACCTCGTTCCCACATGCATCGGCATTTCTAATCTTTGTAACGCCTCGCGTGAGCCTCGCCCAGAGCACTTTCTCAAAAACTCAGTTCACGTTAGTCGTCATCAAGTTCAAATTAATTTATGATCTCCATTTCAACCTAGTCATCACTTCTTTCTAAATAATTTGTAAAGTGAAATTGTTAAATAGGTTTCTAATTCCATATTATAACAAATTAATGTTTACTTAGATATTGAAATAAATTGGCTTCTTAAAAAATAACTTGTCTCTTTCAAAAGTGAAAATTAAAAACTCGTATGACCGAACGTCACCAAGAATTCTTTTTCGAAATATGATCCTCTAAATTTTCTTTCACGCCTCAAAATCTTGGACTATACGCGTGTCGTAGAAAAAGGAATAACAAGATGTGGTGCTGGAGACGGATGCTCTTTATTAACTTTATAAAAGATAGTAAATAAGTCCTAGATAAATTTGGTTTTAAGAGTGAATGGTCAACCATCTGCTACCAACGAGTACCCAGCTACTTCGGTCACATAGCCTGTAGAAATCCAGATATCCTTGATGAATAAATTGTAATGGGTAATGTCAAAGGGAAATGCCTTCGTGGCTAATCACCTTAGATAAAGTTGATATATTAACGGATTTATAAATAATACTTTATAATATTCGTGAATAAATTAATTTCATTTTTTACTTTTTACCTTCGATAATACATGAATAAATTGAAATAAAATAAATAAATTAAAAATTTAAATAAAATTAATAAATTTCCACCCACGTGGTTTCCATGCATATTTCTCTTTACAGACATTAAGATTTCATGAGTTATTTTTTAACCAATTAATTTTTTTTCCTTTCGTACATTATTATACTCGTACTTTCATCGAACGTATTCTATTTTCTAAGATTGTAAGATAACTCCTATTAAACTACTATTAAGACGAACTTATCGAACGTAATAATATTCAGAAAGAAGTAAACACTTAAAATTTATTCAGTTAAGTGTTATAATTTGACGCAACTTGGGATTATTTTTAAATTTCTGATATTATAAAGAATAATAGTTACCCTATGCGTAGAATAAATGGCTTTGTAAAAACAGATACAGAGTGAATTATATAATTATTATTTGTAATCCCAAAAATATTAACTAATTGAATCAAACATTTTAGCTGTTTGATATAAAAACATTAGTTTCTTAGACAAAGATATAATGTGAACTTTCAATTAATTTTTTGAGATTTTTTGAGAATCTCGCTATTTACAAAGTAGTGAAAAGCGGCCAACAATGTAGATACTTATTCGATTTAACCGCAAAATGTTTTGAACAAAGGGTATACAAAGATTTAAAACATTTCTTGGTAACATATACGTCAAGTAATACTTGTGAATAAATTTATCAAGTACAAATGGTACTTATAGAGAAACCTAATCGATCAAGAGCACATAATATTTCAATTACAATTTTAACATTTTGTATTATTCCACAAAATAAATACATGATGTGAATATATATCACGTTTTTAACAGGTGTAACATGTTTTTGACAAATGTAATTTTTTAAATAAATTCTTTTTTTAATCATCCATAACTTTTCCAATATTTTATATATAGCTCTTTTTAGTATGTGGTATTTAAACTGAGAATATGAGAAATACAGGTTCCTATTTGCTTGCTAAGCAGATATTGAGATAGACCTGATAATTGAGTATAAAAATGAAGATTTTCATTTTATATTGTAAACCATTCCAATGGAAAAAGAAAATAACAAATTTTGCTCTAATTGGAAAACTCTTTTTATCCCCTACAAATACAAGTGTAGAAGAAAAATTTATACTTCTTTTTCTAAATATATAATTTGAATGTTTTTCGTCCTTGGGTCTAAAAAGTATGTATTGTATATAAATATTCAGTCCCTATCTTATTTCCCTTAGAAATTAGAAGTCTCTGAAAGACGTATAGAAAGACGGACAGTGTAGACACAATAATTGACTTCCGCCGAAGATCTTTATGTACGCAACCCTAAAAAATGAAGAGCAATATTAAGTGAAAGACTAGCTAAAAATATATGTATTATGTAAAAATTTCACGATGGTCTTATTACTAGCAACTGTTAGTAATTTCGTCATCAAAATTGTAGATGTATTTATTTATTGCATGCATGTATAGTGAAACAAATTTATTTATAAACTAAGCTAAGCAGCTCACGTAATTAGGCACGCGTAATGTTGTTTAAACTGAGGAAACTTTTAAATTACGACGTTGGGTTTCCTTTAAATCAAATATACTTTTAGTTTTATTTAAAAAAAATATATAAAGAAAATATTTATTAACCTATTTCTATTGGAAATATATTTTAAATCTCTTATAATCCGATTTTTGTAGTGCGGAATTCCGTTTATTTTAAATTCTATCATTCAATTAATTTTGCTTAAGAGCCATAGAAAGCAATATTAAGCTATTTATTGACCACCTACATATATAGAAAGTTATCAGGACGCATACTGCTGATAAATTTATGAGAATTCATGTTTTAGTACCTTTGATCAAATTGACAAACCATCTTATTTTATTATCTTTCAGTTGTGTCTTTCTGTCTGATGTTAATAATTTGTAATTTAGGAATTAACTCTGGACTCACTGTTGTAATTTACCACTTTATTGAAATAATTAGACTGAAAATATCTATCTATGAATAGCTATATAAATTTGAATTGGCGATAAAACATGCGTATTATGATGAATTATTTACTTTTATATCAAATATATTATAGGAAGTAAGAAAAAAAAACCTAAATATGAAAACATTTACAAAATTTGGTCAATCAAAATATAATTGCCAAGAATGAGAATTTCACTAATTTTTACCAATATAAGTTAAATTTATAAGATTTTTAATTAGCTTTCTTTTTGTGGAAGCGTATTTTGACTACTCGGAAAAATCTCATTTAATTACACATCGAATTAAATAAACAAGCTTTAAAGAAATTAACATTATTTTGCGGAATAGTTCAATTCAAATTCGCCTAAAAATATAAAACTGGAAAAAAAATTTGCGTCAATGTATTCGTAAGTAAATGCTTCATGAAAATGTTTTAATTCTGCGAGCAAATCATATACTTGGTTATTGCATTTATAATACATATTAGGTAAAAAACGCTGTCCAGAGAAATGTACATGACCTTGAGTAAAAGATGCGTATTCGGAGAAATATAAAAAAAAACCATAACCGTTTGTTCTAAATTACTCAAGGATCCAAAAATTGTATCCACATATTTTTTTAGTATCTGGAACTCGATATTTTGTCTTCACTCTGTCACCAAGATATTGCCATATCAACGATCTAGAAAATCAAAGTTATCAAAGTCAAAGATTATGTAAGTTGGGATTTTAGGATAATGAACAGCAGGGGAAGAAGATATCATATCTTATGGATATGACATCTTCTTCTGGTTTATAATTTAGCCCTAAGATAACCTCCGCAGTTATTTAGTAAGTTAGTAACTCAAAATCTAAAAAAAAATGTTCAAAATTGTGAAAACCAAGGGATTTCTTGAAACTAGGAAAATTAAAATATAATAACATTTTTTTATGGTTATTCTAAAGTATCGTTATTAATTTTAAAATATGAATGTAATGTAATCCAAATATCGCATAGCAGCAAATTTTATTAAAATTATTATTCCCATACTAATTGGAATTTCCATACTAATTGGTATTAATGCAAACAAAGAAAAAAATTTATGAATGTTGACAATAAGTTAGAGAAAGTGTCATTATCTAACTTATTCTCAACATTCATATTAAATCACCTTACAGCAAACGTAAGAAAACCATTATTATAACTGTCACAGTAAAATATTTCGCTTTTGGCATGAGTAGGTTAATTATGACATAATAACACGCATACGTTCGGAATGTTGAAGCTACCATCAAGTCAGACTGGAAATCGTCTTGAGTATACGTGAGATGCATGCGAACACACAAACAGCTTCCTGCGTGTAAGACGTATGAAAGCTGTTTGCAATAAAAGCATGAGTCGTTAATAATGAAGACACATTTTTCTTGCACATTTAAGTCGATTTTACACTGTATTGACTCATGCTAACATATACTCCGATACTGATAGTTGCCTGCACCTATGATTAAGGTTGCTCTACTATCTTCATTCTGTTGACAATGAATGTATATATGTCTTTACTCAGTATCCAAGAGCGCGGAATGTATTAAACCGGAAATGCCATTCTTATCCTTAACACTTGTCTTAATATTATTATTATTTTTATTTCTCGTGTATTTAGGGTTTAGATCTAAGATAATAGTGAGACTTAATTTAATTTCAAGAAGGAGTTTGATTGAATTAATTATAGCATTCACCCAGTATAATTATTGAAAATTCAACTCTGGTAATGGTTTTCGACCATTATTATTATTAAGCGTTAAAAAGTCTGATTTCAAAAGTTACTCTTTGTTGATTCACTCAGGATAGTATTTTACCTCCTCTTTTGTTTGTGATTATGATAAATGGCTCATCCCCTGTCACTGGCACTGTTTGTTTTCATCCATTTTCCGATAATTAAAATTCTGGGTTCGAGAGTATTGGTGTTTGGTTAAATTTTCTAATCTGTTTTCCATTAAACGACTGCAGAGCAAAGAAATCTATATTGTGTCCTCGTGCTCGCTGAAGAAATTGATAATCTTTATTAGAATTTGACGTAAAAAATGAACGTAACAATAATTATTTCCTATTTTATGTTCTAAAATTGACTTGTTCCCATGTAATTCCGTTCAATTTTACAAAAACTCTTTATCGACTTTTTTTTTTTTAAATTTTGAATTTGACTTTAACACGGGGGTCTTGAATTTAATAGAAATTTATATTCACGGCTGTTATATGAAGAGGAATTTATGCTTTATTTTATAAAAACAGAGCGTGCATGAATATTCAGTAGCACTTTTGTATTTTTTGTACGTTTTCATTGATCAATTATGTGTTATGAAACACGTCCAGTCGTGATGTGGTTTCTGCTGCATCGCTTGTTTGCCTTGTTTCTCTGGATCACTATTTTGGGGTAATGTACTTTGTATTTGATGATAGATTATTGTTAGTAATACGTTAATTCAAATTGGTAGGTATATTTCAGCATTACTCATCAGTATTTGTTTTATCTTATAAGTTTTTATTGTACTTACACACGTCCAACACTTCTGGTTGAAGTACAGATTAGCAATGATTTTCAAAAAAGTAGATATATCAGTGCTCCGGGCAGGAAACTGTGCTAAGCAAAGTATTGTGCATAATCATATGACGTTGCAATCAGTATTCACATCACTACTGGTTAAGGCGAAAATATTTGACGAAGATAATAAGAACTTGATGCAATGGGTGAATGATAAAAAAGTAGCATTAAGAGTCATTGTAAAAGAAATCTTACGTACCTTTAATTTAAATACATTTTGGATAGTCAAAAGAAGAATAAAGTGATTGACAAACAAACAAAACTTTAATATAAAGAAACATGGGCGGCTTTTTAGGGAAATGTAAATCGAAGACACCCCACAATTATTTCACATTAGAGTTTACTTTTTTAGTTAATCATTTTATTCTTATTTTAAATTCATATTGCTGCAAAACCGTATATTTTTAGTTTTTTTTTACTATAATTTTTTTTTATACATGTTTAGTTATGAAATGATTACATTGTCATTGGTTATTGATGTATGTGCAAAATTCCAAATAATTGGGACGTCTGAAAGTGGATGAAAATTGAATTGAAAAATCCGTTACATTGTTATATATATATACATACGTACATATACATACATACGTACATATACATATATACATATAAATGAATTAAAAGTATAGAATGGTAATATTGTAATGTATGAATGTTTAATCGTTTTATGTTTTTACATAAAAATGAGAGGACTTATGAAATATGGAATTCTATGACAAAATCTGTTTTCATACTTTTTATCCCACTTCATACGATGCCCAGACTTCTTTTTAATTTAACGAGGGCCTTCTGTCTTATTACCCGCTAATTTTTTTGCACAATACACTGAGTCACGCTAAAATTATTTAACAGGGAATAAATAATGAATTGAATATGTGTTTTGCTTTGGTAAGAAAATTATTGAATGACTAAAATGGAAGACAGAATTACCAAGTGGTTGAAAAACGTCTTTTGCTTTATAAATTACTGAGAAAAATTCAAGTTTAAAAAAATTTGAAAAAGTAAAAAAATTTCAAAATTATCAGGTGACAATTTTTAATTTTTTTTTGGCTATTCCAACAGCCATCCAAAATTTCCACCTATTTGAAAAAATTTAAATATTCTTATATCTAATATTCACATAGGCAAAATAAACAATTTCGGTGATATTGTATGGGGTAAAATAAATTTTTCTTTTGAAATTCATTAATTACAAGAGGTTTTCTTTTAAATTGTTTTTATTACTATCGTATAACAAATTCTAATAGAGTTATTTATGGGAAATAAAAAAAATATTTTGATTATTCATAACTGTGAAGAAATGAAAATAGATAAATCAAGATTTCATAAACTTCAAAATATTCCATTTTGAAACATGTCGGAACTTTTTTATATGTATTACATTATTAATACATTGCAATATAGTGTTGAACTTCTATTTTTTCCCAATTTTCACCATACGGCAAAATATTTTCAACAAATTGTTTACTTTAAACCATCGTTTAAAATTTTTCAAATTAGTTTTTTTTTTCATTTCCGTTTAAACCTGTTATACTATAGGAGCAGTACGTAAAAATACTCAATCAGAATGCCTAAATAAATTCAAAATATCTGATTTAAAATAACGCTTTTTTACTTCAATTTAACTGTATTTGCAGAATTTTGCTAGTTTTAATTTTGAAATTTTGCATAGATGCTAAATCGATAGACTAAATTTTCTATTGTAATCTTTTACGTTTAGTTAGAATTCCACATCTAGTAAAATAAGATACTTTGTGGATATTTAGTGAAGATTTTCTTATATTTTCACAATATCTTAATGGTATTTTGTTTATTAAATTTTACTTCTTCAATGCAGATTTTTTGAATAGTTTGTATCAGAAGATATATCTCTAAATACTAATTAAGCCCTTAAGTAAAAGGCATTCTCAAAAATATTTGGAAATATTTTATTACCGATTTAGTTATTTATTTAATGCGGACAAAATACAGAAACGATTGGCTTAATTTTGAAGAATGAAAATAAACGCTAACTCTAACACCTAATCTATAAAATTATCGAATCAAGCAGGGAAAGTGACATGTAAATATCGTTGTAATGTAAAATTCCTTAAGACATTATTTAAATATGTCCCGAAAAGGATCATAATAGAAAATTTGTAATTATGAATTTACACGTTGAAAATGTCTCGTATTTTTTCTATTTACGCTGTCTTGGTAAAATTTACTTCTATTGATGATTAAAAACTGATTCTAACAGTCCTAACTAATGTTTGACGTTTTAACAGTTTTCAGTTTATATATTAGTAACTAGCGTCGAAATTAATTTAGGTATTAATTTTTAATCGGAGTCAAAACATTTTGGATGAAATTTAATATCTAAAAAAATTATATTCATATGCACGTTAAGAGATTAGAATTATTCTTATTTATAGATGATTTTAGAATACTCGGGCTAAGATTTATGTTGACATAAAATTAATTACTAATACGTAGGCAACAACAATCTTCCTCGCCTCTATTGTAATCTATTTAACCTCCCTCTACCTAATAAGCCCTTGTCACGTTTAAAGGTGGCGCGAGTACAATGATATTGAACACTGTACAAGGTAAATAAACATTATTCTTACCCGAGCACGTGCCGGCGAGTAAGAGTTAAAGCAAAAAAATATTAGTAAAAGGACAGGTGTCCTCGAGTGAAATGAATTGGTAAGAAATATGAAGTGACATGCGTGACGCGTGTATTTTATTATGTACTTTTAATGCTAAAGAAAGGAAAGAAAATAAAAGAAAGCGGAGGGAAATATAATTAACTGTGTTGCCTTTTGTTCGCCATTTTATCGTTCATGTTAGTCAGGAAACTGTTGTTTGTTATAAACATTTCCGGTAATATTATTTTTTTTTGTTTTACTACTTTCGCTTTAGACGATTTTTAATAACAAATGCGTATGAAATATTATTAAACGGAATAATATATTTTAAAACTATTATTTTATCTCACTTTTTGTAATACAGTTATTACACTTTTTCCTAAAAATTACTAAGCAAATTTACCAGAAATTTCACACAAAAGATAATAATATTTTTATTATGTAGAGATTTATAGAATAGCCACATACAGTTGGTTTTAGACGAGGAATAAAAATAGATATAAATATTTTAAATCATCATGAAAATCGATAAATATTTTCCTGAGAGTTAAATAACTGATGGAAGAAAAACATCAAAATTGGACAACAATTGCAACCTGTAAAAGGTCTCCATACACGTATGATACGTATGACGACATACTACATACATTCAGACTAACAAACGGAGAGGCATGTCATGTTTCAAAGGAAAATTGAAATCAAATAAAACATTTTGAAAAATGATTTCCATTTATGCTTGCCGCAAAAATGGAAACTTATCTTAATTTTCCAAAGAGCTATATTAAATGTTGATAACTTATAAAATTACCCACGTTATAATTCTTCGATCACCAAAACACGAGGATGGCGTACTAATTGATAATGATGCGCACAAATGATGCACACTTATCACAACCCAATTGCACCCAACTTAGCCAATAGATATCCTAGTGACAAATTAATAATTTCACGTATATCAGCATGATTTGCAGTTTTTATTTTATTTATAGATAATTCAATTACATTTTATATGTTAGCTTTTCTAGTTTGAAATTTATTATTACAAATCTAACATTCCTGTATTTTTTGAAACACCAGAATTTTTACTAAGGTTTTTCTAGTGTTAGCACTGGAAATAATAATAGCCAAATTTCACATTAATACGAATATATTTTCATCAATGCCTTACTGATGATCGTCATATTATTTAGGTGACTCGATATTTTAATATGGGTTTAGCTCGCTTTTTCTTTAGCAATTCGAATCTATTCAAGAACATATATATATATATGCATACATATATATATATGCATACATATATATATATATATATATATATATATATATATATATATACATATATAATTAAATAGAATTATTGAGCTCATGACTTAACTTTTTCGTTCAAAGTAATCTCACATTCATCGATATTAGGTAGCTTTGAAAGAATTTTCCATTTTGAACTATGTTAATAATTGCTCCTTATTAGCTGATTTAAAAAAAAGGGGAGGTCCTCTATTCGTCGGACTTTTTTTTATGTATGTTCAGCGATAATTCTTTATTAAGTGGATCTATTTCGATGATTCTTTTTTTATTTGAAACACTTAAAAGGTGGCCAAATATAAATAGGATAATGATCTGATGATGAAAACAACAACGAACTTAAACTCCTTAATGAATCGCAGTAAATCAACTATGATTCAAGGTATGTGCTACGGCTAGTTGTTATTTTACAAAGTAACTACGCCACTTACTCATATACTTACTCTTACTTTACTCTTACTTACACTGAATATCCTCCAAGAATGGTAGTAAATGAAATGCGATTCAAGATATCGCTAGTGATAGTTGTGACTTTGCAAAATAACTATACCATCAACCATTAGCTGATGATGCATTATAGAGATGAACTATGGAACTCCTTATCGAATGGTAGTAAACCAAACATAATTCAAGACATTTGCTACTGGTAGTTTTTAATTTACAAATTAACTACACCATTGACCAGGTCAGGGTCTGATGATGAGTTCTGAAGGTGAATAATGTAAGTCCTTAAGGAATGGTAGTAAATTTATCATGATTCAATATATATTCTACTGTTTAATTGTAGTTTTAGTTATTAATTTACAAAATCTGATATCTGATTTCACATATGGAATTCGGAACGGAACGGAATTCCTCAAGTGGTAGTTTTTAATTTGCAAAATGTGATTCTGGAGTTCGGAAATGGAAAATGGAACTCTTCAACTGCTAACAGGTAATTACTGGCCGCTATCACTTCGTTTCTGTGTGTTATTGATAACTAATTTTAGACAAAGAGAAAATTATCTATATACGAACTTTTGCCCGAGACTTCTAATAATTTTCCAATATTCTAAGAAAGAAAATAATTGTTAGGATTAATATTAATATATAAATTACTAATAATTCTGGACCCAAAAAAAATCAAAACGAGTACAAAAAAGTAAAAAATATTTAATTCAAAATAGGTACCTACTTATTCGAAATTATTTTTTAATGCGGAACCAGCACCCCCGATCAATATAAAAAAATGTAAAATTTTGTATTACAAATGCGACTTTTATCAATGTATTTCATATTGTAATCCCAAGAGAAGTTAAGGTACCAAATTTACATTACAAATTCAATTATCAATTTGTTTAAGTTTGTCGACAATACTGGCTGGCACCGACTTCAAAAATAAATATCCTAGTTACTTATTGCGAAAAAGCAGATACCTATTTTGAGTTATTTTCAAATTTTTAGTACTTTTTTTGAACTTGGTGGTTAAATGATATTTTATTTTACTAGTGGAATATCATGTATATTCCAAGTTTTCATTTTAAATAGTGTTGATGAAGGCCCCTTATTTTACTTTTGGAATATTACGTATATTCCAACTTTTCATTTTAAACACTGTTTATGAGTGCCCCTTATTTTACTTTTGGAATATCAAGTATATTCCAAGTTTCACGCAGTTTCATCGGCATAAAATTATTTTAATTGCACTAATTCCCCCCACCCCCTCTTCCTCGTCCGCTATCACTAAACGCCCCTACTACATTCGCTCAATGACGTTGATTGATCATCTGATATATCGCGTGAACACTCGTGAAAACTCAAAATGATATGTTATTAAGTAAGACAATCCATTTAAGCAGTGTTCCTCGACTTATGTCTCACTTTCAATAAATTATCTGTCCCTACGAGTCTTATTGTGATAACACTATAATCTTCCTAGACTATAATCTTTATAGACTATAATCTTCCTCAAAGTATATATAACTTGTATAACAAAAAGTGTTAGAAAGCATATAATCTTCCTCAAAGTATATATAACTTCTATAACAAAAAGTGTTAGAAAGCCCACGAGGAAGAATATGGTTTGTTTGTTTTTATGTTAATTTCTGTAAGCACACATCCAATTTCTACGTTAGAAAGGAGCAAACAAATCAACAAATGGTCTTTTCCATTTTTGTTTTAGAATACATTATATCAGTTTCAGTACATTGCAGTAGCAAATGAAGGTTTGATTTATTGCAAGTAATAAATAATGTTATTACTTATGGAGTCTGGTGACACAAATGAAAGGTTGGCCATTCATATAATTTTGTTTTCGATTTTAAAAATGTTACTGCAAATAACGACTTATTCTAAATTATACTTGAAGATGATTAGCATGCTATGCTGGTTTATGAATCAATGAAATGGGGAAAAAGTTTTTGAATATTGTGCTACCCAAAACCTTACCTCTATTTTCTATTTGATTTATGAAACTATTTATTTCCAGATATTTCCTATGGAAAAATATAGATTTTTGTCTTGGGTATTCATGTAATACATGTTTAGATTTTGCAATTTGTTTTGATTATTACATTGTAAATTTACTGAAATTTGTATTTCATTGCAATATTTTAAGATTTTGTAAGAAAAATAAATTTGAAACTCTAAATAGAATATTTAAGATACCATCAAACAATTTTTATTTTTTCTTCTGCTAGTACAAAGGAAATCTTAATTATATACATATGTAAACATTTGTGAGAATGGAAAATTAAATGTATGCAACATTCAGGAAATGCGAATTTCTTAGATCTAAATAATTTTGCACAAATATTATCAACGTAAATTCTATAAGTTTAAGTGAAATCTCTGTGAATATGATGTATAGGTATGGTTAGTTCACTAAAGTTTGTTTCATATAGTTTGTTTAATTTCCATTACTACAGTGGAAATATACGTACAAGTAAAGTTCGCGTTGTGCAAGTCATTATTGCCTGTAATAAATGTCAGTCTAATAATATATGAAGGGAAAGTTTAGTAATATTTCATCACAAGAACTGTTTTAGAACACAATATTTTGTATAACTTAAATCAAGATTTGCCCAGTTTCTGATCAAGAATAGTATATTTACTAGCGCTTATTTTTAGGATTTTGTATCTTAATGGGAAAAAACGGAACGCTTGTAAGATCAAATGCTTATCTATCCTGTCTCTTTGTTAAAATATCTCCGTTTTTCTCAGAAATCGTTGGTCATAAAAAATTATATTTGATATTTGTTACTTATTATTGAACACCAGATATGGATGGGCGGTGTTGTTGTTAGATAATGATGTTCTTATGGGAGTAATGTCATGGAAGGGGGAGTACTCAACTTCTTGCAATATATAGACCCATAGGCGTCGAAAACACAAGATCATGATGAAAAGTCAGTTTATGAAAGTCTGCTCGTTTAATTTTGCTTATCCAAAAAAAAATTGAAAGCATTTGTTAGAAAACACACTCACAAAATAAAATTTTATTTATATAAGTTGAACAAATGAAATTGTATTCCATAATAATATTAATTTATATAAGATGGTTACACAGATATTTCTATAAATATCCACAAATATTTCTTCAAAAATAATTTCATTTAGAAAATTAAAGGCATTTATAAAGAACATTCACCTATATTAAGTTCAATGTTGACGCGCTACAATATTTATATGCAAATTGTGTTTGTGTAAACAAATACTTGAAAAAAAATGGTTTTTCCTATTATATATCATTTCAAACGAAAAATTACAGTTTAAAAAATATATGTTTAGTTAAATTATTTTTATGATTACTTTTAAATGAAGAAAAATTTAAATGAGAAAAGAGTCCAAGCCCCGATGTTTTCAATTTCTTCCAAATTGTTTCTCCCAATTTCTCCAAACAGTCGCGTGTAAATAAAAAATAAAGTGAAAAATTTTAAAAAGTAACATAAGTACTGGTCCCTAAAGAAAATATTAAAAGGCCTCATACCGACGAAATTAAAAACTAAATGATGAAAGTACTAGACACTGTGCTTAGCCTATGTTTGGCTGACCTGATCTCCGACAAAGTCTAATCTTAGCAAAATATATTTTTTTATAGAAAGAAAAGGTTTTTTATAAATAAAATAAATTAAAATATTTTAAGAAATGTTTATTTATTTATGACTTACTGTAGATAAAAAAGTTAAAAATCAAATTAAATAAAAAAAACACAACTTCTGCTTAAAAATAATTTACATTGTTAAACAAACTTTGGTAACAAAAAATGTTATTTAATAAAGTGGCACCTAGTACCGGACATTTCAGAATAGACTGCATCGATCACATATATAGCCATCTACACACTCTGGAACGTCTGCACATGCTGCATACCCACATACCATACCCACCCAAGACAGGATGAGCTCTGGATCCAGTCTTCGTCAGTGTCTTCTAACCAAACTACGCAAATTGTTTTGTTTGTGTTAGATGTTTCAGTTAATGGTTCTACTATATTTCCATTTTTTCCTTTTGTGCTGAAAGAAAATATTTTTTCTGAAGGAAATTCGTGCGAAGTTTTATTTTGTTATCTAGTTACAAGAAGATTTTATTGCATACTATAATATATTTTTTCCCCTAAAGAAAAGCTTTATTTGTAGATGAAATAATGGTTATAACAAAAAAACGAGCAAAATTGGAGAATAATCGCCACAAAGTAAAAAAAAATTCGGACCAATTTCAAAACAAGTTTTTGTCAATAAATATAACATTTATTATTTATAATTATAAATATATACAACACAACAACCAAATATTATGTACAAATACCGTAGCAATTTTGTAATAAGTAAGAAAAAAATTATAAACGTAGCTCCAAAACGGCTTTGTGAAAATACAGCTTATCATTATCGATCGACCGCAGCGATCGGGCCAAGGCCAAACACGTGTTCGAAAGACTAGTGCGACAATGTCGTTGGTAACAAATTTTGGAATATGTTTCATTTACAGTGAGTAGTGTCGAATTATAATATTGGTGTTAAGAATATCGTTTGTAATATTTATTTTATAATATAGTTTGGAAAGAAATGTTTGAATACTTTTTGTTTTATAGCAGAGTCGAATTATATCGCTGGTATTATGAATAATGTTACTTAATTTTTATTCATAATTAAATGAAACTACGTGATGTAGTATTATTTCTACTTTATTTTTTAATTCTTTACCACGACCTAGGTTTCATTGTATTACGACAGCTTCAGGTGGGATATTTGTAAAGATATTACGCGAATAATGTTGATGTATTTATTTTATAATACAGTTTGTAATTAACAAAATTATTGTAATATCAATTTGCATTATAGGAAATGTATTCCAATTTAATTTATATGTATGGTAAAATTGTAACAGAGTAAATTCTGTGTATGGAAAATATTTTAAAAAGAGTGATTTATTTAACGAAGGGAGTAATTATAAAAACCTGAAAAACTATTTTAAGAATTTCAGTCTGTTTGTTAATTGGTTCATCAATCATGCAAAATCTACTTGACGGATTTTGATGAAATTTGGTAAGGTAATTTTATACTCTCTAGCAACATATCAGCGAAAAAAATGAAGAAAAGAAAATTCCTAATAACTTTTGTTATTCTCAATTTCAAGCAGACAAAGATGCAGGCACAGCTAGTTTAAAATAAAATAAGTAAAAACAAAAATAAGAATATACAAAATATGCGTAATTAAAGTAAATAACTACACTTGTTGACAAATGGCTGCCTGTTTGATGAGTACGCACACACATACATACACACGTGCATACACGCGCGTATACCCATATTTACGTTCATATACAAAATTAGTAACAAAATGCAAGTTCTCTGGGTAATACCTTAATTGTTAGTCAGCCCAGTCACGACCATAAGCTTACAAACAGTATTATACAAACAAATAGTATTTATAAATATTATAAAAAATTAAATATTACATATGAATAACAAAGTATTCTCACAATTTGAAAAATAATAATAAAACTAAAATTTTAAAAATAGGTTTCAAGGTTTCGGTACACACACTAACATAATTCCATAAAAGTGGCATATTTTGCGTCTTCTTACATATTAAATAAATAAAATATATTAACTTGTTTACGTACTAACCTGGAACTATTCATAAATTGGGAAACAATTGAGTAGATTCTGGGGACTAGAGGTGGACTGGGGACTAGCGTCACCTTCGGCACTTATTTACATTGAAAGATAAACCTGACCTGGGAATATAAACGGTGATGACCAAACATAACGGAATTTATGGATAAAACCTGAACCATAATGCGTCTTACTATTTGGAAGTGGACTCATCTATCTATTCAGTCTGCACCCTAATATAAATGAACGTAAATTGAGCATTTTTTTTCAATCTGACTATAACGTCCTAGGCCTCAGCAATCAGCAATATGAACGCTGATCGCTGAGTCTGAGGCTGGGGCCACCATAGTCCGAGTCCGACTGTCACTAGATTGCCTTATCGGGAAGTCGCATTCGGAAGAGTGAAGAGGTCGAACGCTAGCAGGACGATACAAGGTGCCAGAGGTGGACGGTCTGAAAAAAAGAAACAATTATGCCCAAACATCTAAATTAGAAATCTAATATATCAAAGCGCCCACGAAATTTTTCAATTCAATTGTTTACCAATAAAAACGTATTGGAATAGAACCACGCGACACATGGTCCCAATAATTGCAGAGCGAGACGGCTACAGCCGAACTAAACGCCACAGCTATCTCTGTCTGTCACACATTCCTTTCAAATCACGTAATTATTGTTTAGATTGACAAAATAATTCCCTGCATTCGATTTTTATCAATTTTTGGTATGCAAACTATCAACAAAATATAGTATGTTGTATACCAAATTTTAGTTAATAAAATTTTGTATAAGAATACTTATTAAAAATATATCCCATTTATATCAACTTCTGCCATTTTTCAAGTTAGAAAGTAGCTCGTAAAGAAACTTTACACGTATATAAACCAAATATCTGTACTTATTACGACACACAATAACAACACATGTATTGCAAAACAAAAAATATAAAACGACAATTGAAAACGTGATAACACGCCCGTATGGAACAAGTTATATGCAAAATGTCAACACGAATATCTTCCAATTTTTTGTTGGAAACATGCCTTTTTATTATTTTATCACAAAACATATAATATACTGATTCTAAAAAAAATATTTCTTGCTCAAATATAATTTAGATATAAATTGAACAGCGCCATTTTGTGAGTATACGACATTTTCAAATTATGCAAATGGAATAAATTTTTGAATATTCAAAAAAAAAAAGTAAATTATCACAATTTAGAATGATTACACTTTATTTTGGTATATAATAAAGGATATTTTACAAAAACTTACTGCGTTATTTCATCGATTTCCAACGGAGCACTCCGACTAATTAATATTCTGACATGACACGACTTTCTCTCAATCTCAATCAAATAGAGAAATACTTCCATCCGGAAATTTATAAGTAATCTTAATTCGTCCATTATATATACATCTCTATCAATGTAGAAACATTGACAGAGAACTTGATGATGCTGGCATCGAAATCGTTTCTACACATGCGCCATCACTATTTCTCCATTTTACCAATTGCGATCATATAATGAATGTCCATAAAGGGATTCACTAGCGGGAACTTTCGGATTGGTCTATTCATCACGACCCAATCGAGTTAGAACCGCTAAATATGCCTATTGAGATTTCATAAGAAAATTGTAAGTAATACTTTTGTAGTTGATCTCCCAGTTGTTCTTTTCATTGTCGGTCTCCTAATTGGCAACCTTGCAAAGAGCAGGGTCGATTCCTATGCCAGTGTCTGTGGGATGCGGGTAGCGCTAACACTGGTGCAACTTCGTTGTTTTACTTACTTTGTAACTAAAACGCATTTTTAGATATTTTAGTTTTTGTCATTTGGCAAACGTTTCGTGTTGCGTTTTGTCTGTTATTGTATTACTAATATGTGTGACGGTTCTGATGTCCCTTGTTCAAGGCCTTATTTACTGTCGATTTTTCATCTCAAAATCTGCATAGAGCTAACAAACTGCGGAAAAACATAATTTGGAATCATGGTGAATTATTCTAAACTTGCATACATTTCGAAATTTTCAAATTTAATTCGTAGCGACTTGATTTATTAAAACGTCGAATTTTTTATGATTATTTAAACAGAAATGTAAAACTTTGGAGAAGAATTGAAGTTATGTAAATATTTATTTAAATTATGGTATAAACAAAATTTTACATTTTTAAGGGAAATAAGAAACTCACGATCAATGAGATTAAGGTTAAATGATTTCAAGTTTGAACAAAATTTTTTATTTTACGGCTCGAATAATATATGAGGCAAATGAATGTTTTAGACTAAAACTACGAATGATTAAGAACACTTTAGAACATTTGGAATGAGATACTAACAATAAGACGATAAGAGCTGTAAAATGTGTATACTAAATATATGCAAATTTTTTGTCTTGCTGAAAGCAAGTTCGGCTCTTTTTGCCTAGATTTATAATATTTTTAGAGAATCAATATCGATACTTACTTTTATAAAAGATAATTTTTGGGATAATTTAGTTGCCGATATTCATGTTGGTAAATTTTTAATCAAAATCAATTAAACAATTTTACTATGGTTGCGAAAGAAAAATTTAGATTTATATCACAAATTATATTAATAGGAAATAAATAAATCGACTATGTAAATTAGAATATGGGCGGCAATCGTAACAATTAAAACCCGTAAACAAATTAAACATTTACTTGCTGTTATGAGGCATGTTTCTCCGTTGTCTTTCCTATTGTATCTGTATTACTCTGACACATAGTTTCTACGAGAACTAATAATACGTTTTCCACACAATGCCCTTTGAGCTATATGTATATATTTTATATAAAATATTCATCTATTTGTTAATAAAGTCATAACATGGGTATGCTTATCGTGAGAAAGTATTTAGGCCTTTATTGTATTTCAATATTGTGTGTTCATCTTCTTTAAATTGTAAAGATATCATATTACTTTACCTAGTAAACATTTTCACAAATTTTTGAGTATGAAAAGAAATTTCTGAAATTTATGTGCAGGAGAGGAAAAGTTGTGAATGTTTTTCTTATTATCAAAAAGAAACCTCATTAGAAAAGAGAAACATAAGCAGAGAGACAGAATTAGAATATTGGACAACCATTAGAAACTTAGAATACCATAACTTACATTTAAAAAAGGGTTTTTCTTTAAAAAATATTTTATAAGAAAATTATGCAACCAACAAAACAATTTTCTTTTTTTTTCAATTTTAACAAACCAGGTTTGGACTCAGAAAGTAACAAATGTAAGAAATTATGGTAGTTAACACCTTAAGATAATTTTTATCAATATGCCTGCCAATTATTCATATTGACTTGAAAAATGATCGCCGTGTCAATTAATTTTTTTTTCACAAAATCAGGTTCAATGTACTCTTAAATATTAGGAAATAATTATTTTATCCGTAATATCTTTTCGATTTTCTCATTGTCGCAACATTTAAAAAAAATTAAATATTTTATTCTGGATCATATATGGTAATTTAAATTCCATCATGAGGGATCATCTTAATTTTTCCGTCTTTAACTTTTTACAGATCAGTCGATATCTAATTCCTTCGAAAAATGTTTGCCACAAATCTTCACAAGAGGGAAACTTAAAATAACAAGCGCAAATTAATAAAACCATCGTCTCAGAAAAACGGAAGCATAAGTCATGCGACGCGATTGTCTAACAACGACACGAGCGAAGGTGCGTTGTCTGACGTTGAAAAATTTAAAGCAATTACCGGTGCGCACGAAATGTGCGAAGTGAGCGCGGCGACGAAATGAAATCTTTCTCTGTGTTAAACGAATACAAAGTTATTTGCGCAAGTCCGCGCAGAAAACATTGCGAGCACTGCCTTTACTGTATCATATATACAGTAAAGGCACTGCTCGCAATGTTCGTGGCAGTGCTCGCAGTAGGTTAAATATTAATAAATTAATATGGACGACTCGGCCGCGGTTAGTGCTGCTGTGCCCTCGACCAGCGAAATTTTCGATTCTATCTTTATCAATAGCTTTATATTTTGAGCATCACTATGCGTTTCTGTTAGACAATAAATGATATATTAGACATATATTGGAGACGATGAAGGAGGGTTCAATAATTTGTTAATCTCTAATATATTATATTATTTCATAATTAAATAAAAATTATATTCACCAATTTTTTTCTTGATACTTTATTGAATAAAATTAATTTATGAAGTAATTTCACTTTTAGCATTTCGTCGATCGAGTTTATAAAAAACTCGTAAATTTTTATTTTCATTTACATTCGCTACAGCGCTACGCTGTCCTACCTTCTATCGCACTTCAACATCAATCAATAGTCCACAATTTGGCTAATATCCCACTTGCCCTTATAATATTTTTTCAATAACTTCACATCATGATAGGATGCATCATCTTGCCATTTCCTCATTAAATTTCTCTAGATTTTCCTGAAAATAATCAAACTGTAATTTCAATACATAGATTATCTAACTCATGTTAAACATTGTAATTTTAAAAAAATCAGGATATTTTCCAGTAACTAAACCTAGCTGTGACTTTTTATTGCCAAGAAAGTTGTTGAGTGCATTCCTAGAAGAAAAATAAGCTTTCTTTTCTCCTGCGATTACTGTTGCTTCGGAGTCTTTATCTTTCATTAAGTTTCTAATATACGGGCCTTTAAAAATTCCTGCCTCCAGTTTGGCTTCTTATAATGATAGAAAACTTAAGTGAAATATTTAAAATATTCTTGACCATGGATTAGCGAAAATGAATTCGGCAGTGTGTACTTAATTTATATTACACCCTAAGTTTTGGATAATAAATTTGTTTAAATAAAAATTTTAATTAAAAAATATTTTTTTCGTATTAGTATTTTTCATATTAGTTACCTGGAGAAAAATATATTAAATATGTAGCTTAAATATTATAGACAATAGAAACTTGGTTAAATAACATAAATTTTTAAACGACTAAAATGTTTATAGATTCTCATAGGACATGTGCAGTGAGTTTATATAATATGATAAACTAAAAATAAGAAAAGCCTTTGCAAAGTAAAGCTGATTCAAAATCTTCCTGAATTGTACTTTTTGTTTAATATTTACCATGATTTTGAAAAAGGATCAAGTTACTGTTTCAGCAGTGCCTTCAATTTTGCTTTACAGCCTCATAAAATAATGTGCTACAGGCAATGGAGTTTTTTTTTTAAATCAATCAAGTTTTTTCTCAGTATATTTATTGTTCAAAATACTAAATATTTTATTAAAAGGTTTGAAGTTCTTCCTTGTTCAGCGTGAATCTATATCCCGAAACGGTACCGTACCGTGGCCACCTAGGTCACCCGATTTAAGCCCTTATGACTTTTTTTATGGGCATACTTAAAGTCCGTTGTTTACAAAACAAATCCGAGCACTGTGACACAACTTAAAGAAAATATTCGAGCCGAAGTCAGTAGGATACACCAGTCCCTCTGCAAACGCGTTTTTGAAAACATGCGTGCTAGACTCGAAGAGTGTGTCAGATTCGATGGCCGCCATTTGGAAAACGTGGTTTTTAAAAAATGAAATCTGTATTTGTTGTTATACAGTTAAAATAAGCCTACTTTGTATTAGAGGTGTAGTTTTTTTTATAATATCTCAAACATTTAAATCTGACACCCTGTATAAAAGAGAATAAACGCGCAAATTATCGCGAATCGACTTTTCGACACTAGGCTAGTGGAACTAACTCGACGTCGGAGTCGCAACAAAAACAAAAGCTATCTGTGTACCAAGGAAAGCATGGAGAAGTGGTAGTAATAGTATTATAAGGATGTAATAAATATATTGAAAGCTACTAGAGATGGAGGGCACCTGTGATGGGAAATTATAATTTCAATAACGGAATATTTACCTAGATCAAATATTCGGTTGAGCCGCAGGAAGATGAATGGGAAAATAACTAGGACACGTTTTATTAAAATAGCTACTAAATCAATTATTAGATAAACAGTTTTTGAATATTATGATTACTAATTAGTTTAGTTGTGTCGTTGTGGTGTTTTGTTTTGAACCAAATGGCTGTCCATCCAGAAAATATGTTTACGAGCAGCTCGATTTCAATACTCAATTCGCACACATTTACTATTTTCTTTTGTCATAACATAATTTTCGCGGAAACTCTAGGAAATTCAAATGTAAATTGAAAATCTTATTATGGGTTACGCCGCATGTTAATTATAAGTAGTTCTAACACTATTTTGAAATTCCATTAGAACATATATGGAAACCGGATTACGTTTATTGAAAACAATTACGTCGGCGAGCAAAATTTATACTG
This sequence comes from Druceiella hillmani, assembly GCA_039881145.1. Classification (NCBI taxonomy): domain Eukaryota; kingdom Metazoa; phylum Arthropoda; class Insecta; order Lepidoptera; family Hepialidae; genus Druceiella; species Druceiella hillmani. The sequence goes on from JAYKKI010000055.1 coordinate 1,167,509, forward strand.
AAACTGAATAAATAGGATTTGGCCAATGATGGGACTACAGGCTGTTCCTTTCTATTTGGAGTGGATAAATTGTAATTATATTCAATATCATTGTTACTTTTTTTTAATAGGTTCATACAAATGTACACACGCATATATGCACACACGAACGCGTATAAAAAAAAGTGCAATGTCAGGTACCGCCTCATTCACTTTCATGAAAACGTCAATTGTTTATAACAATGTTGAAATTTTCTAAACATTTTGTTTTAAATAATTTAATTTATTTGAAACTTTCATTTATTGATATATGGCTTTGAAATTATTTGTGTATGTACAAATATCACACCACAGTAAATGTCTTCCATTTGTCAAACAGCCGGTTGAAAATGGGGAATTCATTTTCGCAAATATCAAATCATGTGTTTAAGCAGTTAGGTAAAGTTACGTAAGCGGCAATTATGTTTACACAAATTTTACACTTCTTTTAAACCAGACCAATATGTTACCGCTATATATATTTTAAATTAAGTTATGTAAGTTTGAAAATACTAAGAGAGAAACTGTTGCTTATTCCGCCAAAGCGGAAAGGTTTTAAAAACGTTTTGACGTCAAAATAAAAATGGATATATGACTTGGTATTCTCATACATACTGGTTACAAATAGAGTTTAAGAAGCCCTGCAATATTTCTCTCATTACTTTCTAAACTTTGTTCATTTTGGTCAAACAATTTTGTACTTCATGTACACACGACATATAAGGTTTTTGTTAAAATTCAGATGGAGAAGTTATAGCCAAAAACTTTACCACATTTGTGGTGACACTGTAAACCGACCGTAAGTACGTATCATAATTTACACGGGTGTTCATAAAATGATAACGCAAATAAAAGCGTAATACGCTTTTTTTTATATTTCAGGTAGATTTTTAGAATTCTGCACTTCAAAGCAAAATCTCCTATTCTCCTGTTCAAATGTAAAAACCGTTTTACTAAAAAACGGGTTGACGCAACAGTAAATATATATATATATATATATATATATATATATATATATATATATATATACATATATATACACATACATATACATATACATATTTGTATGTATACATATGTAAATGAAGTCCTACGCATATATATTTATTCGACTTTGAATATTAAACGCTAACAAAACAATAATTAACATTTCGTCTATTATACCCCAGAACCGTAGGCATAGAGAATATCTAAAAAAAACTTTAGATATTCTCTATGCCTGAGGCTCTGTAGTATAATAAACGAAATGTTAATTATTGTTTTGTTAACGCTTAATATTCAAAATCGAATAAATATATATTAAAACGAATGTAAGAAGTAAAAGGATTCGGGAAATAATAAATTAAATGTTGTTTCTCTTTTCAGGTAACGTTTCCATTTAAAAGTTTTACAAAATAATGTGATTTGCGAATAGTTATTAATAAAAACCTCTGCCTTTTCAGAGCAACGCAATATCGTTTTATTTCACCATTCCTGATATTACGTAAGGTGTTTATAATAAACATATTATACATATATATTAATATACGCAAAAAATATTAGAAAAACTATAACGATGATTCTAGATCACGTAGTCGTGGGATATTTACCATAATATCCCTGTCTCCTAATTTTATTATATTTGATATTAATTAATACTTAGTGCTTGACTGGCTTTTAATAATTATGTGCTAATCAATTTAAAACCTTGTTGATCAATTTAATCAATTTAATCTCTTTTTCGTTTTTAAGTGTAAAAGAGAAAAATCATAAAAACACATCTGTCGTTCTGAATAGCGGTGGTGCTAGGTTCTTTTTATTTTCTGCTTTATTTATTTTTTTGCAGTTTTAGTGTGCAAATTTTATATTTATTTCTCATTTACTACAAACCCACATGTTTTCACCTCACACACATACGTGTATGAGTGTTTGCGTATAAAGATTGCGATCAACTTTTAATACCACCTATGTTCAAGTGAAGTAAGTAGCCATTTTTTCTGTCTACTGTATACAAAAGGAAAAGTGAAGAAAAATTATTACATAAATTCATTTAAATAATTTTCTTCAATTCTTCGAATAAATAAATTGGACATTTAGACATTTTGAATTTATTTTTCTCTACAATATATGATTTCATTCTTGTCTGAGAACTAGTTTATTTTCTTTGTCGAGTGAAAGAGAATTACATTAAACGCCATATAGTGCAAATTCCTGTGTTACAAACTGTTATACAATCTTGTAACATTCTAAAAATTAGCGTATAAATTGACCGCCAAGTATGGACGTACGATCCGTCACGTATTATAGTGTCTAATCCTCGGGACGGTCTTCTAACCTTCTGAAATTGGTTCATTTCATCATTAGTAAAAATGTTTGTTTGCAATAATTTCAGTGTCGATTTATAACTACTTGATGTAAAATCTTTATGTGAACTATATTAAGATTTCCGTTTACACTTTAATATATTACTTGACTGTATAACTATTTCATTTTATTATTGTAAGAATAGACATACAATGAAAGTTACTTATTTCAATGCGATTTCCAATAGATCTATATTGGTCACGTCCCCAATGTAAAGGAAAGGAATTTACGATTAACAAATTAAACTCATCATTTGAATCGAATCCACCCCCGGGGTAACACACAAGTTGCGAATATCACTACAGACATTAGGAGTTTTCCCTTCAGAGAAACTTTATATAAATATTTACGTATATGCTTTTCGTGTTTTGACCGTACGCCATTATTATATAAGAGCATAAATAATATTATTTTATTTCAGATTATTTCGAAAACCAGTCTGATGTGTAAGTACACTTCGACTAATATTCATTTGCCTTGCTCATCTACTAAATTACATTCACAAGTTGGTCTTGCATTCATTACTTTTGGCCCAAGAAAAGTGTACTTGCTGTCTCTTAAAAAAATTAATTATTTACGTCCGAAATATCTAGTCGAATTCCATCTTCATTTTACTAGTAACTTTCTTAAAGGCTTTTTTATTATGCAGCACTATGTGACATATAACTGTACATATTTCACATAAAGTACACCTGTATTTCTAATAATGGCAGTTGCAAAGTATTACTGAAAATTATGCTTAAACCTCAGTATTTTATTTTATGAAATCTCTTTAAAAATGAATCACCTTATATTCGTAACCGGTGGAAAGTACGTATTTCAACAAAGTACATATTTCAAACAATGTGACAATCAGATAGTTGAACATCTGAATACAGTGGATTATTGGAAGGAGATAGTGTAATTCGGTTATATACATATGCAATGAAAGAAGACGGTTTCTACGTGAACACAGGAAGCGGGAACCCGGAAGAATTTCAGATCTACCCTTGCATTCTTGTTTGCGTATTAAATATTTCGTACACATTGACTGGATCTTCAAATCACATACCAAAATAAAATACTACATAGCTAAAGAATATTTCATTTTCTTGACAACAATCACGGTTTTTCTTGTTACTTTAGGAGAGTCTGAGGATTCGTTAAAAATAAAGCTTAATAATATTTATATTTACAAATTTAATTTTAATATACGTAAGTAGATACTAGGTTTGATTGTAGTCTTGAGTATGTTTCCCATATTCTTGATCTCAGCATATTTATGAACCGTTGCTCTTTACAAAATAATGCAAGGCTTAAAAAGTAGGATTATGATTTTAGCAGTCTATATTTGTGGTTAGTGAGATAAAGACAATCCATGCTAAGACCAAACTACTTATAATTAAATATTTGCAAATATATATGAACCACAACCAATTGAATGACTTTACATCAAAATTATAAAAAAATCACGTTACTGCTAAGCTTTTAAGTTAATTTTATTAGAGAACTACAGTTATCATACAAAATCTTGCAGGTCTTCTGAAATTAATATTATTTTTGCACCTGGAATATAAATCAATATATTTTGCGTGGTGGGAAATAATATTCCATCGTATAATTTTTTTTGTGGTTTTACACTAATATACTTAACATATCTCCACTAAATTATAAGTGAAGCAAATATTTTATTGAGAAGAAAAAGGAAAGAAATCGAATAGATTTATAAAAAAGATTTTTTCACGTATATTTCCAAATAAAATATGGCTCCTCCAAGTATGGTACTAAAGTAAAACAAAAAAATATAACATCGTTTTGGCGAAGATGTTCTATATTTTGACTTAAAATATTTAAAAATTCGACTATATAACGAACACAAAAAATTCTGAACATTTTCTCATTCTTCAAAATGATTACACATCTATGTACCTTCATCATTTCGGTTCCGGGTTTTCTCAAATAGTTTCTAACTTACTTACCTACTCTGAAGCATTTTAATACTACTTAATTAAGAGCCAAGTGCTTAGTGAAATAACAACTTTCCATTTTCCTTTAAGATTCCTAATCCCATTACTACGTAACAACATTTAAATACGCTTAATTTGTAAAAACACTCTAATACCATAACACTGCACTTGGATGGGCAATAAAATGTTTAACCTAGAAAGACTTTTCTCTTAACCACTTATTTTAAACATTGTATTAGATTTATATTTCTACTTTAACTGCTTAGTAAAATATTGTCCCTATTTATAAGAAAAAAATTAGAGTGTCATATATTATTTTAGGACGATAGTTTTGGGGTATAATTAGAATTCAACACTTCTCCATTTCTATTCCATTGTTCCAAAAAAGAACTAACAAAATTGAGAATATCGACCTGTCCCATTATTTTATATGTAGAGATATTGAAATTAATTTTTACTCTTATATAGGGTATACAGAAAAACTTGTCATCTTTTTGGATAAAATATATTGCCTTCTCAGTTGTTTCAACTAAGCCCCAAGTTCTTTTATAATTTCACGTCAATAAATTGCTTTTTTAAAAGATTTTCGTGTCTTAAAAGAACTTTATAATTTTGAAAAAAACATGCTTTCAGATCTTTTAAACACGGTGTATAAAACTAACAAAAAAACGATGAAAATGTTAAATTTAAAGTTTCTACAACGAACGATTTTGGAAGAAATCGAACCCTGACGAACGCCAGATTCTTCCCTAAAGGTATTTTAGGCTTGAGTTCTCACCCTGTCGTCATTTGATTTTTGCTTCTTCGTTGATTTATAACATCCCGTAATAAAACCTCTCTTAATGTAATAAGACTTCCTCGAGCTACTTGCTTCATATACAAATTGAATTCTCTTAGCTGTAGATCAAGAAAGCAGACTTTCAACGATCTCAATTTCTGAACCTGAGCCACTAACCTTTGATACACATTTTTGATCTCTTTGGTCTTTAGATTTTCTTTGCTATGCCATTATCGTTAGTATATCTGTAAACTATTTTTCGTAATAAAAATGCAAATACCAACATGCAATTTTATAAATAATAGATATTAAACATTTTCGTGATGAGAGCCACAAGCAGTCTTTTGACACTTGACCTGCGTAACCAACTCGACGTCTTAGTTGCAACTGAAGAAAAAACTACCTGCGTGACACGGAGAGCGCCGGAAAGTGATTTTAATAGTTATATATTAGGAATATTTATGCAAAAGTTTGACTTTATGAACGAATATTTGCCAAGGGAAATATTCCGTCGGGTTGCATGACCGTTTGAAGGTCAATTGGAAATATAACAAAAACAAGGTGCATGAAAATAGCAGTTAAGTCAATTAGTAGATTCGGTTCGGATTTCGGTATTCACAAAATTTAAGAAACTATTCTTTCTCTAATATTGTGAATACCAGTTACTTTCGCTAACTGCTGGTAACGATTTGTTTATAACCAATAAGTTATCCATCGAGAAAAGATAAAGTCTAGGACAACTCGATTTCTGCTCTATTTTTTCAAGCAAATATTTATCTAACGCTACAAAATATGACTATTACCTTTCTTTAAAATAATATTTAAATGTTACTAAACATGCGTTTGCTTAAAACATGATTTTTTTTTATAATCGCAGCAATTTTTATGTATAATTAACATCGAGCTTTGGTTAGAATTATACATTTACAAAAAATTTCAATTTGGAATAAAAATCTGATTGCATTTATTGGAAACAATTGCATCAGTAAATAAAATTTATACTAAAAGTGAATAAATATAATTAGGCCATCGATGGAAGAGTAAACTATATTCTATTTCGTACGGATAAATGTTGCTTTTTTAATATTACAGTTTTATATTTAGTAGGTTTATTCACATGTGTACAAGCCTATATGCTAACACGTACTGAACTATAAGCCCGTAAAACTTAAACTTACATTCAAAAAGACTTTGGGAAAAAATCTTTGGTGGAATATCGGGTTGACTTTTAGAATATAGAAAGTCGGATTATTGCCATATATAAGTAAAAATGAGTACACTTCATAGAGTATTAAGTACACAAATATAAAACGTTAATGATTGCATGACGTTCATAAGACCTTGTGTTTATCAAAAAACTACTCTGCATAAACCGCATAAAGTAGTAAATTTTAAGTATGGGGACAGATCAGCGAAAGCATCAAGTCCGCGGATCGGACCGAGTCGGCCAGCAACAATAACACGGACACGCACTCGCGTGGGACGGAGCTTATTCGAAGAGCTTTGTCCTTGCCATGAGCTTTGCATAAGTTATGGTATTGTGTTTAGATGAAGCGTTCACACCACGTGGACTACCCACTTTTATACTTACGAATTGTGAAAGGCCTACGCGGGTAAGTGTTTTGGACGGACTCGTATTGTTGCGTCTTTTGTGCACATAGGGTTAAATAGATGAAGATATTAAGAATTATGAATTAGACTTTACTGAGCGCGTGGGTGTCGCGTATTGTATTCGAAGTTCTATTTTAGTCGGCTCAAATAATATTTATACGTTCATACACATTGACCTCGTTTAATAATTTCATATTGTGGTTGCATCTTAATATAAATATAGTGTTATTGAATGATGGATTGAAATTATTTGAATACTTGACATGAAAATTTGTTTTAAAGTGAATCTTGATTATAAATAAGGATATAAAACTAATACGTCTATTAAAATGTTTATTCTAACAGTTATAATATCGTGCTAATTGTTGATATTAATTTTTTTGGTTGAATACTAGTAGTATTTTGTTTCTAATTTATACAATAGAAGTAGAGAGGATAGAAAGTATAGTAGTTGCTCGACATATGATTTAATTTAAATTTTATTGCAAATTAAAACAGATCAATTGGTTAAACATTTTTAAAAATTAATAAATAAGAATTTCTTTAAAATCTCTTTTTTTCAAAACGGAATCGCAATTAATCGAATAAATTCAGAGCTAAAATAAATATCGAATAAACGTAGTGGTTTTATAACAAAAAGTGAATTTATCAGAATTTTTTCGATTTCAATTTGGCGATAAGCAAATTATTTGATTTATTGGAAAAAGTCAGAATGACAAATAAAAATTAACAAAAAGGATCTGGTCCCCGATGGGATAGTATGTGAAGTGGGTAGATTTAGTTTCTCGTCAATGCTATTATTACAATATTTTAAGTAAATTTATTTTAGTATAGTTATATTCAAGTGTGTATATTTTAGAGACCTAACCAATGGGTTAGGTCTCTAAAATATATACATTGGTTATGTCTCTAAAAGCGGAGGCGGTTTAAGTTAAAATATAAAACAAACTTTGACATCTATTAAATGTCTATATAAATATGCTGTATATATTGAATATATTTGGCGTTAATTTTGCAGAAATCTATTTTCATTTAATTTATATTCACTTGAACTTCGTGCTCTAGTATTATATATATTTTTGTTTAAATTATTAACCACGATCTAGGTTTCGTTGCATGACAACATCTTCAGGTGGGCAATTGGAAGAGAGAATAATTTACATAAAGTAAATATAATACGACATCATGTAGTTTCATTTAATTGTGAATAAAATTTAAATGTTCTATTTTGTTACGATAAGATTACACATGTAAACTTCAGAGAACACTGCAACCTTCGTCTACAACTTTTTTTGCTAGAATTTACAGGCAAATATAATCAACAAAAACTTAAAACGATTTATGGAAAATTGTATAATTGAACGTAAATATGTTACATGACGTACAGGCATATTTTTATACGTAAATTCTAACAAATTAAATGGATCTTGCATTTAAAAACTTAATTAAGGTAATTATAGATATGACTTTTTTATTACCCACAATCCTATAAAGGTAAAGCTATTAAAGTCATAAAGTGTGGAAAATGGTTTTGCTTTTATTTTAGAAGGAAATTCACTCGAATTATTTACTAAAATTTTGCGCATATGCTTTAAACCTATTCCTTTCATAATGCTGTCTAAATTTGTTAATTTAAGAATAGTCAATTACTGCGCAATAATTAAATGATATATATTCTATACTTAAAATGATATATAAAACATATAGGGTTTCTGTTAACACCATATTTGTAATTAATATCAAAATTAGGTAGCTGAAATTCCTGTTATGTTTTCATTTGGAAGAGATTACGTGTCAGCTCAACGTACTGTACGTACTTAATTAAATTTCAAAAAGATTTAAATGGTCATAGCAATGTAAGGCGATAGACCTCAATATACAATACTGATTCACACGGAAGTATAGAAATAGCTTGAGATATTAATTTTATATCTGAAGACATTTCCGAAAAAAAAAGCTTTAAGGGACCGACGGACGGACGGCAAACTGAAAGCCAAATACCCCCTAAATGTACAGTTATTTTACTTTGATAGATTCAATCCACATTAAGGATTTTTTTAAGGAAAATATTTAAGGATGGTTTTCGAAAATATTTTCCAAAAAATTACACAAACGTTAAAAAAGTACAATATACGACCTCTCCTACATCGTTGAAGAATTATCATCAACTAATTAATTTGAAATTGATACCAGAGCCTTATGGAAAATTGTATCACTTTTGTCAAAAATACGTTCAATCTCATGTTATTCTATATTTTTAAAATAAAAGGGATATAGTGAAATTAATTTTAATCTAAAAACGATGCATAAATACATATGCGTATACACACTTGTTGGCGTGTGTCTATATGTTTGTGAGCGCATATGTGTGTGTGTGTATGTATTTATCCTTAGAGAATTTATTTAATGAGCTAAATTAATCCAATACATTACATGAAACTACATGAATTACATGAAACCTGCTATTCAGAGAAAAAATACCTTATAAAACCATAAAAATACCTTTTGTTAATTAATTATTACTGTTCATATTGGTAACTATTTCCTGTGATTTGATACTTTTTTCATAAATTTCATTGGGGATCTTTTTCGTCGCAATTTATGCATAGGTAATACGAAAAAAAGGAGATTGTAAAAAAAAATCTCTTGCGCTCACTTTTTTCTAATCAAATAGTAAACGGTGATCAGTGAGAAAGGCTCTTGGTTGAAAGAGAAATCTTGTGATCAAACTTTAGCTTTTCACAGTTAAGTTTACGCAATATATTCACAGCAAGCTTGATGTGCAATAATCGAAAGTGACAGAATTGCCAACATAGTTTAATAAGAAGGGCTTTAGTAATTTTGTAAATTTTCTACAAGCCGAATAAAATTTTCGCCAGTATTTTTTAAATTTTAATTTAATTTGTCAATTAATATTAAATTTGGCAGGGGCGAAGCTGTCGCATAAAGGAAAGTTAGTTTTAACTATACAAAATCAACTGAAAAGTGAGGAGCTTTTGAGAACACAAGTCTACGTGGTATTTCCTTTTCGAAATATGAATGGCGGTTTTTACAAATTTTTCTGTGCTGATTACGAGAAAAATAGTAAAAAATTAATGAATAATATTATCCTGTTAAGATTTTTGTATAATTTATTTTCATATTTTTGATATCTTTCTTTAGAAAGTGAGTTTGAAAGCAGTGCAAGTCAAGTGAAATTTAAGACTATGATCTAAAGTCAGTATTATAATAGATGAATTAAAATGAATTAGATAAATACAGTTATTATCTCTTTAAACTCGTTGAATATTTGTGGCTAAATTAGTTCATAAAAACGCACAATTTAATCTCATTGGAATAACCTTAATTTAATGCGTGCATCTGTGACGTATTTTTTCCGTTCATTAATCAGTGAAATATCTAGTAATGAAGTCATTGTTTTTAATTTTTTTTTAAATATATGAATAAAACAAACATTAGTATTATTTTCAAATTCGAACATAACGCTTTGCATAAATGTTTTAACTCCCATGAGAGTTCTTGTTACATAACTGTAGTTAAAACAACACGTAGATGATGACTTTAAATTTCTTCACAGAAAAAGGATTCTGTATAACGAAATGTTTGTCTAAAACATTAAAAGAATGGATATCAGATTCAGAAGGTATAGAAAAACTTAAACCGGCAAGAGAAAACGTATAAAACTGCGAGTAACATCGAAATTTCTTCGGGGAAATATAAAAAGTAAATATACATTAAAGATTCAAATCGCCCAAACTTATGTCCTTGCAATGATATTTCTAATTGAGCAGAAGTAGGCAAATAGGAAAACTAAATATCATGAAAATATTTGTATCTTTCCTGGGAGCGAATATACTATAAATAAAATAGAAACAAAATAAGCATGCGTTGTAGCCTTAACCATCACAGATTCAAAGCTACTTTTATTTCTAAGTCAAAAGCTGTTTCGAGTCTTTTTTCCATTTACGAGACTATTTACACCAGATTGACAGTAATACAATGACATGTGAACTGTTGATGGAACTGTAATCTATATTTTTGTATTTGGCGATGTGTCTGCGTAGATTGAAGTTTGTTGTAAATAAAGCGCTATTTTATAACGTCGACATGTGGCATAAACGTTGAGAATTTGACATTTGTATGTGATTTCTTTGATAAAAAATATTAACATAACGAAGAGCATAAAAATATATAAAGACATCAATCCCTCAAAACAAAATATAAGTTTTTGTTAGCGCAAAATATTTCATAAAAAATGGTGTCCCCACGTCCGTCTGCCTGTACTACCGAACAGATAGTAGGGTTTTCAATAATATATGGATTTATTTACGGGAGAGCTTTAAAAACTAATATAGGAATATTTTATTAAAATTACCTGACCTGTGGAAAAAGTATTCGTCGGAAAGGTATCTTAGCAAACGCTGCTTATATCGTTAAAGGTACAAGGAAACAATTTGTGACAATATTGTTCATCTCAAAAAGTTCTACAATAAAATACATAATAGCGTAAGTGCTTATATTACTCACAACTCATAATAAATATTGCAATATATAAAAGAAGAATAGTTTTTCAACTCAACTTTATAAAGTTTATTGTAAAAATGGTCGTAATCGGTAAACCATTGATATTTATAGTGACATTCTTAAATTTATGTAGATAAAATATTCAATCGTATCGTAGTGTTTCAATGAGTAGTTTAGAAGTTATGCCGTTACTTTTAAGTAACCAAAATTATACACGCAGCCTTCCAAATATTGATTTTAGTACAATTTAATGCATGGAAAATATTTGCAACGAGAGGCAGGTCGAAAGGTAGTAAAAATTATCCATAAAAATAATAAATATACAAGATATTCGGTGTTTAAAATGTTGGTAAGTTGAACAGTGGTTTAATAGTTTGTTGTGAAAAAATGGGTGTTGCGGTCGCTTCAGTGGCCAACAAAACTTGCGATACGATAACATAAAGAATATCTTAGGTCATAAAACATTTGTTTTTATTCATCACAAAAAGAAAATTAGCCCCAAAGATAAATATAGTAATAAATTCTTTACAACAATGTAGAACATTTTTGAAATGCAAAGAAAAGTGATGTCGATGAAGTTGACAAATTAAATAGAATTTAAAAAGTTTTCAGAAATTCAGAACTTAATATTTGCCCTATTGTTGAATACCGCTAGTATCAGTAATGTTAGTTTTCATAATCAGTTCAGTAATTTACTTCTAATTTGATAAATGACCACGATCTGAGAAGTTATGCTAAATTCGTCAATTTCACAAGGAATTATAGATCGAACATCTCATGACACTTGATTCCACGACAATAAACTTGTTAAGTATGAGAAAAAATAATTTTAAAAAGGTGTCGTACATTTTGGTACATGCAAACATTTAAGAGTTCATTTATTAAATTATTTACAAATATTAAACCTTATTTGCCACCACAGAAATATAACGTGTTAATTGTCTTTCATAGGTGTAAAATATCACAAATTTATTAAAAGTTCTTCGATTTGTTTACCTTAATTTTGATACTGTTATATGTTTTACTATTTTCAGTACAGTGTGACATTCAAAATGTTAAATCCGAATTTTAGCTTGCGTGCAATGGCGTTGTTGAGACAGAGTTAGTAATCAAATTGATCTAATGATTTCTTGGTAGGAAAAATATTTGTTTTTCGGTTAAAAAAAATAAGAATAGCTTTGTTCTTTTAACCGATAATAAATAAGCAAACGTAAAAAGTCTTTAACCGATACTCAATAAGCTTACATTACTTCTCTGAACAATAATTTTCCAGTAATCCTGATATATTTTTAATACCATTTTTATGTTTTGACCATGGAGCCCCTGATAGAAAGACGAACAGATAGACCTACAGAAAAGGTTTTATAATTGAGTTCGATCGTTTACGGTGCGTAACGTTAAATGCGTAACGTTCGATCGTTTACGGTGCGTAACGTTAAAAATGACTTTAGAAAGCATTAAATATGCTGTAATTTTTGCCGTGGAACAATATTTGAACATAGGTTGTTCAAATATTGCGTATTCTTTACGAGTTATAGCCCAATAAAGTTCATATAACTTATTTTTTTAATAATATCCCAGAATAATGATAAAAGATTAAAATGATACATGGCTTTTGTATAGCCTGCTACATTTTCTGCAATTTCATCATTAATTTAATATGGTAACTTGAGTTTGCGAGAAGTAGCGCCTCAAAAAACATGTTTTGCCAAAAATCTATTTAAGCTTTATCGGAGGTAAAAATCTGAAATTATGGTTTTATTAGTAATTGAATTACTACAGCTTTTAATTAAAAGTTTTTTCTATATTATCAATAGTTCTTGATGCACAGTAATAGAAAATTAATTATTCCAAATATCTCATCAACTATTGACCATACTTTAATAGTTGTTATTACCAATATTATAAAGCATTTAATTTTCTATAATTCACACTTCAGAGTATTTCCTATACTTTATTTATAGTTCTTGAAATTTTAACGGCGAAAGTCATTAATTTTTTTTTAAATATCTAAATAAATTTTCAAATCATGTGAAATAGATAATAGATTTCATAAATCTTCAAAAGAATTTAAAGTTTATGCAATTTTATATATAAATATATATATATATATATATATATATATATATATATATATATATATATATATATATATATATATATATATATGTATATACATATATACATATATATATATATATATATATATATGTATATATATATATATATATATATATATATATGTGTATGTATGTATATATGTATACACATATGTTTCAAGATTGTAAGCAGAGCAACAATTTTTCAAAAAATAATATAACTTTCAGGTTAACGATCGATTGTAAGTAACCAAATTAAACAATTTTATTTCCAGTGAAATATCTGAAACTTTTATATTATATCTGCAAAGATATTCTGAAAGTAATAAGAATAACGTTGTTTACTTGATTATTGTCACTTGGAAAACGAGTAGTTAAGATACTTTACCGAATACGTGAATTGTCAAATAGGCATACGACAAAACAAGAGCGCATTCCAAATTTGCCAGATATTGCATTTTTTTGTGAAGCATAATATGGTCATAATGGTGCACGATTTCTTTGCCAATTAATCTACACTCAATTAATTAAATAATACAAGCAGTATTAACGGTAATTTACGATAGGTAAGTCCATTGTTATATTTATCCTTAGGTTGGTTGTCAATATACTTGCAGCTTGTGTGTATTAATTCAAACAATAAATTATATATATATATATATATATATATAGATATATATATATATATATATATATATATATATATATATATATATATCAGTTAACAAACACCAAAACGCTTTTTCATGGTATTAATAGCATTACAATACTTATACCAAAGTTTATAGCGATCGAAATTATTTTTACCCTTTCTAAGGATTTTAACATTTATAATATTATTAGAAATTATTCTCCATGCAGAATCGCCTGGTTGAAAAGGTTTTTAAAGTACTAGCAATAAACGTAGTAGTGGCGTAGTGCTTCGGCTCTATAATTTAATCAATGTTGGTTTAGTTTTTCTCACAAAAATAATTTAATCTATTAACAGGCGAAAACATACTTTACTTGGAAACTAAAAATTATGTATTCAAAGCCAACCATTGAGTACCGCATGCAAAAACTTACCGTACTAAAAACAGAAAGGAACTGTAGATCATTCGGATGGTGCTTCGATTTAAGATTGATTTTTCAGATAACCTATACTGATGAAATAACGTGGATGCTCTTGGAATATAATGTCTTGCTTTATTATTTATCATCGCCCTGTAGCTATTAATCCATATTGATAATTAATTTTGCGTCGTGTATATAAAATATCAGTTTTGCCCGCGGCTCGCTGACGTGGCACTTGGAAAATACATATACGATTATTCCGCGGTTTCATTCTGGTATTATTCGTTTTATAAAATACTTTGATTGATACGAAACACGTGACTTTTCCGTTTACCTGGTTAAAGGTTTAAGTGAAATATTATAATCTATGGTTAATCACGTCGTGATAATGAGTAATTTTACAATTTCTTTTTATTTCAGATTTCAAAAAGCGTCTATTTTTTTCTTCGACTTCCGAAACAATGAGTAAAAATTGATTGTTTGCTGAATAATTTTTAAGCAATGCAGCTATCTACATACAAATTGATTGCTTGGTCTCTCAGATTATGAGCAATACAAACACCTAGGCTTATAATCAATCAAAACTTTAGCTGGTAACCTCAAATAAATGTAGTTTTTAAATTATCAGCATTTTCTAAACTATCTCCAATTTATTGGAACAAAAATGTAAGTTCACCTATATCATAAACTCTTGTACACTTTGACTGTGGATATGTATGCTATCTGGATCTTATGTTTTAACCTCAGAAAATTTGATCATGTCTCTTTGCGTAACTATGAAGCTGTGGGCTATCTGGATATACAGTCTCTGCCTTCTCTTCAATGTTTTGAACTAGTTTCGTAATCTGGATATTCTTAGATTTAGACTTTCAGCCTCAGGTACTTATATCCTTGAACTTCCCTATGAAAATTATAAAAATGTGACTTTGTTTCGCCCCACACATGATAATAAAATGTGGAATAAGTTGATCTTGCATGTGCAGAATGTACCATCATTCACGTGTTCAAGATTATTCTGAAAAAAGCCTTTCAAAACTTCCATTTTATATATATATATATATATATACACATATACATATACATATATATATATATATATATATATATATTCGCCAATTTAATTATTATTAATTGTAATTTTTTTTTGTAATTTGCAATCTCTCCCCTAAATTTATATTCACAATCGCTCGCAATCTTTAACACCACTTGAAATATTTTAATAAATTTGCCGGAAAAGGTTGCTCCGGTAGCAATAAGTTCACCTTGTACTTAATGCATCATACATTTTCATGTTTACATACATGTTCAAGTTTTACTTAATTCATCAATTACTTATAAAAAAGGAATAAAGGTAATAAAGTCTTATTATAACTTTTTTTTTTGGGTTTAGCCTTCAGTTATAGAACTTTTTACTTCCGTTCTTCAAAGATAAATATAAAATATTAAAAATTGTTTTCAAGTAAGTCCTATATATTATAAGTAAGATTATATATTGTAATAAATTACATATCTTCAAATGCGTTGAAACTGGATTTTTAATTAAGGGTGAAAAAAAGCGCTGTTTTATTTCAAAATAAATAAGTCCTTTCAGCACTTATAATAAAATAAGTACTTATAATAAATAAATACTTGTTTCATTAGTAACATTAGATAAATATGTTTAACTGTTAAACTGCGCGATAGGTTTTTGCCCTTATTATATTTAAATTGGGACAACACATAACAAAAACATTTTATAAACTGCGCACAAGGTAGTTATCGCAAGGGTAGATTATAATCAAATCATAACTTTAATAAAATTCAAACAGCATATATTCATAATACACTGTTTGAATTTTTTAAAAATTTTGTTTGCAACTTAAGTAATATTTACAAATTAGGGGTCAAATGTACTTATGAAAAACAAATTGAACATAAGAAATTGTGTACAAAATGAAAATATCTATTAGAAATATTTATTTAGCAAAGCACAATATAAACGATCATATTAATAAGAGTTAACTTACTTAGAGTTTACTTTTACAAACATTTTTAAGATACTAACTTTAAATTAAACACACATGGTATTCGACGCATAGAACTTATCAAATTTTTCATAGGAACACAGAAGTAAAATGACAAAATAAAAGTTAAGTAATAAAACGCCTCTGAAAAGTGAACCTAATTATAGCTAAAAAGGTACCTTTTACCTATTATCATGACCCAAATAAATCAGTAGCAAGATAAAAACTATTGTTTCTCTTCGATATTCGGTTGAATAAACAAATTGGCGTTAGAGCCATCGTGAATTTGAATATGTCACATGCTGAAGTGGGTCAGCTTTTAATAAGCAGGAGATTACAAAACCGTTTTGCTACGCTAACTCCACGATTCTGCAAAATATGTAAGGCTATATATATTTATTTTTCACGCAACACTTACAGCAAATAACTATGTTGACAAGCGAGTTTCAAATTATGTACGAAACAGATTCGGTAGTTCCATGATGAAAAGTAATATTACGAGATGGTTAAATAAATGGAACGCATTTTTTTATAGAAAATTTAACTCTTATCTGAAATATTAAATATATTTGGCATTAATTTTGTAGGAATTCATTATTCACAATGAAATGAAGCTATGTGATGTAGTATTATTTCTATTTTCTTTAAGTTCTTTACCATGACCTAAATTTCGTTGTATTACAATATCTTCAGGTGGACTGTTAACAAAGATTGTATTTTATTTTAAACACCTATATTTATATACCTTTATTTTTCGGCGGAATATTACTTTGCTTCATACATGCCTTTTATAGGCATGGAAAGGGAATACCCATTCAACTTTTTTTCGTTTTATTTCCTTATTAATTATCGCGAACGAAAAAATTATATTTGTAAGGGGAACACAAAAGTAAAATGAAAATAAATTTAAAACTTCCTAATAAGGTCTATTAAATTCCTTGAGTGCATACGCATTAGTATAGGAATCGAGAGCGATAAGAAGCATAGAAACTCTGTAACAATCAAACAGCATGATTTACACCTTATATATTGAATCTATATAAAGTGAGAATTTACGTGAGGAGCAGATAACAGAAAACGGACACTAGCTGACAGTGACTTCATTGAGTATATCAAGCGGCGTAGCAAGTTCAAAAATATATTTATTGTACTTTTTAAATGAAAAGATTACAGAGGTCTACACGAGAAAGATGGTCTAAAATCGGATCGCTAATTCTCATAGATTTTCAGATATTTATTAATAAAGACAATATTCAAACATCAGGTTCCTTTTATATTTTGTTAGTGGATAGTAAGTTTATCGGTTTTCAAAAAATCGGTCTTAATTGCCTTTTGAGATAATATTTAAAATACCTTTTAGTTCAAGAGTTGATAACAATTCTCTCAACAAATTTATATATATATATATATATATATATATATATATATATATATATATATATATATATATATATATATATATGGAAATTTTATACTGAGAAATAACAAATGAAGATATAGGAATTTTACTTCAATTAAAAGACTCCTTTTCAGACATTTTCACTTTCCAAAAATTGCAGGGAAAAATCGATCTATAGACTAAAAGAAGCTTATTGAAATATTTAATAATAATTATTTACAGGCTCACCAAAAAGATAAATAGAGAAACAGAGTACAAAACGGCAACAAATATTCCTTAATACTGTAGCATTGGAATTACTTGAAGGAACGTTAAGAGAATTCAGTTATTAACTTAAAAAGACCCAATTATCAAGAATACGTAATAATGATAATTTATGTAATAATTTAAAAGTTTTGACCGTGTTAGACAAACAAGTAGTCTACGCAGAATTTTTATATGTACAACTACAAATTGTCGTTATCGGTAGATATTATGAATATTTCTTATAAATTTCCATAAATATAATTATTCGAATATATCATGCAGCAATACTTTCTTTCTGATCTGATACTCTTATGTTTTCAATTTTTTTTTATTCAACAGCCTATGTGTACATTAAAAAAAGACATTTTATTATGGTGTTTTGCTTGCACTGGCATGGAACCATTTAAAACCACGTGGTGACTGATTTGGTTGGTTAAAATTTTGCTCCTTTTTCCCAGCTCTACTGGCCTTGAAGAGTATTCGTAAATATATTAGTCGTGAAGTGCAGCTAAAATATCTTTAAGATTGTTTTCAAATAAAAACTTCTTAAAATTGTTGGATTCATGGATCAAGAGATTAAAAAGAAAACAATTAAACGTTATCATTTTATTGACGACATTAAAAAAACTATTTCTCAAAGGATTTTATGGTTTTGCAATTTGAAAACACTTGCGAAATAAAGTCACATAAACATTCAGAAATTCAGAAATATTTGGTAACGACCTCAGGTTTCTTAAAAATGATTGTACATTAATTTGCCTTTTCCTTTTTTCGGTTTAGTTTAAATGCTTTGTAAGTGATTCCACAGCTCTGAAGCCTTTTAATACCTCAAGTAGTCAAGGAAAGAATGATGTTTTCCTTTCAGGTTTATATAAATAACGAATTTTGAATGCCTATATTCTAAAATCTTACTCACGTATATGTCATGGCAGTATTAGAATTATGGAGGCAACTAAAGACGTTAGAGTAAAATACTTTTCATTGAAAGCTATTAAAGAAATTTAAAAATATTAATTTTTAATATTCTTGGGCGATAATCTCCACTTTGTGCGATTGTTTGACCACAGACAATTACGTGTTTGACATTGATAGTATGAACGTAAACAACGAAAATTTTAATATTGGACGTATACAATGAATATTTTAATGTATTTGTAATATATAAATTAATGTGTTTGTAATATATGTTATGCATATATTTTATCTTTCTGCACTCCTTCTCCATATAAACTTTAACTACGCTAAATCTCAGAATATTCGGTACATGCAATGTGCTTAACAAGTTTTTTTTTCACTTATTAATATATCTATGGCCCACTCTACTTTTTACAGGCGGAAACACATAGTCTATATTTAAAAAAAATTAGGATCTAATCTTATTTAGGGTAGTCTCTATAGTTTTCCCGTAAGCTTCTAGTCAGATTTCATCAACCTGGTTTTTTCTATAATTTTTAACTCAATAGTTTTGAAATAGTTTTCTTTATTTTCGCATTTAGTTCAGAATACGCAACTATTAGGAAATGTATAGCTTAGTGATTGTCCGACCAGTTTATCTTTTGAAGTTCCTCGCTACCGGTTTGTAAGCTTTGCATACATTTGGGTAACGTATTGGGATAGAGCGCCACATCGTGAGGGCTACTTATGTTCATAATCGCGCATTGAGTGAGTTTTATGCGCGAAAGAGCTTTAGCGCAATTCGCACCTTCGCGTCTTTTGTGCTCAAAAGTTTAAACAGAAGAACATATCAATTCGCATTAACAGATTCGATTTAACTGAACAAGTGTGCGTCGGTTATTATTATGTTCTGAATTAAATCACACTCAACTAGAATACTATAGATGCGGTCATTCCCATTGGCTTACTTTAATTTGACTAGTTGTATTTATCTCTCATTGTTTGTGTATTTTGTGTAAAGGGTTAGGTTACAACATACTGAAGAGAAAGATCTGTTCAAACTGTGGCTAATATCTTACATATAATCAATTATAATTATCTAGGTTGACCACTAGTAGCATTTGGTTTCCCATCAATTTGGTATCCATTGATAAAACATAAAGCTAGTAAACCTTTTTAATACTGACCCAAATATTTCTTATATATTACTACAAAGTAATACTAATCTAATAACAAATATTATTTAAATAGTAACTAATATGCCTTTGTTCATAATATCATTTCGCAACAAATCGATATATAGAATAGTGTATAGCGATTCATATAGAATAGTGTATTTTTCTAAAAAGCAATGCTAACATGTGGCGATGGGAAATTGATTTAATTTATTCCAAAAATTTAGGTCGACTTATATATAGGTGTTCTGTAAAACATGGACCAACCAAAAAAAAGCGATTCTTTTAATTCTCGAATAAAACCAACGATGTACTTTTTAAGATTTTTTTATTTTAACAGCCAAATTTAACTGCTTGTGGTGAAAAAGACACACTTTCAAAACTAGCAAATCATTAATAAAATTAGTGCATATAACGTAAGAATTACTGCAAAAACGAAACAGTCCAATAAAATCATCTAAAATTCTTTTTTTTAATTTACAAATTGTTTGAGTCGAAATTCTGTCTTGGAAAGTGTATCACCTATTACGTCCGTTCATTATCAACCTTATAATTTTGCGACAATATTTATTCTTAAAAATAGAATGCTGAAAAATAATGGTGAAGTTAAAAAAGTGTACTACGAAAATTTTGCTTGCTTTTGTTAAAACTGCTACATTGCGAACATGTTATAGACACAAATTACATCTTTAAACGAAGTTTCGTCATATATTATGTAATTAAAAAAAAACATTAACTCATAATATGCGTCCTCTATATTTAAGTGTAAATATCTTTTTTTTATTATTAGGGGGAGTAAAATTTTTAAAATCATGATTTTTGCATTAGATTTGCCAATTTGTGATAAGCTTTCCAGTTCTGCGTAGCATATTTTTCCAGTACAAACAGTCAAAGTTGGGTGAAGAAAACCATGAATTTCTTGAAATTTTTTTGTGAGAACCGCACCCACTTGTCATAAAAGATTTCAGTTAATTCAAACGGCGTATTATCAGACTTACTTATAGTCGTGGCATATAAAAGATCGACCCATTATAGCGATTTTCACAGATGTTTAAAAGTATCAATATCTTAAATATTAAGAGATTTTAGTCAAATTTTGTTAGTAACCCATTGATAGTTTGCCCTATCGCCTTATGCCAGTTCCTTACTTACAGGATAGCCTCCATGTTTAAATCGAAATTGAATACTTAGGATTGGATGGGGCAGTGTGTGCTGTGGGTACGTTTTATTTATTTTCCATATCAGTGTTATTTTTTATATATTTATATTAGTGCATTTGGACTTTGCAGTCTACATACACCCTTTATACAAAATTAAGCTTACACAAATAGAGCTTAACGAGCCTTAAAACTTAGAATATTTGTAGTATAACTGGCAGGAAAAATAACAAATTCCACAGAAATTGGAGCAAAACTGTAAATAAGTAAGTGGGTATCATGACATAAAAAAGTATCCATAAAACGATAATGAAAATATTTATAAGTCTTACTTTTTATTTCGACTTTTTTTTTAATCCTCAGTAACATTTAATAAATAGGCGTTCCTTCCGGAATGAATACACCCTTCTTTATTATATAAGGGGGTAAAATATTAAAATGCGCGATGTACCTTTCTGAGCAGCGGTTTTGTCGTGATTTTTTTTTAATTCTTCCTATATTTTGTAAAAAAAAAAATCAATAAAGGAATATTTTACTTTGAACTCAAATCGGATTTCATTTGAACCTAAAAATTTACTTCAACCGCTGCTGATTTAAACTTATTTGATTGTTATTTTTTCCACGCTTTAAGAATTTTACGCAATTCAATAAAATCTTGCTTACAGTTAACATTGTACTAGTTAACATGAAGGTTCTTTAAATACATTGAAGAGTATATATTGGATACATAAAGCAATAAATTTATTTGGTCATATTTAAGTTTTTTCTTTATTTAAACCTCAAGTATACCAACATTTCAAAGAATAGACGATGGCTTTTGATTTCAAAACGAAATACTTTTGCTCTCTTGCACGATATCAACTAAATACTTTGCGTATGATATATATATATATATATATATATATATATATATATATATATATATATATATATTTCTACTTTATTATACAACTTAAACAAATCACACAAACACTTTGTTTTCAGAAAGAAAACCTGCAGCCCTGTATTTTGTACTCGAGCTTCTAAGTCCTTACCTAAAAGATAAAATTGCAATTACTGGCACTTTGTAATAATGTACTAATAACCCCCGTGGGTTTACGACATTTAAATCAATTTTACAAGTTATGCGTAGCGATACTCTATCAACTTCCATTAAAAAACCAATTCCATAAAAAAGCCAGGTTCAAAAAGACCTGTTATAATTTATAATTTTCAACTTCTGTATATGAATGTGTATATAATTTAAACCTAATATGTATATATGATTTTCAACATATGTTTCTTTCGTACCGTATTTAAATCGCAAACGCTCTATTGTATAGTTGAATATATGCATCGAATCACAGAAATGTTTCTTTAAAAATACAGTTTAAATATCAATTAATTGATTAATTATACTGAGAATTCAAATTGATGACGTCCACAGCGTCAGCGGTGGATGTTAAATGTTGATTTTCCTTCATGTTAATAGTTGGATTTATAATTTGATGTCAGGGTATATTGCAATATAGATAACTGATGATAATACTAGTTAAAAACTAGTGTCATTAATGTGTTTTTTTTAAATAATAAACAATGATATCGTCCCTTGTAAACCTCAATATAAGTAATACATATCTCGCCTAATATGCTTATACAAGTTTCCTAAGGTAACAAAAAAATACATCATTATTTTTAGCAAAAGAAAATATGGTATAGTCGTATTATATTATATTAATAATTTTCAGAAAGGAAAAGCTAAGAACTTTTTCCACGTAAAAAAATAATAAATAAGGAAACGACGATACGAAGACGAGTTAAACATTTTCCCGGGTTAGCATTTTTTTGTACTAAGGAGTGCTTTCTATTACTCCCGCTTCCTGTGTTCTCATAGCAAACATATTCCTTCAGTACTGATGTCTACAACCGGATTATACCGTAACCTTCTAATTTTCCGCGTTCAAATATCTGATAGCAACATTATGCGAGTTACATTTGATTTGAGATGGGTGATATAAGTCTATTGAAATATGGGTTTACCATCACTTTTTTATATAGAACGATTAATTTATTAAGAGCGATTAAAAAGTGGAATAATGTAAGTTAGGTGCACTCATCACTTTTAATTTTCATTGTTAAAACTCGATAATCACTTTATTTAAAATATCTCTGTTAATTCTTCGAGTAGTATCGTATTATAATGAAACAATTTCTAAGGTTATGAGTAATCGAGACCTAGTTCTTCAGCCTCACATTTAAATAGAAGATGACTCAATATATTTGTCCCATTTAATTAAATTTTTCAGCCTATCATAATTGATTTTGTTAGAAAAATATGAAGTGACGAATACGAAGCCAACCTGTCCATATTTTGTAACAGAATAACCTGACGACGAGGATGTCATATATAGGTTTACATGGAAAGATTTTGGGGATAATCTTAAATTATAAAATAATCTAAATGCCCTTTCTCCATCAAGTGATTATTTAACGTCAAAAAAGAATTCGCGCCATAAACCAAGATTTATCCCTTATATTGGTAACTGTATTCCATTGATGTATTTTTATTACTTATAATTGTTATGCTTCATTTACATAAAATTGTGAATTTGATTTGATTCCAGCAAATAAGATAGGGCTTTACAAAATTAATATTTGAAACTGGCAAAATCCGAGTCGGACTCGGACCACACAATATTAAACTTATTTTGCATGGAAAAAGGTATATTTTGACTTTTGAAGATATCATTCCACAGTTAGTGCTGTTGCTGCTCTCGGTACCGAAAATGTTCCATCATATCTCAATAACTGTACAACATATCTTATTCAAACTAATTTTCGTTGAAAGTTTATATAAGTTCTAGTAGTTAAGTTAGAAACGGGAGGCACACATTTTAGAACTTTAGAAGCGCATACCTCACCAAACCTTGACCTAAATAGAAAAGTTATTTTGGGAGCTTCATATAATTTTATATGACCATACTTTTATATAAATTTACGTAACCCTAAGTTACGTATACCCCGACTTAAGTAAATTCGGAATTATTTAATATCTCACTAATTCCCCACTGTTCCGCTTGCATGAGTCCTATATTACGAATATTAAAAACTTTGAGTTTTACCGTTATTAACTTGGACTTAAATGCTCATGAAACTTGGCATTATGCGTGGATAAAAGGAGAATCGCAAAAATTCCAAACAGTCCAGGCCATCTAAGGTTTATTCGTGTTCTCTGATTCGTTTGGACAGTGATATCAGGCAATGATATCTCACCATTTAAGCTTAGCTTATTTCCCTCCATTGGGCTTATCAAAGCTTATTCCGTTCTAATAAGGTCACATCGTATTAAGTTCGGGCAATCAGTAAATAAAATGTCGGCAAACGGAACGCGTGTAATGTCTGCAGTGGTATTCCGTACTTACTTTTATATCGGGGAAATATTTGGTTCAGATTACAATTTTAATTATCAGTCGCCAATTTCTTTGTTTGACAATTCGAACGAAACCTGTGTGAATCTCAGTAAAGGTCGTTTCAGAAACGAATTATCTTTATATTTTTTATATTCGTTTTAAATAATCACATCTATGAAATACAGTAATACTCAAGATTAATTCGGCCAATTAACTAGTGAATTTATATAAACTAAAATTTATTTATCCTAGTATAAAAACCATAGCCATAATTTTCTAAAGGTTAGGAGACTGACCCAAGGATGGGATACTGCGACGCGCAACGGAGCTTACATCCAAACTTGGCAGTAAAGTTATTCATATTTTTAGTTTAACATAAAATTATGGTATTATGTCCTGTACAGTGAGTAGTGAATAATTTCCTGTACAGTGGTAGTGAATAATACACATTTTTAAATTTCATGGCAGTTAACAAATTGCATTTTCAGAAAAAAATTTTTTTAAAAATAAATAATTAATTATAATTATAAGCGAATATTACAACAGTGTCGGAATGTATTGTGTTTGTATTATGAGTTATTAATGTTGTAAGTAGTTTTCTGCAAATCTTAAAGTTCTTGATTAAAACTACGTAGCTCCAAGAATGGGTATGCAACTAAGGTTCGGTTCGCCTTAAAGAGGATCAAAGTATTATAAAAGACGTAAATTTCTTTGACTAAAAGTTGTTACGGGCAGAAAATTGCTCTGGATGTTCTCGAGAAACAGAGCTAGTGCTATGAATATTGAATCAGTATAAAGGTTCAGTTTGCACGAGGAATATAGGTTAAAAATATATTTTACAGAATATTGACTCCATAGAGCATAGAGTATAATTTAGTAAAACGGTATGTATACATATTTTTCGACTTTTTAGCCAAGATTTAATTTTTAAGAGCACTTTTTCTATTTCGACATTTCTATTAATTATGATATAAAATGAGTAGCCTCATAAGGAAGCAACAATTTATTTGCTGAAGGGGGACAAATATTATGACTTATATTTGATTTCATTTGATCGTATACAATAATAGCAGTATCACAGGGTATGAACAATGTCGACTTTGAATATCAAATTTATTGAGTATCTGATTCAATGAGCAAACATTGATAAACCCAAACTGGTAGGAAGAAGTTTTTCATAACATAAAAGAGAGAAATAATTTGGGGAAAGAATAGTAAATTTAAATGAAATATGTGTTGAAATTTTCCAAATGTGGGCTATATTTATTTACAATATATTAAAGCTGAGAAAGGAAAGAACCGTTGTATTCCAAGCATGCTTTTAAATGACCCCTACATATTATACAAAATATTAGAACACATGACAAGAAGACCTTGCCAAATATGTAAGTATCCAACAAAGACTTAATGATTTCATTTTGAACGAATGGAATTAAGAGCCTTATCGGGTATTTTGATAAAATCCCCGATAAGGCTTTTAATTCCAAATGATTTAAATATCGTCAAGTTATACAGTCCACACGTGTGTTTCTGATAAAACTTAATCGTTATGTTTTATTTGATGAGTTACTTTGAAGATTTTAATATTGTTACAATTACGGGTATTTTTAAGAAGTATCATTTATTATTTGAAAATAACCTCGTTGTATTCGTTTCATAAAATTCCACTCTAAAATCCCAGTAAAATTCTTATTAAAATCCATCCACCAGATTTTGCATGCTTGATTGACGAGAAATTTTGTATGCTTGATTGACATTGAAAGAGATAAACATAAACAGAAAACGAAAAATCTTTAAGTAGAAATTTTGGCTGTGAAAATATTTGAAATCGTATTTCTAAAATTTTCATAGACTTGCTCCCTCAAACGATTTTTAATTAATTGTACTAGATATGTTGGCTTTTTCAGTAGAGGATGATGATTTTACAGCTTTCACGTCTGCAGATGTGAATGGGAATATTTGAAGACATTTCATCATGTCTTAAATTTTAATTTGTGTTAAATTTTTAACGCCTAATAGAAATTTCCATATTATTTATATAGTAAATAAAAATAATGCCAGGATATTAACTATGAATTTTGTTTAGAAAAAATTACTAAATAAGTACAAAATTTTAGAAATGTCATGATTTTGGTCATTCAATACATATCTCATAACGCATTTTGAAATCAAGTTCGACATAAAATTCTATCTTATATCTGTGTTAATTCAAAAATGAAATTTTTGACTTATGAGTTAAGTAACAATTTATTAATGAAGGGAGACGAATACACGGGAGTTATGACCAACTGCCGCAAATTTTCAACACTATTTTCACTACATATGGTAACGCAAATCTGAAACCATTGATCCGGATGCAGTTTCAGATGTCAAAAATTATGCTGATGCTCCATGATTATGGATGTAGTGGTTCGTGATATTCATAGTTTTAACATTAAAGGTTGCAAAAATCTCAACCCGAATGAAAATAAAGACCGAGGTAAAGCAAGTACCGAATTATAGGTATAAAAATCATTCACTAAGTTTTCAAATTCACTAAGTTTTGAATTTTTAAATCGAAAATTGGCGATTCATTTAATTTATTGGAAAGACTTTCGTTGAAAGTCTAAATAAAAATGTATATAACAGTCAATAAGTACGATTTTATCGATGACGTGTAACGGTAAAATTTATTTCTTTTAATGTTATTGAAACATTTTTTCAAGCAGATCTGTACAAATGCACGTCCACAAATACGCATGTACGCAAACATACAAACATGGGTTAGATCGGTTAATGAAATTAAAGTAGTGGGTATTAAAAAAATTGTGTCAGGAATACTTTTCTTATTCACTTAAGCAATATTTTATTTATATTTATTTAAAAAAAAAACTCCATTTATAACTTACGGTTACCCCAAAGTACTGAACATGTGCCAACATTAAAATTACAATGGTTTCAAATACACACCATAACATAAATAATTCATGCCATGCAACTCCATTATAAAAACCTAAACAATGGAAGCTTCTCGCAACACCACATTAACTAACTTAAGGGTGTGAAGAACTGGTTAGCGCTGCAGGATATTCTTGTGTTCTCTAGCCAAATGAAATAAACCATGACTCCATCCTCTCCTGTAATAGTCTGGAGCATAAAGCGACCAAACGCAAGGTTTATCAGTTTGTTTTATACCCAATGCTAAGGATTTATAAATATAATTGTTTTCTAATTTAAAAAAATTCATGCACTTCACATATATAAGCGATATAGAATTAGAAACCATAAATAGGGCTTAATAAGCACTTCAAACTTTGCTAGAACTCTTTTTACTAGAACTCCTGGAAAAAATTATCGCTAAAACATTTTACACGAGTTATAGCAACACTGTAAAACAAACCGTAAGCGCGCGTCAGTACGTTAAAACATGTGGATGGTTCGTAAAAGGATAATACAAATAAGTACGAAGTACGGATCTCCTTTTAATTTCAAGTAGATTGTACACTCTTTAGCAACAGCTAATCAATTTAAGTCCTTTTTTATGTATTTGTGGTTATCTCCTTCTTTATTATCTAAAAACGTAAAGTGTTAAACAATAAAACATGTGATTTACTTTTTGGAATAGCAGTCTTATTGTAATTGTTTGATCCTTCTAGTTACTTATAATACAAAGAAAATATGGGACCGAAAAATATTCTGACGGCGACGAATTTTGCACACGATTACAGCTAAGTAACTTTGTTTGTAAATGTGTATATATATATATATATATAAATATATACATATATATATATATATATACATATAAATATATATATATATACATATATATATATATATATATATATATATATATATATATATATATATATATATATTATATCATTAAGTAACATCAGAAACAAGTTAATATTGTCACTTAGGAACTACTTTTTATTTTGGATAGAAAGTTAATACTGAATTGAATATATTCATTTGCTAAATTTCAAATAATCGACTTCAGAAAATATAGAAGTATAGAATAATAACGAACGCCCATTATCCATCCAAAATTTTCTATTTATTGCTAAGGATGTTTGTCAACAATTATTAACATGATAACTTAGTTTCGATCAATCACAATGAGAAATGAGTTCCTTGCATTAAACATAAACGCAAACACCGATTACTTAGGGTAGAACAAACAGGAGGACATCTAACTAATAAATGGAAAAAGCAATAGAACCAAGCAAAAAAATATGACAAATTTACAGGAGATGGGCTGCATCTGCTGATACATCCGTCTTATTCATTCGTTTTGGCACCATCTGATTATTACTCGTTCGAAGCTTCAATTTATAACTTATAGATTAAAAAATGTATAGGTGTAGAGAACCTTCAAGAATATCTTAGTTACGTTTTGAAATATAAACTACGAAACTTCAAGCTTATGGTACACTATCATTTCCTAAAAGATAGTGTCAAATAGTAGATAAAGATTGTGTATATATAATTTGATTTCTTTGTGATGTTTAAGTTAAAAAATCAATAACAAAGTTACATAACTATTAAGTGGGAGTGAATTAATGGCATGTTCTCAAAATTTAAACTTATTTTAAGCTCCGCTAAATTCAAGCAGCGGTCGACTGAAAACATAAGAATATGGTTAATTATTCCGTAAGACATAATATATATTTGAAAGAGAAATGGCTTTAAGTTCAAAAAATCACAACAATTCGTTCGATAAATTTATTATGTATATTGAGAATATATCCTGAAAAATACAAATGGATACAATAGAATATAATAAACATCTATCACACTTACTTTGGTTCCATTATTTTAAGACAGGGCAAATCATAATTTGTTTTCAGGCCTATTCTTTAACGTAGAAGAATTTTTACTATGCTAAAAAAATCCATTTGTCACTTTAATGATATGACTGAAACCACAAAATTACTTTCAGTAACGTTACTGTCTTCTTTGTAGAGTAACAGATTCATACTACAAGAAAAACTAGAAAAAGAAAATGAAATAGAATCAAAATCAAAAATCAAAAACAAAATAAAATACAAAGATAAGTTTCATTTATCCTTGAAATAAGATGGGAACTGTATGTCTAGTACTTCCAAGCTACAACTATACACACAAAGAAAATTTAGGAACCAAATTAAACTTAGTAACCAATTTAAGTCTCCAAAAAATTTAAAAGCAATTTTTGACCCAAGCCTAAAAAATTTTTATTGTTGATCTCTCTGTTAGGATAGAAAATTATTCTGTCGACTAATTAATGCATGATTTTGATTTCAGCGCTAACAAGTAGTGGTTATATTCTCACCAAAAAATAACTTAGAGTAGAGTATCACTACACAGTGGTAACAAATACGCTTCATTATCTCCGGATCTTGATGAGACGATAATTAAAAACTTCTAATCAGCATGAATTAGTAAATAATTTATTAATGGTGAATAAAAAATTATACACCGAGAAGATTATCCAATTAACTGACCAGAAAACTGTTTTTTTCATTCATGTTAATAGATAGAAGAATAATTTTTTGCAAGGAGATAGCCTGTAGATTAATTTGTCGAAAGTCGTATCAAATGTCAGGAGTCGTTAATTTTTGTTATATGATATTCCTGGTATATTCCATTCTTTTATATCAATTTAGTATTATTAACCCAACATAGCTCGACTTTTCTAATTCACAAAAAATCCAGGTTCACACGAAAGACTTACGCTCATATGCACCACACACGATCAGGACTGTCTGTTGGACTTACTAACAGTTAAAATGTATTTCTGTTTCTCATCAACTCTCAGTTGAGTTGGAACAAGAGTCTACTTTAGCGACTGTGTCCTATTGCAAGGTCCAATTGCTAAAGAATTCATACAAAATAGTTTTTTAACTATTAGTAAATCCGACTGAGAGTCCTCACCATGTTTGGTGGATACGGGCATTAAATTGTTACGAAGAACAAAAGTTCGAATCTTCGTTTTATTGTATTGTCATTTTTGGGCTCATAAAATGAACGAACGCATATAATTTACATCAGTTTTTATAAGTAGAACTTAAACTTGGGATGAATCAGTCATCCCACAAAATCAAATATGTAAGACTTATAAAATACTGGTAATGGGAGAAATTGTGTTTTTCTCAGAATTTATCATTAATTTAACGTGCGTAACAATACTAGATAATTAAAATTTATTTCTTACGTTATATCAGAATTTGATATATTTTTATATATTTTTAAATTTTTGAAATCCCTATTTTCAAAATGCATTGAAATCTGCCAAGAAATTTAGGCGCTAGATAGTACATTCATATATACGTCTCATATACGCATGCGAATGCGCACAACCACACACATGCGTTTGCAAACGCACGCTCACATAATTATTTTTCTCAGCCGTGTCACTCTTGACAGAGCGGTCGTGATCACGATGAGTCTACATTATCATTGGTGGTTGATATGATCCTCCTCACAATTTCTCGCCATCTTAATCTATTGGCCGATATCCTATTACATTTATTTAGAGGATCTCCAACTGCTGATCTCAATGGTTTTGCCTCGAGACATGGCCAAAAAACTTCAAAATTCGAGACTGTACTAGGGTTGAGAAACCCTGTGTGATGCCGAATTCTTGAAGTATGGAGGTGTTTATACGAAATTCTGTCCATGACCCTCCCAGAATTTTCCTCCAACACCACATGTCTAGAGTATCTATTTTCAACTTTTCCAGCTCTCACTATGTCCAAGTCTCGGATGCGTATAAAAATATGGGGAAAACTAGTATTCTTACGAGCCTGGTCGTAGTGCATTTAGTTAAGGTGCGATTCCTCCATAATTTCTTCAGCTTATCCATCGTAGCTCTGGCTATTACCATTCGCCTCTTTACTTCATCTACGCAGCCCCCCTTATTTGAGATCAAAGCACCAAGGTATATTAGTAGTTACTGGCTAGTTGTTATTGTCCTGGGTATCTGGATAGTTGTTATTGGCGTGGTCCACAACCATCATTTGATCTCCAATGATGAAAAAAACATGAGACTTATGCGATCCATTTTAAGAAATAATTCGTCCATCTGACAAGCATATGACGCAAATAGAGTGGTGTCATCAGCGTAACGCGGGTTTGCGATTTTGTAGCCACCTACCACAACACCATCATTTTAGGATTCCAGAGTGATTCGCATTACAAGCTCGGTGTAGGCGTTCAATAAGAGGGGCGATATTATACTCCCTTGGTGGACCCCTGCTTTGGGATAGAAGTTATCAGAAAGGAGGTTACCTGTCCACACTGAAGCTGGTCTTTGTTCATAAAATTCCCTAAGTAGGTGTACGAGATGTTTTGGTGTGCCTATTTCCAATAGTGTTTTCCACAAAGTTGGCCATCTCACATACTTACAGAGAGACAATTTATATTTTTATGTTTATAAACTCAATTAGTAATTGGAATGAATTTCTTTCAAAATTCCATTTTTATTTTTTGACTCTCAGAAGACTCCCTTATTTTTAGAGAAGTTTATTTGTTTCTTGTAATTGCATGATTTTAGCAAAAGAAAAAAAATGTCGACCCAATAATTTAGTATATTTTATGTGGTTTTTAAAATAAAATTTATACATTTATTTGATGTATTCAAACTTTTTACTTTGCTTACGGAACAAATATTGAAAAAACAACAAGCGAATAACTTAGTATGATTACTCGACTATGCTTACAAGCTTTTCATGTTAATTTAAACTAATTATTTATATATTTTGTTATAGTTTTCAATACAAAATTTTCATTTGAATCACTTTTTCAGACTCTTGAATAGATTGAAATATCGAGAATTATTTTAATGTTATACGGAACTGAAACCAATGCAGTCAAGTATTTAATTATTGAGTATTTAATAAAAGTAAGCCTTTAAAATTTCATACAATTCTTCAGAAAATTGTAATATATTACAGATCAGCTTCGGGCAAAGCTTACGCACAATAAATTTAACGTTTAACTATAAAATCTGGATAAGCCGAAAGAAGTAAGAAACTTGATTTGTCAAAGACGTACAACAGCCGCAAGTCCGTGCGTCGAATCGAGTCGACCGGCGATAATAAAACGAAAGCACGCAAGAGTGGAGGGCAGAACTTGTTCAACGAACTTTGTCCGGCGAAAGTTTAGCACTTCCTGCGTGAGCTTTGCATAAGTTTCAGTAATGTGTTCCGATGAAACGCTCACACCGCGAGGACTACTCGCTTTTATGCTCGCGAATTGTGTCCGGCTTTCGTGCCTAAGTACTAAAGACCGGTTCGCATTGTTCCGTCTTTGTGCGAGGGGAAGCAAATAGATGAACATATCAAGGCATATTAATGGATTGGGCTTTGTTGAGTCCGTGGGCGTCGCGCATTATTTTCCGAATTCAGTCATATTCGACTTAAACAATATTTATACGGTCGTACACATTTTCTCGCTTTAATATTTCTATATCGAATTTACCGAATATAATATTATGTGTGAGAGAATGGAATTAAACTGATTCTTAATATGAATACCGGTTTCAATGGGGATCTTAAGGTTACATGAGACACGACTTTAACACGATCTATGAAAATAACTTTTCAAATAATTAGTAATATATTGCCTATTTTTTCTATTAAATATTTTGTTTGAATACTAGTAAAATGTCGTTTCAAACAACTTAGTTATTATCTAGATTTCAATAGTAACGATTTAGAGATTTACTAAATTTTTAATACTTATTAACATTATTCTATTAACAATTAATAGTTAATTGTGATTTATATATTAGGTAATATATTTTTATAATGATAATAATATTTACAAGGCAAGTTAAACTTTTCCACCCAGTTCCATTTGCGTCTTTTCTTGGGCTCAATCAAAATTTCTTTAGATATTTTTCCGCCTCAAGATATTAATAGAGTATATATAGGGCAGCAGTTGATGAATAGTTGGAGTCACCCGGAGTAGTGCAAAGATCGACTGATCTTTGATGCTCCTATCTGTATAAGTGCTATCTTTAATATTGTTTTGATACTGAATTACTCCAGACATTGTTTCTATGCTGTGGGTTGAGGAAAACAATTTGATTTATGAAGCAATGAAATGAAAATGCGACTTTCGGTTAAACTTTCATCCATCCTAGCATAGGTATTTCTAAATAGTAATAATATATGTTTACTATGCCCATATCATGTTTACTATTTTCCTTAACGTCTTTTTAAGTTTTTTTTATGTCCATAATGTCTTCATAACCAATAATAAAATTATTCACTTCTAAAGATCAGTCCTTATGTTATAAATCTAAAACAGGAACCAGTAACCTGCGCTTTTCTCTCTGTTACACATAGTTTAATGAATTTTAATTGACAACGCTGCTACCAATCTTATTTTTTTCCATTTGATTAATAACCCTGTAACCCGTTTTGTAGATTATCGTTATTTTATTACTTGAGCTGTTATTTTATTACCTAAACTCATTAGTTTAGCTTATTTTTATTATATCACTTTTATTGTCCTCTACAATTTATAATTTGCCTCAACTCTTTAACTGACCTTCTTGATATTTAAGTTTTGGATATAATTTATCAAACGTTATGGTTTTTGTTCTCAGTTAATGAGAAATTTAATAAATATTTATAAATTAAATTTAATTTTAATAATGAGTTCGTAAATTTGGTCTCTTGAGATATCGAATATATTTGTATTGTAGAAATGCATTGTTCACAATTAAATTAAACTACGTGATATAGTATTATTTCTACTTTCCTTAATTTCTTTACCACGACCTAGGTTTCGTTGTATTACAACATCTTCAGATGGGCTATTGGCAAAGATCTTTGTTAAAAGCCCACCTGAAGATGTTGTAATACAACGAAACCTAGGTCGTGGTAAAGAAATTAAAGAAATTAGAAATAATACTATATCACGTAATTGTTTTGCAACTTATAATCTGCAACTTATATTTATTGAATACAGGAAAGTCTAGTATACATATGGATTTGAATTTTACTGAACACCTGTTTCAAATGTCGTAATGACTCAACTTTAATACTTATTCTTTGAAAAGATTGAATACTTTTAGTAAATTAAATTAATCGCCATATTTACGACAAGATGCGCCCTTTCAGACTTATTCAAAATATTTTTTTTACTAAACTGAAAATCTACCTTCTCAAATACTTTTATTGCTACTAAATGACCATGGATATATATGCTACCTAGATCTTAGTGAAGAATATTTCAATAAGTTAGAATGGCTTCAAAATTTATTCATCCTAAACATCTTCCACCTTGATTGAAGGTCCGAGAGTGGCACCAAGTTCACATATTTATTAATATCTTTAATACTAAAAGTTTCTTCACCTTATTGTGCTGTTAGCAAAGATTCTTAGCTAATAAAGCATCTTTGCTAAAAGCCCACCTGAAGATGTTGTAATACAACGAAACCTAGGTCGTGGTAAAGAACTTAAAGAAAGTAGAAATAATACTACATCACGTAGTTTCATTTAATTATGAATAATGAATTTCTACAAAATTAACGCCAAATATATTCAATATTTGCAAAACAATATTTAATTTGCCTGTAATGTGTACGATTTTTCTTTACAATAAAATGAGTGTGGCACTATTCGACACTGCAATTATGTTTTTTTTCAAAGGGATTCAGTTACTGATAACTGCATACAATTCTACGCAACAAATTAAAATAATTTTGTAAGAGAAATATAAAGTATACATTAATACATACGTACCTTCTCACAAAATATAAGGCTATTATGACAATACGATGATTTTTTTAATGTAAAAAAGGATCAATACTAGTTTGTTACGTAAATATATTTAAAAATTAGATATTTTTTCATACATTTATGTACATTTACGAAAAACTGGTAAATTTCATCGAAATTCATTGAACTGTGTACGCGTTAGATGGTGTAACGTAGGTTTGTACACGCACATGTACATGCACGCGCGCTTATGCGCTATAATTATATAAATGCACACATTGGCACAAAACACACAATCCGTCGAACACACAATTAAATAGTAATTATTTATATTCACGGTTTATTTCTCTATTTTATGAGAGTAATAGGTTAAAAGAATTAAAAGAATGAGAAATGTTAGAAGCAATGATTCGTTTTTATTTAACGGTTAAAATACTCGTCAAATCAATATGTTTCACATTTGTAAATAAAATAATTGCTAGAACAGTTAGTCAATGCCCTATATACGGTTTAAAAATTCCACTTTAGTGATTGGTTCGACATTATCAACGTATTTTTTTTATTTTGCGCTTAGAACTGATACGATACGTGAAATTATAAAATGAACCTAAAGATCTTCGTAAAAATACTAGTCTCTATTAACAAGTTGTAACGTAATGTATAAAAATGATATAATGAATTTTATTTTTATTTTTAATGTAAAAGAATGTTTCATCGAAAATGGTCCTAATGGTGAACATTGAGGTAGTTTTATAACAAATTACAATTTTTAGTAACTTTATTATCATGTACTTAGTTACATTAGGCTATTGTTATAAACGAGTCGAAGTTAGTGCAGCTTACAAAGTTTTTATTAACCAAAAATAAGTGTTCACGACTGTATGTAATTTGTATAACCATTTTTAACTAGTTGCGGATTAACTTCGGGTGAACTGCACGGAGTAAAAAACTTTAATCGCTAAAGATGAATGAGCAAAACCGGAAAGTTCGCAGTTCGAACCGAGTTGACCGGCTCGGCGCGACGATAAAACTAAAGCGCGCTCGAGTGAGACGTAGTGCTTTTTCGACGAGCTTTGTCCTTGCAAACCCACGGCCAAAGGCATCCGCTTTGTATAAGTTTTGGTAATATGTTTGAATGAACTTTGTTCACGGTATGTGGACTACTCAGCTTTACGCCCGCGAAACGTGCAAGGCCTATGCGCTTAAGTGCCTAGCGTCTAGCACGACTCACATTGCTGCATTCAAAGAGGCGAACATATCAACATATTAAGTGGTTTAATGGATTCGAGTTTACTGAGTACGTGAGTGTCTTCGGAGTTCAATCAGAGTCGAGGTCATTTCATTTATTTAAGATATATATATATATATATATATATATATATATATATGTATATATATATATATATATGTATATATATATGTATGTATATATATATATACGTGTGTATATATATATTGTGAATTATACATGGCAAAATGTATTTTTGAATCCTCAACATAATTTAATTAATATAACGTTTTGCTTATACAACGGTCTATAATCCCTTATTTATTTTTACCAGAATAGAAGATTAAAACAAATAAATACGTTTTTTTTTCTTCATTTCTGTTGTACAAAAAATAAATAGGAAATCGGCCGTAAAACCAAATATGTACTTTCTACATTTTTTTCTTCTCGTGACATTATTTTATATTGAATATTTTTTACTAATATTTATATATCTCAGTAATCATTCGGGTTATTATAGTAACTTATTATAGTTATTACTTAATTAGTCAAAAATTAATGGAAAACATAGTCACCAAACGCGCATTTGGTCATATATCTTATAAAAAAAAAATAATATAAAAACGGAAAGATGCAGAGTGAAGAAATAAGATGTTCATCCTTAAAGAAAGACTGAAAATGGTCGCCGAACACGAGAGAAAGCAGTTCCTTTAGAAAATTCTTTACGAAAAATAATCATTTGTCAAAAAAATCGTAAACAGCGAAGCGTACCTTCCCTGATAGTTAAAAGAATCGATAGTTAAAAGCTTTCTCCTGATAGTTAAAAGAATCGATCGATTAATAAGTCATCACTAGAATCGGTCAAGAATAATATCTGTAGCTGGGCTATCCTTACATGCGTGTGAATATATATATATATATATATATATATATATATATGCACTGCAACTTTTAAGACAACTTTTGAAGACATTAATTTTTAGAGTTGGACTCTACATAATTTTTTAGAGAAATTTCTCTTTTTTTAAAGGTTACATTCGATTTCATGACTTGTATTTGTTCTAGAGTCAAAATTGAAGGCTGTCATGCTAGTTGATAATACGTCCACACACCAGCGAGATGAACAATATCAAACAAGAAAATAATCCCTTTTAAATTTGATTTCAGATTAGAAGTTACTTCAATTACACCGGTTAATAGAAATTTTGTGCATGGGATATATACCCGATTTATATTGCTGTTTTAGCTGGAAATAAGAAAAAAACTAAAATAAATCTGAATTTGACTTTGTGTGCAAATAATTACAAAATATGAAATAAAAGAAATTGTGTAAAATCCGTCTTTGGAAAAGTTTATTAAAAGGAAACGGCATCCATCAATGATTTAGTTGTCTCAAAGTGGAACACAAATGATATAAAAAATATTTTAATATAAACAACTTCGCTTTTTCTGTTATGTTCAACAGAGGTTTTTTGAATCAACCCCTAAATATAATCCCCTGTCATGCTTTTAATGTACTGGCCTTGATAACGTCTCAAACTCCATTATGTCTTGATGGAAGTGCTTCCTTTGTTCTTTCAAATAAGCTCCCACATTATCCTTAAATTTATCCAAACGATCTTTCATCATTATTTTCAATTCTTTCAACATATTGATTCAACACAATTGTTTCAGCATCTTGGGAGACATTTTACATCCCATGATAAAAAAAAATTGAAATCATTTCAGTAATCAGCTCGTCAAAACTTTCAGCTCTATGGTTTCTAAGGAAACCATGAACTATTGCCTTAAAGCTGTCCCAAGCTTTTTTTTCCTGATTAATTAGACAGGAAAATTTTACAATTTATAATTTTATGTATTTGAGGGCCTACAGTGATTCCATCTTTAATTTTCGTCCCCTGAAAGCTGAGAAAAAAACTCTTCAAATATTTTAAAAGCTTCGGAATCATAATTAAGAGCCTTAACGAATCGTTTCATGAGACCCAGTTTAATGTACAATAACAGCATCGATATAGTTTTAGGATCAACAATTACTTCTCATTTAACATTGTATATTCCTATTTTGTACTCAGTTCGTATAGGCCATTTTTGGCAGCAGTAAGCTGCATCATTCCAACTATCCCAGAAGCAAAGATAGCAGGAGTATTTAATGTATCCAACTTGCATTTCATTCAGAAAACTCAATGTCTTGAAGTCTCCAATAAATTCCAATTTTATTCCTTATATTATATTGCATTTAATAGCATTTAATAGGGTCATAATTCTTTTTCAGTTGTACGGAATGTACAAATGGAATAGAGGGAAATTTATTTCCATTATGAAGTAAAACAGCATTTATACTTTTTATTGAGTTTTCAATAAAAAAGTGCCATTCAGTTGTATGACAGGAAATACCAATTTTTTTAAATAAACCTTTCTCCTCATGATAAGAACCGAGTCCATCTTGCTTAGTGAAGAAGCAAGAAAATTCTTCAAGTCGTTTTCTTTGATGGGATATTTGAACATCAGAATCAAGTAAATTTGATTGTCTCATTAAATCATTGATATCTTCAACGTTGATGAGATGAGATATTTTTGGTTGGGGAGGGGGAGCTTGTGCATATAAACTTAGTATATTTTATATAAATAAACAATAAAACTCGCTATCCAGAATATATTTGCAATAGTTTCATGAAACATGTGGAGGCCGCACGTTAATATTTTCGCTATAACACAATATACAGGTAGTAATATTAGCGAAATTATCAACAAGTACCAAAAACAAGTTATGCCTCTATAATATGCTAAAGCATACTGTTGAATACATATTAGCGACGCAAGAAATACCACTTTCCTTCCACTTCTCTTTCCCCGCGACAGCACGCGATAATCGACTATCAATTTGGGCGAATACAAAAATGATGTAAATTAGCCTCTGAAAACTGATATGCCTATGCGTTCATTGCTCTGTATCTTTGAATGTAAAAGTATGCATACCTAAACACAAATAGGTTTCTCTGAATATGTATATACGTACATATTTATATATGTACTTAGAATATATTTCACAATTTTCAAACTCTTTAATGTTCTTTGCAGTACTCAAATCAAAACTGCGTCATACGTGAGTTAATACATCGAAATATATAAAATTTTCTTTGAATACAATATCAGTTTTTTACTATTAATTTGTAATTAGTAATTCTTGATGCGTATATACAGTGCTAGTATAGTAGATGGTGTGAATAGTAAATGCCCTTATTCGTCTATATTGTTGAGTTATCAGGATACACTTTGTTATAGTTTTTGGTAAAAATAATTGTCCTTAATTGTAAATAATTAAACATCAAGGCTATGAATATTTCTACAATAAATACTGTTTCGATAATCTCAAAAATTAATATTTTAGGCCTAGAAATATATTACAACAGCAACAAAGTAGACATTGGTTATTTGATTGTAGAATAAATTATACGTAATATATTTAGTTATTCAAATTGCGGAAGGAGAAAGTTAGAACATTTTTGTAAGCAAAATAAATTTAAATAAACGTACGATCATAAAAAGTTGGGTATGAAATTCGCCGTGGTTAGCATTTTTTCTGCACCTTTTATTTGTCACCGCTTTTTGCGGTCACGTATTTACAACATATATATTTAGTACATCATATATGATACATTTTCTACAAAATTTGTATGATAAGTCTTCATATGACATTATAGAATGTAATTCGGAAGCTTTTAAAAATATCAGTTATTTTGACGTAATGTTTCGACCTCACGGCTTCAAGAAAGAAACTCGGTATTCCAGATTTGAATAAATCAATAAATAAATTTTCTGTCTGGAACTTACGAAGAAGGACAGAGTGTAATTTTTTTATACGAAGTAATGGAAAACTTTTAAAAAATCCACGTTGTAGACACATATAAATATATGAAAATATTTCTGCCCGAACTTTATATAATTATATAGGTGCTCCTGATGTGATATTGCTTAAAAATATGTATCACCAGCTTGTTACTCGTGACCTCGTGACCACGCTAGTGTTAATGTTTGATTAAAGTGGTGGAATTTATTTTCAACCCAAGTACATCCTCGCAACACCTACCTACGAATAATATTTTTATATACAATTGACTATTGTTGATTAAGAGTACCACGCTGCGTTAATATTTTATTTATAGAAGCAAACGAAACCCTGATGCTGAAGGAAAGCAAGTGTCATTATTTATTTACAGACTTTAATATGTGTAATTGACACATATATTGATATGAGACAATATCAGTCCGGCCACGCTCGACTAACGGCCCGGATTCAAATCCGGGACCTGTGATGCATCATACTGTCAAAGGGCGTAAGTCTCTGAACATCCCAATATACCACGACGAAAACTGTCTGTTACCAATAGTTTTTTACTTATTTTTCCTCCCAAAAGAGAATACACATTGCAAAATATTAGTTTCCATTTTTAGTTATTATTACCCATCGTCATTTATCGATACATTACATGCAATCTATTCCGATATCGTCATTTATCGATACATTACATGCAATCTATTCGGATAAGCAATCAATAGTTTAACAAATTAAAACAAAAGATTAAACAAAATATATGCATGTCTAAAGTTGGTAGAGATTCGTTCTTTGATTGCAGAGTTATTAGATAACGAACATTCAAACTTCCGCAAATAAAATATAAGTGGCTTACAAAACGAAGATGGCCCCAAAAATAAAGTGGATCAAAAATGTTTTCACTTCACCCTATTTTATAAAAGTTCCATAACAAATTATTTGCGACATATGTGTTGGAGAATCAATGATTCGGAAAATCTGTATTTAAAAAATTATTTCCTTTCGTCTTATGTTCTAACTCCATTCAGTAACTACATAAAGAATCATAAACGAAATGCTCAAATACGTACAAAATAATTTCTAGCACAGCCGCACATATACATAATATTAACAACGGCTCATTATTGCTGTCATTCCTTCCTTTCTTTCCTCATTTATCATCTTCTTTTAGTTCTCCAAATTATAAAAATATTTCATTTTTAAGCAATATGTACAAAGTGTCAATTATTTTTTTTCCTTAAACAAATAACAAAATTATTCATGGCGGAATGAAAAATGTAAAATTTTGTTATTTTTCTTCTCGGTATTTTTTTTTAAAGAGGCATGCTTAAAATTTAAAACGAATTTAAAAATTATCACACAGAGATCCAAAGTTTTAAAGGAAATGTTTCGATTGCATCTTCAAATCTTTTATAGTACAAAATTGCACATCTTAATAAATTATTTTGCAAATATTTTCAAAATCTCGTGGGTTTCGGATATGCCACATATGTCATTAATACAATCAATAGAAAAAAAAATTTATATAAAAATCTAGTGTCTACTTTAGTGTAAAAAATTACTTTGCTTTACTTTGCTGGTGTCTAATTATAAGTTATATATACTATAAAGATGTTCAAATTACAATAACAAAGTTATTTTTAATTCATCTAAGGTAAGAAGTAAGGAAACGTAAAATATCCCGATATTATTTTTCACTTTTTGATGATGGACTTGGATTGAAAAGTATATTAGAATTCAATAAAATGCCAATAAATACATAAGAATACTTATACCAAAAAGTAAAAGTATTTTTCTATCAGATTGACAGCCACTTAGTAACACGTGGACTTTTGATTGTGCTGGAATTGATATTTACTTTTTGACCATGTCCGTAGGGAGCTTGTTGTTCCTCGTAAATAAGGTGCGATTTCTTAATGCTGACATATGTCACAAATGTCAACATGTAGACAAGTTGTGAGCTACATGCGCTGTTTTCAATTGTTTCTACTTTGTTTCTCTTTAACTTTTAAAAATAGTACAATTCACAAATAACTTATTGCTCTGTATTAAATGATTCAAACCAAGATAATAAAGCTGTTTTTTTATTAAAAGGTATGTTTCTGAACATAATAAAAGTTAGCTGCAAAAATAATATTGAAAGTGGTACCACTCTTGTGTGGATTATTATACCAAGCTGTAAACTATATCATCATATAGATTAATTAACGTATGGTGACTTAAACAGCTTGATTTTATGAAACACGAAAATAAATCATTTATTCTCAAGAAAGAATCGTTTAAAAATATATTATAGGAACCAAATAAAAGTGACTACGCTTCTTAAATTTGAAAAAAAAGTGAAAATTTATAAAACAAAACAGATATTACGATAACCATTTATTCATATGCCAATTTATTCATAACTTTTGATAATA
Organism: Druceiella hillmani; assembly: GCA_039881145.1. Classification (NCBI taxonomy): domain Eukaryota; kingdom Metazoa; phylum Arthropoda; class Insecta; order Lepidoptera; family Hepialidae; genus Druceiella; species Druceiella hillmani. Next base: position 1,210,318 of record JAYKKI010000055.1, read on the forward strand.
ATGTATTTTAAAACGAGTTGAAAAGACAGGTAGATAAACTCGACAAATTAAGTTAAATAGAATTTACAATGTTTTCGGGAGTTCCAAACTTCGATTCTGTTTTTACAATTATTTAATATCGCTAGAATCAACAATGCCATAGCTAAATAATTTTTCAAAACTTGTGACGAGGGAAATTTATAAGGAAAATATTATACAGCTAACAGCTTAATTTCGAAGGTCGTGCAAATTAATGCGGTCAAATACTTCAATATTATTTTTGTACCTAACTTTTCGATTTGTTATATGTAAACTAAAAGAAATATTAAGGCATTAGGTTTCGTACGATTTGCATATAATATCACGTCACTACTATAACTACTATACTACTATAACACTAATCTACATTTTGTCTTTTATACTCATTTAGAATTTGCATGTACTGCTTAAGATGATGGCCCTCAGAAAATTAGTGTGGTAGTGTAATATAGGGTATTTTTGTATCTTTCGCATTAATGGCAGATATAATAAATTAATTTTTACCTAAAATATTTAAGCTCTTAGAAAAAATGCTATTTTTTGGATTTATTAATTTGTTTTTCTTAAAGATGGATAAAAGAGGAGGGAAACACAATAGAATATTCAGAGGAATGTTATTTAAGCTTGATATCCGCAGACCATAATTAATGGAGTATTAAGATAAATAAAATGGCGAGAATATTATTTAAACCCATAACAATTTTTTTTTCAAATCGAATTGTATTTAGTGTTATTATTAATATATCTAATTAAAACCAAGTATTCAAAATGATCAATTTACATCTATAATATTTTAATGATATAAAATGACAGACCGGCAAGATATTGTTATCTTTTGGTGAAAGAATAAATAAAAATAAATTTGAAACTATGGATGAAAATAGAATTAATTATTCAGAAGGTATTTTTGATTTAGCAAAATAAATGTTTACATGAAAACATTGATTCGTAAAGTTGTATTTAAGGTTTTACGAACACTATGTCACTTAAAGTTTCCGAAGCTGCCCTATTGTTACACAACAATATCAATCCACTCTTTTGCTGGAGGTTTCAGCAAAAGTATTAAAAATGTTTTTTGCAAAGGTATTAAAAATCATAATTATTTGGTAGGAACTCCTTCAGGAGAATTTTATTTCCGAATTTAAGTCAAGTTGGTTAATACTAAAACTTAGAGATTTTGGGGAAAGGCGCCAAGTCCACACACCTTCTTATACATTCCGACATTTACAAAAGCGCCAAATTCAACTTGGTATACGCCCCAAATTGAGAATTTTCCCTTGTTTCTTCTTAGTTAAATGTTTTTGTACTATTATATATTTGTATAATTATAATCTTTTGTATTATTTGAAAACTTTTTAGTTTGAAACAAATAGGTTGAACTGAAATTTAATTTCATAAAATGTGACAAAGTAAAACATTTATCTCTTCAGACCCGTAAGAGAATAAAGACAAGAAATTGTAGAAATTGTACGAGTAATTTTTTAGGCTTGCCGTGTGAGCTTGGCCATTGGCGCTTTTACAAATGGTTTAGATATAAAATTCACTTATCGCCTCCATTTACCGCCCAGTTAAGCTAGTGTTGGTTGCGTTTTAGGAAAAGAAGATTTATATATATATATATATATATATATATATATATATATATATATATATATATATATATATAAGAATGTACATATTGACACGTAGTGCTATTAAATGAGCTGTAGTCAGGTTATGTGGTATCCACCCCCCCTAGCTTATAAACTTTATCCCGTTGTTGCAAGTGTTTCTATATCGGATCTGCCCATAACTGCAATTGAGTTCTGCTACCAATCAACATATTCTTATGGGGATCTCCTTCAATTAATGGTTTTAAAACGTCTATGTTAACGCCCACTGGTTGTCTGCTATGGAAAAAATAATATAATACCCATTCTTGAACATCTAAAATTAACGTCTTGCAGCTGCATCAGAGTCTGCATCTTCACCTTCTCTATTAAGTATATTTCGAGCAGCCACAGATGCTAAGTGATTTAAACGAAACTCCCCCAAAACAATAACGTAATGAAATAAACGTCGGCAACACCAGATACCAGTCTCTCGTCCTAACTAATGTTATAAGAGAAAGTGTTTTGTTTCTTCTTTGACTACAAATAAGCAACAAATCGATTAAAAATGCGTCATGTGCAAAAGTAATACTAGTGATACTTTTAATATGCATATAAATTAACATACATACATACATACATACAACCCAGAATGTCATACATAAATGTTATAGCAGCCAGAATGCAAGGAAATATTTCTTTAATCTATTTAGCTAATGAACCAAATTAATCACATTTAACCAATTAAGTAACTTGTCCATAAAAAGCTGATTTCATTAAAAGGGATAGGCCTTGAAAATTTTACGTCGTTTTCAAGTTGGGACAATCAGATGGTAAAAAAAGTTTCTATAAACGATACGTATATATTAGTAGTAATACTACCTACCTGCTTATCATCAGGGGCATAAATTGGGTTTAGATTACTATTTTTAATTGATAATTTCAAGTTCTTTTGTTTCAATAATATAACATATTATAATTTTTTAGAGATCAATTCAAATACAAAACGTGTCTAAAATTTATGTATGCGTTAAGCTTTTGATCTTTTGAATTATGATTGAATTAAGGTTAAGCGAGGCTAGTGGGACTGGGAGCGAGAGATAAAGAAGGGCCGAATCAAACTTTAATGTTGTATTGTAGTTTTTATTCAACGAAATATTATATCCACAAGCATAATTTGGAAGAGGGAATTGAGGAATTAAATACGTTAAGAGATACAAATTTCAAAGTTAATCCCTTCAGCATTCCACGTACTCGTTCATGAATAACATTCGTCTTATTTTTAAAATACAATTATTTTAATGTAATTAGATTTAAAAACATATCACTTGCTCTTTCACATGTTCCGAATAATTATTATTCTCTGATATTCAGCCAAGCTACTAAATTGAGGCTGGAAACGTTCCAAACTCGAATCTTTGCAAATTCTGAAACAGGATGGCTTTTAAGCGGTTAGAAGACTGACTTAATGGTTACGTACATGCAACGGAACCTATATATTTTGCGGAAAAATTGCTCCTATATTATTCACCCAAAAAGGAAATTACTAAATTGTGTATTAAATTTACTATACCGTTTCGTACTCTAAAATTCTTCTGCATGAATCATCTACAGATAATAACTGATTTCATAATTAACAGAGGGAAGAAATTGAAGTACGAAACAGTTAAATTGATTATTTATTTGTGTCCTATTCATTTATCCTAAGATTCAATAAAATCTCTTTGATGTGAGTTCAAGCACATTTGTTACTCCAATGTATTTTAGTGAAGAAGAAAATTATTTAATTATAAGTATTCTTTTACACTTATAAGTTAACTTACGAAATACAATTTCCAGGTGCTATATGGGTATTTTACAAAAAAATACACTTCTTTATCAATTAAAATACATTTAATTTTTGTTGACTAGTAAATGAAACTACTTGATAGCATAGTTAACAAAAATTAAGTGATAATGAAATTTCACAAAATTGACGCCAAATATATTCAATAATTAAAAACTAATTAAAGACAAATAATTTTTGGGCAGAGTGTGATCCTGATTTCTAAAGAAACTTTGTTGATGCAATTTCGAATCAGTTATGGCACAGAATTACTTCTCTAAAAATTATTATTGCAAACATTTTCATACTGGATCACACATATCAGAATGTAGTATAATTTCCATACATAAAAATAAGAAAAAGCCACAATGTTTTTTTAAGGCCGTAACAAACATGAATACCAAAAACAAATTATTTCTATTTAAATTTAGACCTGCATCGAGTCTTTTTTCTAGTGATGGGGCTACCCATATATTAACCGACGTATATTAACCAATTAGGAACACGTGGGCTTTTAATAATGCAGAAATTTATATTTTTCTTTTGAAGGTGTCTCTGTAGTGATCTTAATTCCTTGTAAATAAATTGTGATTTCATAACACTGACGTATTTTACAAAATTCGATACTTCAATAAGTTAACCGCTATGCGGCATGGTTTTCATTGTTTCACAAAATATTGTAAGGAATATTACGTATCTTATAAAAATAAAATCATTTACGAAGAACTTGTTGCTACGTGTTAAATTATTCAAAACTAATAAACAGAGCAGTTAAGTGGTCAAGATTTAAGTAATAAAATTTATTACTTTAACCGTTCATCTTTTTTCAATTTATTACTTTAACCGTTCATTGTTTTTTACAAACTATGAAATAAAATTGACTTCGAAAATTTATGTAATCACAAACTTAGGGGAATAATGTAGAAATAATGTGTAATGATAAAAGCGAGGTGGGTAAACTCGACAAATAAATTAAATCGAATCAACAAAGTTTCCAGGAATTCAAAACTTTTATTCTGTTCTCCCAAATATTAAATAGCGCTAGAATCAATAATATTGTTGGCAGTATGATAAACATCTTTGAAAACAGCGATGAGGAAAATTGAAAAAAGATTTTTATTATAAATTCTACGATTTGAAAAAGTTAGGAGCGATTTTGTAATATTTTACACACGAGATTTTTTTCTATTTGGAGAGAAGATACATATGAAGATAAATATGACACTTGAAGACGGTCTATGTGCACACATAATGCATACGTGATTAAAATATAATATAATATAATAAATCATATATGATAATGTTTTCATTTTATGTGTAAAGTACCCTTAAAGTGCTTCATTGGAAATGTTTAATGTTAAAAGGAAAATTAACTGTCATATCTTTGTAATCAAACTATTCCAGGCATAAATACTTACATACGCACACACACATATATATATATATATATATATATATATATATATATACATATATATATATATATATATATATATATATGTATATATATATATATATATATATATATATATATATATATATATATATATATATATATATATACATATATATATATATATATATATATATATATGTATATATATATATATATATATATATATATATATATATATATATATATACACGTATAGTTTACGTCGTTGGAAGTAGAAAATATTCTCATTTTTATTGAAGACGAGATTTATTATCTCTTTCTTGTTTATAAAATAAGATGAAACGACACGAAATAATTACATTTCCCTAAAATTATTTTTCCATTGACTGGACTACAGAGATTAGATTAATGGTGCTGAAATTGGTTTTTTCCTTTTAAAGATGTCCCTACGGAGATTTTAGTTTTTTTGTAAATAACTTGTGATTTCGTAAGGTAAACATATGTCACAAGCGTTAACACGTCGACAAGTTACCAGTCATGCGTGATTTTTTTCATTATTTCATGAAGTAATATCAAGAATAAGAATAACTTCTAAAAATAAAACAGTTCACAAAAACGTTAATATACGATAAACGATATAAACCTTGTAAATAATAACAGAGTATACAAATTTATGATTTAGAAAGTAATAAAAATGAAGTACACAAATATTATAGAAATATGTTAACTTGTATCGCCTTTCTACCCAAGCTGTAGGCTGCATCAACAACTGTATGGTGACTTAAGTGGTTCGTTATTATACACCAAGAATTATTTAAATATCCATTGCACAGATGAAACAAAAAGTACTTCTTTAAACCTAATAAACTAAAAATTTAATAAATTTATAAAGGTACTACCGTAACCATGTATACATACGCCAAAGAAAATACGTTCACGAACCCTGAAATTAAAATTATCTCTAAAAATTAATTTAATCACAAACTTTAATAATAACCTAAAAATATTTTATAACGAAACAAAAGGCGGAGTAGATAGACTCAACAAATTTAATTAAATTTTCAAAGCTTTCAGGAATTCAAAAACTTCCACTCTGTTCTCCTCATTATTGAATACCGCTACAATAAATCATGTCATTGTATATATCAAAAACAATCTTTTAAGAAACATGATTAGGAAAATTTATAAACAATTTGTGAAATTTGTAAAATCTATAATAATTTGGAAAAGCAATGAGTCATTTTCTATATTAGTGCTCAAGAGCTATTTTTAAAATTGGAGACAATGTGAGTGTAATCTTTGAATATGGTTCGTAGGCAAATGGCACGCATGCGTGTTAAAAATCAGAGACGATAGTACAATTATATTGCATATAAAGAACTTAAACTACAATGAATGCTCTTGTTTTATGTTTAACGCACTTTTAAATTGTTCGTTCCAAATATTTTTTTATAGGCTAAATCGTAAATTGAAAAAGAGAATAACGTAGTTTAAATTAACTTTACTGTCTTTTAGCGTAGCTATTACATAAATAAAAACTTGTTCACATACATGCACACTCATATGTATATATATATATATATATATATATATATATATATATATATATATATATATATAACTTTATATTAGATACAGAGAAAGTTTTAATTTATATTGAAAAGGAGATTAATTTTTATTTTTTAATAAGGAGATATTTTTATTTATTTAGATTCAGGTGTAAGGTAAAAATTTTATAAAAATGGTGTTAACTTACATTCAGAATTCGTAAAGTTCTAATAAGGTATTTTAAGTAGAAGTTCTAAAAACAATTTTAGTATTACGTTTGTTCTAATTTGTTAATGGCATCACATCCCCTATATATGTTATGTTTTGTACCCCTTTACAATATGTAAATCTAATAATATTACATAAATTTTATAATCGTAATGTTGCTGAAGATTATGTCCTCTGAATAAATAGCCTATTAGCAGAGTTTACTTCAGTTCCTGTATCGTCTGATTTACTGGGAGACTCAAGAAAATAATTTTCCTGAAAATATTTAAGCTCTTACAAAATACGTTAATTTTTTAGAGAGAAAGAAACAATGCAGAGTATTTAGAGAAATGGCATTTAAGCTTTATATACATTAGACAAAATTTAAAAAATATTGAGACATGTGAGGTGAGGGTATTATTAGTATCCACCGTATAAATAATTTTATTAAAAAAAATTATAACCGAATTATATTTAGTGTTATGTCCCATGTACTCAATTAATAAAAATATTCAAATTACTCCATAAATTCACATTATAGATATTTGATTGGATACAATTATGGACGACTCAGATTATATGCGTTATCTTATTTTAAGTGAATATGATTAAAAAAAAATTTTAAAGTAGTTACAAAAGTGAAACCAATTATTGAGAAGGTATTTTAGTTTTTACAAAATAAATTTTTAAATAAAAACAGTTGTTTATTAAAGTTACGTTTAACCTTTTGTGAATACTATATTACACAACGTTTCTGAAGCAGTCCTATTTTTGGGACAAAAATGTCAATCCATCCTTTAGCCAGAGCCTTTTCACTCCTATATGGAATAAATTCTAGATTTGCAATGGTAACATAAACCTTTTATGTCACTATTTTATTAAAATAAAAATGGTATAATTTGTATTTAAAAATAACGTTTAATTTTAATGCAAAGCACGAAGAGAGAAACATTTTTTACTATTTATAGTCAGTTGTAATATTTTTTAAGTGATAAATAATAAAAACAAGGTTTTTAAATATTACGATCATAATTATATATTTTTCGAAATAGTGTCAAGAAATAAATTTTATAGTCAAAGCAGTCATTATATTAAAAATAGAGGTTAATTATAGAAATGTGTATACGTTGTCTAATAAAAAAAAATAAAGAAACCTTATGTTTGGAGACTAAGTCACACTTGTCAGGAATTACATATTATATGCCAAAGTATTCAATCGATTTCAAATTACAAAGTCACAAAAATACTAATTATTTAGTTTGAAACTTTTTCGGCACAATGTTGTTTCCGATTACAGGTTAATTTTAATAATACTGCTATTGTTAACTATTTTAGAAGAAGGTACTTAGTCGACAATTCTTCCTCTCTCATACGCACGCACATACACACATATATAAGCATCAAATTCAACTTTAAAAAAACACTGCACTCCGAATTAAAATTTCCTCCTTTTTTGAAGTCGGAAAATACCTTTGTAATGATCGAAATGATTGTGGTTTAAAACGAAAAGTGACGAACTGAAAGTATGAGATGAAGTATGAGAATTTGAAATCTTGCAAACTCGAAGAAAAGCTCATTGAAAAAAAGGAAAAGCAAGTGAATATTTTATAGATACTCCCGGACAAATTTCTGAAACGTAAACTTAGAGTTTCTCTCATTCTTTACTAAACACATCCGTCTTCAGTCATAAAATTTTTATACGAATTATTAACCTAATGAACATTTTTGTGGGTAAATTTTTCTTGGTATCAATTTTGTCTCTATTCCAGAATTCAAAACTTTATCACCTGTGAGCTATTTCCATGTCCTCCTTTTAACTTTAAAAAAAAAAGAGTTTATAGAACTATTGCAATTAAATTCTAACTTAAGTCCTGAATTTTCGTCTAGAAATTCTTCTTTTTTTTGTATAATGAAAAAATCTAATTACTTACGTCATTCTCCAAGGCATATATCGTTGTAGAAATATCAAGAATGCAAAATGTGCTTTTGTGTACTAAAAATATAGGTTAATTTAATGATATTTCTGACGTATAATTTGATGTTTGATAGTAATTGGCTATATATCGTCATATTACATTAAGAACAAAGCTTAACGATACGCGGAAGAAAAGTCATATAAAACATTATCAGTTTTTTTGGGCAAATAAACAAAAAAAGACGTCAAAATAATTAATTGAGAATTGTTTAGCTAACAAAAAATTTCAAACTTAAGAACTTTACGATTGATAAGCTGATAATTTAAAGGATAGTAGTAATCCAATTTAAAGAATGGGAGTGAAATACTAAAATTATTTTCAACAAAAAGAAAGTTTTCATGAACACAACGTCCTTATATCCCTTAATTAATTTTTTGCTTACTTTGAATGCCATTACGGACCTTGCACTATCAACACGGGTATGGAATAAACCCCTGCAACGCCTGATACTCTCCGCTATTACTAATTAATGTTATAAGATTAAAAGTGTTTTTATTATTTTTTGTACGTCTGTAATCAAGCAACAAATCAATCATAAATGCGTCTCGTAATTAAGTAATACTACTGATGCATTAAAGATGACACGTATAATAATTTCATTCCATTTAAAAGTCCATAAATCAAGACATATACATTATACTAGCCAGAGATCATGGGCAAATTTCTTTAATCGGTTTAACTAAAATTATATCAGCTAATCACATTTAAACATTTAAGTAATGCGTCCATTGTTAGTTGCCCCCATTGATCGAGCAAGCCTCAGTAAGTTCACATCGTATTTAAGTGGGAACAATCAGATAGTAAATGTTCCTATAAACGGAACGTAAATGATATTCGTAAAGATACTCCCTACCTATATGTCGTCACATGCATAAATTAGGTTTTAATTACAACTTTTAATAGCTAAAAGCCAGTTTGCTTATTTGACTTTGGGACCTTAACTTAATTTTGTTAGAGATCCCTTGAAAAACAATCTGTGTTTATAATATTTGCACGAGTTACTGTTTGGTCTTGTTAAATATGGATTAATTTGGGATGAAATAGATTGACGCAAGGATTGAAGAATGGTCGGATAAAAAGTTTACGTAAAAAGGTCATATATTATGGTAGTTCCATTTACAGAAATATTAAACCCATTTAATTTGCTAGAGAAATTATTAAAGTTCTCCCAGGTTAAGGAGATGTAAGTTTCAAGTTCAATTCCTACAGTATTTCATCTACACATTAAATGACAACATTCTTTTCTTTCTTCAAATAAAACATTTTGAAACGAATTATATTTTAAGAGAATCACTGACATATCCACAAGTGATTCTAAAGTAATATGTTGCCGATCTTTTTCTTTGAATTTCAGCCAAGCAAATAAATGGATGCCAAAGACATCGCAAAACTCGAATCTTTGCAATTGCTGAAGTAGGTCTGCTTTTAGGAGGTTAGAATACTAACGCAAGGATTAGATACTACGACACGCAACGTAACCTACATCCATACTTGGCAGACAAGTTACTCGTATATTGTTTACCTAAGAAGGAAAGTACTAAATTATGTGCTACACGGTTTCGCACTTTATGGAACTTAACATATTTCTTTTTCATGCAACATCTACATTAAATAAGCTATTATTGGACCATATACATAAACCGTTTAGTAATAAAGGATAGAAAAAGCTAAAATACGGAGAAGTTAAGGTATTTGTTTGTGTCCTATTCATTTACGAAGAAATTTGTTAAATATCTCTTTGGAATGAGTTTAAGCATTTTTGATCTGCCACTGTACTGTAGTAAGGAAGAAAATAATTTCATTGTATTTCCTCTTTAACATGCGTAAGTTGTATAGGTACACTCAAATTATAAGTACTCCCAAATTTACATTCCTTTCATTTGAATTCAGGTAGTATTTAGATATTATGTTATAATTCCTGTTATTGAATGTAAAATTAGTATGATATGTACGTGTGAAAGAAAACATTTTAAAAACATAGTTTTGTTGCAGAAGTTACAGTTCGCTTAGAAGCAACTTCGAGGCTTGTATTATTTTTAAGTTTATGTATTTTTAAATTTATGTAAGTGACACTGTGGCTAGTTTCTAGGATTACTGCTAGAACTTTGACTACAGAGTTAGTGAAAAATATGTACGTCTTAAAATTTATAGAGCTGAACAAAGATTACGCTCTGCAGGACATAGTGAGATTCTAAATATACATTTGTGTTTTTCATAATTTTAATTAATATAATTTTTTTATGTCAATTGACGATTTTTTATTTATGTTTGATTAGTTTAGAGTAGTTGACTAGTTTATACTTCACTAGACAGTTACTTTTATTTATGTCTGACTAAAAATAAGTAACTTCGCTTCATGGAATTTACGTGTTATTTGTTTGCCTTTGACTGTGTGCCATTTTCATTTTCATTAAAATTTCGGTAATAAATATTGTTATGTATCCATCCTCCATGTAGACCTCAAAATAACTGGGTATTAGAATCTGTGGGCGTAGCAAAATTTGTAACTTGTGAAATATTAGCCCAAATACGTTGAAAGGTACTCGGTAAAAAGCTTTAGCTAATTAGGCCCACGACTATAAAAATGCAATTGGTAAGATTAAGGTAGAACACATTTTAAACTATAAACATGTTAAAAACCTTGACGGGTATTGTACAAAAATAATAATACACCATAATTCAATACCAATGACGATTTTGATATGGCTTTGACTGATGGATAATTAAATAACCCTTTTCGATATTTCTGATCTTGTGGCACAAATGTTTGGTTACGTGCATAATCAGTCACATTTGTGTACTAACTTTATTTATCATACACCGTACGTGTTTGACAAATAAAGTTAGTATTTCAAAATAAAAAATTCCTTTATCATTGAGGGTATCAGTGTGGGTATTATAATGTATCGAGATATTTTTTCACCAATTAACGAATTCACCAAGTAATTTGACGAAACATTTTTTGTAGACTTTTTTTTTCAATTAAATAGGTATTTTTTCAGTCGTTTATTGTAATAGAAATATTTTCGATTTATTTACAAATCATCGATAGCGTGAATCGTAATAAATTAAGAAAACATGATATAAATATTATCAATTTAGTCAGAAATAAATTATTTTTTGGTTCAAAAATCAATTTTGTCCACTTTAGTGTAAAACATTACTCTTGGCTATTTTCTCCGGTGTCATTTTTTTCGTGAAGGAGGATAGAAAAAGTGAATGGAGCAAGTTTAAACATTTTACTTTGACTTTGAGAGTAACGTTATTTTGAATTCATCAAAAATAAGAAGCCAAAAAATCCTGAGAATATTTTCTTTTTTTTAATGATGGACCTGGATTACATATCGTATTAAAATAAAATAAAATTTCGATAAATCGAAAAAAAAACATAATAACGCATGTAGAAAAATAATTATTTAAAATCCGTTTCGAGTCGATTTCCTTTGACAGGATCATAAAGATTAGATTGACAATTACTTATTAACACATTGCCTTTCGATGGTGTTGGAATCGAAATTTATTTACTATGAAGGTTTTAGTTACTTTTGAATAACTTGTGATTTCCTGATACCGACGTATGTCACACACAACGAAACATCGACAACTTTTCAGCTATCGGTTTGGCTTTCATTGTTTCGTAAAATAATGTTAAGAATATTATAACCTCCAAAAATATAGCAATTCACGAAAAACTTGTTGCTATGTGATAAATTATTTAAACCTAATAAAGCAATTAGGTGGTCAAGATTTCTATTTTAGTACGTAATAAAATTTACTACCATGACCATTCATTAATATGCCAATAAAATATTTTCATAGAATATGAAATTAAAATATTATTATGAATTTCATATTCCCTGAAAATAAATTAATTCACAAACCTTCGATAATCTACAAACGTTTTACAACTAAACAAAAGGCGGTTTAGATGATCACGACAAAATAAATTAATTTATAAAGTTTTCAGGAATTAAAAACTTCAACTCAGTTGTCACAATTTTTGAATTCAGCTAGAATCAATAATGTTGTTTTATATATGCTAAACAATCTTTGAAAAGCTGTGGCGATGGAAATTTATTTGTCGATCAACACTAATTTGGCAATATGAATGATTATCTAGTATATACATAATATGATTTTTTAAAATTGGAAAGAAAGCAAATGCGGTCCCTAAAGTTGGCCTGCATGCACATAGCTTGCATACGTAATAAAAATTAGAAGACGATATAAACTTCAAGTTAATAAATGAGACTAGTCTAGTTTTACAATAACTCCCTTATTCTGTTAGCGTACCTATTACAGAAATTAAATAATACACACACACACGTGTGTGTGTAAAGTCATATATATGTATATGTATATATATATATATATATATACATATATATATATATATATATATATATATCTATATATATATATATATATATATATATCTATATATATATAAATATATATATATCTACATACACATCAGATAAATTTTTGGCCTAAGAAAAATAATTTAATAATGGCATTAATTTATATTTCGCATCATATATTATTTTTGAATCCGTTAGAGTCTATCAAAATTCTATAAACAGTACTACGCTTAATTTGGCAGTGATTATATGCTCACTAAAAAAATATTAAAGTATTATATTTTGTCTAATTTTCACATAACACCACAATGTAAAATATTATATAAATACTAAAATCATGAGTATTGCCATATATTATGGCTCTTGGATAATTAGTATAATAGCACCGTTTAATGTATTTGCTATAGCATTCGCTTTAATGAGTGATACAATAAAATATTTTTTTCCGGAAGCACTGGAACTTTTATTAAATTCCTTATTTATTGGATGTATTCGTTATTCGATTTTAGAGATTAATAGAAGAGGAAGGACACACGGCAGAGTGTATGCTGAAATGGTACGTAAGTTTAAATTCCACAAGGCATAAATAAGCAAATATTGAGACAATCGGAATGGCGAGAGTAATATTAAAAGCCATCTCGTTATTTCCCTTAAAACATCAAACTGAATGTTATTTATTATTATGTTCAACTCGCTAAATTAAAAGTGAATGTTCAAAATACTCAACCATTTCGCATCCATGACATTTAAATGAACGAAACGATGAAAAGGCGAGATTGTAAACGCTCTATTGTCTTTGGGTGGTTGAATACGTTTTATGAAGAACTTGAAAGCATTTACGAAAATAATACCCGATATTCAGGAGGTATTCTTGATTTTGCAAAATAAATTTTGAAATAAAAACAATTATCCGTTTACTTGAGGACTTTAAGTCCTAAATGGAATAAATTACACATATTAATTTTAAACATTACGTCATTATTTTTTCAAAATTAATGTTATAACTAGTTTTTAAAATTATATTCAATTTAAATACAAGGGTTGAAGGGAAAAAACATTTCGAAGTGTGGATAATAACTTAAAAGAGGTCTTTGCTCTAAGTACAAATAGGTTTTCAAAATGTTTTTTTTTTATTGAAAGATGTCGACGTTAAAAATCGCAAAATTATAATTTAAACGTTTTTTATTACTAGATTTCATAGTAATATTAACAAATGCATATCGACTTGTTCAATTTTGAAACTACCATTATTTTTGTTGAGACTGTAAACACAAAGATTATATTCAGTTGTAATGTTTTGTAAGTTGCAAGTGATAGAAACAAGTTTTTTAAGTACTATGTTCCCAAATTATATATTTTTAAAATATTGTATAAGTAAATAAAATTTATGTCCAATGCAAAATTTTTAAGTTAAAATTACACCTATCTTGGTAAAATATAGAAAAACATATTACACGAATTAGAAATGTACTTACTAATAAGAAAAATTAATACAGATAGGAGAATATTGTAGTTAAATAATTTCTGTTTTCAAAATGACAACACAAGAATTAACTTTAATTTATAATTTTAATATGAACATTGTCACTGAGATGATCATGGGTGATATAAGAAAAATTGGTGAATAATAAAACGTCCTGGTCGGATGCTACTCGAAATATAATAGATATTTTTGTCACGGAGCTAAAATTATGAAGACGTTCTTGTATTAAAATTCGTTCACCGCACGCACAAGTTACAAATTGTTTCCAAAATTGCAGGGTAAATGACAGCCTTGTAATTTTAAAATAATATTGTAATGAGAGAACATCTCTTCCCAAAATTAAAATAAAAGGTTTTACATGTACTACTCGTAACTTCGGGTGTGATCTGCATATCATATATAGTATCACGTCCTATCTTACAACAAATACATCAGCCAACACATGTCAGACAAGAGATTTGCTTCCACCTTTATCCTATTATCGTTTTGGTGTATTTTTTATTCCATTAGTTTTGTCATCAAATATATACTACACAATGACAATATTTTACACGATATTATTTCAAACCCTTGCTAGTGTTAAATTATGCAATATGTTCGGCGTAAACTCTGCAAATATTACATACAATTGGCGACAGTTCAGTAAACTGTGCTCATGTTTAATGAGGGACGTGAAAACAAACAGTAAATGTTAACAGTAAATGTTTTACTCATGCATATATTCATATATTTTTATTTGTTAATTAAATACTTCAAAAGTCTTTGCTAATATTACAAATTAATCCAAGAAATGGTTATGATAAAGCAATTCGAATTAATATAATTTTAACTAGAGATCGACTGATCAACCGTAATAAAATAAATATAGATTTATTTTTAACGTAACAGATGTGATGAAAACAATTCACATCGGAGTTGAAGGGAATTATATCCGACCTCCAATTATAGAATCTTAAAGAAATAATTAAAGAAATAAACAGACCTTTTTTAATACAAAAATTATTGAACTTTTTATCATTTTCTTCCAGATGATGATTACTAACGAATTACTTGCTATACGAAGCTTCATATATAGACCGTATAGCTGCATTAATTACAAGAACACTTCGCACTAAAGAAGTGAAAAATGTCAAATATTTAGTCCATACGTGAGATAATTATTCATAATTAAATTGGTCC
This sequence comes from Druceiella hillmani, assembly GCA_039881145.1. Lineage (NCBI taxonomy): Eukaryota > Metazoa > Arthropoda > Insecta > Lepidoptera > Hepialidae > Druceiella > Druceiella hillmani. The sequence goes on from JAYKKI010000055.1 coordinate 1,225,900, forward strand.
CGCAAAGATGAAACGTTTTCGAGCGTATCCGTCTAGCTTAAAAACGTACACAAGAGGGTCACGTAAGCGTAAGTAACCAAAACACCTTTTCTTATTTACCTAGACGATTAATGCCTATTTAAAATATAATGGGAAATATGTTTAAAAGGTGAAAATTAATGTTAATAATTGCAAATAATTTAATAGAATTACAATAAATACTGTGAATTCTATTCGTATCTAAGAAAAACATTTTAATATACAACGACGCAACAAACTAATATTTAAGGAAAGAGATCCGAGATTTTCACCTATCCGAGATTTTTAGTATGAATGGATAATTAGTCGTTATCTACAGAGATTTCGAAAACTGTAATTTGTAACTGTGTAAAGCAAATTAAAAAAAGTATGTAAGTACAAAAAAGTTATTTATTGAAAAAAATAAAATAAAAACAATACAAATTAGACGACCTTTGCAACAGTTATTTGTTAAAGAAAAACAGGGTACTATTTATTAACTGACCGTTAATTTTAAACAGTTATTGTTGACAATCCAGTAATAAGTGTTGGCTGTAAAATATAAAACCGCAAACACGGTTGCGGGAGTCTGTTATTTATCAAATAGAAGAAAACAAGGAAAGTTATTGCCTGCGTTATATTAAAAAAGCAATCGCAATAATTATTGTTACGATAATGCACAAATATTTATTTGATAATGTTTACTTGGATAATTAAAAATACGTATATTCATCTCGCTCATATTTTAAAATCTTTCCACGCGGTCGAGAGCAATGAGATATATTTCAAATGAATATTTAATAAAATGGACTAATATCACTTTTTGACCTGTTTAGTTTTACAGCATGGTTCTCTCGAAGCTATGAGTGGAGGGCTGATTGCTTGGAAAACTATTTGGGTTAGTAAATTTTACACTTGACTGATTTGTTTCATGTTTAGATTCTAATCTAATAAATAAACCATGCAAAACGTCAAACGATGGCGAAGGTGTTAATTAGATAGAAAATATTTCTCTCTTTATGTAACTGAATTATGTTTCGTTGAATAAGTAGTACTTGAAAATAAATTTAAATAATACATGTAGATTATTTATCTACATACGTGTAGATAAATTATGGTCTCTATTTAATTATTTCTCTGTTTTTAAACTGAATTGTATACTAACTTTTATTTTACATCCACCATACCAGCTTTATTTTACACCCATTTTCCGTGAAACTAATAACAACGTCAAAAATTTAACATTTCATATTTCTTTCTAAACTCTATGTAGCCGGTACTACTTACAATATTATAACAAATATAATGATATCTCGTTTATAAAACTCCATTAACTTTTAAAAGTCTACGAGCGAATAAATAACCTGCATATATACACACACTCAAGGGTCAAAATTATTGCTCCATTCAGCCGCCGAAATCGAGTAATAAGTATAGTAGAGTCCTGTAATAAATATACCCAGACAAACAAAACTGACGTATGAAACTAAAATCAATTTGACTTTATGTATTGACGTAAAAAAAATATTTCTCGTTTTGTGATAACCGAAGGAATTTTTTTTTTCAAAGATCAAGTATAATCTAAATGTAAATCAATTGAGATCTTAACTATATACTGAGCTCTGCTGATTCATAGTGAACTCTTTAAAAAAAATGTATCTGTCAAGGGATGCCTGGCAGATGTGAAATATCAAAATTTTTGGTGTGAAACATTTTCATATTGAAATATTTTTATTTATGCGAAGTGGAAACAAAGTAAATATATTTAAGTCTAATTATTAACAATATTATTATTATTTCACCCTTTAAGAGATTTTAACAGTTTAATGCAGTACACCGATATAAACGATTAAAGTTTTGTTAGTAAATAAGAAACATTGCTGATCCATATTAAGTCGGAAAGAGCCGACAAAACACGAAGCTCGCAGACATTCCATAGAATCTAGTTTAATAGTAGTTTGACTCACTCTTCGGTTTTATCTGTACGTTGAAATACTTATTTATAATAACCTGTAACCTTTCTAAATATGATTTAACACGTTAACAACCTTTGTAAATATGATTTAACACGTTAACAAATTTGCCTGTCAAATTTCTGGGAAAAAAGTCTCGATGGGTTATATTATATTTTCCATACTAGTACTAACTTATAATAACTTTCAAAACGAATGCCAGTAATCTATAAATATTTCTAAATCCATAGTGTTTTTAATGTATCTATTTCCAAGTCAACTTCATGCGTATTATTTTTATGAGGTTATTATGAAGAGAAATGTAACAATATTCATAGTAGTTTTCTTGTAGCTAAAGTCACATTTGTTATACACAATTATAAAGGATTTGGTAAGTTTCAAAGCCATATTTTTATAACAAACTACAAGCCAGAGCGCATTATCCTTATAAGATGACTATTAACAGATATATGGCAATATTCATAGTAGTGTCCTTACAGTCAATTTCAAGCTAGAGCCAAGCGTGTCATTCTTATAAAATTGCTATTAACAGAAACGTGGCAATTTTCATAGTAGTGCTCTTACAGCCAATTGCAAGTTAAAGCCGAGCGTAGTATTCTTAAAAGATTACTATTAAAATAAATGTGGCGATCTTCATGGCATAAACCAAGTATTTTATCAATAATTTTTTCACGTGTCAAAATTTTAAAGCACAACTTGGCGTGAAGAGGAAAAATGTTTCATGTTAAAAATTGGCCAAAGTATAAAGGTTTAGACGAAACAGTTGAATAAGGACAGAAACAATGAATTGTAATGTCATTTTTAGAAATACTCATTGCATTGAGATGTGTCTACTATATCCCTTAGGCGCAACTCGAGTATCGATGATAGTGCGTCGCACATACGTGCGAAAACTGTCGACATTCATTTGCAGACGACGACTTTTTTGTCTTTCGAAAGTTATACGTGTGACTTGCGCCTTAGAGTAAATGTAGAAATACGTGATGCGTTGATTTATTAATAAAATTTTGTAATTGTCTTAATCTGCTTTTATTTAACATATATTTTCAATATATTTTATTAAAAACACGAAATAACTAGTTTACTAAACCTATATTGTTTTTATTTACTTTAATGCATATAAGAAAACAATGTGCCATCTTATGTTTATTTTTGTATTTATTCACTTTGTAATCTTTTTTTTAGCCAGTTTTTTATACTATGCAATTTCTTACAGTAAAAATTGTACTGTAGTAGTCAATAATTATCTTATATATATGGACCGCGCAAGAAATATAGAGGTCGCTTCAGAACGAGCAAAACAAGAACATTACACACTTGTCAATATCGTTGCAGTATTTTATAGACAGAAAACAGTAAACGTTATAGAATGTAAAGAGTTTGTGTTACGGCTCAAAATACATACAGCCTAACAGTGTACTTTCTTTTTGATTTTCAAAATAATTTTATGCAACCTAGTACAACATCTCGGGGTAATATAAATCAATTTTATTGTTAACGATATACATGATATGAGAACTTCACACGAAAAAATGAGACCAGTGTACTAAAGATTACACTACTGTATTATTTTGTCACAAGCTGGCCCAAACATTCTCTTGCAGGTTCTATTTCTTTGGCTTTCTTTCGATTGAAGAAAGAATGAACTTAAAGTGAATTTGAAGATAAATTTATTTATTATTACAAAAAAAAAGACGATTATAGTAACAAAATTCTGGAATTACTATCGAAAAATATGCACATTCTCCTAATCTCTCAGTATAGAACAGAATTTTACTGAGATTCCTTTATTATATGTTCAACTAAATTGTGGAATGAACTGACCACCAATATATCTGCTATTACAAACCATGTTTATCCCCTCCCTACCACTAAAGTGTCGTTTTGCTTTTGTATCTACTTCATCTTATTTTATTATCACTTTTCTACCACACAACATCAACTACTTTACTTTGTGAACATAAGTCACTAGCGTCAAAAATCACTTACTTACATTCTGCCACAGCACTTAATGTTCACATTTAAATCCTTGCAGTAGACTGTAAGAGATCGCTCTTCCAGCAATAAGCCCGCCACTGTATACTTAGTTTTATAAGCTTGCAGTAAAGTTTGACGCATAAATTATATATCACTCGATCAATATTTTTTAATATCAATATTTTTTACGCAACACGTAAAAAAATTGCACTGTGCAAATAAACAAAGAAAAGACAAAAAGTCAAAATATTAATTCATTCACGTAATAATTTCATATTGATAATTTGTTTGTGTTTACTTGCTCTATGAGACCTTTCTTTTTCTTTACGGTTCCAGGCTAACGGGAAGTACCGTAAAGGTTTGATGAGTGATTCGGTAAGTCTTTACCAAAATATGTGACGTTGACTGTGACTCTTGTGATAAAAATGGTTTAGAAGTTTTAACTTTTAATAGAACTTCAATCAAGGAAATTGATAGGTATTAACTTGAAACCTCTAACTGTTCCTGCGAAAAGGCTCTTAACGAATATGCATACAAACAGGTACAAGGATTTTCCTTATCATTTAGGGTTGACGGAATATTAAAATAACAACGTTTGTATACAGGTTGTAAAATATACTAGAAAAGATAGATTAAAATCGAGGACAATACAGATAATAACGACCGTACATTGAATTAATTGATTTAAAAAAAACTCCTATTCAATAGAATTTGTGTGGAAAATAAAAAATAAGGTAACAGTGTAGCCATGAAAACATTGATGAAGACAAAGAGTAATAAAGCAGGGCTTGATCACTACTTTCGGCAAACGACAGAGAATTAATTATTTAAAGTACTTAGAAGTATATCCCCTTTTGATTCCCAAACGACACTTTTATTATGACGTAAATCGTAACGTGTTTAATATAAATTTAATTTATTTGAAGCATCGAACTTACGTAATTACTTGCGAAACACGTCTTTTGTAGATGTGAAAATTGAATCAGTTGTCCATGAATATTTTCGTACTAACTAAAATTAGTTTTTTAATTTTAAGAATTGACTTGGCTTAGGGATTGAAATGAACGTAAACTTGTAAATAGTTTAACGTGAAGTTCATATATATACGCACGTCAGGTTATGTAACTCAATCTTATTTATTATAATTGGTATAATTATTATGTCTGAAAAATTATTAGTGATAAATCGTGAACAGTTCGGTTTAATGATAGACCAATATTACGTCGTGGTATTTTCAGTGTATGCATTAGAGTCGCAGATATATAGTGCTAACTCAACCTCATATGATTTTTTTGCGAACATCGCATATTGAATGTGAATATTTTGATTAATTTAGCAATAACGAAAGATGATACATTTGTGTACAAAGTTATAACCATCGTGTTAAAAACACACTAAAAATTTGCAGTTATTATATATTAAAAATATAATGGCGCGATGATCGGTTATATTTTAAAGCGTTTACGAACTATGCATTACGCACGATTAGCGAGTAGATACTAACATACAGCGAGTAGATATAGGTAAATGTGATCGTGTGGTGAATACTATTTCTAGTGTTTTTATATTAAAGCTGGAATTTTGAGGACAACGCACGTTTACGGATCCCTACTGTCAGAAGGTGCCCTATAAGTATTTTATTCACAGCAATAATTAAAAGTAGTTTACCACCTAGGTACTATTTTCTAATTCTCTTCTAAAGTTGTTCATGAGAGTCCCCGTGATCGCATGGTTAATAATAAGTTCTAGTGTATTAACGTTTAGGCTAGAATTTTGGACATAGAATATATACACAAATACTTTATATACCTATTTTCTTCTTCAAGGTAAGTTTCTTTAATAAAGATAGTACTTGAAATTCTATAGTAATGAGTACCGACATTTTAATGTACGAAATAAATATTTTAATTCAGAACAAGGGGGTTTTTGTCATTTACAATGGTGAAAAAAAATTCAAAATATATGAAAATTAAACTGACAAACTAGGGTATTTTCAAGATCAAAGTTAAAATTTAGTAGAATTTTCTATGTTTGCATATGTATGCCCAGGTAAATTTACCAAATCGTATAAAAATCATACCATTTATTAAAATGTGATACAGATTTTTGTAAGTGCGCATTATTTTTGTTAAAATTGTAAAGGCTCATTCTTATTTTGACTATGGTTATGAAAATCTAATTAAATCGTGATTAAATCACTGCTGCGAAGATAAATAATGTCATAAAATGATATTTTAAATGTTTGGATTAAATAATTGAGTCTATGTATTAATATTATATTATTTTCAACATATTTAGTAAAAAAATATGTTTGCCATAAAGTATAAATTTAACGGCTAAATTACGTTATATTTTTTGACTGGTACAATGATAAATAGACACGGAGTGAATAAATTATTGTTTAAACCGTGAACTAATTTATTCCTTAACACTTTTATCGATAATACACAGAACGGTATATTAATCAACAAACCTACACGCATATATTTGGTAATAATTACTTCATATATCAATTTGGCGCGGCCTTAATTATTTTCTGTGTGTAAAATTCGCTAACAGCCGAGATCCGAAAAAAAAATTCGTGACCCTTTTATATTTTGCATCACTTTCATCGTGCCTCTCTCCGACTTTACAATAAAGGTTTTATTTATCATCGAAAGTTCAGTCTCATGTGAAATCGAGACCTATGTTTCCCCACAGAGTTCACTTTCGTTTAGTTGATTGTTTATAGAGATCACGCAGTAAGACAGCGAAATTGCGCGTACATACAAATACAAAAGTCGTAATGGTCGTGAAACAAAGTAGAGATACATGGTATTTCAAAAGTTTTGGTACTACGACATATGGCATTTGTGTAATAAAATAAAAAGTTTGAAAATGTTCTTAAGAAGATATCATATGCAGTTTGTCGGTTTATTTATTGGCATCCTTTTCGTACCCCAACTACTCGATTGATCTTTTTGAAATTTTTCGATTTGTAGTTTGTATAATAGTGATAAAGATACCATTACTTCTTGTCCTAGAGTTGAACTTATTTTTTTCTCAACTATTTATTTTTTTTCTTGATAAATAAGAGTAAAAATAAAAATGTAATAACTCATCAGAGCAACACGTCAGCCTAGCACGACCTACAGCAGGGTACATGTGTCTTTCTTTTTCTGCAACTTCTTTAATTTTGAGCATTTCTTTGAGGCCATTTACAAAGCATTTAAAAATCCAATACTTTTAAAAAAAATATTTTTAATTTACTATAATTTTAACCTTTTTTTATGCAAATGAAACTGAAAATCATACCGTCTCCTCAACAGCGAATCAGCGAGTCTTCACATTAAAATAGACTTCTTGTATAAACAATAAACACATGGTCATAATACAGAGAAGATGAAATTTTAATTACTGGAGATAATTTTAGATTCCTCTTATGGTATTGATCGCCACAAGGATATGTTTAGAAACAATCTCTCAAAAAAGATTTTTACACATTTATATGTAAATGTTGGGAATAACTCGAACTACCATTTCTGTGAAAGTGAATAAAGAGGGAATAAATTTATTTGCAAAATCTTTTCGTGCGTTAATAATTTCATCATCAGTAACGGAGAATTGAATATATACACACATAGCTATACATAATATGCTACCATATACGCCCTCATTGTATTTAATTAAGAAATATTTTGTTGCAACCTGGGAAAAAGGAACCCTATGCCATTAATTTTACTACCGCTAAGTCTAATTAGTTACCTACTGTGAAGCGGAGCGCATGGTTCAATATACGGGTTTTATTAACAAGGGCATTGTGACTAAATGCAATTGTGACGACGATCTGAATACTGCATATCACATGTAAGTATCTGTGCTAGAATAATAACTCTTAGAGATCCAAGTTAGAAAGTTAATACTTTCATGCACATATAACAAATACATCGCCATATTTGCTTTCACTCGGTTTTGAGTTCGATCGTAGAATTAATAACTTATCGGATAATGATGGGTATATATGAATATTTTTTAACTACCATTTAGATTGAATTAAAGAAAAGAAACACGTTAACGTTTTTGGAGCAAAATTAATGAAATTTTTTTTTAATGTATCCGATCCAAATAACTATTTTAAAATTAAATTTACAATGTTATAACGATAATAATTGCTTGAGGTATGAAATATATCACGTTACCAGCGTAACTGTAACTGAGATCACTTTTCTCACGTCGAATTATATAAGCGAATGGCAGAATTCCGATCACGATCAACGTTGTGTAATTCATGGGCGAAGTTGAGTCTCCAATGTATTTGCATGCATCGCGTTAAAATCTAATTGTGTATTTAGTGAATTTAAATAAACTCGAGCACGGTGGGGCTGTTCAATTAATTTAATGTCTCTTTTTCTGCGAATAATCAATTCAGTCATTGAGGATATGCTTGGCATTATAGACATCAGCCTGATTACGGAGCGAATATGCGAAATAAATAATCGCTCAGTTTGTGGAAACTAATTACTATTAGCAACACATGACACCGTTCGTGGTCTGTGAACACCATTCGTGATCTCTGTATTACTTTTCCGACATTCTTTCAGTTAAATTTATTAACCACACTCCTAATTATTTAATTCAATGGGTAGATTTAGTCTTTAAAACTGTGTCGGAATAAGCATAAGACATAATTCCGAAATAAGCATAAGACTCCCAATACGTGGCAAATATATTCAGGTGGTTTATAACAACATCGTTTGTTTGTTATATTGGCGCTATTTATGGTGTACTGCAAGGCAGTTAAGTTTTGCGTGTGAAGTTGAGGTAGTGCATTTTGACAGCGTTGAGTTGGGGTTGTGTATATTGAGATGCAAACATTTTTACTGATTATATTATTTAGTTTTCAGGCACCCGTAGGATCCGACTTGATATACTAGTTTGACAATTTCCATTTACCTCAACTCGGTTTTTTAGTTATCATTTTGTATGATATGTGGAAATTTCATTAAGGATTGTTTTTCTTTTTAGTTTAGGAGATAAGATATTTTAAAGCAAGTTAAAGGTAGTGGTTAAGGTAGTAGTTAAGGTAGTAGTTAAGCAAGTAGGGCTGCGTATGTTTCCATAACTATTGAATTTATTGAAGCTGTGAAACTGAAATAGTGTACTTCAATAACATTTAATTATTATTTTTGTTTTCTTTTTATTTAAAAGAATTTATATTTAAATGAAACTAATAATATATAATTTTTTTATATTATTAAAAAGATAATCATAAAATTGAAAAATTGGAATAATAAATTATGGTGTTAGTAATAAGGTCTTATTGAAATTTTGAATCAATTGTACTGACAATATTGGTATGCTGTTTTAAATTTGTTATGATTTGTTATGTTAAAAATTAAAACCATTACAAACCGAAACTAGAATGGGACAAGTTTTTAAAAGGAATTAAGCTTTGCATATCTAATAATAGAGTGAGTTTGGATATTAAAATATCTTACTATTAATACAATTTCATTAAATTTAAAATTTACCATACTGGTCAAATTGGTAAAACATTTATAACAGATTTTATATATTAAAAAATAAAATTAATACAAAACGAAGCGAAAATGGAGCAAGTTTTTAAAACAAATTCAGCTTTGCGTTTCTTGTAACGGAGTAAATTAAGATAGTAAAGATAGTACTATTAATAAAATTTCATTGAATCTTAAATTAATCACACCGGAAAAATTTGGCAAATTAGTTGTTATAATTTTGTCTTCTGAATGAAATCCACACAAAATCATGTAAGATTGTAATTCAATGGATTTTCAAATTTGAGGTTTGAGTATAAAATAAGTAAAAATAACGCATCAAACTGGATATTTTATTTAAAACATCGTCCTAAATAAAAAAGTGAAGTAGACTATGACGGATAGGGACCGTTACTTTTTTATGTGAATACCTCTTTGATGGAAAAGAAATATTACGTTTTGAATCATTATTTGAGTTCCGCTTGGTTTTATGATAGTTTGGCTTATTTAGTTTTTGGCTCGGCTAGTTTGCATACTTTTTCTTTTTCTGAAGACTGAGAGCTTCCAAAGTATGCAAATGTCATTTTTGTATTTATCATTGTTTAAACTATCAGCTCGCATATACATTTTTCTTGGGCTTTGGTTGACGTCCCATACTTTTTTTCTTAAAGATTTCATCTGAAGTATACCGAACTATTTTTAAATTTCATATATTTATTCCGTACGAAGCTCGAAAAAATATACGGAATCAAATATATAAGTATTTATTATCAATTTACATATAATATTTTACAGATTCCATGTCGATTAGTTTCAATACGAGTATGACGGGATTACACCTATTTAAGCTACAAATGCTTAAAGCAATTTACTGACAAGATTTCGATATTCATTTTCAGTGCGCTGCACGAAAATTTTGAAGATAGGAAAATTGTAATATTGTTTTTAGGTAAAGAAACAGAAAAAAATGATCATCATACGCTCAATGTATGCAGGGCTGTATATTTTTTAAAGGTGCCTATAATTTTTAACCAATTTTCTTTCGAATTTTCCCGCATTACTTTCTATACCCCAGCAATAAACATTAAGTTGAGGTTGGTATTTTAGTCACAAAAATCATAAGTATATATTTGTTTTGTGTTTGCGGCACCATAGCAACTTGAGTATATAGATACGTATTTATTTTTATTCACTTGTCCCCATAATGACATGGTGAATTCCTTGTCTTTTAGCAGATTTTAGTGCGCGACATTTTGATTTGACGTTAGAAATTCTATAATTTTGTTATGTTTCTAATATAGGTGTTATTTTTCGACCATATTTTGAATTTTAGTTTCCAAATCGGTCAAGGATATCTCGTGAATGATCGCCACTCAACGAGATGGGAGCTCCAGGATCCACAATTTTTTTCGTGATTAGAATATATTTGTTGTGAATATAACACCCTTCACGACATTTTATGAACATTATAATACTGAACAATATAAGTTAATAAGCCTAAAATAAAAGTTGCAATGTTTTATAAAGGTGCTGAAGGTAATGCAGGTAAATCAGAAGATCATAATAAATGAGACTATTTTGTTGCCAAAATTATTTGTGGGGGATTATGTAAATCTATTTTGAATATGAGTGAAATTAATTCCTAACTAACTTATGAAGCAAACATGCAAATTTTTATTCAAATATACATTTTCACAAAGGAGTTTAAAAAATCCCATATTTCCATGCTGATATCATGCAGAACGTATGATTCGTAGCATGTAATGAAATCATTTGTATTCATTTGTGAAATCCAAAAACAGCTTGAATCTAAAGGACTCTGTCTCTGTAATATTTATATAAATAGGAGCTCTATAAGGCGTAAATATTCATTTGGGCTATGAATCTATCAATCTAATTTTAAAACTAAGTTTATGATATTTTTGTTTAGTGTGCTAAGATAGCACCATGATCGCGCACCCCTCATGTAACTTACACGGTAGTTGCTAAATGCGCAACTATTTAATGGTTAAATCAAATTTCTAATTCATATCAATGAATTCGAATTACAGATACATCTCTTTGTTCATTAGATCTGGCACTGTCCTCCTTTCACTGCATTCTGAATTTGAAAAAATATTTAGGTAAATAGAAGTTTATATCAAGTGGAGACGCAAAGCTGCAATCGATATGTATCATTAAGGTTTCAAGAAAAAATGTTTTTAAACGTGATATAATGGCTTTACCAATCATATAAAACAATTGCATTCAGCTAGAAAATAAAAACAGTTTCGGAAACAAATCTGCTTTGTCTTGTCTTCAGGCCGCAAACTTTTGAACTTAACCTAGTGAGACTTTAAAAATATTAAGGAATTCATGTTAAATTTGTAAGAAATGTGATAAAATGCTCTTTTTCGTTATAGTACACATTTATCTAAGTTTTTATTTTACTTTAGTGTAAACGAGAGAGCATGCTGTCGAATACCGTCGACATTAATAACGCTTTAATAATAATAAAACATATCTGACGAAAAAGATGAAAGAAAAAAGGGAACGGCCATAAAATGGAACGGAGCCGTTGCAGCATCGTTATCAAATTTTTAGTAAAACAAGATTCGGCCTAGAAAAAAGTGTATATAAATATTATTATATAATTAGTTTAATTCTAGACTCGTTAAGGCATCGCACGGCTTCGTACCGTTCACTCCAGCGCCATTTTTTCCAGCGCATTATTTTCCAAGCTCTCCACATGAATAATATTAACATCTTAATGATATTTTTTGCGTTGGTTTGTTCCGGTCTAAGCGCGGCGTCTAATCTTTTAATTCCTTTACGCATTTCGGTACAAAAAATTGAGCTTTTATGAAGTTGCAAAGCATACGTCGTGTGTTTGAATGAACCCTCTTTGACCAGTGGAATATGGTCGGGTTGTGCATCGGATATTAGTTAGGAAATTAAATCAACATTTCTTTGTAAATGTGGGGTGTTAGAAATTCTGGAATCAATTTCATTGTTTGAAGTTAAATGTGGCAATGTTTTATTAGCCGGTCATAACGTAGTAGTTCTCGCGTATGTTGAAGCTTTATGAAATCTAACTTATGTGGAACATATTTAAAGCTTTGTATTATGAATTCATTAACACCGTTTTAAGTACGATAATAAGCTTATGTTAAAACTTTTTAACATTGAAGGCTTGAAACCTTCATTAATTGAATACATTTTACCATTAATTTAATGATGATTTTAAGGTTTGTGTTTTAAGATTTCTTGAATCGAATGGGTACTTCGTAATCAGTAAACAATTAATCATCCCAGCAATTGAATGAATTTAAAAAATTCGATTAAAAATAAATAATAAAATATAACAGTAATTTTATATAAACCAAAACGTCACACGATTTACGTCGATAAGTACGTACATTTTCAATTTAATGGGCGTGATGCGAGTATGAAATTTACTTATATATTCTTTACATCAAATTGATATCACATCATAGTGGATACACTTAAATTGTTATTACCTATAGCATGCAAACAATTGAAGAATAACATAACTTTCCTATTTGTTGTTTAAACGACAAATATTAAGATTATGTTAAATTCAGAATAGCTGTATTACAGACCATGAGTTTTTGATATCAAATCGGGGTATTTAAATTTTTGTATATAAAGTGTCAAAGGGATACAAACAAATTTTAAATATAGGGTAAAAGTGGGAGAGATGCCATATGAGGAGAGACGCCATATGAGGAGAGACGCCATACCTTCGCTAGTTCAGTATGCGGAAAAGAAATGACTATACTTTTCACTGCGCTTAACAACCTATTAGACGGCGTCAGAGAAACATGTCATTGCCCGCTCGGCTGCGATCGAGCTTGACGTGTTATAGAGGAAAGAATTTTTTCGTGCCAAATTTTTTCGGTTGAAATTTTGTGTGAATGCGGTTTCGGTGAACATAGCAAGTTAAATAAAAAGACAGTAATATAAGTATTGGTTTAAATATGTTATGTTGTTTGTTCCTAACCTGTTTAAACATTTTTATATCGTCTTTGTGTTATACTATTTATTTTAAGCGATATGGCGTCTCACCCACGGAATGAGGAGAGATGCCACCCTTCGCAAAACCTGTACTTGTTGTGTAATTTATCGCATATTTTTATTGTTTATAGGATGCCGAGAAAGTATGTAAGGAATCATAAAGTAGTAAGAGGTCAGTGGACAGAAGAAAATTTAATTTTGGCTTTAGAAAAAGTAAAAAATGGTGAAATTTCAAAAAATGAAACTCAAAGGCGCTATGGGATACCGATTCGTACCTTAACAAGGCGCCTCAAAACTGGCAATACTAAAAAATCTGCATTAGGCCCGCAAGGTAGTATATTTTTAATTTAAAGTATGTGTTGTTTATATACTATTGTCTATATGTAGTATAGTAATTTACAAAGTACCAGCATGTTGTTTTAGCGTCACTTGGAACAGACAACGAAAAACGACTGGCGCTTTACATTAAGCGCCTAGCTAGTGCTGGTTTCGCACCTGAGAGAAGTATAATTCGTTGTTTTGCCTATAAGTTTGCCGAAAAGCTTGGAATCAAACATAAATTTTCCAGGGAAAAAGAAATGGCAGGTGAACACTGGCTAACATATTTTCTAGAGAGAAATAAAGACATATCAGTACGTCAAGCAGAAGGCCTTTCAGTTGCAAGAGCTCAGGGTATGAACAGTTTTTAAACTACTTGAAGAAGAAATGATAAAAAACAACTTGACTAATAAACCTGAAAATATTTTTAACGTTGACGAGACTGGAATACAGTTAATAAATAAACCTGGAAAAGTTTTGACTGCAAAAGGTGTTAAGGACGTTCTGTTATAACGCCTCCTGAGAAGGGAGAAACGATTTCTCTGGTAGCGTGTTGTAGTGCTGAAGGACGATTTTTGCCTCCGGTAATAATTATGAAAGGTGTTAATAGAAAATTCGAGTTTTCTGATAGCTTGCCTAATGGGTCTGATGTCTACATGAATAAAAAGTCATCGTACATTAATACTGAGTTGTTTCTCAGATGGTTCAAGGAACATTTTTTACCTAAAAAACCTAAAACAGGTAAAACTATTTTGATTTTGGATGGCCACACTTCGCACTCAAATTCTATAGATCTGTTGGACTTGGCAAATGGAAATGATGTCATAACTATATGTTTACCAAGCCATACCACTCAAGCTCTTCAACCTCTTGATCGTAGTTTCTTCAAATCTCTGAAGACCTTTTACAATCAGCAAGCTAATGCGTGGATGTTGAGAAACAAAGACAGAACAATAACAAGACTACAGGTTGGATCGTTAATAGGGCAAGCTTGCGGAAAAGCCGCAACTGTAGGAAATGCCTCATCAGGTTTCAAAGGTTGTGGAATATTTCCACTCAACCCTAATGCGATTCCAGATCATTTCTTCGCTTTATCTGATATAATTGAAGCAGTGCCTCTGAGTGCTCCTTCTACTGAAGTTCAGTCCCCATCAAATCTATCAACTTCAAGGCAAATAGTTACACCAACCAATAAAGAAACCCCTACAAAGCTTCTCGAGGAGTCAAATCCAATTCCAAAACTGCGCAGCTCGACTGTGAAACGAAAGCAATTAGCTTGTGTTTTGACTTCCCCTGAAAACATAAGCAAGAAAACATGTAATGTAGATTTGATAAAAGGAACAGCTAAAAAAACGAAAGCTGACGGGTACAATCCAATTGAAGATGATAATAACGCGTGCATTGAGTGTTGGGAAAATTATTATCTTACCAAAAAAAAAGCAGACTGGATCAAGTGTACTTTGTGCCTAAAGTGGCTTCACGAATCTTGTTCTATGTACTCTCCACATTGCAATAATTGTGGAAGAGAATTGGTACGTAAAAAGAGCCAAAAAAAATAATTATTGTCATCACTATTTTTGTATGGCATCTCTCCCATATCACATGGCATCTCTCCCACACGATATGGGAGAGATGGCCCAATGCAAACTTTAACTTTTTATTTTTATTTTTTTCTATTATAGTCATAAAGCAAAAATATGGCATAAATAAGTACAGATTATTATATGCACCTTTAAAATAACAATAAACGGTTTGATCATATTGCATTTTTTGTTTTTTTTATTGCCTTGTATAAAAAGTATGGCGGCTCTCCCACTTTTACCCTATATACTTCCGTTTAGGAAATCTATCGAGGTGCCGTTAATCGATGGACTGACGGACAGATCACCGTGTTAATAAGAGGGTTCCGTTCGGGTTGTTTGGGTACGGAATCCTATATTATGATTTATATTGTTTATGTTAAATGAAACATTGTTTTAAGTAATAAATAAAAAGGACCAAAGACGAAGTCTATTATTTATCAAATAATTTTACATACCAATTGGGTAAAATGTTAAGGAACTCTGTGAAATGTTAGGTATTCTATAAATTATTTTCAACCGTTTCTCAACATACCACCATATAATTTGCCATTTCAATGGAAAGAAAATACATTTTTTAAGAGTGTATTCCATTTGATGCACATAATCACCTGTATAAATATTAGAAATTGTTACGCACTGTATACTTAAGTGTATAAGGAACAACCCAACTGCCAGCTTTATTTGTATTTAACAGGTCTATCATGAATTAGTAAGGGTTGCCCTCGATTCAAACTTTATTTCATTATCGTGTTTTTATTTCTAATTTACTGCAAGAGAGGTACAGATGCAAAATGTCGATTCACTGTTAAGTGGTTCTTGCTTTTACATATGGAATGCTCAATATAAATAAAACGCATTCGTAAACATATAATCATTCTCATATCGAACGTCGCTGAAAGAAGTGCGAATCCCAGATGTAGGTGATAAATCAGAGCGTAGCAGAACGACGCGTCGCAACGCCGAGGTTTCGCTCAGTCGACATCCGGGCCATCGCTCCCCTACATAATGTCACAAATAAAATAAAAAAGGTAGTTACATACCGCGCAAAAGTCTGAGGGTGATTCGGCGCGTATAAAGGTCCTTATGCATATTTAATTTGATATAAAGCCCCAAATCGTTAAAGCAATATTATGGGAGGCCAGCTCTGTGCCGAGACGTTATAAAAAAATACATTTCTTACGCTTGTTATGAATTCTCTGCGTGACTTGCCGGCGCAAATATTTAGCCTCGGAGATTTTTTCGTATTGCGGTTCGCGGCTTTGTTTGAATACGATCTGTCGTTATTGTGATATTAACAGTGCGCTCGGTAAGAGGGGCGCGTAAAAACAATTCGACTGGAAAAGGATTGCTACACGAATACCGAAGGGATTTCTGTGAAATAAAGGAGATTTTACTTTTATCCGGCAAGTTATATTTTATATCAGTTACTAGCCGACGTTCCATTTTATATGGTCATAAAAGCACTACGACTGCATATTGTTTCATTCCCTTTCTTCTACAATTATTATTGACGGCTATCGATTATTCAAAAACGTTAAAATAGGTCTTCTTCATTGCTTTCTAAAAGTCTAAACACAATTTCTTGTCAATTTAATTATTTCCAAATTAACCAATCGTTTATCTTCTTCTCCCCACCTACTCATTTTATACCATTATGAATGTGGAATGGAGATTCCTATAAATCTTTTGGACCATGACATGATGTGGATATAAGAATTACTTATATATTCTATGCTAGCTGCGCCGACGCTACTTCCTTCATCTGGAATTTGATAAAAAATTTCCATAATATCCAGTTAAAAAGTATCCTGTATGCTTGATGTTATAAGATATAGCCGAACAATAATTCATTAAAATTCACATGGAAGATTTTGCGTGATTGAAGAACAAATTAACGCATATGCAGACGAAAATTTTTAAAAAAGGCTGAATGGCTTCTACTATTATTTTATACACTAAATCAATCATCCTATTCAAAAAATTTCCACGCAGGGAATTTATTTTGATACAATTTTATTATATGTGTAGATATTAACAATAGCAATTTTACATAATTACATATTTGTCTGTGAAACGTGAAATACAAACACAAAAACATAAGCAACTAGCACAGTGATAATAATAGAGTTCCGTTCGGATCCTTTAATTACGGGACCTTATGTCATGATTACTAATCTCTAAATAAAATGAAAATTTTATTTAAATAAATGAAAAACTAAATTGAGAAGGTAATATAAAAGCAAAAAATGTGAAAATCAAAAGATGTTACGACCGTATATAAGACCGTAAATAGTGCGCTTTATGAGCGTGTTTCTAGATTACTTATTGGCAATAATTGCCAAAATATAACGGCTCATATATATTTTAGATCCGCCGTCACTAATATTAAGAATCTGTTAACAAATTGGTAATAAATAAATGCGAAACCACACAAAAAACAATTTTTGGAATGACATCATCTAAAATAAAAATCTTATATAAGTTTCCAAGTGTTTTCTTTGCAATTTAACATCATCTACACTGAGCATACTTTATTTTCAGTAGATTTTAAGCAAAAGATTACTCTAATACTGGAAACAATAACACTATTTCTTTGGTTCCAAGTTACATGGATGCTTTTCATATTATGACGTCGAGACCAGTATCTTTCACGTAAAGCAAACTGAATTCTCGTAGATTCCAATTGTGAACCGGACGAAATGTCTTGTCCTTTTACCTTAGGTCTTTCCATTTTTTAAATTTTTTTATTTATTTATTCGGTGTCACCTCAAACACGTTTTATGCCAAGGAAATGCTTGTTCAGTTAAATCACAGCAATAGGGACTCTTAAATTTATTATTTTATTGTCATAAAGCGATATTTTGAATTCCAACAAAGATATTCATTTCATTTTATGTATTTAACTAAGCCATCTCACAAATCACAAAATAAACAATATATTTTGCTACTAATTTTAAAATTGTAGCTTTTCAGGCGCAGAGATTTTGTGAATAAAGGTGTATATTATTAATGTAATTCATTGTATCCATCAATCATTGTCTTTTTGTAAAATTCTAGTTCAATGTCGTTTCAGAAGTGGTTGAAAATTTTCATACAGTTTCTTAATATTTTTTACTCAGTTTGATGCTGACATGCATAATAGACACGTTCTCTGTTACATCTGTACAGATAGAGATTCGTACAGCAAGTTTTAAGAGCTTTTATACCAAGGAAAAATAGGGTTGTATATCATGTCAAAAGTAAATAATTTGTGGCATTAAAATGTAACATGGTATTTAAATTTATAACATTTATTTACGTTTCTTTTACAAAGTAATATCAATATCTCCATTACTATTATAAATAGAAAAGATTCTCCTTGTTTTATTTTTCGTTTATTTGTTGGGTTTCACTAAGTAACTCCGGAACTAGCCAACGAATGACTATATCAATTTTGTTACGCATTTATTTTTTGTGAAAAAATAATTAATATATTTGGCGTTAATTTTGTAGAAATTCATAATTAAATGAAACTACGTGATGTAAAGAACTTAAAGAAAGTAAAAATAATACTACATCACGTAGTTTCATTTAATTGTGGAAGAATAATACTTTATATCACTCACATGGAATAATTTAATGCCACGTTTATATGTTTGCTTGAATATTTTTTGTCACGTCTAAATGTCTCATTAGACTTTTTTAAAATTTGACATAGACATAATTCATGATTTTCTTTAATCGTTACTTTTACCATAGATATATCAAAATACTGAGAGATGTAGCATTTAAATGGATATCACGAGGGTGCAAAGCATATATCAGATCTATTACTCTATGTTCTCAGAGTTTCAAATCCTCTTACCTTTATTATACTAAAACTTGTCCATCCCAAACCTATAATTATGAGACTATTATAAAATCGATTTTTAAATTATGTCAAATCATTTTAACAATTGCTAAACATAGCAATATAAATCAATGTCAATTAAAGTTAGGTTTTGTTATAGTCTAATTAGATAAGAGAGCTAATCACGCAGGCTTAAGCGAAAATCGACGCTGAATAAAGTGGTGGGGAAAGCTACTTCAAAATAAATAAGTGAGAAATTTCAAAATGGAAAATGATATGTCATTCAAAATGTAAAATGACACTCATAATTGTTGGTGTTTAGTCATCAATTAGTACTATTTTTCATTAAAATTATGGGTCCTCAGGGCTTTTAAAATATTATAAAATAAGATTTTCTTAAGAAATGTTGAAAAACGCTAGTAACTAAAAACAAATGACTAATTTTGCTCAATTTTTGTGCGTGAAATATTATGCTACGTTACGTATTTCCTGTTTTGGGATATAAATTTCTCTTTGAAAATAAAATTAATTGTAACATGAAAGTTTTTGCCATTTATTTTTCATTACTTTAAAATCAATATATTTATTTTTTTACTTTGAAATTGAGAGGTAGAATTGCTGATGTTACATCAGAAACAGAGTCTTTAAATAATCAAATTGTCATGAATTGCTATGTCAATATTTAATATTTAAGCTCGTGAGACAATTCACGGAAGAGTTCTCTGCAATATGAATGCAAGACTTTATTATGGTAGGATTTTTGCCAAATTTTATTTAAATCCATTCATTCATCGAAACGAAAACAGCCGACAAATACACACACATATGCACGCAAGCCTAGAGGTAGATAAAAATATAATTTTTTTCTTATTTAACAATATTTTTTGTTTAATCAAATGAGACAAGAAATTTTAACGTTTAGAATTTTGAAATTCCATGAAAAGCGACTATGCGAAGGAAAATTTTCATTAATATGGTTAACTTAGAACTAGAATTGCCTAGAAGCAACCAAATGTTATTTTAGGCACAAAAAGTAATGAAAACTTATATTAATAATAGCGATCAGAGAAAAGGCAGCAACATTTACTATCTTTTATAATAAAAAAAAAATATGGACAAGGTCACGAAATGTTAGAGTTATTTACTTATTTTACAAATTATCATGGTATTTTTGGTAGGATACATCCGTATAAGTAGGTTTTTGGGCAAGAAGAAGCAGATACAGTATCTTTATTTAGGTTCCTAATTTATTTGTTATAAATGACTTTAATGAACATTGATATTATCCTAGGTGTTATAATTGTGATTCTCTGAAATTCCTTAAGTATTAGCAAAAAGTGGAAAATTTTCCAGCCTGATCTATATATAAGAAAAATAAATGGAAATTACTGTTATTATTTTTTAATATAATTCTCATATCATATATTAACTTTTTATAAGGTTTTATTATAAAAATATAATTTCTAAAAAAAATGTCTGAAGTCCTATTTTCAGAAAAACGCCGACTTCTATTCATCATAAAGGTTAAATTTATTTTTCCTTAAATTGGAAAATACATTGGAGAAAACTTTGGAGTACGAATATTCATAAAGCCACGATCGAATTCTCTAAAGTCATAGTCTGAATTCAATTATAGCATCAATAGATGTGTGCATAGGTGCATTTTCATGCACAGAAGCATTCCGCGAGGCAAATTTCCTCGATGTTATGTTTTGATAGTATCACTCATCTGGTTGTTAGTCACTCTCATGAATATTAAACATTTTGGAATTCACAAATAACATAATTTCGAAATCCATGAGAAACCTTGATATAATGTTTATCCTGATGGTGTAAGTTTTATTTATTTAGCTTATTAGCAGCTAATTTTTATTTATATGTGAGCTTAGACAAGGCGATTTAATTAATTTCTGCAGAATATCATGGCTGAAAAGCATTATCATGACGAAGAAGTTTCATCTTGAATTAAATAGGCATAGTTTCTTCTTTTTACTGCAAATCAAGTGGGGATAGTTTGAGATAAAGAGGAAAGTTTCTAAATCTAAATTACGCTAACCTTATTCATCCGTTAGTCATGCTGAAGTTACGATCATGTCGAAATTATTTAGAACTCTCAACAACATTATATTCCCTAAATTGCACTTGCTGCTAATACTTTGGTCTTGAAACGTATATTTTCTATTATTTTTCCACCAGTTTGATAATTTCCTGAGTAATCCGACTGAGTTCATTTTTAATCTATTCTTTACCTAATCAAAACTCTTTTGCCCATCCTTTTAGATTGAACTGTTGTTAAAAATCTACATAAATCTCATCGAGGCATTGTATAAGTCAATTATATAGTTTTTTTAGTGAGACACTTAATCAGTAGATGTTAACTAATTTTAAACATTTTGAATACTTAATTGGCTTGTATGGGTTTAATGGAAAATGTCTAACAAACTGAATTAGATAAATGCATAACATATCTAGAAATATCTAACGAATAATTTACTTATCACATGGGAACAAAATTACCAATCGAAGATCCTTTCAGATTGCATTGACTGTAGACTTTTGGGCTTGACTAGGCAGACATAGCTTTAAAAACTAGACACAGGAGCTAGACTTATGATAGGAGAAATGGAGTTTGCTGCTTGGGTATGATTTTCTTTTAGGTGAGCCAATTCATAACTCTGTCATTGGTTGAATGAAATAGAAAAAAACAATTTGACGACGTCTTATACTTTGTCATTTGCTGTGGCACGATGAGTGAAACCTTGGTGATTGATAACTAATTAAAATTATTATTACCACAATACTGACCTTCGCTTAGTGAATATAAATTTTGTAAATTATAAATGTTTAAAGTAGTTAATTATATAAATATTTCGTTTGTTCCTTGTAAAAAGAAAAGGTCAATTATACATAAAACATAAAATTACCTTAATTACGGGGCTTCAACGTAATCTCCGCGTGGAATACTAATTGCACCTAATTTATTTTAATTTTAAAGCCTAAGTCGGGATGTCATGTACAAAAAGTCTCGTCGCACACACTTCTGCATAATTAAAAAGTTATAACGAAACAAAGTTACCGATACATTTCTCAATCGTGAAGTTCGTATTTGAGTTACGTTTGGTTTGCGTAACAAAGGTAGTTGGGTGGCGAGATGTTTTTGTTGGTTAAATATTTGTATTGTTTACATTCGATTTGTTTGAAATATCACAAAAAATTACATATTTCATTAAAACTGCAATTTTTTGTGATATTTCGAACACGAACAAAAAAATGATACAATTTATACTAAAAGTATTAACTTAAAACTATAATAAAGGGAATAAATGAAAAGAAGAATAATTTATGTTTTAATAAATACAAAAAAAAATATTTTCCAAATAAAAAAAATGTATTTATAGTAACACAAATGACTTGCTTAAATTTAGTACGGCAAAGTTTACAATGTTTTTAAAATTTCTCACAATCGTGATATCACTACCATGAATAATTTGAAACAAACTATCATAAATTCTAATCTAGTGATACTTGAATAGATACTGAATTGAAAAATTATTTAATTTTTCAATAAAAATGATAAAAATACGTAAAAGTGATAAAAAAAACTTCGTATTTTTTGCAAAAATATATCCTAAATATAAAATGAAATACAGGGTAATATTCATTGTGAAATAAATATAAAAAATAAATAAACGCTGCATTGAAAAATGACGCATAAACCTTGACTTGTATATTGTACCGTAGAGTTTTGAACGTCGATATTCGGTTTCATTCAAAATATATGTGCTATGTCATTCGACAATCACTAGGAATAAGTAATACATTTATTACTGTATATAGAATATTTTATGAGAAGAATGTGAGAAATTGTTTCTTTCAACTTAAATTTCACAAATATAATCGTTGCCCTCTTTCAAAGATATTTTCGGGGCCCTTGGGAGAGAATTGTATTGATATCACTCTCATCACATAAATATCATAACTTTGTGGAGGTTGTGTGTGACTGAAGGGTTAAAACGATGTTATCTTGAGCGACCATAGAGCAATTTCATTCTTTATAAAGACCCAGGCGTGTCCTATACCAGAGCATGGGTCGCGAACCAGCACCCTATTTAGAACGGGTTGCCAAGACTGGAGTCTGTTTTTTTGTGATAATTAATTATATTATTTAATATTAATTGTGGATATACACTATTTTTGTAGAGTATAAAGTAAGAATATACGAATTTTGGGACAATATAAGTATTTTACTTTCCATTTAATATTTAAACTTTCTGGATTTTCAGCATTAACGCAGGTTGCTTCAATAATCTTAATTAACTTTCAACTTTAAAATCTTCAACTGATTTAGAATGAGCTGAATGTTCGCAATAAAATTTAATAAATAGTTATTTCTAAAATAAAATTCATTAAAAATAAATTTTTATTACCAAAAAAAATTGCCATCATGGAACTTTTCCCCTAAAATGCTAATTATAGCCTGCTTTTAAATTGAGGCATGCTGAAAAGTAGGTCATGACTAGTATTTTATGTAAAGTATTGCATATTTTGTACTATTTAACGTACAAAAAGGAGCGCTCCATTAAGTTGACTTACTTCTAGATTTAAGGTCGTAACAAAGGTTAAACATATATTATTTATAACCCAATTTTCATTAAAATGCGCTATCTAGGCGTGAAATAAAAATAAAAAAACAAATTTGCTGACTTTATTCCAGTAATATTCCATTAGTACGGTTTATTATATATAATCTACATTTTAATAAATATACACATATTTGCTATATGCAAAATTTCAATAAAAGTATTGGAGTTTTTTAAATATGAAAGACAGGCAAACAATCAAATTTATGGAAATAAAGTTGGAAGTTTTAAATACAATAATAATAAAAAAAACCAGTTAAATTTATATATTGTATATGTTATATAAATGTCGTAGTCCCCTAAAACCACTAAATTATTGAAAAAATTTAATTTTATGAAGTTATGTAAATATATTGACAGTATCATGATATGTGATGTTGTATTTTGTAAGGAATTCGTTATAGGAGACCGGTGTAATGCAGTTCAACGAATGAATACATGTGCTGTATTTCTTCTCGTCTAATCTCATAGTGTAAATTGGAATGCAATAAATTTATTTCGAATATATTATAATTGTAGTATAACGAACAAAGCCGAGATAACTGTAACTTATTGTAATTTATAATTTTAAAATTTTACGTTCTTTTTGTCGTTGTTTTTGTATTGTTGCGTTTCATAAATGGTAAAGAAATTTTAACATGACGCTGGAATTAATATTTTTTTTTCTCATGTTAGTGCAATTTCGTAGTTTCAAATATTAGATAGTGACGAAGAGGCGACGGTGATTATGTGGTACACGTTAATGGGGAGGAGTGGAGCGAGTTATGGATGGAGTTTCTCTTTCGCTTTTTTGTTCACTTTCAGTAAAGTAAATATAAATTGTTTCAGAGTATATAATTATAAGACTACTCAAGTATCCGTCTCTCCCTATATCATAGCTGTTTCTAAGTGTATATTGTATGGCGTGAGAAATATTTTAAGGGTACTAGTTTTAAGTGTATCAAAAGCAACTTTTTTTTATAAATTTAGATATTATAGCTTCAGAGTTATAGAGTTTGGGAAACCTAAACGGAATATTTTTTTCTTAAGAATGCTAAGAATTAGTGTGAATACTTTGGTTATTTTCAGTATGTTAAAGAAATTTCATTTCCAACATCCGGGTCGACCATGCAAACGTTGTGATGTTTGAAAGATCCGTTGGAAGTAATTGTGCATCAGTAAAGCTGTATCAGGTTTAAATTAGAAAGCTTATTCTTGTATGAAGGTAATCACATTTTTTCTGAATGTTAACATTACATAAAATGTAAATATCGAACCGCGCATATATTTGAGTCCAGCTGTAATAAAACACACGACGATATTAACCATTTAATAAATTTTCATGCTTATAAGTGCATGTAGTATGTTAGAGAAATTAACATCCTAACACCCCAGTAATCGGGCCAATAATTGCGATTTAATTTGTGTTTTTTTTTTTTAATTAAATATGACTAAACATATTTATGTAATTCATATTTATTTATCTTAAGTACACCGACAAGCTCAACTTTCTGACAATTTCTATCTGCGTTATTTCAGTGTATTAATGAGTTTCTTTTTCCAAAATAATAAATTTAAATTATTAAAAATATAATTCATATGAAATTGAATATTAAAACCAGAAAATTTTACAAGATTTTCACTTAATATTCTAGAAAGTATGTTACATTGAATTTTAAAACCTAATATTTTATATATAGGGCTAAAAATAAAACAGTAGTATATGGAATCTAATATCTAATATTCTGTTTAAAAAATATATGTGCTACTTCACACGATGAGGTACGCTAAAAACCCTTTTTTTCGCCCCTCCCTTATTGGGTAGGGAAAGAATGAAGCAATAAGAAGTAATAATCTTAAAAGATGTAAAAAATTAAGCATATGTTCTTAAAATAAGAAAAATTAAACGTATATTTTCAAAATCATGCACGTTTGTTTTTATTCCATGCACAAATATTAATACTACGAAGAAAGGACATAAGGGTTACAGACGTACTTAATTAAACTATTGGAATGTAACTCTATTTATTGTTTGACCAAAGAAACCCAAAAATTAATATTCATTGTTATAAGTAAATACATCCGTAAGATCTTGACTTTACGTCTTCATTGCTTTATCCACGCTTTTTTACAAATATTTAATTTACTAATCTCTTTAGAGCTTGTAGGTATACAATTAAATGTTTTAATATTAAAGCAGAAGTTATTATTATTAAAGCGAGAGGCAGACAAATAGTTCAATTTATAACGCCAAACATCAACTAAATGAGTTAACAAGAAAAGTTAATTGTTAGACATTTGATTGTAGAACTTGTTTCAGCACTCTGCCGATATCTAATGGCGGTGGTTTCTTTTGTATTTGTATTTCGTGTTTGTCTTGTTACCGTTTTAAATTAAATGGTCAATTTTTTTTATTGGAACGAGACTAACTAAACCATTATTATAAATACTCCATTTCATTACAAATTTTAAAACCTTGTAAACAAATAAATTTGACAATTAAAGTATGATTGGTAGAGATATGTATTCAATAATTTGAGGACTATTAACGAAATTTATTACATTATACTGAGAGTATCATTAAACAATGTACTGTAATATATACATAATCTTAATAAATTCTTACATAAAATAATGTTATAAATATTACACGCCACGTCAAGCCGTTTAAAGCATTTAAGTGTTATAAATATTAATATTACAGTTATTTTACTAACATCAATTGTAAAATTTAGAAGAGAAAATTTGACAACCCTACCTCTTACTCACAAAAAGCTCAGAGGTATAAAATCTTTTAAAAAAATAGCAGCTATTCCAATACGTACAAAGTCTAAACCCATATATGCCAATATTTGTTACACATCATTTACTCAATATTTTGATAAAATTAAATATCTTTAATAAAGCCGTTTCCATTTGACATAGATAATTTTTGACTCTATTTCCAGCATGATGTTTAAGCAACGCAGAAGGAGTAAATGAGAGCGAACGAAGCATAGGTGTTATGTATCCAACATATGTACAGAGAGTATTAATTTACAATACAAAATACGTGTTTTCAAAATAGTACAGAGCAGGTTTTTTCCATAATTAGTTAAGGTATATTATGTTAGGTATTATATTTCTTTACAGAAGTCAATAAAATTTAATAAAAAGTTTTTGAAAAGAGGTTTAATTTTTTTTGCTCAAAAACAGACAGAAGAAATAGTTGTTTAAGAAAAGAAAAATATTTTGAAAAATCATCGGTATTTAGAGCTCATTATTGTTCACGGATTTTAAAACAGTTTCAGAAAACTTAAAAAACACGTTGTAACTAGATTTTGGAAATTTCATGAACGAGAATTGATTGCAGAGAAATAAATACAAATACTGATCTATTTAAAGTATTTATAACCACTCAGCAATATTTACGGCAGACGGAAAAAAATAAATTTATGATACCTTAATTATGTGCAGTATACTAATTTTTAGATCGCGCCACGTCAAGCCATTTTTTATGCCTCAAAGGGAAAAGCGGAACCATTATGACATAATTTCGTCGGTCACAACCGTTTTTCTGAGAAGTGGACTAACATGGAAACTCGGGATTGAAATTGGCCTGGTAGTAAAATTATTAACCCTTAAATTATTAACACAATACTTAGCGCTCAAATATAGTTGTAAGGAAATTTTAGAGGAATGCGGGGTAAAGGAAAGTTGGAATAAAACAACTTAATTCCATAAAACAATTGAAATTCCACATATAGTGTGGATTAGAGTAGCTAGTTATAAGGGTCTCAAATAAATATTTTTCATAGGTAGGAAGATATACCACCCTTATTTCTGAAAGTATCAAAATTGTGAAAAAGTCTACGTGAAGATTGTAGGAAAACTATGACTATGTCACTAGATGTTATAATTTTCTAAATATTCACCATAGTATATTTGTCACCAGTACATAATTATATAAGACATTATTAAATGTTTAATTAGAATACAAAGTCCATGTTAATAATGAGTTATGTAAACAAAGTTATTTAACGGTACACTTCTTTAAAAAAGGTGTCCCGTTGCTGAACGAAAAATTTCATCTCAAGAGCTTCAACGTAGATCCATTGTGGAGTATATCTGAATATAAAATAATCCACCGCTATCTCGAATCATAAAATCCCGCGGTAAACGAAGACGCTTGATATAAAACTGCCTTTCGTCATGAGCTACGACGCTAGCCACATTTATTCAAATCCCCGTCGCGGGCGACATTTTAAAAGTGAAAATGCGGCGACGGAACCACGCGCGTGCAAAGACCAGAGGCGTTAGAGTTAACTGTCCGTTCGTTCGTTAGAGGATGCAAACAAATGCCGTCGGCGTGCTTGAAGAGCACGCGAGCTACCGATTGCTTTTAAAAGTTAAAAATATTCAGATATCTCCTTCGGAATTTATCTTAACGCTTCCGTATCGGCCGCTCCGGCGCTCTGCAAACAATGGCTTCTCAGGTGGTGTCATGGCGATGCTTAATTGCAATACCTTGGTATGTTTTTTATGTTTAACCCAATACCTACTTGTTGGTGTTGAGTCATAAATAATTTTGGTATCTTGAAGCCTGTTTGAGTTTTGTTCATAACGGCTGAGATATCGAATAAACTTTTCGAACATTGTGGTGGTTGAATGTGGACAATGATATCCGTTTGAGATAAATTACAATGTTTCTTGATTTAACGACTGGTTCAGTTATTAGCGATGAAATCAACTTTTCGATGCACGAAATATTAGTAATAAATTCATATTTACTTACCCGAAACAGTTTCTATATATGGAGCTCGTAATAACTTGTAGATACATGACCTATAATTTGTGCTGCTCACAAAGTCTTCAGCGAACACTGCGGGGCGACATTTGCCATTCCTTTCTTTGCAAGTTTTAATTTCGTTCATTGTTACAATTTTTCCTAATTTATCGAAACTATAAAAGCTTAAACTAAGCATTTATTTTATGAAAGTTATCATTAAGTTTTAGTAACAAATATTTTGTAGCAATTCCTCTAAGTGCCTTTACTCCTTGTGTTTATCCAATTAATAACTAACTTTAAAAATATGGTTATGAAATAGTGCTTCAAAGATATTTAAAAGTTCTTGTGGAAAACTATTATGTTAATTTGCATTTTACTCGTTGATCTTTTATTTTTATTAATATCATTCGTTCCGTTTCAGTTTTACGTGACTGAGGAAAGGGATTTATTGTGGGACTCTGTATGAAAATGGTGTAGTATTTAATTTGAATTACGTTAATCTGAAAATAATTTTAAATTTTTTTCATAATTGAAATGAATTTCAATTAAAAAAATCAAGGGCGATTGGGACGCAAAAAAGAATGTTCCTTGCCGTTCCGTTTATGAATAACTAAATGATAGTTATTTATAAACATTTGTGAGTACACAGTGCATCCAATAAACAATTTGGAAATATTAATTTTTCCCCAGATAAATATATTGGCTACTTTGTCTAACGTACGCAAAAATCAAAGCGCATGTTTCGAAAATTTTAAAGTCTATTATAATCGCTGTTTTCCTTGGAGTCTTCTAATCAGGTTTTGTCAACGCCGTGCTATTCAGGATTTGTAGTTTATGAGTTTCGAAATAAGAGTGGAAGAATTCTAGATTTTAGCGTATGTTTTAAAATATATTTTCAAATATTCAATTTAAAAAAAGGAAAACAAATTTGTTCGTAGCTCATGACAAGAGAATATCTCAACACAATTAAAAAATATATTTTACTTTGTTTATCCCTCTTTAGTCGTTCCGTTAATATTAAAAACAAAAATGGCTCGTGCAAAATATATGATTTAATCAAATGTATTAATATTTAAATTTCTGAAAAAAATCGCATCTGGTAAGGGTTCCGTGCGCCTACACATTGACAAATAAATTAAAAATAAGTTTTTTTAAGTTTTGGTTCAGAGGTTTTCTGTCATTTTCCAGACAAAGAAATTTTATCAATCGCTCTTATAAATTACAAAGGTATAGTATAGGTATAGTTATAGTTAGGGTGGTAAAAATCCTTAGATTCGTAAAAAACTTTGTAGATAAAACATTTTAGGCATCAGATAAAAACTAAAATTGTGCACCCGTCGGTATTTTAATTTTTTTATGTCCCTGTGAATTAAAAGCAGTGAGATATTAAAAGCATTCGACCTCAAAATCATTGACGCTTTCGTTACGTGACATTGAAAAACCGTATTACCGATACTGTGGACAATTCAAAGAAACAATGCACAAATCATACAAAAATTAAAAATCAAAACAGGTCTATCCACTACAAGCCATCACGGAATATATACATTTTGGTCGTATTACTGTAGAAAGCGGTAAAATTCTAGAGAACCACTGATTAATGACAAAGATAGAAACAAACACTGGGATGAAACTAACATTGGTTTGACTAGATCTGGACTAATTTAAAATACCGTAATCCATGATATTATGCTGAGAGCCGAAAAGCCGAAAAGAAAGAGGTGATGACACGACATCGTAAGATATACTATTTGCCATGGAGAGGATCATGACGATATTAACGAATGTGAATGGAGAAAAAAGGGAGTATATATGAAACTCGTAAATGTAATAATTGTCTATCCGCACGATTGTGTTGTATTGCAACCGAGAATGAATAGAGGGAATTGATTTACTTGTTTTCTTAATTTTTTTTGGAATTAGTGTAATTTGAAAAAACACATTTTTTTATAAACTTATCTATAACTAAAGTAGAGGCTTAGTAATAAGTTTCGGATACTGATAATTATCATATAAAAGTTATATGATGAATTTTTTATGTTGATTAAATTTCTTAAAAAAATATCAGAACCGATT
The DNA here is from genome assembly GCA_039881145.1 of Druceiella hillmani. Lineage (NCBI taxonomy): Eukaryota > Metazoa > Arthropoda > Insecta > Lepidoptera > Hepialidae > Druceiella > Druceiella hillmani. The sequence continues at coordinate 1,256,549 of JAYKKI010000055.1, forward strand.
TTGTATATATTCTCGAAATTCATAAAACTTATTTTTAACATCCCACTACATCGGATGAAAATACCTAATTCATGTTTGAAAGTATGACTATAATATAAAGGTTAAGTCAATTGCGTATAAAGTTATACTCATCTAACAAAATGGCTTCCAAAATTTTCCAAACAAAACACACGAAACCACTTTCACGCCAGAGTCTTTCCGCCTACATCAGAAAATTCACACAGTATACATCATATCCGTTACGAATATAATGGACTAGACAATATTTGTATTATAGTCATAAACAGTTATTCACAGCTGTGGAAACACTAACTTCTTATTATTAGATGACTTCAATAAACATCTGTTTTGTGTGGTAAGACTTTTATAAATTTGTTAAACGCGTTACCATTTATAATAATAAATATTCTTAAATTTATCTATCCAGTTAATCATAGTAAGGACGATATATTATTAACGAAATTTATATGTATATATATATATATATATATATATATATATATATATATATATATATATATATATATATATAAAAATTATATATATATATTAACGAAATAAATGTAAAATACTTTAACAAGCAATTTTTTAATTACATTTTTAATTTGAGGGACTATTTGGCAAAATACTCAAACCTTACACAGCAAAAGATATTACGCCATTATTAAGTGAAATTAAAAGGTTCAATGAATGGCAAGCCACTTGGCGTCAATACTTGTCATAGGGATGTTTTACAGCAAATCTTTGGTTTCATCTTTTTCTGCGAGCTTTTTCAAGCTACATTTTTTCAAACATTCTTGTGATATTTTCTTTTACTTTTTAATCAGTCAGTTAGCGTCTTTTTCAACACTCGCATAATATTCAATTAATTCAAACATTCAACCTATTCTAAAAAACCAATAATATTCAATTAATTCAAGCATTCAAACTATTCTAAAAAATAATAACACTTACACGTATTCGTTTTAATTATATATTTACCTTAAATAAGTACATCTGTTAATATTAATGGTCTAATTTTTACAGCTTCCAATATGTTTCATGTACTTTAAGCAAACATGATAAAATGAATTTTAAATTTGTTTTGTTTTCCTATTAATTATTTTTTGACGTAGAAATACATCAAAATAAGTACACAAAAAGAAAACAAATATTATTCTCCTACATTTAAAATTAAAAGTATAAGTGTAGCTACTTAAACGAGGACAGTAATCGGTTAGACATGAATAAAGCTTTTAAATAATCACATGCATAAAATTAATTACTTTCAGAACTAAAAGTCTCTTTAATTCTCACAGTAATTAATTTACAGTAATCTAGGAGAGTATTAAATAGAACGGACCAAGTGCGGGTCGATACATGCACGAAGTAGGTTTACCTATTATGAAAATAATTCAATTTGAAACTTCTAACCAAACGTTAAAGTTTCGATTTTGTTCACCCTATGATTGAAAAATTATACATCGCATGTCACCAAGAATCCTATTTCTTCGCAAATGAAACTTCAAAAAATTGTAGAAATTTTATTTCAAAGACTTCTCTAAAGATACGTCACATACACGAATAGGCACACTTACATAGTTCACTCATATTTATTTATTTGTTTGGCAAACCAAATAAACAGATACATAAATATTAGTTCTCTCATATTTACGTACTGGTTTTGCAAAATTTGAGATGACGGACTAAACTGGAAGGAGATAATTAGTAAGTGACCCTGGTATTTCTGAGTAAATCATAATTTAAAGAAAATTCCTTTTCCGACCCACTTTTGATGTACAAAACCACCAATACACTAATTTCGTTCGCCGATTTTTTGAAAACTACTTGAATATAGTGAGATTAAATCGACAGCAATCACTTTTCGATTTGAAAGTTATTAACTTTATCTTATATTTTACAAGAGTAAAAAGGAATGCAAAATGAGTGATTTTTTTCAATTTGGCAGTGCTAAATTAGATATTTTACTTTACCTAACAATTACTTAAGAATACAAATATTTAAGAATTGTCAATTAATATATAATTAAAAAATACCTGTCAAGTATGAATAGAACTCGCACGAGGATTGAGTACACATTCAGGATAAGTTTTCCAAAAAAGTACTTCTTTATTGGGTCTAGATCAGAAATAGCAAAAAATAAATTGGACGTTTTATTACAAGGTAAACGGCATTTTCAGTACCTAGAACGGTTATACAAAAGGAAAAATAGAGATAGAACATTAGTTTCAATGCCATGAAACACCAGTTTCGTGCTTATAAAACGTGGTAAAATGGAATGTTGATTCAAAGAAATGCACCTTCTCCAATAATTGGATCAATTTACTCCTTAACTGATGGAAATTATCATTGATGGAAGTTATCATATCAGTTGCAAACCAGATGATGACCGATAAAGTACTGAGCACCCATATATGACACATTTCCGCACAAGAAGAATTAAAATTTTCCACACCTTATTTTTAGAAATCTAATTCATGTAGGACTTACTATCCTAGTAAGGTTTCAAAATAATATGAATAGCTACATCCCTTTTTATTTTTCAGATTGTTGTGGCTTAATGAAGTTGCAACTATATAAAACCTTTTGGATCGATACAATACAACCTTATATTATTAACATGGCTCATCAAAATTAATAATAGTTTAAATAGCAATTGATATAGCCCTATTTTTTCCAAAATTCTATACAAGTGTGATAAGCCAAGAGACAAAGTTGTGGTTATAGTCACATTGTCATAGGTTTTGTCCAACAGATAACTTTTCTTATCCAATAAATAAGTTTGTTGTTTATTGTTGTTTTAACCTCTTCCAATAATTATTTATATCATCACTACATCAATAATTATACAATCAGCTTTTATCTGAGCTTCCGATGACAATAGCAAAACTCAAAAAAAAAAAGACCTTGTTGATATTTTTGGACCTTTTTTTTATTTTGAAATTTAGTTAAAATATCAGCCACGTAATAGGTAATCATTCATTTTTCCATATTTTAGGGCTAATAAACTCTTATAAAGAAAATGAAAATTGTTATTCTTTTAAAGACGGCTTCGACAATTATGTAAAAATGAAATAAATGGAACTTTTTCATAACCACCGCTACTGTACGATGTCATCGATTTTTCTCTAATAATTGTAAGAAATAATTAAAATACTGATTTATTTTTCACTATTTTCTATTCGATTATATTAAGGCCCAAAAGATACTAAGTATGTTTTGCACCATATTTTACAAAACCACTTTAGATATGGTTCGATAATTACTTTGGTCAACGAGAAGAAAGCCGATTTTAAATTGCATCTTCCTTCGAACGATTCATTTAAAATTAGGAAATTTATTTTTATTAAAGTTGTTTGTAGGTTTTCTCATAATAATTTCGTAAAAATAATTTTTTCTATTATTTTTTACCACTGTAACCATCTTTTCCCTCCAAATTAACGCGATAACCCTTTATGAGTCTCTGAAAGTATAAACCATAATTTTAGTTATAAGACACCTGCATAAGCACCCGCTGTCCCTTCTCTCTATACCTACGTTTTTTCGAGAATTTTGCGACCCCTCTAAATGACACAAATGTCGGTCCAGTCAAAACCGAGTCACGATAACTAATGACACCACGTTCTAAAGCACTGCGCGATTTTACTCTAATGTTAGATGCATGGGTTCCAATAAAACTCTACGCATATCGTCGTGCTCACTGCACTCATGAATCATGTCCTGAGTTTTGAAACCGCAGAAACTCGCTTGACTATCCCTGAGAGCGAATTTAAACATGCTGGCATGGAATTGACCATGATCCGTTAAAAACTGCGAGGTGCAGTAGTCATTAACAAACTAGTTCTAACTTAACCTTTTAAATATATCGGGGAAGAACAAACTAGTTATTTCATCCTCAGAATTGGGGAAACTTCGTCTAGATTACAAATGAATACAGATGATCTTTAAAATATGACTCTTTCTATCAATTATAAAAATCAATAAGGTTCAGTCAAAAATTCAGTCTAACGAACCCACTTCAAAACATGTAACATTGGAAATTAATATTTTCTTGCTTATAATTGCGACCCATTGAACAAATCGATGACTCGCTTAAATTTTAACAACGATATTCTAACAATATAAGAATTCTTTCGATTTATTATTTAGACGCGTTGATAGCTGCGGGCCCAGATATATCACCTCATACTATTCAATTCCCTTGGGCACTCTTTTATGTTCGAAATCGAATTCAGCTGTGACACTAAGTAATAAAATTAATCAGAGGACAGGCAGGAGTTGGATTAGTCGCAAGGGAATTCACTTCCGGTATCTACTATTTCAAATTAATATATGTATTTCACTTTGCGAAAGCAATATGAATAACTATGAAATAGAACGTGTTTTAAGGAAAGGCTATGGGGAAAATAACCTATTTTCCCCTTTATCAACAGATACTAAAAGATTTAGCTAGTTTCCATAAATTTATGTCACTATATTCACTATTTTATTATATTACATTTCTATTTACGTAGTTTTACATTTTTAGATTGATTTGTTTCCTTCTTCATGTCTTTCTATCATTATTGTAATGTTAAATAATATATTGCGATATATGTTCGTGTAGTGTACTTTTAGTACGTGTATATTAATGCGTGGTAATAATGGATTGTTATATTCATATCTATTTTTTGGAAAGTTTTTATTAAATTTGTCATAAATAAACTTTGTCATACTTAAAATTTAAACCGTAAATATTTTATTTCTTTTATTTTATGTATGTAAACCTATTGTGTTAGCAACTGTAATAAAATTAGAAATAATTAGGTTTTTATTTGCAAGTGCAATTACTGCATAATCACTAAACCATTTTTAATTGAAATATTTTTCTTTTTATAATCTTTTTGTGCTATATATATAAAGCAATAAAAACCGATATATGCAATACCAACAAGCATTGCATCTCTTTTTAAAAGCGTCGGGGATGTTATATCCAATATATGTTATATCAATAATAATTGAAGTACATTATATTATCTGCAAGTATATATTTATATGTTATCTCTTAATTACATTTATAAATAATGGTATATTGACAAGTTGACTTAGTCGACTATGTCTAGTTATCAAATTATATTTTTATTTTCGCGGGGAACATTGGCGGTAGGTAAATACCCATTCCAATTGTTTGGGAAAATACTGGATACGTACGTTTATCGAGTATTTACTGTTAACCACCCAAATCTATCATTATTGAACTGTTGGAAAAAATAACTACCCAAATCTATCATTATTTAACTGTTGGAATTCTAAAAGGAAAGCTATTTAACTTACAGTCTCGTGGAGAAACTGGACGGTGTACAGCCGAAATCTTCCATTTATTCCTATATCACTATATTTTTGATAATGTCGTGAAGTTAAATTAGAATCAAAACTTATATTATCTTCATGACGTTGACGGTTTTATTGATGCTTCTTGTTGACAGTATTGATTCTTCTTCATTCAAATCGTTTACGTGTTTCTCTGGATATTTAAAATAGGCGTGTAAATATTTTGCTATTTTATTCCGAACTAATGTAATCTTGTAACTTGGTTTTGTTACGGCAAGGGATCACTTGCTAGTATCTTATTGGTTAAAACATGTCAAATCACGTTATAAGTATTATATCCCTTTCCCTTCCGTACAATTTGTGTAGCTAAAACAACTTCCATTTCCTATACGCATTGCCTTCGCAAATTCGTCTATTTAAATTCGTCTTTTCAACTCACGAATTAGCGACAACATATGATGTAGTAATGGGTGTTTGTATAGAAAATAAAACGAGAAAATAAGTGAGAACTTCGATTCCGCAAGTAAGAGACACCGTAAAATTCATGTAAAAATCACGAACGCTCGCAATATGAAGAAAGTTTCGTTTTAAATACGAAAGTACGAAAAAGCAGTTTTTTATTGTTGTTGAAAGGAATCTGAAATTTAAATACACATCCGTGCCATGTGTCCTAGAGCAGGAAGTCATTAGATGTTGATTTAAGTAGATGGCATTTCGTTAATCTAAATGAGTTATGGACGACATGAATCCCAAGTTCACTCTTATACTACCATATTATTTGTATAAAAATCACTATTCATAATTAGATAATATACCTTGCGGTATATATACTCACGTTTAATATTACGAATAGTTAATTATATTAAAACAACAGTTTATGTAAGTTTTTTAACAAACTTGAACTCGTCGAAAGAACTTCTAAATAATACATAGAAGAAGTATGGAAATAAATGTTAAGTAAAATCAATATGATGCGTATTTATTTAAATTGAAAGAGTCTTCAACGTGCTTTAATTTCTAATTCCCTGAAGTAAATTCGTTCGAGACGGATAGGATACAAAAAGGATTAAGCTCAAATCTACCCAAGCATTGAAGTTTCCCAACTCGTTCGAAGTGATATTACTGTATTTATCAAAATTTGTCACTAATATGGACTTACTAGTGCTGTGGATATTTAATATTTAATATTACCTAGCGCAGTTTTGTAAGAGAGAGTCCATATATATTATTGTTAATATCTCAAAACTTTGCACATCCAGATTCGTCTAATAGTTTTCCTACATAATCGAAACCGAAAAAAGGAGAACTATTTTTTGTGTTATTTATAAAGATAGTGTATCAACACACACACACACGCACACACATATAAATGTATATATATATATATATATACACATGTATATATATGTATATGTATATATATATATATATATATATATATATGTATATATATATATATATATATAAATATATATATGTAATATAAGTAATGAATTTATTTATTTATTTAGCACGAACCCAAATACTCCGCCATCATAATCATAAAGATGCGAATCGAACATGAATAAACACATTCAACGGCTGCAAATTAACAACAGAAGAGAAAGCCAGAGATTTAACAATTTCTATCTGTCTGCCTGTTTATTTCATTCCACGCATAACGCAATAAAACTACTGGACCGATATATAAAAGTTTCATTGTTTTCATTAGAACGTGAAGAAGTGCAGAATATGTGTTTTATAGAACGTTTTTTTATTATATCGTGTGTACTTGTATCTAATATTGTATTTTGTTTCATTGTTCGTACACGCAGAGTACAAAAATTATTAAGTAACTTTCTTTTGAAATACAGCGGGCGGACAAGTTTCAGTGGACGTATGAAGACAATGTCTGGCTACTAACGATCCGATCTTTTTAGATTATCTTGATTTATATATATTTTTATCACTAAACACTAATTGAAATAAAACTGTTCGATAACCTAGTCATTTTAAAACGAAAAATTACGCGCGCGAAGTCCATACGTGGCGTGTCAGATTTAGCAAGAGAACCTCTAATAGGCAGGTATAAGAGATAGAACTAACAATTCCAAAGTACGGGCACGAAAATTTACAAAACATTTCATCGATTATTGAAGGAAATTTTATGCAACCTAAAATAATTAATTAAAAGTCAAATTGAGCAGCAATGTTTCGAACGAATTCAAAGCGAATAAACGTTGGCAATTTAAAGAATATATCAATCGAATTGGCGGCGTTCATTTAAATATCATTGTTAACATCGTACGAGTAGCTATCAAAACAGAAGCAACAGTTTAATTTGTGTTTTAATAAAAGAACATGAAAGGGGTAGAGTGGTGGAGTACAATTAAAAGCGTACACAGCCGTGTGCTACAATTTATTATTTATTTATATTTATTAACTATTCCTGCAGTGAAAATGTTGCTTATTACTTTAAGCAGTCAGTCAATTATTTTTAGCAAAAGGCGTCTCTACAGTGGATTCATAAAAATTAAATAAGCAATTTTCTTTTTCGCTCAACTTTCATATACATTTTATCTGAAAAAGATCGCAGCTTACTCCAATTGCAACATACAATGATTCAACCGGTTAAGAAGAGCTATGTACATATATATATATATATATATATATATATATATATATATATATATTATGTGTGTGTGTGTGTGTGTATATACATATATATATATATATATATAAAAAGCGGAAAATTAATTTTAATTGCGATAATCTCCCAATTTTGTAAAAGTTATAGACTAAATAATATCAGGCTAAAACGCAATAGAGATACAGCAGTGATGAGTAGATACTTTGTAACAGAAGACGGGGAACGGTGCTTAAGCGATCTCAGTTGGACAGAGATGGGTTTATTTTTTGACTAATTTTTCTGATTGTTTCCGCCGATGTCCTTCCTGTTCTGGTAACCGATGTCATTTGGGAAACGAAACGAATCTGTTTATTGACCGCCGGGAGAGAGCAACGTAATTAAAATAATTCCAGGACACCCTGCTAGTATTTTATGATGAAGAAACGCTTTTCATAATTAATGTTTGTGCTACCACTGACTTCTTGGTAAGTAAGTTTAATTCTCATTAATCAAAAGTACAACGTAAGATTTGAATTACCTTTAATTCTTTAAATTAAAAATTCTTTTTTCAAAAATATTGACGTTAAAAATATTAATAAAATTAATACACAAAATTAGGACAACTATTAAACATAATGTTAACGTTCCACGGTTTATAAATTTATCTAAAATTGTTTTGGTTTCGATGAGATAATATGTCATTTGGAGAAATGTGTGTAACAGACAGATGGACTAACTGTAAGTAAACGAACACGAATCAAAAAAGAAATCCTTGGCATGTCTTATTTTTTGTTATTTAATTCGCAGGCAAACGAAGTGTGCTTAAATTTACCTAATCGTTGTTCAAGCTTCTATAAGAAGAAAAAAGAACTAAAAGATTTGTATTTATGATTAAGTGAACATTTCTGTACGGGAGAGATACACAATAAATGTAGCCTTTTTTACATACTGTCATCACAATATTTCGTGCTAAAAAACGCTGAAAGAAATTAATTTATAACTACCCAAAGACAACAAATTAGCCTATGCAATTTCCACTACTTTTTAATTTCTAATACTTTTCTATTCGCTTTAAGCAATATTTAATTCTCGCGAATACATTAATTATGCTGTATTTAGACGCTAAAGGTAATGCACAGAGTAAACACCTAAGCGTGAGTCATGCCAAAATTAATTGCCCCTCTATTACAGAACTCGCTTGAAACCATTCATCCGCATTCTTGCCTCACGGCATAGTCGTAAATTGGTTCCTAACAATGGTATGCGCCATCAACTACCTTTAGGAAATGTGGAATATGTTAAACTGAGTGCTAAATTTGGCTATATTAGATTCCGATATGCAAATAGGTTATTTAAATTTGGAATAATGCTTAGGCAATATCTTCAAGAAGAGGAAATAGTGCTTCTGCCGGCTCATTTCTTTTAATTACATGTACGTTTGTGTACGAATATTTCATAATACACTTGCTCTTATATTCACCGGCTTACACCTACTTTGTTAGCTAATCCCCCATGCCAAATGTTGCTAAAATTCACATTTGTAGTTCAATATCAATTTGTTCAGAGTATAACTGTTATTTTAATATCTTTCATGTCTATCCTCCAATAGTTCGTTTCACGACGTTTATTATAATAATATCACTGGAGAACAGAATATACGAGAACTTAATAAGCTCTTAGTGATGCAAGCGCAAACAAACAAATAGATTATGAAAATAAATTCATACATATTAGCAATCAACGATTCTAAGAATCGGTCTTGTGTAAAATTTATTTCTCTCCTTTCATTATTAGCCATCACGAATATGGTCTTCCTATTGCAATAAAAGTTTAATAATATTAAGTTTAATTACAAAGATCGTACATATGTATTATTTAATAGAAAAAAAAATATTTTTTGTGTATTTTCCAGTATGCCCCGGAAGATTTACGACCTAAATATGTAAAAGAATAATAAGCTTAAATAATAAAAGGCCTTTCAAATTATACAGCACCATATTACATACAGAATTTCAAAGTTCAAACAATGATTGTTTGAAGATATTTTATAGCTTATTTAAAGCACTTAAAGTAATTTTTTTAATTACTTAAAGTCACCAATTGAGAACTTGGCCCTTAAAAGGGGTAGGTTCTTAATTTAAATGCATTTCCTCATGTAAGTTAACATATATCGGCCGCAGGTGTAAACCAATGTTTAATTCAGATATATGAAAATCAAGAACAGTCACTTAAAAATGACGTCAAGATCTGATTTTAAACTCGGGAGATGATCAACGAAATTTCGGATAAAACGAGTTCGAATAAAATGTTCTATGTATAGACAAAGTAATTAAAGAGCCAGTTTGAGCAGAGTCTGATAATTGTATAAGAGCTTATGCCACTGGAATACATTGACAGATCATGGAACACATTGACCAATATGTTACACGTGATTAAATATTTTTTTTTTAAATATTGGACAAATATTTATTCACCAAACTATGAACAAAATCACCTATACTATTTTTTTTTACTCCTATTGGTGAAAGCCTTTGCTGAAGTTTCTCTTTGAATATTCTATTATATATAATATTCTTTAAATATTTTCCTCGTGTTTTTTTAAACGATTCTTACTTTTATATTTCGTTGTAAAATAAAACTAACGACAAAGGTAAACAAGTGTAGTGACGAAATTCAACATGGCTTTCTTTTGATTTGATTTTATCGCTTTTTCTTTTTATATGATTTGAATTTTTCCTTCATTTCTGTCTTAAGAATACAAAAGCATTTCTTTTTTAAATTGCATATTTCAAAATAAATTCTATAAAATATGCAGAAATAGACCATTTCCTTCCCCTCCATAATTACTTGTTGGGGATACTACTGAATCAAAAAGCAGTTGGAAAAATCTGACTAGAGAGTTACGCTTATAAACTACTTACGTAACAAATGTATATTTTGTAATAAGTGTCTCGTTAATTTAATGATCATATTAAATTGTTATTAAATTCTGCACATAAACTTTCAAAACAAATTTTAAATTTTTAATTCGACTAAAATAGCTGTAAATAGACTAAGTGTTTTTATTCAGACACCTTCTTCATAGCAGTTTTTAAAAATTTATAAAATTGAGTGCGTATCAAACGCTTGTGAGAATTATACTGCAGGTAAAAAAATCCACTTTACTCCGGATCGCACAATACAAAAAGTATCTAAAACCTAGCGTTGTTTTTCGACTAATTTATCGTTTAGATTAAAAAATTACCCACATAAAAGAGAAATATGGAAGTGATATGTCAAAAATAAAAAAAATGCATAAAAGCAATAAAATTTTATGACATTTATGATTGAGAGATATAAGTGACATATAGTAAACAATACGTGATGTACAATAAGGTACTTTTTAACCTATATATCATTCCTTCGTATAAATACGTAAAGATACTTATTCTAATAAAATTACGGTTACAGAAATAGTGATTGAAAATAATTTCAACTTACTCGTAAAAGTGGACAATTGTGCAGAACTAATTGGTCATTTTTAGTTACGTCGTATATGAAATAGATATAGTACAATTAATGAAGTAAAACAATTAATTCCTTGAAAACAAGAAAGTATTACAATTTTGTATAATTCTTTTGAGAGTCTCTGCATAATAGACTTATTATTATGACATCTCAACTTTTAAATGTGCTTTTAGTTAATATAAACAAGTACGAGAACACAAAATCTGAAAAATATAGACAGTGCCGTATCGTATTTCATGGGAGATCTTTTGCATAAATCATCGAGAGGAGTATTTAAAAACGTAGTAAATATTATAATACTATATTAGATTAATTTCATAGAAATTTATCCATTGCCGAGATAAAAACTTTTTATTTTCTGGGTGACTTGACGATATCCTCATAATTCAATATTTTATTATCATATGTAGTAATCGGGTGGCTAAAATTAATTTATGTATACTACAACTAATACTAAATCACAATTTAATGAGGGCCGGATATCTGCTCGGCCGGTTTTGGTAATTCTTTTTTTTATTGATTATTTCAAAAGTAAAGAATAAAAAAAGGTATTTTGTTTAAAAAAGTAATAAATACAACTGACCGTATTATAAATAAACGGAAATCAAAACTTTGTAAATATACAATTCCAAGCATTCATTGTTACTTGTAGACAATTCAATTCTACAATTCCCCTTAAGGTCACTTAAAGGGAAAGTTTGTTCATTAGTTCGGCCTCTTCACACTTCGTAATTTTCGAAGATGAAAATTCTCTTCGATATTATTTTATTTGAGCCTGAAATTTTACTAGCTCAAGTAACATCTTCCGAAGAACAGAAGCTTTGGATTCATTCTATATTTATTAAGTTACTAAAAATTATTCAGAAAGTTACTAAAAATACACATTTACTAGTCAATTCCCTTGTGCATAATTTTTATTTGAAATCAAATTGTACAGTGATACTAAGTAACAAGATTAATCAGGTGACGTTTTTGAAACATTGATACAGTCGATTTTTTTCAACATTCCAAGAGAGCTTTCTTATTAAGAAAACATCCTCAAATAATAAGAATTAGTACTGTGCTTATCTGTACATAAAAATTAAGCGGCTATATATTTAGAATTCAAACACTACTTCAGGGATGAACTCATTTCATAATGTTTTAAAAATTTCTTGTTATAAGGCTTTTGCATTAATGAAGTAAAGTTAACATATTGCATTTACAATGAGTATCATTTGCTCTTTTTCATGTTTAAAAGAAAAGTTTCTAGTTTAGGTCTAAAACCTAGAGAAACGAAAAGAAAATGACATACTACAATTAACGTATACTAAAATGGACGATAGAAATTACCGTGAAAGTTATTCTTGATATTATTGAGTTGTCCTTGATATATTGAATGGAAGACGCTCTATTTCAACTCGCTCTTTACGGAACCACTTATGATTTCGGAAGTAATTAGCCGAATATGTACATTTTAAATAAAAGTAATACCTTGCTAACTCTAGGATGAACTGGAGTAATAATTTTGATCCCCTACTATTTCTTTTAGTCATAAACTACCTGCCTTTAGAAGTAAAAAATGCAAATCGCTGCTTTTTGCCGGAGATTTAACATTGTTTCTGGGAATGAGTAATTGTTATGGTTTTGAGTTGTTTCAAAGAGACATTGATTTAATTTGGAAATGGCATCCAGAAAAAAGATTTGTTTTAATATAAGTAAGTTTTCAGTGACAAATTATTTTTGTTTCTGAATGTCGAGAGCTCTTTGGAATCAAAATTGTTGAGCCTTTAAAGGAAGTCACGGCTGGCTATTTATTTTTACTAAGCTAATTAATTTTATGAAAATTATTCGTAAGTATATTTTTTGTTGCGTCAACCGATATCAACTTTTCATTTTCGATAATCAATAACTTTTGGAAAGATTTTGCAAAGCTCCTGAATAATATAAATAATGATTTTATAATTCTTGCACCCTAATCATTGCTAATATTGGAACCCGTAAAAAGCGCCAAAACTTGTGAATGTAGTAATTTTTTAATGCAATTTCAACAAGAATTTCCTCGCAATTACAGCAAAAAGAAAAATGTTAATTTATGTGAGAAACATTCGGTATAAAAAGAATATTTACCATTTTTCGACTCAAAGAAATACGGATTCACGAATTTGGTATTCAGAGGGAAAATTATCCTAAATTTCTCCTAAGGCTGAAGTGAGGTTGAAATTATAATACTTAGATCTCTATTTCAACTTCCAAATAACCCTATTATAATGTTATCAAATTGTTATCGAACCCAATAAGAAACATTATTTCCAAGTATCATTCGTGACTCGAATAAATACAGGCCAAAGGATAGAGACGGGGAAGGCGCCCTTGTGTTGGTTAACCTCATTTTCGACGTATGGATGATATTGTACGTATATCGCTTGGCAAGTGCCTGAGCGTGCAGATAAAAGTTGAGCTCGGAGATCATCTGTAGAAATTATATGCTTTATTGATAAAATGAAGTATTGCCACTTATTGATCTCGTTATTATTTTATTACATAGAATTCCCGATTTTTGGAATCAAATTTTTTTTGGACTGTAGAGGAAATACGTTAAATTAAAATAATTACATGAGTGGCTTCCTTTGATCTCTACAGTTCTCTATTAAATATTTCCTTTACATTAACTTATACAGATAAATGGATAAACAATCATAACAACAGCTTCGTTTCTAATGTTTACCATACTCGACGCTTTATACGAAAGACCAATAACAAGAAAGTCTAAACAGAGTTGCTCCTGACAAACTCCCGAAAGATTTACCAAAACAAGTATTGTCGACTTTGACATTTGCAAGTCATACAGAGTCTGGGTGGCATTTCCTCTTCCATTATTCAGCGTAGTCGTGTGAAGTAGTCCGTTAAAACCATTTATACGGCATTCGCAAAACTCTCACAACGAAGTTTTTGAGAGAAGTGGCACTAAAATGGGTAACTGTTTTACTCTCCTACACAAAGTCAGCTTTAGTGATACTTATTGAAAAACGCTTACGAAAACAAGGGACATGTAACGAATTCTCGGTTGTAAGAGTCTTGATTTCTGCGATAGCGTTAGGAAACATTCTCATCTCACTCTGAAATATTATAACTCCATGAGAACAACAATATTACACAATTTTTATTTTCAACTTATTTCTAAATTAGAGCACGAATAAACACACAACTTTATATTTTTTTATGAAAATTAAATTCAATGTTGTAGTTATTAACGCTCAACGTATCAAAACCCAAAACTTCCTTGTAGCTCTTAAAAATATTGAACTATAGTTAAAAACCCTTATAGTTAAAAAAGAAAAACTTGATAAAATAATATGCGATAATATAATGTCGACCGAATATTATTCATGTCCTATAAAACTGGGCTTGATATTGCAAAAATAAAATGTACTTTAAAAAGTTTGGATTTTTAAGCCGAATAAATTAAATTTATACAAATAGAAAATGGTATAAAAATTAAACGCATGTTATGATTAGTATAAAATCCAAAAACAATCATCCTAAGTGTTGGTTTATTAACATTTAATTATTTATTAATAAGGAGGAACGATAGTAGTAACAATTAATATAAAAATAATTACAAAAGAAATAATAGATAATAAACGAATTAAAAAAGAAAATATTAACTGTGACATTCGTGATGTACTTTTGAGTGAGAGCATTTTTTCTTCATTTAGGTTGGATTCTAAACAGACTCAGTTGACTTTAATTAATTTTGACTATACTAATCCATTTATCTGTTTACAAGATATCACATTTTCCTGAAAGTTGATTTAAAAAAGGTTTCTGTTGTTTTATTAGTTTATTATATTTACGTAAGAGTGTCGCTTTCATTCTTATAGCACGTAAGTTCGACAACTTATGAACTTTTTCTCCTTATTTTTTACTTCGCTTAAATTTATGATAAATAGGTGCCAAAATATTTCTGTAAATTTTAAGTAAATTTTTAAAAGTGTGTTAATTCGTAATTTTTGGAAGGGAAGTTGGATTTATTGGTCAGAGATGAGATAGGAACATAGGCTATTACATTGTACACTTTCTGAATAATTCTACCACCATATTGCCACGAGTATCTAATTTTATATAACAGAGCAATAAAAGTATTATCCATCGACTCATAAAGCAAAGCGAAGGAGCAATTTAAACAAATTAATTAAATATAAATAATAAAATATAGTTAAGTTTACGAGGTGGTAATTGCAAATTATTTCGAAATTAATTATTTTAGTAATGTTAACATCAAATGGTATCTCAATTACTAATATACAAGAACATTTATAAGTTTAAGAACCTTATTTTTTACTCTCTACTACGAAGCGGTCCTATAAATTCAGTAGAGTTAATTATTTTTATTTTTAACTCAGTTTTTAATGTTTAATCTTTAAACTTGTCATAGCGTAAAAAATATTCATAACAAAAAAGAAACACATGTAAAGCTTTCACAGCCCTAAATGTTAGTGGATTTTCTTATGCAAATATTATCTCCGCCCAAATATGTATCCAACTGAAAACAGATAAAGCATATTCCCCCCATATCCAATTACAGTTTGGTACTAAGCAAACGTTCGGCAGGAAGCCGACAACTGAACCTTTTAGTCGTCTTGTCATTTCACTGCCAACCTTTTTCACCCCCAGTTTTATTAGACCGCACAAAACATATGGCTTTTATTATTTTATCCATGGCTCTGCATATTAAGCTTAAACCCAAAACGTCAAAGACGTGCGCCGGTGATACAGGTATTCGGTATACGGATTACGCGAGGGCAAAGCGATATAGAGAGCTGAGCCAATTTTATTAGAAACTTATCTACGAACTGCGGTATGCCGCCAAACTGTTTAGTTTTTATTTGAATCCGCACAATGTGATATATTTGGTTTATTGCCATTGTTATCAATGATGCATGCTAGCAATATATGATGTACGTTGAGAGCTTATGCATTTATCGTCTGTTATAAATTTAATAAAATTACCAAATAAATTGCAATAAATCTTGACTAAGTCTATTTATATGAATAAATCTTGACTAAGTCTATTTAGGTGTCTTGCTATCTTTTGCAAAGAACCGATCGTATTGTAAACCTCAACATTCAATATGAGAATTATCTCTGTCTCTGTCTCTCTATTTATTTGCTTATGAAATGAGCTACGCTAAATAGATTTTAAGAAAAATATACAATAAATGGATAATTTTTATTAAAAAATAATTATATAAGAGACGTTCAAATTCAATCGACAATCGTGCAAGTTGTAAACACGACAACTACAGACGAGGGAAAGGGCTAATTTAATAAAAAACATGGGCGCTAGATATTGTAGAAGCTCTGCTATTGTACCCGACAACACGTTCGAATATAACACGAAGGTCATATTTTAGATCACGAACACGTATTTTTCTGTCGGCCATCCCTCAAACTTAGCCGATGATGAAAATAAAATTCCATTAATTGTGGATCGCTCGCAGTCTGGCCTTTTCCATTCTGTGTCTAGGCCGGACAATGATATCTATTAAGATATCAACTAATAAGATTGATAAGTCCCATTTTGTATAGGAAAGCGTATTAATAATCTTTAAATTGTGTTAATGTATGTGGTTACACATTCACTTCAATATTTGACACAGCATTTATGCTAAGTTTAATTAGAATCGTGATCAGTTTTAATCAATACAGTAAACAATATAAATACAGTAGTTATTGAATATACTTTTATCATATGAAGTTAATAAAAAAGATTTAATTAATTTATAAAATGAGTTTAATACCAATATATCTTAAATTTTTCTACTAAACTTATTTCGTTAACCAATAAATTGAAGGCTCTCAGCAAGATATTCTCGACGAGTGCGGACCTTATTGTCGTGTGTCCGGCCGCACGTAATATAAGAGCGAGCTGTTCAATAACAAAAGGATTTATTTATTTGCGCTTTCTCGTGTCGTGGCAAGAAAGGCAGTGGTGGCTCCTTGCCGATATCTGATCGAATATAGCCGCGGCGCACGCACACGTCCGCGCGCCCGTACGTCGCGCTCTACGCACTAATACTCATGTTTACGGTCTGCGTCACGAGAAGATTGCAGATTCGCACTTTAAATGCGAATTAGCGATAAATGTGGCAGTATCGCAAATTATCCGCCAGATAAGAGCGAGACAACATCGTTTCGTGAATTTTGCACTGAAATTTTTAATTAGTTTGGCCTCTTTTTATGATATCGTTGTGAGTTAAGAATCTAACTAAATATTATTTGAATCACCAATTTGTTTTAGGATGTATCAACATATTACTGGGAATTTACTCTCGGCATATGGTGTAACATTTGCACAACGTTTCTTTACATTTCTTTCATTCTTCAGTAAACTGTTGGAATCTTGAATTTTAATGCAATGTGATTTATATATCTTATAGTTATATTTGAAGAAAGTACTAACCATTTTCTTTCAATACCCTGTGGAAACGTTAAAAATTACAGCTATAAAAAAATAATTATTATTTAATTAGATTCTTTAAGATGCACTCAGGTTTCACAAGAGTACGTGAATTGTATAACTATGGTTATTATCTTAGAGCTTTACTCATTTTATGAATCTCTAACATATAGAATTTAATTCAGGTTTAAAAAAATATCTAAAATTTCTTCAGATATTTTTTATTGCAGGTAAAATTAAAGATTATTTCGTAAACCGTGACCTTAAAATATGCCCCATGGAAAAGTCCTGGCATAGATTGGAAAGGTGTGTATGGACTTGAACATAGATATCAATGAAAGAAATAACTTGGCCAGTAAGGGCTTCTAGTACTGATTTCTATGAACGGAGTTTTGTGTCGTATTATATAGCACTGTCTACTTCAAGAAATATTGTACCATAATATCTTCTAATTTGTTCATCGTATATTAAAATTCGCATAATTTATATGAATGTACATTCTATACATTGATTATAAGCATTTTGATATAATATATTTAAATATTAATATTTAATTACACAATACAATACAACATTTTGGTGCCATTTACTCTTTCCCAAAGTATAATGATTCATATAATTTTCTTTCCAAACCATTATTAAACTTTACTTTTTACTATTTTTAATAATACATCATTAGATGGGAGAACTTAACCCTCATAAATTTCTCATGTTCATTCGTTCATTATATATAAATTCATCATAAGTCTATCAGTTTACGACAGCTAAAAGAAATTAAATTACATAAAGACGTGATCACGCTAAAAACCATTTACAAATTTTTTTTAAATTAGGTTTTCCCAGCATACCCATTAACCAAAGTTTCGTTGAAGATATCAGTGAACGAAAAACATTTAATTCTTTTCTAATGTGACATTGAGCAACCTATATATTTTTTTAACATCTTATCTCCCAACTTGTTGCATTATAATCATAATTTTGGCATAATGTAATACAAAAAAATGCCAAAAAAACTAACTGTGGTCATGGTTTTCTCACATGTGAATAGATAATTTTTTACCAAGTTTTGGAGATATTTTTCATGAAGCATTTTAATTACTACACCGCCTGTAATTACGAGATGGTAATTTTGTCAATTTTTAAATTATTACTTTCCCATCAATTTGTTATTTCATTTTCCCTATTTTAAATATGTTTTATAGTGAAAAGAAAAAATAACAAAATATTTTTTGAAATACTGACTGATTTCAAAACGGTGATCTAAAATCATGTTGTATCTTCGTTTACATTGATCTAACTGCTGCATATTTCAAAATATATTACACAGATTTACTATGTATTTTCCCGTAAAATTATTAATTACTGAAGAATGTACTCGTAATATAAAACGCTTATTGATCTAAAAATAGTTTGACGACTTTAAATTACTTTGTTAGTACCCTTGTAGGATTGAAATATATCTCTATAACTATTACTGTTAAATACTTTTCCAAACGCGAACAAGACAAAGCGGGTGAAACAGGCGATGCGAATATAAATACGAGCAACAGCGAGTTCGATACAAAATATAGATCGTCGCGTGTAAGTAATATGTTTGCCACTTTATTATCCAATCTGGTGCGGAGACGTTCGACGGTTAACGCCCTGTTCTCCCGCGCCGCATACAATGAAACTTTGCCACCGAAATATGCTGTAGTAAAGGATCGTTGTTATCGAATTTTGCAGACGTTCTTGCGTCCTTTAGCAGACAATGATTAAATATGTAATGTAAATGAAGTACAAAGTCGCGTATAAATGTATTATTTAGTGAGTGCAATATTGTTCCGTTAGACTGAAGTTTATTGAGTTTCCTTATCGCTATAACGTCCTTATGGGCTACGAGTTTTTCGTTTAATTACAGGTCGTAAGTACGAGAGTTGGATTCAGATCTGTAACGTTATTTAGGGTGTATAAATACTAGTCTCCTCGGTGTTAAAAATAATATTTAATTATTTCGTTGTACGCACACATGCTTGCATATTTTTGTTATCCCGGAAATGATTTGCACTACGTGACAGGTAATAGAATACGTTAGAATCAATATTTAATGGATATTTGATAATCATGTTGATTTTATATGATGGATACATCAGAAAAATAAAAGATTTTATCTTATAATAAAAACCATCCGCGTATTTTATTAAACTAATCTAAAAAAAAATAATAAACATAAATTTTACTGAACTGAAATATTACATTGATTATGTCATATACATGTATTATATTAATTTATGCTAAAATAAATATTAATTAAAAAGTGGACATGGTGGGCATAGAAAAATAATACATTCGGTTGATGCCGAAGGCTACCCTGTTAACTTGATTCAGCGTCACCGACCCGAATGTGATGACTCATTGTGTTTAAGTGCTCAGAAAAAGTGGACAGATGCACCTAAAGAATTTTTCGCTTCAAAACTAATTCTTTAAGTTTTTTCGTTAGCCAAAATGTTGAACAAGCGTCGAAAATATGGATATTTAGTATGAATTTCTCGAAATATTATAAACAAAGAAAAGATACTGATAAAAAGACATTAGTTAAGACATAGATCAATTGAAGACCACAAATTATTATGTAATCAAACTGGGTCACAAATTATTGAAATACGTCACAATTATATATCTGAACTTATGATTCGAACACAAAGAGGACACGATGAAAAAAATTACCCACCAAACAATTAAAGTAAGTCAATGAAAGTGTTGGTGGATATCGCAGGTGGACTAAATCTAGTGACGAGTATTGCTTGTAGATTTTTAATACAAGTCTAGAGCCTTAAATATGGTTCAACCATAAAAGTGACTGGTGACACGAAGAAAAAAATTGTACACCACCAACAAGCTTTATATCAGTTCAATTCTCGTATTTTCTGAGGTTTTTACGCAACTTTTTGGTCATTGCTCAATAGAATACGAAATATTCGCAAGTTGGATGATTTCCAATGTATAATTGGTTGAAATGTGAGTAAATGTTCAGTGGATTCCATTAGAGACAGGTTATTTTGTATTTTTTTTCTAGGAACAATAATACAACGGAAAATTGCTTGTTGATTTGTTCCTAAACCCACAAATAGCTGAAGAAAAACAACAAAAATTACAATTATTTCATAGCTTATGTGGTGCTGCATCTATATTAAGTGAAGTAATTTATACATAATAAAGATGAAAAGTTGAAACGTTGCTCAATTGGCTTTCGGCTGTCACTTGTTTACCGTAAATATATTTTTTTTTAAATTGGTGCCTAATGAACCTTTTAAGTATAAGTTAAATTTCCAATTACGAATTTACTATTTAGGCATATATAAAGATTGAGGTGTATATAGTAGATACATTAAAAAAATAATATTATTTTTCACCTTAAGAATATAATTTAAAAACTATAAAATTTAGAATCAGTTTTAAAGTTTTCCAATTCACTTTAAATGAGCTTCCAGTTACGTGGTTTTGTCTAAATTTTAAATTTAGTAGTTTCAAAGATAGTGTAGAACAAATATAATATGTTTTGGACAATACCTCTAGAAATATAAAATAAAATATTTGAGCAAATATTCTGATTAGCTTTTTCAATTAATATTCCGCTTTATACTTTATTCCCATATATTTTTTAAATGAAAATTAATACAGTTTATTAATATGCCAAATTTTAAGTTTCTACATTATACGGTTTCGAATAAAAAGAGCTATAACAGACGAACCGACAGACGATGGATTTTATAAAAGTTCCGTGCGACTCTCGGAATAGATAGATATTTTAGCTATTTTTTGTAGTCCACATTGCTCTTTTAAAAGGAATTTTGTATCGATTAAATTCACATTAATTATTAAGTTTCAGACAAAAATGAAGCCTACCTTATGTAATACACTTCGAACGATTCGAATTCGCTTACTTTTTAGTAAAAAGATATGCGTATTATATATATGTATATATATATATATATATATATATATATATATTTAATGAATTGTGGAGTTAGTATTGTAGTATATGAAATGAATGATGTTCGAATATGAAATGATACTCATTCCTGTTTCAGTATTTTTTGCTGTTATAATATTGTTCTTTTCCTTAGTTGTCTAAATATTAGAATTTTGAATGGACCAAGTGATGATATACTTGAGTTACATATGAGCTTTTATGGTTTTTCCTGTCATATAACTTCTAATTAAAATATGATGTAATCTAAAATAAAATCACCTCATTCCGTTACTATAATTTCGACTATTATTCCGAGGAGATATAAAATAAAGTCTAAAACGGCTTACCTGTGGTTAACTTAAGTCTATGACATAGCATAATATGACAAACTAACATAGGTAACAATATTAGTCTTTTAGTATTTCAATACCATCAATGTTATTTAGGACACCAAAATATTTCTTATTTATACTTGTGCAGTTTTGTATTTTATACCACATTACAATTTTGTATTTTTGGGTATTTTAGAAATAAAGAAAAGTTTTTTTATTCGCTTTGCAGTATAGTACAGGAAGGGTAAGTTCATTTGACAAGATTAAATTCTTGATTGTTTCTTTTTCTTATATTAATGCACCTCAAAAAAAATTTAATTCTTAAAGGAAATTCACCCGTCTGTCTGTAACTCGGTAACCCTTTAATTTAGAAAACTTTGGGCAGGGAACCATTTGAAAATAATCTTACATTTACTTGATTTTTTATTTGTAAGGTATGATAACTTGTGTCCTTGGTTAACACAGGTTTTATAACAAATAAAACCAGCCAAATACAAATGTTACATGCTCATGGAGGTTTCCGTTCTGCATTTGAAGTTATTTTTACTTACAATATTCACCATGAAAATAAACTTTCTATCGCAATAAATATTTTTTATGAAGTAGCGGGAGATATAATCATATTTTCTTAAACATTATGACATTTAGAATCATCGCCATAGTATTTTCTTAATTTTTGGAGACTCTTCTAAAATCGTTTTTTTCCCCTAATTTTGGTTTCAGAAATAAGGGATGTATATTTCTAAACAAAACTGTAACCTTTTTCAATATACCAGAGTAGCCCTGGCACTCTCACAAATACGTTTAATATAAGTTTTCTCATAATTAAATAAAGAAAAGTAGTAAAAAAATACATTGATGTTTTATTCTGCATTCAGAGAGTTAATTTAAAAAATCATCTTTTTTACGATTTCGTCGCCGACTATGAAAAATATACTCGTAAAGGTAAAATTTAGCATGGTTATACCTCTTTATAACACACACATATCTATGAAACAAAATGTTTAGAAAAGGTTTTTTAAGGTTTAGTCCCTTCAAATAAAGTGGAGTTGAATTATTTTCGCTCCCCCCGTTGTGCATCGTTGGACAAGTCTTTGAAAAATATTGGAGGCATGTTATGAAAACCTATTCGTTACAGGAATTCACTTATGAAATATAAAGCTTTAAAAATGTTCTTTTTATTAGAATTAAATTTCTCCCCCCCCCCCTATCTGCTAAAACGATATTTTTAATATCAAAAAAGTATTCACAATAATATTACATAAAATGAAATCGAAATGAAAAAAAAAACGGGTAAATAGGCAATTGTCAAGACTCATACATGTGGGTCAGTTTGTAAAAAGATCATTGAAACTCCATACTATTGGCTTAAATCAATTGCAAAAATAACTTTCTATTATAAAATGTATATTTATTGTCTGAGAAAGATTTATTAAGCCATATATTCATATATATATATATATATATATATATATATATATATATATATATATATATATATATATATATATATATTTGTCTACTCCAAATCTTTTAAATGCGATAGTTCGTATGAATGGATGTTAGTTATTGTATAAATTTTTAATATTTGAACATGTCTGTTCGAAATTTAGTTTACAAATATATTTCAGCCTTGTTCCATGTATAGGCTTTTAATCTTAAATCTGGAAAGTTCCCAGGGGATAACACATATTCATTATGTTCAACTAGATCACATAATATTATATTCAGATAAGTTTGATTTTAACCAGTATTATTTCATACCGCGTACCCGAATCCCTAAAACCCAGCCTGGTTGTCTTGATACAATATACAATGGTTTCATTCTTTTATAATTCGATCACAATGTTACTACTTATAGCGAAAATATTTTTAGATATTATAAACAGAGATGAATTATAGCCTGGATTGGCACGTACACAATATTGTAATACGATGTTTTAAACAGAAATCTGAACTTTAAAGAAGTAATTTAAAAATTGCTGATATTTCCCCCCTATAGTTTAAAATTTCATAGTCTAATATAAAACCAGATAGTAAATTAAACTTAATAGCAATCAATCCAATCTTTATTTATTTATGTAGCTGCTGATTTATGTCCATCGTAACGATTCAAACTTTGGCACAAATTTGGATTTGTAGCGAGGATTTGTTTCGAGGCAGCAAATTACACAGTACGCATAAGAAAAGCAACATACATAAGTTTTATTAAATAATATTTAGCCTCATTTTATATTTAAATAAAACTTATATTTTCCGAAAAATTCTCATTTTAATATTGATCATATAAAAACATGAAATAAAAATCTTTCAAACTTATAAAATAAATGCAGTTAAGTGATCTGGCTATATTTATGTAATTTCTTTTATTTCCATGCATGTTTATAGGTATTACAGTTGTTATATTATCTAATAAAAACGTATTTCAAAAAAAAATCCGAATAAATCGCCCAACATTATAAAATCCTTCCAATTACTCTTTCGACGACCGCAACTGTTTAAAATAAATTCTGTCGTAGTAGACTGGATAAAACGCGGGATCGGAGGAGCGCTTGCGGACTAAGTCGTTTGATGGAGCTTAACGGTCAATATTGCCGAGCAGCAAGTTCGCAAAAGAAATTAAAATAATTTAATGTAAAACTAAACATAATTTAATGTAAAACTTAATTTCAATAGACGCCGTCAAATTGTTTAGCGAGCCGTAAAGATACGATGCCGCCGAGTAACTAACGAATTTCGGCCACAAGGCGCTCCATCGGCCTTATTCGGTTTCCAATCCGAGTATCGATATCGATAATAGTTTTCGTGCTCATTGATTGTCGTAGTCGTAGGTAGGTCTTTTCTGTTTTTATATTTTCGAGTGTAGTTTTTGTCGCTTCGTCGCATTAGTTCATCCCGCCGACACTTCATTAATTTCTTTGTCTCAGACAAAATCGTGAGGAACTTGCGCGCAGTGGGGACAATGTGGTAACAAACAGAAAAAAATGTTATGAAAAGAAATTTGTAAACTAAAATTTATATGAAAAGACTTGAAAAAATATAATAAGAAATAAGATGAAAGAAATTAATTTATTTTATGTCTCCGAAGCTGGTTCTGGTGGAGCAACAAAAATAAGTTACTTTAATAGGCTGCCATAAAATTTATAACAATATGAGTTCTAAATATCGACTTTTTTTTAATGGGATAAATTTAAGACATGGAATCCTCAAAAGCATATATTTGATAGAAAAATATATGTTTAACGCAGACCTAAGCCAAGGAAACTTTTCACAAAGGTTACTTTCATATTTTGAAAGCTTTTATCTCCGAAACTACTTAAATCACTTTAATGGAATAAATCAAAATTTTATAATAAAGTAAGTTCTAACTCCCACTATTATTAAATTGGATCAATTTAAGAGATGCAATACACAATAGCATATATTTCATAGGAAAACAATATTTTTAACGTAGAAAAAAAACTTACCCGATTTTATAGAGATATTCAAAAAGACACGTCATATGTTGAATGCTTTTGTCTCTAAAACTATTTACTTTATAAAAACAAAAATATGTTGCTCCAGTAGATTCTATAATAAAATTATTAACAAAATAAATATTTTATTTTTTTCAAGTTTTTTACTCTTGAACTAAGATAAAAAGTGTGGATTCCCTGCGAAACGCCAGAAAGACACAGTCACCTTAGCCAAGCTTCGGTGCTTCTGTGGTTTATTTCTTATTCTGTCAAGGTTGAACAAAAAACAATTTAAAACAATATTTTTAACTCCTTGGAGAAAAGCCACATTATGTTCTATTATAAAAATGAAAAACAGTTTTTATTTAAAAAACTGTGACACTCACATTGAGGGTCCGTACCTCGTTTGAATTGAACTTACTTTATGTGTCATAAATTATCCCCAATGTGAACTTCCTACTTTCAAGAAACTCTCAAAAACTATGATATTTACAACTGTCCTTAAAATTTTACCCACGGCCTTCGTGCAGGCTTTTAAAAAGTCTATTTCGTAATTGTAACTTTGTAAGTTTTGAAAATAGGTGGGGGGTATGTTTTTTGCATATTTTTCAGTATTTTTCTGAAGAGGCAATACCTATATTTATGGTATTTTTTTTGCTTATTTATTTCGTTTCCTTGCCCCAAAAAATTCCATAAAGATGTTATTAAGCATTAGTTCCTGAGATATATGCGTGCTTTAATATTACGCCCATTTTTTTTTCACGTCAAACGGCTTCGAAGCAAAACGGCTGTAACATACGGACACGTGAATTTTTATATGAGTTCCATTTTTCATACACGATAATTTGAGTAAAACTCAACACGACTTAACAAAATTTTCAAAAAAAATTCTTATAATACTTACCAGATCGGCTTTTTATAAAACCGCCATATTTATTCTCTAAAACTTAGAAAATATATCCTGCAATAAATTAAATTTTGTACTTATTATTTTAATAGCCGAAGAGCAAAAATAAAGTCATGTTTTACAAGATTTGAATATTTAGGTGTTAACAAAGTTAGTGTAATATTTATTTGTTAATGTGATACCTATTACTCACATGCAAATGGCGTGCGGTTTTGGTCTACTTTGTTACTTTGGCTGAACCTCTCCTTGCTACATCACTTCTTTAGATTGCGTGGTATTAAAGTGAGTTGAAGTAGTGGAAGGAATGGTTTCGATTAATTTGTAAGTTTTTGTTTTCAAACTTGTGATTATTTCTACATTTATGTTGTACGTGTAGAAAGTAATCAAAATATAATAACGTATTAGCCACAACCTACGCAGTACTCGAATATTCGCAAGTCTGTAATTTTTCTTGTCGAGGTTTTAACGTAGTGAAATTTAAACTATACTTTGGCTAAATAATAAAAAATTGACTAGTGAGACGTAACCAAAATTTATTGAACAGGCAGAATGGTCAACTAAAGCTTTTTTACCATTATTGATATATCAGATATTGAAGGATGTTTATTCTGATTAATAAACTTCTCTATGTTTTCAAAAATTGAAAATATTTGGCGTTAATGTTGTAGAAATGCATTAGTCACAATTAAATTAAACTACGTAATATAGTATTATTTCTACTATCTTTAATTTCTTTACCACGACCTAAGTTTCATTGTATTACAACATCTTCAGGTGGGATATTAGCAAAATTTTTTCAGGTGGAATATTAAAGATTAGAAAGAAGATATCTTTGCTAATATCCCACCTGAAGATGTTGTAATACAACGAAACCTAGGTCGTGGTAAAGAACTTAAAGATAGTAGAAATAAAACCACATCACGTAGTTTCATTTAATTGTACTCTATGTTTCTTAATATTTTGGTTGATTAAACTTTGATAACTACTGTTTTTTTAAAATTCGTAATTAAATAGCTAGTTAGATCCCCATAGATCCTTTCTATATTAATTTCATTTTAACTTAATATTAATCTGAAGATGTCTTAAGATCAATACTCAAAAATAGTTTCAGTTTTATATCATGTGAAATCTTTTGAAAGTCAGGTGGTATCAGATATAATTCTGTTCATTATGTCTCGATAAATATTCTGAAAAATATGAATAAAATATGCTCCTCCTAATTTTTTGAAACTACTGAATCTAAATTTAGGAAGAAAATGAAGTGTGATAATCGTCGGAAAGTTTAGAAGAAAGCTTTAGAGGATTCTAGATGTCGAAGTTCTTCAGATATTCACTATATATATATATATATATATATATATATATATATATATATACATTTATTTTTTGGTCACTGAAGGAAGCGACAAAAATGAAATAGACGGTTATTTATATTATGTAGCTGGTTGATGGAAAAATCTTCTACGTAAAATGTTGTCATTTTTTTCAACCTTTCCTAAATTCGAAGAAAATATTTCGAATATTTAAATTAAATTCCAAGTAATCCCACATTCTAAATAAAGTCGGCTGTATACTTCAAACCCTTTTTGTGTTGTTTTTATCAAAGGTACCAGTTAAACGAAATAAGCTTTTTTTAATTCCACCCATTGACAACCACTCGCAGGTACCCGAATTAAGCGCTGCGTCGCAAACAAAGAAACGCCCTTTCATTAAAATATAATATTTTTATTTTAATTCGAAACAAAAAAAGAACCGTAACCCGAGTACGCTCTCAAACAACATCGAAACTCGCATTTACTTCGCAAATCAACCTCTGAAATCTCTTTGAAATCCGCCTGTTCCGGGTTAAAGACAAGGGCAGGCGAGACAAATGGTCCGATGTATTGAGGTAAAAAATACATGGAATGAAGGGTTCGGTCGGGAGAGACGAGCTTTCATATCGCGCCGCTTTGCATCGTCACGCAGGCCTACAAATTGTGCCGTCATACGCCGATGTCATGGGAGATACGTGGCGGTGTTTTTCATCTTCATCCTACTTTGTCGACCGGAGCACTAATTTTCTTGCGGGGTTTAGTTTTGTAAAAATTTTCGATTTAGCGACGGCAGCTGTCTACAATACGCTTCGTCATTATAATTTCGCGTCGACTTTTCTTTTATTATGCATGGAAAAGCGAACTAATTAAACTTTGTAGTTGGGTCCGACCAGGAAGTGCGGTTGTGTACCCCGTGTCTCTTTTATTGAAGGTTATTATTCAGCACATAGTAAGTAACTACATTATTTTTGTTCTGCATTTTAACTTACTTTTTTAATATTTTATGGAAAGTAAGTGATGAAATTATATAAAACTAACGGTGCCGATACGACTTAGTTCGCGGGGTATTAATAAAAATATAATTAATGTTCAAATGGAAAGTTCATCCTATAAGTTGTTTGAAGGTATAAACGATTACCATACCAAATTGCATTAAAATCCATGCTCTATATTTGGTGTGATTAAAGAATAAATAAACAAACAGACAGAGAGATACACAAAACTCTAAAAACATGTTTTCTGGGTTTTACCATAATTCTATTCGCTGAATTAATCACTACTTTTAATTTACAATTAAATGAAACTACGTGATGTAGTATTATTTCTACTTTCTTTAATTTCTTTACCACGATCTAGGTTTCGTTATATTACAACATCTTTACGTGGGATATTAGCAAAGATCCCACCTGAAGATGTTGTAATACAATAAAACCTAGGTCGTGGTAAAGAAATTAAAGAAAGTAGAAATAATACTACATCACGTAGTTTCATTTAATTGTAAATAATGAATTTCTACAAAATGAACGCCAAATATACTTTAAAAATATTTTGTGTCTACAGAATTCGCTCCGTTGAAAGTTTATTATATGTACAGAGGAGTACTATGTTTACAAATAAATATATGCACTTTTGATACATTTCGATCAGGGCAGTGTCAAGTAATTGAAGGGCAGTTTTTAGTATTTATAATATGAACACCGTTTTTGTTGAGTTATGATTATTATTATCATCCTGTGGAAATATTTCCTAAATTCCTTTTAGGAAATATTTCCACATTGATGGATCCATTTCTGAGTCCATCTATAAAAACGATTTTCTGGAAAATTTTCTTTTATTAAAATTTAGCACACAGGGAAGGTATAATAGCCCAATCATCGATGAGAAATATTAGAAATTCAGTTTTGATTCTGAGGGTAAATTGGAACATAACAAAACAATTTCTTTCAAAGTTATGATGCAGGGTATAAAATGAGAACTTATTTAAATAAAAGTTCATATGATGAATTTTTTTTATTTTACTCATACATTTTTTCCGGAAAATGCTTAAAATTGAATGTCTCCCTCGTCATTATAAAAATCTTAAAATTATCATGAACATTGAGAATTGTATTTGGATTGAACACTTTCAGCTTTGAAAAATTCTAGGGCCATTAATTGTTATAAACAATTTGTTTATTTTCTTATAGCTGCTAAACCAATGATTTAGTTAAAAGATTTTCGAAAAAAAATTTTCTCTCAACGTGATGAACGACTTTTGTACTTATAACTCTTACAAAATTTTTAAATTGACTGGGCTCCTCAATCAGTTCTAAGCAAACGGGATGTGATACGGCATTGATGCGATCGGCCCTGGGTAGCGTGAAAGATGGCCGCCTTTTAATTATATAGTCGGAGAGCATTACTGTTAACATTTAAGTTCGGGGCTGATGGAATTTAATACTAATTGTGAAAGAACAGCTTGAACTTGACTGATTTTTGTTATCACATTTTCTTACTCAAAACCAATCATCAATCATTCACTAATAAAAGCTAAAATTTTAATAGCTTTGATACTCTTTTAATTACCAAAACATTTAAAAATTATTTATTGCTTTACTGATATCTAGTTGTATAATTATAATATTAAAACCGTTATAAACATATGTTCATATAGTATTCAATATATATGACAAAAGAAATATTCTGTCTTAATAAAATCAATTATTTACAAATATTTAAATTAAATAAAAAATAAAAAATAAAGAATTGAAAATATGTCTGCGATTTTACTTAGCGTCTTTCTATTTATTCCGTAACTTTCACAATCGAAACTTTGTGGAACAACTCAAACATTCCATATTCGAATACATAAATAAAAGCTTTTTGAAGAAAAAGAAACTCGTACATTCGTCGCAAATGTCCGTAAAGAAGAATCAATCATAAGTAATGCGAGTATGTCAACCGACAAAAAGCGCGACGAGTGAGTCCTTAGAAATAAATGGCTTTTTTATTGGCTAACATTTGTGTACGCGGGCGGCGATCAGCGCTGCAAACACCCTTACGGCGATGCGGATGTTAAGGCGATGGCGATGTTACGACAGGGCGCTTCTCCAGCGAACACGATAATCGCTCCGGGGCGGAATAAATCTACGCTAAAGGGAAAACAAAACAATAGATGGTTGAAAAATTTCTGACTAATGTCGTCAAAGATTTTAAATTCGAAGTCAATATGAGATAATACTTTAGTCAAATTGTTACGATATCCGTTTTGCAGATAATAGAAGAGTTTAATTTATATATTGTATCTATTGAATGAACTTACAGATGGAAAATTAAATATTTTAATGCGCATATTACGTAGAGCGGTGTACATATGGTAGTTCCTTCTTTATTATTAATAACAAATACATCATTCAGCGTGAGTGTGTGGTTTTCTGAATGATATATTAAAATCACTGAATATTTCTGAAATATCTGTGAGCTGGATTTTTTTAATAATTTTAATTTTTTATCGATATTAAAATCGATTTTTAAAAGAAATAATTCGGGATTGAAAATTATTTATTTCCTAAAAAACTCTCACTATGGGTTAAAATAATTCCCAGAGCTTGTCATCAATTTAAACAGAATGCTCTATGATAGCACACAGACATGTGTCGAATAAATGTTTTCAAAGATTTCTGAGTTTTTTACAATAATCCAGTAACACCTAAACACTAGTAAATTAATATATTTTATTAAACCTAAAAATGCGCTATTACTTCTAAATATTTGTAATAGTTTTTGGTAATTGTAGATCCAAAACCATACTTAGTTATTTATAAATATCCTCTATTAGGAGTTGTATATAATTTTAAATTAAAAACAATATATGCTTATACATTTAGGCTATAATTTATTACGGTCTGATTAATTCTTCTCCAGAAATAAATTTCATCGTATTGAAAACTATTTTTGTTTTATTGCATACTTATAATTCTCAGCATTTTTATCCTTACTAGTCACCGCCGCGAATCGCGTCTGCCGCTGGCGGGTGAAAACGTGGAATTGGTCGCCGAAGATATGTCCGCAACTATTTCTAACAGTATTTCTGTATGTTTTGTTGCTAAAAAGTTTACGCCGCGAGCACAGTTGATTGATTTTCAGGCTGCACCCAGCGGAAGCGTTTTTAAGAATTTAGAAGCGCATATCTCACTAACTATTTAATTAAGTAAAAATGTTTTTGGAACCTTCCAAACATTATTTAAGACCTATCTAACGATATCCCACACGCCTATATGTACTGGATTTTTTTTCATCCTCCAGTTACATATATGTAGTGCACCCCTGATATTATTTATTTTTCATTATTTTTCCATTTTTTTGCGTAGCGGTTTATAGAAGACACCTACAATTAAAATTTAATCTATATAGTGCTATTAGTTTTGTAGTGAAATTATTGTGACGTAAGGACCGACAGACGGACGGACTGATGGACAGCACGAAATTATAAGAATTCCGTTTTCAATTTGACTACGGAACTCCAAAAAACGCGGCAATTAAGAGAAACTATAGTTTGTTGACTCTATTACTAAGAAAACATAGGTCACTATAGATATAGGTTACTCTTTATTAAGTACCTATAAAACTTAAATGCGGGTAATGAAATCTAAGAGGGCTAAAAGTTATATAAAAACTTCAAACTCGTACAGTTTGAATACGAGTCGGAAGTTTTTGTTCACTTATATGTATGTTAAAACTGTATTTCTTCTGAAATATATATTAAGTTGTTAACATTGAATGTTAATAACTGCTATTGATTTAGCAGTATAAATCATTATTAATATAGTCACAAATTTGATGTTCATTTAAATAGGAGAAGAACCTGATTTGGATAGTTATTTGATAGAGCACTTGTATAAAGGCTATGATCGGGTAAGATAAATAAAGATATTTTATTAACTTCTGAAATATGTATTTAGTTGTTAACATTGAATGTTAATAACTGCTATGGATTTAGCAGTATAAATCATTATTAATATAGTCACAAATTTGATGTTCATTTAAATCGGAGAAGAACCTGATTTGGATAGTTATTTGATAGAGCACCTGTATAAAGGCCATGATCGGATAAGATAAATAAAGATATTTTATTAGCTTCTGAAATAAATATTTTCTTTTTTTTATTCACTATCATTTCTTTATATTTTCCAATTTTTTTTAATATTCAGCTTTATTTGTAATTAGATTTACTGTTTTTAAGCATTTCTGTAATTTGTTATATCAACTGCAACAAATTTATTAAAGTATTTAAAGAAAACGATAGATTTCTGCTGTTAGTAATAAATACTTATTTTAAAAATCTACTGTGAAAGATGTAATAAATAATATATTAACGTTATGGAAAATCAATATTTATAAATAGTTCAATAAAAACCCCCGTAGTGTCAATTAAACTGGTATTTGGTAAGTGTCAAATACCAGTTTATCTACGCAATTTTTGTATAGTTACACCTAGCTGAATATTTAGAAAATTTTAAAGACTCCTCACGTTAAAAAAGCAAATTTTCTAATCTATTCAGAAACTAATTGTAGGTTACCCGAAAAATGCCAAGTCGATTGACCTAGTTATTGGAAGAAGGTGCACGCACTACTGCGTGCACCTTCTTCCAATTTTCGACAATGTAAAGTAATTGTAAAGTAAAAAGCTGATGACAGAAAATTCACTGAATTTCTCTTTGAGATAAGCTTAAAATATATAAATATATACATAAGTATTTATTTAGAACATAAATTTTGCGCTTTTTCATTTTTTTATATTCTTATAATTCCATTTCTAATTTTAAATTATGCTTCTTTTAGAGAGGTAAAACAATCGCAGCGAACAATTACAACGTAATTTAATGTTCTTTCTTGATTAACAGACCTTTTCAAATATTATGAAAGTTATATATAAATAATTTATTAAAACTTACAGTTGCTAAATTTGTTTTTCTTTAACAAAAAAATAACAATTGTTTAAAAAAAATAAATGTGTGTGAAATATTAAATAAGGCGTTCCTAAACAGTTTATCTATTTTCAGTCATCTGGTCAGACAAGTATTAAAAACTGGTTAAATCGGTTTCATCTCAAGTATTCTCATGTACTTATTTTAGTTTTGTTTATATTTACTTCGATTTTGACGGGTTTTGGTTTAGAACATTTCTCCAAGATAAATCAGTTTAAAATCCTATACTTTAGTATACTTAATGTTTAACGAAGAGTGTTTTAGGTTTAAATTAAATCAACCGTATTGGAGCCCATCACATATCCCATGACAAACTGATCAATTTTGTTAATAAAACATACCTATGTCAGTTTTTTTTCTGAATGAAACCTTTAGAAGCAAACCGCTGTTAAATTTTGAATACCTTTGTTTTTTTAACAGGTTCCGAGCTCTGTCATCCGACTTTATACAATTTCCAACTATATAAACTTTATCTTTTAAAATATCTGAAGTTGTTATTACACAAAATATTTACATTTTGAATAGAACTCTGTGATCATGGTGTAGTCGTAGCAAAATACATTATGTATTCAAATATTTACCAGTTCCAAGCTATCATATCAAACTCAATTATGTTACAACGATACTTTTTGGTATCGATTTTCTGTGGCAAAGGACAAACTCTATCGGCCGTGATAAGGCAAGTTTATCTAATTTAATCATAACTTGCAGGAAGTACTGGATCGTTGTTTAGTTGGAGAAGCGCGGCCGGTAGGTTTCCGAGAGGGCACTCCTGATCGAGAGGGCAGTTGTCGTAGCGCCGCTCCGACTTCACTTCAACGACGATTTCTTTTCAATTGTACCGGCGACCGGTCAGCGCAAATACAACTTATTGGAAGAATACTCTCGTTCATTTTCGTTTCGTTTCAGCTGCGGCTTTCGTGGAAAGTGTATTAAAGTCAGTTGTTTGTGGAAATAAATGAAAATCTCTTTTTTTACTTTCTTTATTTCTAAGTGGAGACGAGACTTCTTTAGGCTTCTTACACTTGTTCGAACTAAGTGTGTTCCTCTTGATATCTCTCTCGAAGCAAAAAAAGGTATATTCCTAGATCTGACAAACTTTTGTTTCAAGATTGGAAGCTGAAAAATTTATCACAAAAGTGATTTTT
This sequence comes from Druceiella hillmani, assembly GCA_039881145.1. Classification (NCBI taxonomy): domain Eukaryota; kingdom Metazoa; phylum Arthropoda; class Insecta; order Lepidoptera; family Hepialidae; genus Druceiella; species Druceiella hillmani. The sequence goes on from JAYKKI010000055.1 coordinate 1,291,489, forward strand.
TTAAAGCAAAACGATAAGTCGCTCTGTTTAGCGACAATTTAGAAGTTTACAACGTGCTTATTAATATATTCATTTAAAAAAGTATTTCAGTATATTTAATTATATTATTATTGATATATTTCTAAATATTTTGATATATTTATGATCAAATTACCAGCCATGGTTGGGGAAAAAGTGTTAATACCATATTTGATTATTATTTTTTTATTTGTCCCTCAAAGTGAACAATTTGCGACACTTATATAATTACATGGTTATCCGTCCTTCCGTCTATCTGTCAAAACTCATTTTCTTGGAAATTGTTCGAGATATTAAGTTGAAATTTGTATCTTGTACTCAAGCGTATAGCCTCAGATTGATGTAAAAATTTCAAGCTTTTTGTTTCACGCGTGGAATGGCTCTTTAAAGCATTTTTGATCTCAATGTATACCGTAATCTTTTTATCTGTTCATCAAAGTATATAGCGTATTTTTGGTCGACTAAAAACCTTGTAATTTATAAAGGGGTGGATGAAATAGGAGGAATAAGAAAAGCATAATGGAAGTCTTGTGGCACAAGTAAAGGGACAAATTCAAAACTAAATTATTTTTAATTCTGTGTGCTTCATGTTTACGTTTTATTTAAAATAGAATGTTATGTGTAGTTTAATAGAAATATTAATTATGTACCGTTAAATTTTTGGAAATGTATAAATGGGTACGGAATTTATTATGGCAATGGATCTTTTGATGACATCTTACGGGTAACGGATATTTTCATAATAAAATATTTATAGTCAACAGCAGTTAGTAAAATATGTTTTACAATAAAATACCTAGCGATAACCTTAAGATAACGATGTACTTTTGGATGATGGCTCACGAGAAACAGCTATTTCCATAATAATATAATTATTATAGCAATGAATCTTTGGATGATTGCAACATCATAGATAAATATACTATAGACCCATTAAAACTACTCACATTTATTAGAATTTATATCTACGTCATAGATTTGACAGTAAGATGAGCGGAACTTAGCTGCATTTGTACCAATTTTACTGTCAAATCTACGATGTAAGTCCAGATTTTAATCTTCAGCATATTTACATGCAATGCGGCAGAAAAATTCAAAATGAATGAACTTATACGTGTAAATGTATCGTGGTGTTCGTTATAAAATTTATGTGTAGTAATGTTATTGTTTATGGATAAGAAATGTTTACTACGGAACTAGATGTTGAAGGAAAATTGATTATTTAGAATATAAAAAATATTTTTATATCGAAGAAAAAAGGACCCATTCTTAACAAAATTTTGTACACCGCACGGTAATGATCTGATAAGAGGTGCAAATATAAAATATTATTTTTATTCTTTACGAGTTTGATACCAACATTTTATAACCTAAGCAAATATTAAACTGTTACTACAGTATTGAATATATTTGGCCTTAATTTTGTAGAAATTCATTATTCACAATTAAATGAAACTACGTGATGTAGTATTATTTCTACTTTCTTTAATTTCTTTACCACGACCTAGGTTTCGTTGTATTACAACATCTTCAGGTGGGATATTAGCAAAGATTAACTCTTAGGAACAACCAACAGCATTTACATATTCCAAACACAATAGCGGAAGCCTGGTTTGTGCTGATTTTTCCATTGCTTATGTTAGTGAGTTTATTGCAGGGGCGCATTGTAGGTTTTATCATATTTCCGAGAGTTATACAATATACCAGTATTTTAGTGAGGCTAATAAATTCAATTGTTGTTATTATGTGAGGTTATATAATGCAAACTTTACGGTGTATGTAATAAAATTAAATGGAAGTTATTATCGGTAATATATTTATACAAAAGCAAGGGTATTTGAAAGTAAGGACAAGGTAATACACTAATCCTACATATCTCCGGTTTTGTGTATTCATATATTCATTTATTTATTTATTTCTTTTAGTTTGTTTTTTTTATTTATATATACTTATATTTATATGTGTATTTGTGTTGAAACAATTTCCAGGGTACTGTGCTATCAACGTTGTATATTTATATTATATCTAGAAGATATTAAAGATGGGTGATGATATTATATTTAGTTGTTCATTTAATATATTAACCTTGGTATCTTTTTTATGTCTGTTTATTTCTAATGTTTCTAGGATATTAAGTTTATTACCTATTGTATTTATTTGTAATATATAGGGGGCATTATCAGTATGGGGGTGATGGTTATTTTCAATGAGATGTTTAGCAAAGTGAGATAGATTCCTCTTGTTTATTATTTCGCCAGCTGGCAATGTGTTCTTTATATATTGTATTAAAATCTCTTCCTGTTTGACCTATGTATACACTATAACAGTCGTTACATTTAAGTTTATAGATACCACTCTTTTTATGTTTATCTATTTTTTCTTTATTATTAATAAGGGTTTTACCCAAGTTATTTAAGGTACTATACGTACATGTTATATTATTTATATTTTTAATATTAGTTAAGAGTGTTCCTAATTTGAGTGATACATTACTTATGTATGGGATAGATTCATAGTAAATATTATTATTATTTGGTACGACCGGGTATATTTCTTGTATTAGTGAATTAGTAGTTAATTAGCCGAGTTATTTATGAATATTCTAGTAACCAGCCTCTGAAACAGTAAATTAGCGACCAATATATTATACTGTTATAGATACGTTGATGACATTCTTATCAAAGGTACACAGCGACAGTTAGACCTGTTTGTTAACTTTGCTAACTCCCTACACAATAATATCAAATTCACTTTAGAAGCATAATCCCATAATAAACCTAACTTTTTAGATATAACAATAGAACGCAAAAATAATAAACATAAATTTAGTATATTTAGAAAAGACACATTTACAGACTCCATAATTAATGGTCAATCTCAACACCCTTGGTCCCATAAGTTAGTATGTATGTATCCCATCACGTAGTTTCATTTAATTGTGTTACTACAGTAACAACCTCAGAAGAGCCCGCCGATATTTTGAGTCATTCAATAGCATGAAACTTAATATTAGTCAAAATTTGTCCTTCTGTATAGATATCCAGTAAATATAAATCGTTATGTCAGTAAGTTATGTTAGCCGCAGAGTTTGTGAAACAAACATCTTTCAAAATTTGCCAGAGAATTGTAAATGAGTAAGTTAGAGCTTTGTGCCTAAAGGTACTGAATGTTACAACCATTATTATACAAAACTTGGCAGTGATAAATTATGGTCTGTCTATTCCTTCGCCAAATAATAAAATCTATAAAGTTATTGGTCTTTTCTTTTTACATAAAGTTAGGTAAGGTTATTAAGGCCATAAATATAAGAAAAATATTTATAGCGGCTAAAAATCTGTTGGGATAGATATAAACTTAAATAGTCTGTAGGAATATAAAATAAGAATAGTAAATTTTCGCGCAGTAATAAAAGGAACAAAGTTAATTACACCTATACGTTCTAGACATTGACACAAGCTTAACCACACGAGAACACAGCAGATCTGATATCAATTAGAACATGGTTGAGACTAACTCCCGGGCTCTTTTCAGTAGTGATACGCTATGTCTGATATGAACGACGTTGTCTTCAATAAGTGTTGGATAATATCTAATTCTTGTCATTTTCTGGAACTTAGCAAAATGATGATTATATTCCTAGTGATGATTACATTCCTAGTTTTTCATTGTTAAACAATTAACATTGTTTTCATTGTTATACATTTAACATGTTAACACAATTTCCGAATATATCTGAAGATACGTTACATAAAATTATGTAAAAAATGTTTTATTTTTAAAAAACCTTTGTTACAGTTCTTTTTCACTTTCACTTTCCCCCCGCATTAATTTACAACTTCAACAGGAATATTTTTTAGTAATAAAAAATTAAGGGATATTAATAAATTCTATTACTTTTGTCAAATGTCAAGTTTCTACACCAAACGGTTTCTTAGAAAAATGGCTGTGACAGACAGAGAGACACGTAAATTATTGTATAAGGGCTCTGTTTTTTCTTTCGAGGTACCGTACATAAACATGAAGCAATTGCTTCCTAAATATAAAATTACTTTACACGAAAGAAAGGTTTTTAATGTCTTTAAAATAGGCTAATATTTTCATTTCAGCAATAAGATTAAGAGGCGGTCGCCCAGTGGCCTAAACTCGCTGTGATTCATCAATTTTTTAAATTTGAGGTTCGTTTGTCAAAGATTATACCTCCATAATCATTGCGTATATTTTTGTTCAATTTTGTTCTATAACGTCAGCTGTGAGCGTCCAGAAACACGTTTGTTGTTTACCTTAATTCCCCATAGCTAAAAATGTGAAAAAAAACACAATTACAGCTTGTAATCGTATTTATATTTTGATACAAGTCATTTTTCCTTCAAGTCATTTTTCAAACAAATAAATGTTAATAAAAATGAATCTTGGCAGAGGTGCAAGATACATTATTTTATCTCACACTCCTCTGTGCGCGCAATATGCTTGAAAAGGGGTAAAAGTCTTCACGTATATATATATATATATATATATATATATATATATATATATATATATATATATATATATGTATATATGTATATATGTATATATATATATATATATATATATACATATGTGTATCTTATTTTAAGTAAAATCTCACACTTTTCTGTGTGCGCAATATACTTAATAAAAGGGGAACAAAATTTTCTTTTCATTTGTTAATACATAAATATGGGTGACAAAGTTGTATATAAATATTATGTCCTCTTAAATATTTACCTGACTGGATACAGAACCCTTGTAGTGTGAATTCTATTCGTTTATTAAATTTGTTTAATTGTGTCACCATAAGATATAAAAACACAGACTATATAATTATATTTATTCTTAAACATGGTGAAGACTATTAAACAGTTTTTAAATAAAAAACCGTTAATAGAATGGTATTAAGTACCCACGTTTATGTCAAATTAAAGAAGTAAGTTACATTGAGTACATCGTGTAAAACGTACTCAATATAACTCGTCAGTTTCAATTTAACCGTCTCTGTGGACGACAATGTATCGTTTTACCGTCAACATGTAGGGAAGTAGACGCCTTAGCATCAGAGATAAAACTCAAAGCATTATTTATTTTTACCTTATTTCAGTAATGGACCTAAGCTGTCTGCACATCGGACCGTACGTTATACCTTTCGCACCCCTAAAACAGAAATCACTGAACTAGAAACCACTGAGCACGTTTACAGCGAACTAGCGTCGACTTCTCATTTAAGCCTGACCATCTATATGAACGTTGTGTCGAGACTGTGTTCTATTTACATTCGGCACAAGAAATTGATTATACGAATTGATTAGATATTTGGTGAGATTTGATTTGATTTAACGGGGCACACCTAATCCGACGATATTATTGTAATGTAAACTTTAGTACATGTGATCACATATTACTTAATTATTAAAAGACGTTAGAATTTATTGACACTGTGGTACTGAACGATTATATAATTCAAGTAGAAAATTAATACAGATAAAAAAATAGAAATATAGTACAAACCGACTTGTGCGGTATTAAAATTTTCAGCTCTTGATTATTTTTTCACATGCATATTTGAAAAAATTGACTTTCTCTTGTACGAACAAAATTAACTCGAAACCACCGAAGCTCTGGACGTTAATTTTAAAGAGTTGTACATAGACAGCAATTCTGTTTCCAAAGTTATATTGATGTCAAAGTTAGACTTCGTGAAGCTCGTCGACATACTCTTTCATTTTGAGGCTGTAGTACCCACACAAATATGCTGCAATATTTTAGGGCAAATATTCACTCAAATAGAGTGGAAGTAAAAGAAATCTTCATGTGAAATCATGTTATTGCTATAGCCTTTATCATATATATATATATATATATATATATATATATATATATATATATATATATATATATATATATATATAATTCTAAAAATTATCTGTATTTACTATCATATTCTATAGGGCACCATTTGACGTGCAGTAGTAAAATGTATTTCATAGGTCGTCATCTATGATGCAGTAGCCAAACACATCTTTATGAAAAATTTATTCGATGAAATTACATAAGTAGCATCGGATTTCTTTTAAATAACTTATTTAAACAAATTCGAAATACGTGGCTACATTTAGTTCTCAATAATCATAAAAGAGGTAAGCTGTAGTCTGCTCCAGGTGATTTATCACATGAATGCCTTGTAAAAGTAAACAAATTAATATATTGTCAAATATAAATTTTAAACGCCTAAAAATGATCTTTAACGATTTTCCAGTCAACGAAATAACATTGACGATCTCCCATTTAATGAAAACATTTTTACTGTTGCCTACATCAAAGAAAAAATGTTCATTAAAATAGATATTTTTACTTAACACAACTGAATAGAGCCCTTAAATTACATATTGCTTGCCTGGGTGGAAGAAAATGTTTTCAAAAATTTACGACATGAAAATTTTGGAAAATTTTTTTCTACCTGTGTAGTCAATTATGTTTATAAACAGGTTTCCTTTGATGTAGAGGGGGCAGGGGGTGGCTCAAAATATTTTCGTTGAATGGGAGACCGTCGATATTTGTTAAAGACTAATTTTAGACTCACGTCAAGACAAATATTTTTTCCGTTGTCTCTCGTACGGTAAATCAAATATTTATTTTCTAGGCAAAGAGTTTTATATAATGTGTAAAATTTAAACCTTATTTATTCCGATTGAAAACTAACCACTGGTACACAAATAGATGGACATCTTAATGACAATGATCAGATTTCTTTCTTGCCTTTGGAGATGAAATCTAATAAAATTTACAGTGATTGTCTTGAAAGTATTTGATATAATATTCTTTTGATAGACGTATTTTGACATTATATGAAATACAAATGAGATACAATATAGAAAATTTACGATTAGAAGACGTAATATAAAGAAATTTTAGTTTAACTTCACAAAAACTGTGAACATATTTTGAAGTTTTCCATTAAATAAGCAATGCTTAAATAATACTGTAGACTTACGCAGTTTTTATATCATTCGCGCGTATAGAAATTACATGAGCCTACCGCCTCGCATAACGCACGATAGCTATTGTTTTACAGGACGCTTTGGGGCACCCGTTAATTTAGTCACAGATCGTTCTGAGGTAGAGCGAATTTATTTAATACCGGGTTCCGCGATAAGGGAATGTTTTGATAATTTAATGAATTTCAAATGAATGTGTTTCATATTTATCTGCTGCTGGGCAGATTAATGGATTTTAAAAATTTTAAAATTTTATGTAATCCAGAAATATAATACCTGGTTTTGTAAATTATTCGGCGTGTTTAATTCGCAAGCACGGTTAAGAATACATATCATATTATACTATGTCAGATATTTTTTTTTGCTGCTAATTATTCGTATTTTACTTGTTGAACAGTTACATAAAATCATTTTTATGAATTGTATTTTAATGTAAATGTAATTAAAATTGATGCCTTTGAAAATAGAAATACTTTCTGAGCTCTGAATTACTAAAGTTTTATGTATAGTTTTCTGCAGTCATACGGTTTCTTAATTTTGTAATAAACCAGGACTGTTATTAAAATGGAAAGCAACACTCATATTATAAACCAACTTTAACGCAGAAGTGGTTTCAGCCTTGGAAAAATTATGAAACTTTTGAGGAAATTATAATGTTTTTAAAATTGTGCTAAAAATCATTGAAAATTTTTATTGATTAATGGTGTATAATAATGAAAATCAAGTATAATTATCGATATTAGGGTTATATTAATGTCTTATTTATTAAGGTTCAAATAATTTTTATACTTTACGTCAATGAAAAATAACTCGGTAGGAAAATAACTTGTGATATAATCGAGTCTACAAAATTTACACGTTTACAATTTTATTAAAATGTGATTTAAACATGATAAGTTTAGACTAGATATTGGAAAATTTAAAAAGTATAATATATGCATATAATATATATATATATATATATATATATATATATATATATATATATATATATATATATATATATATATATATATTTATATATATACACACACACATATATATATATATATATATGTGTGTGTGTGTGTGTATGTGTGCGTGAGCGACAGTGTTTGCGTGCGTGCGCTATAAGTACATTTAGCATTTTCGGAAGGTGCGCTGAATTAATTTTAAGATTTTATTGCACGATGTCGTAAAATTTTACAAGGGGTCATATTTCAGTTAAGTTACTTTAGTGAAATGTGCTTTACAAAGCTGTAGTATTTTACCTTCGCCAATACGCAGTAAACAGCATCAGTTCGAATATATTCCTGACTTTATTACATGATGAGATAAATTGTTACATAATGTAATAATTGAGTTAAATGCTAAGTTGTGTTAGTTAAATAAACTTCTAAAGCTAAGGCATTCACTCTTCGCCGATATACAGTATCAGTTAAAATATAATCCAGCTTTTATTGTACGGTATGAGAAATTGTTAAATTTGCTTAAAGTAAAAATTAACATATTCGGTCAACTGCATATCTATACAGTGAACTGTAATATTATATTTCAATACTTTCATAGTATATCTTTTGAATTTGAAGATAACTTGCAAAAAGATAGGTCAGAAGTACGCGAGTCGATTGCCTAAGTTCAGAAAAAAAAGTTAAAAAGCAAGTATATTCATGTATCAGGCAAACGGTACGCGACCGCACGCGGACGCGGGATCACGTAGCGACGGTTACGTTTTTATCTGAAGCGATCTTGTGCCTGCTGCTATTTCAAAAATAGTGAGGAAAATTTAATGTTTTATGTAACGCAGAGTGATTCGGCGATATTTGAAACGCAGATAAAGTACACGACAAATAGATAATTTAGCGAACGGAAAGTAATTTGTTTTGAGTAGATAGGGACTCGGAAAATATGGTCCGCGCGTACGTCGTAGGACCCGTTATTTTGCACTTTATTGTTCTTATTTGGTATTATCGCAATATTGTAATGTGCTCTTATTGCAAAGTATTACACTGTAAATTAGCGATTATACTAAAATGTAAAATTTAGTTTTTTGACCTTTTGAATATTAAAAAATTGTAACTGTTTTTGAGTTTAGTTTTGTATATATATATATATATATATATATATATATATATATATATATGTATACATATATATATATGTATGTTTGTATGTATGTATGTATATATATATATATATATATATATATATATATATACATATATATATATGTATGTTTGTATGTATGTATGTATGTATATATATATATATATATATATGCGGTTCATGATAATTTCAACTAAATAATTATCTTTAAAACGCTATGAGGTCTTTCTACGGAAATATAAATATAATTATTTCGCCAATGTATGTCCAAGTAAAAAACTTTGATGGGGTTTCAAAATTCCTTTAATTTATAATTTCTTTAGTTTATCAGCCGAGAAGAATAAAAAAGAAATATTGAATATTTAATGACAGAAAATACTTCGTTGCCAATATATAAGAAAAAAGTAAATAATGTCCATTATTCTCTAAAATAATATCATTATAAAACAAAATACGTGAAACAGTATTAGTAGTTATTCCCTTCGTTATTAGATTGGTAGATATAATTTTACGTCAAATAGATCGCAGATCAAAAATTACGTTTATTATTAATTAAAACACAATACGATGTCTATGTATCAAAGTAGAGATTTGAACCGATTATATTAGCCCTTGGCCTTCCTCTAACGTTTTGACAATGGATTGTTATTACAAATCTCAGACAATGTTGATAAGTCGTTAACCACTTATTGATGTCGTCAGCTCCGCCGGTCTTCGCTTAAGTAAGCTAAGATTCATTCAGTTTAACAATTCTGGATCGGCCTTATTTATTCAAAGGATACGACGGCCAACTTCTCGCTATTAACTGCGATAATGGCCGGTGCCCCTACGATTTGGGGAAAAATAGTTTAGTTTCTAGAAATCCATTAGGGGACTTAAACTAAAGCAGCAAGATGACTATGTGAAACGACATTCATTATCCACTTGTTTCCCTATGAATACCCTGTGTTTGTTTTATAATTAGACTACATCTACATATTGAGGAATCTCTTATTATTCATGTTGGTGGCTTTTACAAATACAAAAGTTTTTATTAAATTTTTCGAACCAGTGATATTAGTATTATTATTTAATTATTTAACGAATTTTTTAAATGCATGTATTCCTTCGTATTGGGAAAATGTTTTTGTGTTATTTCTTTACATCGTAAGTCAAATTTTACTTTGGGTGGAGTCATTTATTAAGTCTGTAAAGTTGCAACATATTTTGTTTATTGTGGATGATAATAAACAAAATATGTTGCAACTTTACCGATACTTATGCTCGGTTTGAATACTTGAAAACTCTGAATAAAAATACTTAAGTTTGCTAAAAATGCGTGCAATTTTTACCAAATTAATAACGATATTTTTGTACCGTATATCTCTGATTCAATTATCTTTTTACTCTGTTTTTAGAAATCAAAACTATAATTAAAATACTAATTTCACCGACAATGTCTCCTTCACTATTCTTGTAGCTTTATAGTTACTTGATGAAAGATAACACGTCTATATAAATATAGCTTTCCTATAAAATTAGATGTTAATTATTAAACGCCCAAAAATATTAATTTAAAATATCTGATTTGTACATTTAATTAAGATCTTAAAGTAAAGATAGATAAGACTAATTAACTTGAAATTAATTTACGAAATTAAATTTATTAAAATTAAATTAAAATTAAGTGAAATTTATTTTGAATTTATTCTTGACTAAATTCAAAATAAATATATAAATATTGATTTATTCTTCTTAACAATTAATACGGAATAAAAGTATTATCTTTACGAGGAAATTTAATTAATTAAAAAAATATATGTAACAAACATATAGTATGCTAAATTTTAGCATGGTCATCCATAATTTTATTTCGAGTTTGATTTTCACTACAAATATGCATGTAATTTTTGACATATTTCCTATTAATACATTGATAGACCAGGAGTGACACAAATGTTTTCGTGGAGTCCTTTAAACATTTGTTAAAGGAAATATAATCATCACATACAAATTTGTTTTAACAAGGATTAAAATGTGTACATAGGTTAGTGAGTAACTGAATATTTTAATGGACAAAATATTATAACTTGTCCCTGAAATTATTTTGGGACACCACACTCTAAAAATATATCAACTTACAGATTTTTTAACACAATTTTTATTTAATAAAGCTATGACAAGTATTCAAATAGACACAGATGAGACCACAAGTTTTCACTTAATAGACCTGCCTGCTGGAAAGTAATTCATTGAAACCTCAGCCGTTGTGATTGAGATTTGTTATTGGGTCCATTATGCGTATAAATTAAATTTGCGCCGTGACTGGATCTATGCATCAACCACTGTCTTGATAAAAGCCATTTTGCAAATATCTAGGGAACGGTGGCCACTATTAAGAAAATAAAAGAGATTATTTTGGAGTAAACAGGATTAATTTTATATCGAAATATTTCCATACAAATCGGGTCTATCAATTTAACGCTAGAATATTTTTAATCCGTTTATATAATTACATGTTTTGTTAATCGGTGTCACTTTTTGTAATAACTTCAATAACTTTATGGCACAAACCGCTACAATTCCATTACATCATCAGTTTACTCACATCGATACAGTGATGGTCAAAACAACGAGTACAGTTTTTAATAATTCTGAAAATTCATGTTTTCTTTTTCATTTTCACCTCAATTTGGACTGGAATAATTTCATTCAGGAATAAATTGGCACCATGTTTGCGTTAGCCACCATCTTGATAAATGCCATTTTACCATTCACATTCCCTAGATACACAGGAAAAGGCTGCTACTATTAACAAATAAAAGAGATGTTTCTGTAGAAAATAGGATTCATTTAATTTAAAAAATTTTGTTATCTATGCAAAAAAATAAAACTATAATAGAGTGAATTCTGTAAATTGAAAATATTTTAAATTGAGTGACTAATTTAGCATATAGAACAATAAAAGAGGCCGGAGGAATTTCAAAAATTTACTAGGCGGGTTATAATGAAAGTTATGATAACATTATGTTCAGGAGCAACATATTAGAAAAAAATAAACAAAGTTTTTTTCCTAATTACACGCAAACGAAGTCGTAGGTACAGCTAGCAGTCGATATTTTTAGGATAATTTTCATATTTTACCGAAATTGAAAATTTTATTTTCTCGATTAAAAATATCGACTTTCGAAAACCCCCTTTCTTCCACAAAACAAAATTGTGGCGCACTTACTTTAAGACTATTGCTTGTACAAAAAACATATCAATTTAAGTTCTGATTACCCTAACTTCTTACAACGAGCCGCTATTTTCTACAACAATACCAAATGGTAAAATGTTTCTGTCTTCTTTGTTTTTTTTGTTGGAAGTATTTTGGCTGTATCAGTTTTTAATAGACAAGACATATATCTAAGAAAACTAGTACTGTATTGACAAAACATGATTATAATAGACAAAACATGTATCTAAGAAAACTAGTAACTGTATTTATCTTGCATAAATCAATTATTTACCATTAAAATATACGGGCCATAAACTTTATTACGGGAAAAAAAATATTCAGTTAAAAATATTTCTATAATCCGTTCGTATAGATATATGTTTATTCAGAGTCGCAGTCAACGGGTATTGACCTTTATAATAACTTCAGCAATTTTGTTTCTCAAACTACGGCAATTCCATATATCATCAATTTACTCAGTCTGAGACAATGGTGAGAAGACCAACGTTTATTTTGTAATTCTGCAAATTTCAGTCTTTTTACTTTCACTATAATTTAGGCTAGAATAAGTTCCTTCATGGAATTTTTTTCGTTTTTGATTTAAACCCAAGCAGCACAAAAACAATAATAAGCAATGGTATCATTGAAAGGGGAGTTACCAATAATAACCCAATAAACGGATTCCATTACCTATACCTTCATATGTTTAAAACTAGCTTACCTATATGTCCACTTTCATTCAGAGGCCAGATTCCTACACTCGAAGGTCACTTTGAGGACTTAAATGTTGTCGTGGACGTCACGCTTTGCACTCTTCTGAATAAAAATAGAACGCATTTAAAATTTCAGTGACTTGCTATATAATCGTTTTTTTTCCTTTAAGGAGAAATTGCTTTTAATTTTATCCTATGAATAAATAGCAACTCGATTTACGGAGTAACCGAATAAACCGTATTTCCGTATTTATGCTTTCGGGTAATCAACATAGATGATCACACGAACATTTTAAACGAACGGGTACCGATCGAAATTTTACATAAATAAATATACACAAAGTATTTAAGCTATTCCATTTCCTCCTTTTGTCCCCAGTTCACAACGAATAGAGCAAGGCGATTCCTTAGCCAATCATTTGCTGTAAGTACCGTGTGCTTCGGAGCCTCATCTTTGGCGACGGTTTCAGCTTCTTCAAGAGTCATACATTGATTATGTAGATCATAAGTTCCGGAGATATGTATAGTCCATATTTGTTTGGTGGCATACCTTAAAAATACCCAACTCTGTTTGAACCTGCTTTACACAGTAATTTACTAATATGATTCTTAATTTAAGCACCGACATTATATATTGATACAAGCTGAGTTAAATATTTATCTTCACTGTTAAACGGAGGGTCGAAAACTGGTCGTCCACAATTAGCGTTGCCATATGTAAAACGCGTTTTCTGGAACATTTTGGTTACTGGATGCTGATATGGAATTAAAAATTTACCCTCATACAAGTAACTTTATTTATTATTTTGTGTTTAAACTGTAAAAATCAATATACTGTAATTACTAGTAGTTTAAAATAAAAAAATCTTGTATTTCCAAAGTATAATGTAAACTTTACGATAAAGTTCATTCACTCATTAACTCCTTCTCTGTTTGTTCCTAGCACGCCGCGCTCATTCATAATAGTCAGTCGTTTCTCTTGTTATAATTCACTCGCATGTAATTAGATTGTATGAAAGTAACTAGTTAGTGACCAGTACTTCATTAAAAACTATGGAACGCTGGTTGAAATGTAATAAATTCTCATCAGTTGACTCAAACGAAGGACCCAGCCCTTCGTATTGGTTAAGAAGTAAGTCTCGTTAAATAGCAAAACCAAAACATCGCACGTTTGCAAAATATTACTTTTGGTTTCACGAATACCATTCTAAACGCCGGCGAAAGACCTAAATGCGTTTTATGTTATGAATTGTTATCAATTGAGTCTATGAAACCGGCCAAACTTCTAGGTCATCCAGAAGCAAAATATAGGGAATATTTTTCCAAATCTAAGAAGGTTTTTAAGTTGAAGGCTACTTGACAGGAATAAACTAAACAAGCGATAAAAAAGTCAACTACTAAAACTAACAATGAAACTGCATTTTCATTAGCTTCCTATCAAGCATACTTATTGGTAACAAAAAGTGAACTTATATTATCGACCGAGGAACGAGGAGCGCGTTTCTGCTACGTTGGGAGATAAAGCTGTAAAGTAATAAAATATAATATCTCTTTCTAAATATTATGACAAAAAAAAAGAATTGATGACTTGTCAAGAAATAGAAAAGAACAGTTGATTGAGAACGTAAAAGCAAGCCGATATTATGCTTTACGAATAGATGAGAGCACTGACATTTGTAATGAGGCTAATTTGCTTGCATTTGTCTGTTTTTAACTTGATTAGAGCAACAGAGAATTTTTTTTGTCAACTTCTCCATACGAATATTACAGGCGAAGCGATATTTAAAGTCTTAAACAACTTTTTGTCCATTCATAATATTAAGTAGGATAATTATATGCCAGTAATATTGTAAATTTCCAATATTCCTTCATTACACCATATACGATGGATTTTTTATTAATTTTTACCCGTAATTAATAATTAGTTCATTAAAACTACTTACATACATAATTGAATTTCACCAGGATACTTTTGTGATGCACTTATTTAAAGATTTCCACTTGAAAATTTTGAGTGCTCAATATTTTTGCAATGTACTTTCATTTTCAGCTTATATAGTTTTTTAATAATTTTATTAGCCTCTCACAAACTTAGGTCTTAGAAGTTGATATGAAATAATTGAACGACTAGAACCATAAAAAGGGATTATGGTCAGAACAAGCAATAGGAAGGCGGAAGCCCGGCGTAACGCTCGTAATATAATTGAGGGAAGAAACGCACCGGAGACAATTTTCTCGAAAGTAGCTGTCCACGTTATGAAGTCATCGGCGGTCACGTGCCAAACGTGTGTCAACGCGGACTCTAATGGTGCACAAAACTCATTTTGCCCGACGGCGAATTGACATTTTTATCGCAACATCCTTGCGCTACAGAATCAAGATAATTTCTTTCTTTTTCCCCAAAGGGTTCTTGATTTGCTCACATTTAAATCCAGATTAGCCTTTTGATACATCTTATTGGAAATATTGGGGTTGTTGCATCTTGTTAGGATTAGAAGAAATAGGAGTAATAATCGCAGGAAGTTATTTAATTCACTTACGTAATAGAATATCATATTATTATAAAAATTAAATAACAAAAATCAGTTTATGTTATTTACATAACATTATCTGTTTTTTTACGTTTGTATAAATAATTTCATTTCTTATCTCCAATGGAGTGTTATTTGATTTGTCTTAGTGGGAAAGGCACAGGAGAATGAAGCGAGAAAAATTTGGAAATAACGGGAAGAGAGGGGTGAAGAGTGAAAGAAAGGGATAGAATGAGATGAGTGAAATTAAGGCGGAAGAAAATAGGGATAATAGGCCAGGATGATATATGGGAAGTGAAACGGAGGAATATGAAGGAGTGCGGGAAGGGTACATGGGAACAAGCGGAAAGATGGGTTAAAGAAGAGAGCTTGTGTATTAAGCAACTCCACAATAAAATCCTCATTCGCATCTCAAAAAGTGTAAATGAAGAATGTATGCAGAAACCTACGATACTGATACTTCGCCAAATTTACATCGCTTTGTGCTGGTATTAAAACGGGCATCAAAAAAGTCAGAACCGCACTGCGCAAACAACAGCACGATGACTGTCAGCTTTAGTGAGCGAAGTAGGTATCCGTCATGCCAGTTATGATCTCCATAAGCTACACTTACTGTCGTGATTCGGTTCGATACATCACCTTAATATCATCATCGCTCAGATATACTTCGCAAATTATATTCTACTGTTTCCACCTTTTTCTATTTCGCCTAAAAATTGTATTTACTCGATACTTTTTTAATTTAATATCTTAATAAACTATAGGCTTCTATAAATATTTTATTTAAAAAAAAAATTAATAAATGCAAGTCTGGCCGGTGAGTTAAGGATGCTGCATCTCGTTCGGAGTGAAGTTAATTTGTTCGCCATAATACGTCACTAATATGGATTTCCTTGTATAATAGATCCCTAATTAATTATATATGTTATGTTCTTGTAAAAATCTTTAAAATTATGCCATTTAGATATCGTTATAAATTTCCTGCAACCGTTGCCTAGGCTTTTGAAAAACATGTTTTGTCATAATTTTTGCTCAGTACTTTCGGAGTGGGAATGGGAAAGGAAAAATTTACGTTTTTATTTTTTAGAATATTTCTGAAGGTATATTAACTAAATTTATGGAATATTTAAAATCCTCATAACTAACTCTCACTAAATGTACCTAAAGTTTTAATTTTTTTCTCAAATAATTTATTGGCCCATGCTTCTTCTCTTCCACGTTTCTAATTAAATAATTAATTACGTTCCAAAATTTTAAATTCTTATATGTATAATTATTAGGACGACAAATCGGAGGACACATGAGTAATCTTAGTAATCCGTTTTTATTTTGAGGTAAAGACAAATTAAGAAGAGTTTTATTAAATTAATAAAAAAGCAATTTGAACGTTTGTACCGATGAGTGTATTGTATCTTATTTTAACTTTTCAACTTAATTTACGGGTGTCAGCCCCGCCCTCTATGATCACGCGTATGGATGTCATAGATATGGATGTCATAGAGAGAATATATAAAATAATTACATATATAATTATATATAAAATAAACACCCCAATCGGATCAAGCAGATAAAATTTAATGAAAATGAAAACATACACATATACAAACAGTTGGGCATATCAATAAATTACCCACTTTTGCTTTCACCATAATTGGTGCTTAATTCATTTGTATATACCTGTATACAGCTACGTGCATGAACTTACTTAACCACCTACTTACTAATAACCTAACTGTTTAATGCATCTGTATATACCTGTAAAGTTGTTCTACCTACCTACTAATATATTAGTTGCGTCATATTTTTGTAATTACTTTTACGTGATTACCTATCTGCCTACTTATTTTCTATTTATTTAATGCCTTTGTATACGCCTGATTTTACTCATCTATCCAAGTATCGTATGTATAATTTTGTAGATTACTTTGTATGCTTACTTGACTATTAATATTCTATGTATTTCACGACTACGTATTTACATGTAGACATTTGTCTATCTTCTGACTGATGTCTTAGTTAGTTAATGCCTTAGTATATTATTGTACATATTTG
This sequence comes from Druceiella hillmani, assembly GCA_039881145.1. NCBI lineage: Eukaryota > Metazoa > Arthropoda > Insecta > Lepidoptera > Hepialidae > Druceiella > Druceiella hillmani. The sequence continues at coordinate 1,309,097 of JAYKKI010000055.1, forward strand.
CTTAATATTATTTTTTAACCCTGCTATTGAGGAGTTTCCGTTTCTACTTTCATCATCAGATTAGGTATTTTGACTTTTTGTACCCAGACGACTCATTAAAGCAAATAAAATGAGCTAAAAATGGATGAGTCTATCGCCACATTCTATTTCGATTTCACGCCTTGGGATATCAAATCAGTTCAAACTTGGTTTCAAATGATCCTTTTTCCGAAGTTCACAATTAACATGAAACAACTAGAACATTAGTAAACACATAGTTAATTTTATAAAAGTGATTACAAAAATATGAAGCGTCTCACAAATTAGTAGGTAGGTAGGAATGTATGTACGGGTATATATTTACGTGTGAAACAATTAGGATATTAGTAGGTAGGTAGCTTAGTAGGTAAGTAGAGGTAGGTAGATGTATACAGATATTTACAAATACGTGAAGTACCAATTACTGTGAAGTCAAAAGAGGGTAACGTTATTGATGTATCTGCCTGTTTATATATGTGTATATAGGCATACATGAATATTTTCATGTACATTAAGTTCTATCGGCCTGGACTGATTTAGGCATTTATAATTTATATGACGATTGTATTAACTTACTCCCATCCTAATATATTTATATGATTCTTTCCATAAGTGATCTCTAAAATATTTTATTTTAACTCCTCAAGCAGCAAAAGTACATTTTTGTTTGATGAAGATTCTCAAAAACCATCTTCGTAGTACATCATCAGCACCTGCTCTTTTATGTGAATTAAATAATAGTTTAAATTTCAAAAGGAAAGCTTTTTTATTTAGAAATTGTATTTTTCTTTTCATAATGTGTGGGCGCAAATATTTCAAACAGTGGAGTTAATTTGGTCAACAAAACATTTAACCGAGATATTAATAATGAGTCTAAGTATTATTCCAATGTAAATCCATTCGGATCGGTTTGCTCTAGCAAAAATTTATGGAGAAAATCTCTATTAGGAACTACTCAATTGGGAAAATATTTTCATCAACATAGTTTTAGTGAGGGCCTTGCTCAAATATATGAAATAATTTTTGCATTCTGCTCTAATAAGTAGACTAAAAGAAAAATAAACTAACAGAACAAGATTCAAAAATAAAACAATTTAGACTTCCATTTCATTCCAGACACAAAATTGTATAAATGTATTCAAGCTAAAAATTTCCCTCTTCTGTATTCCAAAATCAGACCCAACGAATTTATGTAAGAGTATTAATTTCAGAATTATTTCACATTTTTTTCCAATTTTTACACTCAAACTTTGATCTCATAATTTTTAATTTGAGTTAATTGAAGAAATATTAGTAAATTGATTCGACAAGCTGTAGAATAAAAGTAGAAGTTATATTTGTAGCCTAGAACCTCAGAGTTATTTTTTATATTCTCCATAGATTGTTCTAGAGCCCTTTGGGCTGTTACTTTTTATTGGGTATCAATCAAGTATGCTATTGACTCTATTTAAAATTGTTTTCATGATTATTATAGTTTTGAGTATTATTAAAAAAAAATATGCCCTTCTTTAAACAGAACATTTCCTTAAATATATTGACACGAGGGTGGCCATGAATGTCTACCTAATAAGAAACTCAAAGGTTGTTGTGTCAGTTTAAAAATTTAATCTATTTTTTCCAAATTTTTTGAATAAAATTTACGGGGAAAACCTGTAATTCAGGATAAATATTCATTTATTTAAAAATAATAAAAACTAAATAAGTTTTACTCCTTTTGGACTTGAAGATATCGTCGCGATGGTGTGTTAGGTTGATTACAAGGCATACGGCCTTTGACGATGCAGGGCACCGCAGGGACTCAAGTCTGATTCCCGGCAGTTCGTCGAACGGGGCTGGACTGGTGTTATGGTTGGCTGTAAGAGACTGCTCTTGTAACAATAAGTCCGCCATATGTATCAATTAGATACCTTATAGTAGATAAATAAACTTTGCTGGTTTTCATTAACATAATGGGTCTCGGCCGGAGACTTGGTACTTGAATCCCTATTCCAATTCCTTAACCCGATGCTGCAATGTTATGGTTAATTTAGTATATGTTAACTGTTATCTCGGTCATTAATCAACCGATTTGGATTATTTTTTTTTAATATCCCCAATACAGGGGCAAACAAAATTGGTTAGAAATCGACAATGGAAATTGAAGGTAAAACTTAGAATTTTCCAACAAAGAAAAGCACGGGTGCCGTGATTGAATGTGAATGATATAGCTAATTACAACTTTATAATAAAGTCTCTATAGTTTTATATGACTAAGGTAGATATATAAAGATATATATGGTACAACAAGACATTTATATAGAATGTGCAGGCAAACATAGGTCTGAACCACTCACTATAGTGAAACAGAAAGCGGGTATGTGATTTATTTGTTTGTATGTATAATATGTATGTATGTATATATAGATTTGTAAGTATGTACCAGAAAAAATTTAAAATGTAAATAGATACATATCTCAAGCTCAAGACTAAATGAAATCAAAACTAAAATCAAGTATTGTTTAGATTCCAAGCTAGGCTACATTGTTTACAGATATTGAAAATTAGACGAAAGACGTAAAAAAATTTATTATCTTCCACTTAATTTTGTATAGATTATCAGAGCTCTCAAGGGGAATATAAATGGTCGAAAATATTTTAGATACAAATATTTCAGATATTTGGATATAAGCAGACTCAATATTTAAATTAAATCCTTTTTATTCACCGTTATACTGAATATAAAATTTAAGAAACACCGCTTTACCCGTTTTGAAAATGTAATATTCTCTCTAACTTATTGAAATATTTTGGTAAGAAAGTATAAACTTTCGCTTCATCACTGTTAAGTTGAAATAGTTACCTACTTAAATGACAATTTTTTTTAGATTACTTAAGTTTTACACTTCGCATTTTCGATAAAATTAAATATTCCTTTGGCTTGTCATAAGGCTTTCGGCCTTTGACAACTCAGCGCATCGCGGTGGCTAGAGTTCGATTCCCGGCCGTTTAATGTGCGAAGTTGGACGGGTGTTCTGATTGGCTGTAAAAGATAGCTCTCATAGCGATAAGTCCGCCATATGTATTTATTGTGTACATTAAAATATATAAACTTATTAAATAAAGTGCTATATATTTCAAAGGTTTTTATATATATTTTTTCCTTTCCATTGTTTTTGAACTCACATAAAGTGGTAAATGTTTCGCTAACATTTAGTTACCATCGAAATAACTGCAATTAAATTTTACCTCAATTCCAAGCTAAAACGTCTCCAAATCGGGTGGTTTTTTTCCCTTTCGATGCTCTAATTAGTTCTTAAACGGTTTTTTCTTAGCATATTTTCGTGTTACACCTACTGGATACTAATTAAATTGTTTTCATTCTTAAAGTAAAAAAACAGTGAATATTTGGACATTACTCAGCAATGCAGTTTTCGTCATGACTAAATATTATATGTCAGCGAGAATAAATATTTTTGAAGAAAAAAATGTTTTGAAGATCATTAAAAAATGATTCTGGGCTGTAAGTTTCATGTTTATAAAGAAAACTGCTTCTTCGACCGAAGTGGGTTTTAGTCGGAGAATTCAATATGTTGTGAGTAAGAAGGACGTGGCAAAACACCACAAATAAGTTTGCTATTTTTTTCACCCATTTTTCTCACTGCATTAAATCGAAAACTCTGTGTATTTAATAACCACTATTCATTATTTATAATTGTTATTGGTCCATATTCGGACGCAATTTTGATGCAAGCATTCCATTTAATCGCAATAGACATGAGAATTAAAATGTTGTCCCTAATTTAATGTCTCTATTTAATTATTCCTAAATAATTCACAAAGCAACGTGTTACGAATAATGACTTAAGAGTTGCTTTAGGTACAACCATTATTAATTTTATTTTGTGGTATCAAATCGAATTCATTTCTCATCTCCCGTGATAACTCATATTAAGGAAAATCTCGGTCAAGAGCAAAAAAATACAATTAAGAGTGAGGCATACATGGTTCCCAAATACATTCTCTTCAGATTTTCTTCAAATTTTCATCCTAAATTCTTGATCTATTTATAGGACATCACATATCTTAATTTTGCTCCAGTCTCATTTTTTTTCTAAATGAACACAGGGCTACTTTCGTTTTTTAAGCGGTTAAACTCAGAACTAGATTCTCTAAAAAAGGGGAGAGTGTGCTTGGTTTAGTGAAAAGAGGCCAAGTGGTTAGTTGGATCAAATTGTGAAACATTAAAACAACTTTTTCATAAAATATAAATTTGAAAGTAATGTCAATAAACAGCACATAATTCAAATGTACATACGGCTAGCACACTTCACACCTCTTTGTAAAACTAACAGAGGTGTAAGGTATAATCTCTAAAATCAAAATATAACATTAGCACAACACGGCGCACGTTCGTACCCATAATTTAAATGCTTTTGTACGATTTGATGAACCCCTTCTATAGTCTATGGATTATTATTACATAAGACAAATACTTAACTAACTTTTTAAGGTAGATCATATGTCACTATAAATGTATGTAATTGTCTCTAACGAGCAATTCAGTAACTAATTTCTGGTGGTGTCAGCTGAAACCATCAGTAAAAAGATGGATACCCTGTGTATATGTAAAAATGATTGGCAACTCTTACATTAGGCGACAAATTTATTTATATTTATTGGTTGCAACTAATGCACTTTCATATTTTATATATCTATTTTCCTTTTTTTTTGCACGTTCCCCCTTATCAAATTCTAATGCAAACATCTATAACATTTTTTTTGGTCTGCCATTGAAGTTTATTTACTCCTGATAAATATCTTCTTTTCTCGAGGTTAGTCACTGTGTCTAATAACTACTATAATGCAGACATCCAGTTATTACTTTAATTTGTCTTGAATGTTTATTCTTGCACGAATGACAGTTGGCTATATTGTCTCGGTTCAGTAAATTAGTTAGCTCCTTGTAAATTTCTTAGGTTATACTAGTTAGCTTCCTGTAAACTTTTTGTTCACTAATTTTGTAAATCTTATTGTAGCTTAATGCTATGATTCACAATTATTTTACTTTAAGGCTCAAGCTTGTATTAAAACCATTAAAATACTCAACATATTCAACTATTACTAATGGTTTCTTCTTTCCCGTTCCAGAGACTTGAACTTGTACTTCTTGTTTTCATGGATGTTGGTGTTAGTGTAATATTTAGTTATTTTTTCTTCTTGTATCCTTTAATCTAATCCGCTTGCTTTTCTCTTTCATTTCCTACCACGGTTCCTCTTCATTCGTAAAATATTCTATAACATTGGGAGTAGGTTTTGGTTCCTGTTTTTAACTTCAACAGTGTATTTGTATTTCTGTTAACAAAATTTCAGTTTTATTTCAACGACAACTGCTTTATTTTTTTTTCATTGACATGTGCGATGTTTACTATTTTATAAATAATTTTAGTAGCGCGTATTTGTTTTTCTTGTATTAATGTATTATTTTGTTGAGCAAGCAATGCTTTTCAAGTGTAGGAAGCCTTAGCATATCACGAATTGGCTGTTGATCTTCTTGGTGCTGACATTCGGCGTTTTCTTTTAATGCAAACTAAGAATGGAAAATGATGTCCACATAATCGAAATAAATTTCGGTGGTAAACATTTAATATTTGCTAATCATCTCACATTGAATGAAATCCCACATTAAAAATGTGAAAAATTTAGTGCATATTTCACAGTCGTTGATTGGGTGTGAATATCTAGATTCACCATTGGAAAAAGGTGTGAAACTCTTAAGAGGATTTCAATTTAGAAGATAATAAAAACTTAGAAAAAATTAACTTAAATAGAATTGCTGGCAAGCTATGATAAATAAAGTATATACAACTTACTAATAATAAATAATGTAACGAGGTGAGTACAAACAAGGTGCGGGAACTTTCATGGGCGAGCCACATTATCACTTGCCCTACTTTTGTTGTCATACACGTTGAAATGATTCCATTTATCATTGAGACTTAGTACGATATTACACTCAAAAATAGTACCTACTTCAATTTTGGTTTTACTAACTTAAATTCTATTTCTTGTGTACTTTAGTCAGTCATCGCAGGCCATTGTAAACATCTTCGAACCAGCAATAAAACAATTAAATACAAATTATAATGATACTAATTTCTTTCTTTTTTTAATTTGTGTTTTTATTCCATATAAATATTATATTATTAGGAATTATATAATTATTAAAATAATAATTACAATTATGCTTATAACCTCATATCTTACCATATATGCATAAAAGGCTAATCTGATATGCAAATAGGCATTCATATAATTAATTAATTCATAGCTTGCCCCCAAGACGGAAAAAGTCGACACGGTGTAAGAAGCAGTAACGGTAACGGTAAGATGTCACAAAGTAAGCATTAGCTGTTGGGCACGATTGCTATGACTGATATGAAAATTTATACATGTGGAAATAACTAAGCCTTCCTTCCGCGTATATCGAATTGAGTCAATATCCGGTCTGATAATTTGCACCATTTGCTTGGCAGGCGGCTTCTTTTACGGTATCGCTGAAATAAATTCGCATTTATCAAGGGCATATATCATATCAGTTTTTTTTTCTTTTCTTCTATACCGTAACGGTCTCATTGCGGTACCTAAGAATATAAATAAAAAGTTTTATTTTATACCTTGACGGAATAATCTTAGCAAATTTTTTATTTTATGCCTTGACGGAATCATCTTAAAAAATTTCAAAATGTGCCGTCATATCATTGACGTCCTCCCGCAGCTTCATTTGGTAGTTCTTTCACCATTTAGTGGTTTTCTGTTTGACAGTACTGAAATTGAAGTCTGTGTATATTTGTTAATTATACTGTAGGAAATGTTTTATATTATTCCCATAGTTTTACCCCGAAAATTTTCTAACGTATTATCCGAGCTAACGGACTCCCATATTTTAGTGCCATATGTGGATATTGGTTTTGGGGTGGTTTCAGAAATTTCCATTTTACTCGTCGGAAAAGAACTGAGATTTCCGCCCTGTTAACTAATACAATCTTCATAGTTTACAATCAAGGTCTTTCACGTTCACGCAAGGTGAGTCGTCCATCGAGGTGTTTTCTCAGGTAGTTGGCGTTTCGGCCTGTGGTACTCCTTCGTTATGTAACTTAACCTGCGCACAAGTCAGCTTCTGAGGGTGAATGTAAAAATGTACTGATTTATTTCGGTGTGTATTTATGCGCCATTTAGTGAGCAATTCCTGGATGTCTCTAAGGTACACCTGTAAAATAGTTCATGAAACGCTAAGTTTCATATCATCCACCTAAGAGGTAGGTTTATAGGTTGGAAAATTAACGGTAAACATTAGATACAACACTGAACTGAATATGAATGAACTGAATATGGAACGGGAACGTTAAAATGGTGTTAAATTATAAAAACAATGTATTACCTTTTTGAATACGTGACGAGAGTGTTACGAAAAGTTTGATCGGACGAGGCGAACGGAACTTGAGAGGGAGATATAAGTTAGTGAAGACAGAAAGAGAGAGAGAGTTACGTTTCGTATATTACTATAGGGACAAGAGAGAGAGGTGCGAGCACACATTTTCTTTCTCTTTTGCTCTCATAGCTAGTTATGTTTCGTATATCTAAGACACAGTGCAAGCCTATTGTCTGAATAGTAGTATAGTGCAAACCTATTGTAGAAATGGTTGATTAACATATTATTAACTTACAGCAAAATGGCTTAAATTAATTTTAAATTGGGTATTTTGGCTTCCAAAATATCATGCAATTATATTTGCAATGAATTCCAGCAATTTCAATTCCATTATCCTTCCGAACTTATTAAATTGCACTAGATACTTGAAATAAAATCTACGTCACTTTAATATTCAAAATTAATTGAAAACAAATGCTGGAATGCAATGATTTTATAGAAGTTATAAGCTGTAAAATACCATTGCATAATGAAATAATCATCGGTGACCGTTAAGGTCCTATTGAAGGTCTTTTTAAATGTTCATAATAAGCAAATAGAAAAAATTCTTCAAAGAAGCGAAAATTTATGCAAAACCTTTGCAGTAAGGCATAAAAATTTTGAATAATGTGTTTGAAACAAAAAAAATGTTTCGGTTACTTGATTTGTTCGAAGAATTTCCTTGTAAATATTTTTAGTCGTTAGCTACGGATAATTCTGTGGGTTTGTATGAACGATGGTGACAGATGGAAATGCGGATATATCTGAGATCTCATAAAATTTTCGTTTTTTAACTCTAAAAATAATTAGTGCTTATTTTCATAATAAACTAACACCTATGCTTGCTTTTTATAAGGGTAAATGTTAACTTGAATATTTTTAGATTTAAGCGAAAGTTAATTTCTAAAAAATTAAAGGAGTTTTGTTTGAAAGGCGTATTTTAGATATTCATATTCATCAAAATCAGTCCATTTACATTTTATAGCTTGTCATTTGAAAGCAATATTACAAATATTATATTAGAAGTAGAGTATTTAGACTATTGATTTCTTAAAAATCTCCAATAGGACCTCTCGGCAAATAGTATAACGAATAAATTTATAAAAATTCATAAATAGCTTTTGGTTGAAATTCTTCAAAATAGCTTTATATACAAACAGAGCCAGAGGGATAAATGATAATTTATTTACATATTTTTAGACCTATAAAAATCTCTCAACAAAAGTGGTTAAAATATAAGCTAAAAAATAAACTTTCTGAGTGGGCGGCTCTTTGATGTTTTTTTTAAATAAAAATTAATAGTTTGAACAACCATCAAAGCCATTTATAAATCCATTTCATTACACTTGTTACTTAGTTGTGATTCGAATATAATAACAAGGCAATGGATATATGTTGAGAAAGAGGATATTAATATTAATATATGCTTTATTATAATTAATATGTACACATAAATATTTATGGACGCTTAAATATTTACAGAACCGTAATAATGCGAGTTTTTCTGTTATTTATAAAGTTCATTATCCTTCATCGACCGCTTTGCTGAAGTATTTTTGTCGAATCAACGATTTATTTTTAATTACAACTAAGTCGTAAAATGTTTTATAGACATACCAATAGGTTAACATATTTTGGCTATTTGAAAACTTAGCTAAATTAAATACGTTGTTAATAAAATCGAAAGTCGATACTAGCAATATATGACCAATGCACCAAAATCAAGTGGAAAAGGGAATTAAAACTGTACGTTCAGAGTAAATGTATTTACTCTGTTTTTAAGTCATTGTAAAATTTAAAAAGTATTTTAAAAAGGCTTAATTTGTGTTTTATTATATGATAATTATAAATCAAAACATTATTCATATTTCGATATAATTTATATACAATATCAATTTCAATAGGTATTTGCACATATTGTAAAGTAAAATTCAATCTAAATTTGACATTTCCTAATTAATTTTTCCAATTATTTTATATTGGTAAAATTAATTAGACATCAAGCGCTATTTCTATGCAACTCCATTAATATTCATAAATATAAATTATATTTAATCTAAACCCTAAGTGTATTATGTTTGCAATAGTAATAACATTACATTTGCAATAATTATGACATTGTGCAAGGCACATATTCGTCATGTTGAAAATGCTGTTCACCTCAAAACTCCTTGTAATATGAAGACAGCTAGTGAAATATGCCATCATCATATTCCATCATAAATACTTGACTGTTTTGACAAATGGTATTGTGAATAATATATTGCACCCCAGTAGAAGTAAGAAATATATAGAAGCGCGAAATGTAAAAGTATTCTATATAAACGACATGACTGGACAGAGATGAATAGTTATATTTACATATGCGAGTGTATACAAGCAATTTGACTTGTATCAACGTAGACCAATATTTGTTCTCAAAATGTATTCCATTTTCTTTTCTCGTTCCTTCGTTTGTGACATTGTCAAATGAAATAAATGTTTATTGTGGGAGCAACTCACAACAAATGTTTCACTTCTTTATTCCAGATTCATACTTTCTGCATGTAATAAAATAACTTATGTAAATAGGCAGGTTAATGACATTATGTATGAAAGAAGCGTAGTAAAAGCCTCGTTTATATAGCTTTTAATAAACGAATCTAATTTACGATCTAGTCCGGAAAAAATAGTCTTATAAATAAATATCTAATTTCTGAAAAAAAATTGTTTACTCTTAAGAGCCTATTGAAATCTTTTAAAAAAATTCTAGGTTGATTCTATAGGATACTGGTAGATAAATGACAAATTTTATCTTAAACTCTTTTTTATATTATTTGCGTTTACGATAATATTAAACATGTAACAATTTTGTTGTCTGCATTGTTAGGTTTTACAGACAGAAATTTAATTTATAAAATTAATGTAATTAAAAAAGTATGTTAACTTCCATCAAACTGAATACGATTAGAGAATACGAATAATTAAACAAGAATTGTTATGTACGAGTAGAAATCACCCTGATAGGAGGAATTCGTACACATTTATGTATTTATAAACATTTAAGGGTACGGAATATTTCCGTTAAACTTTATAAGAACATAAATTTTTACAAGGACATTTATATAGCCAAAAATTAATATTAACTGCTATACCTTTTATAGGGGCAAGACATGGTATATATTTAAAAAAATTTAAGAAATAAGATCATTTTTATAATTATCCTCTAGTCTACCTAGTTTTATGAAAATCCTATTTTGGTCTTAAAATTATGATAGTTATGATTGGATATATTTGGAAACGAGAGGGAAGAAGGACATATTTAGCATATTTTCAGTACATCTTTGAAGATATTAATATATCTTGAATGTTTGATATACATCTTAAAATATTTTGGCATTTAATCTTTGGGTACGATATCCTACACTATATATTAAATCAAATTAATTTACTGCTAGCTGTTGAAATATATGAGGGTTAATATGTCATATATTATCTTGCCAAATGTCAAGTTAGAAACATCAAGTAGATTTTGAGAAAAACAGCTGTAAACGATAGGCAATACGTGAGTGGTCTTATAAGGGTTTTGTTTTTACTTTTAAGATACTGAACCCTAAAAACCATTAAGTACGATCAGATTTCACACTACTAATATTTTGTTTATAATCCACCCTACAAAAACGTGTTTCTATTAAACTAAGTACAAACATGAGTACTAAGTACAAAACTTCCATAAATATTTTCTTTAACCATATAATGCAACACACCCAATATTATTTTCTTTCATATAAATATATTGCCTAATATATTTCGTACTGGCGTTAATTTATCATGATTTCTCAAAAACTGTGGTCGACAAATTTAAGTTTTTTATAAATACTTTAGGTTTTATAAATTTTAAAAATTTATAAAAACTTAAAAGGGAACAACATGCAAATGTAATACTGAACATTAAGATTAAAGTACCGATATATACTTCGGGTATCAAACAATCTACCGAGAATTTGAATTTAAACCATTTCATGTTTGTATATTTTATGGATCGTTATCGATGTAAGGTACCACAATTATTACTTTTAGAGAGTATTACCATCATTTTAAGATATTCCGTAAGCAGGTTTACCTATAGGTACACTTAATTTAATTCTGATACCTAGAAACTCTAGGCTTTGTTGAAACTCAACTGTTCTCTTGGGATTTATCAGTCATAGGGATTAAACTCTAAAAAGCTACTGATTGTCATCGTGGTCGAATCTCCTATTTTAGATATTTGCCGTCAGTTTTAAGATAACAACGAGATATTTAATAACAGGATTACATTCACGAAATTTCCTACAAAATCTACCTATTTCTATTCACTGTTCTTTTCGGTAATTCCATGTATTTTCTATTAACTGAGTAATGTATAATTTTTAAAATGTATCAAAAACTTTAATCAGCATTTGCATGAGCATCTGTAGATGTCACGGAAATCTGCATGTGTAACATCTCTAGTGAGAAAGGCTAGTTATTTTTAATGTTAATTCAAAAATGAAATTAGTTGTATTCAAGTAATTTCGTTTTTGAATGATGTTATATAGAAAAAATCAATAAAAAAAGAACTCTATAATTTATTTTAGCTCTAATGTTTTTCTTAATAAAATTCAATTGTTATTTCGTAATCGATTTTCAAAGCGGAGAAAAAATTTGTATGCTATACTGTGAGAACTACTCTCAGGTTGGGAAATTCGATATATGTGGTATGAGTTAAAACACGCTAAAATAAAACTGTCAAACCATATTGCGTTATGAAATAGGGACCTAATGGATATCCCTAAGGAACTACTTTAAATTCAATTTTCGCCAAACTTAAAATTAGTTGATTGTATTGATTAATATTTGATTTAACAGTTTTACAGAAGGATATAGGGCATGTTTTTGTGGACATTTTTAGCAATATCTAGAAATATTTTTGATAAAATTCAGATGAAAATTGTGCGGAAATTCTTTTAAGTTGCTCTTTCAATTGATATTTTTGGAACTCCGTGACAAGTGTCGATAAAAAACGGATCGAAATTGGCACTGATGTTTGAAGAAAGAGGAAACGTCTCAAAAATAAAGAAAAAAATTACTTGTTACTCTTATCTATGTTTCACAATAATTTTAATGGAGAATATTTAGAAAATATGAAATAAGGATTATTAGCACTGCTAGATTTTGTTACCAAACTGTTGTATGGAATAAAATACTTAGGTTTTAAATTAGTTATAGTCAATAAGACATTCGATTGATCATGAAAGGTGAATTATGACGTAATTCTATGAGGTTTTTCATTTTTTTTTTAATTTGAGTCAAAATATTCCGTTCAACAAATCTAATATTTATTTCAAAAGCTTATATCATCATGGTGCTTACTCACTCTTGCACCTACAGATTATCAACAGCTTATTAATTAGTTAATAGATTATCTTTAAGTCACTTCATGAAGAGATATAAACATAAAATTAGGAATGTTTATTGTACCGCTGTAAGAAAACTGGGCAAATCATTATGTTTGCCTGTTACAACATTAAGCTTGTCCGAGATAAATTCTATCTCTATAACGTTTTGACTGTACTATAGGACCTATGAAACCACTAGAATTTTCTTTTTGTCTAATTCTGGTTGTTAAACCCACAAATTCAAGTATCAAAATTATCGGTCTATTCGAAAGAAATGAGTGCGTCACTTGCGGCTTCTGAACTTTTATGTGCATGTTTTAAATATAAATTAAGTGCAGAGTTTCTAAACTTCATAATATCGAACTTTCTCTGGAAAAAGGAATGCCTTAGGTACACCGTTGGACGAACAGGTGAATGATGTTATTATAGTTCCATTTATTCATCTTGACTTAAGACATTCTTACACTACGGACATTTTTAATAGGTACCAAAAAAAAAAAAAAGAAATATATATATATATATATATATATATATATATATATATATATATATTAAGCTCCCTGAAACTATAAAAGCTAGCGATAAGTTTAATTACAGATGAACTTTAGATCATAGAACGTAATTAAACAGATCGAAAGGAAATGGTAAGAAGTATTTAGTATAAAAAACTTATTGAAAAGTTTTATAGTTATTAAGGATGTTTTAATGTACATTATTCTAGTTGGAAATGTTTATTACTATGATATTAAGATTTAATTAATGATTTAAAGGAGAACGCTGACCAGTCTCATCAGTTATTCTTAAATTTTATAATCCTTGAAATATTAAAAATAATATTTTTATTTATTATACGTTATGTAAATAAATTCCGTAAGTTCCCAAATTATGTGAACAAACTCCGTGGGTGAATTAGTAGGAGACAAAATAATCACCGAATCTTTTTAATATAATAAAGAAGAAAATTTTCATTGTTTTGTTTTTAAAGAAAAAGCTGTGCAAGAATTTATCTATCTTTTACAGAAAAGCAACTCTTACTATTTGTAAAAATTAACCCAATTGCTTCATGCTTTTAGGAGCTGGAAGTCTTTAACAGTTAAATACACGAAGAGATTACTTGGATGACCATAGTTACAAATAATAGTGCATAACAGTGACAAAAGAAAGAGCATTGGAGCAAAAAACAGAGATAATAAAATACAACAATCGCAAAACAGCAGTAATTGGGTTCCCTGCGGAAAGCTACAAAATAAAATACGCACAAATTATTAATTTAATTCAAATTCCTCGAAGGGAAGTATATCGTGTAGGAGTCGATTTATTTAATTTTTTCAATCACAATCTTTTCTGTAAGGCTCAGTATTGCTTATTTATTACATATACTATTTAAAAATAAAAGGTTTACTGTGACTTGGACTAAATACTCTTTGAACTCTATTGTCTTAGCGAAGAAGCGTACATTATCTCACTTCAATACATAAACAACAAAAAAATACACAAATTGTGACACTTAACTATAATGCAGCAGTTATAATGACTATTTGCCTGTCTTTACGTTCGTTTACAACCTAAGAATTATAACGTACACTTTTCGCGTTTTTTTTCTTTTTGGCTATTTATGGATTGTCAACATTATTTAAAAAAACGACAGTAAAATAAATGTAAGAGAGAACGTACAGAAATTTCTTTACAAAATGGAGACCACTTAAGCAAAGATAAGTTTACCAAATACATGTACCCGAATCGCTTTGCATCCAATCACTGAGTTCTATCTCAGTGATTGGATGCAAAGTCTGTTATAAACTTATTGAATGGATCTAAAAGTAATGGAGCACTAAAACCCGCAAATTTTAAGGAAATATGGGTAGATATATTTACTTAGATTGCTGGTTATTGTGGGGGATTTTCCTGTCAAATTAGAAATAGATCGTTTAAGGACAATTCACATGGTGATGCTTTGTAAAATTATTCTTTCGTAAAATTTATTATTGAAACAATGATTAACTTGAAGTATTCAGATTACTTTAGATAATTAAATGATTGCTTAAACATTTAATTATCTACTAATCACTTATTAATTTAAGTAGTCTGAAGACCAGCTCCTACTCTGATCAAGTTGCTGAATTTTCGATATGTCATTTTATTGTCATCCAATATTTAATTAAACCACTTAAAATGTATCGCAGTTGAAACGGATAATTACTTTCTGTGCTCTCTAAATATATTTTTACGTACAATTTCCACCACTTATCCATGTCAACAATATGTCTAACTAGGTCTTACTATTAAAATTAAAATTGTAAAAAATTCATGAGTCACCGTGCAATCTATTTAATAATTTCTTTATTTATTGAATATATTTGGCGTTAATTTTGTAGAAATTCATTATTCACAATTAAATGAAACTACGTGATGTAGCATTATTTCTATTTTCTTTAATTTCTTTACCACGACCTAGGTTTCGTTCTATTACAACATCTTCAGGTGGGATATTAGCAAAGATTGACTAATGTAAATGTAACTCGTAGAATGAGTTAATATATAATATTTTTGGCCTTAGTATAGGAATAACCTCATTTATTGCAAATAATTTGTCCACTTTAATACATGAAACAAAGAACTTTATTTCTTGATTTGCTTTCTTGGAAAACACTTGTAATTAAAATAGAAGTTTAAGATTATCCATACTTTGAGAAAGATTACAGACTACATATCATTCTACTACGATTCATAGAGGGCAAATATAAAATAATAAAAAAATTAACAGAAATCGGTTAACACCATTTAAACGGTGCACGGTAGACAAACGGGCTTACTTATTGACTAATCATTCTCTTCGTTGATACGTCCTCGAAACCGTCAACCAATTGTAAAATGTAATTAAAAAAGAAATAAATGGTGACGGTTTAGTAATTCCAGTCAACGAAAACATGATGGAATAAATAATGTAAATATCAGAGAAAGTGTTCACTTTCAAAGTGACACTTTCTCTGAAAGTGTGAACACTTTCTTTGATATTTACATGATTATATCTTCCCCTATGCAGCAAAAATATTGACGCGTACATATAGGAATTAAAAATAAATGATAAATTAGAGATAAACTTATATAAAATATTAATCTTAACCAATTCCATTACATTATCGTCAGCATTGACACAACAGTCCGGCTTTTTTTAGAATCTTCCTCATAGTGCTTTTTTCGCATAAAAATTGTTAATTCGCGATTTTATTGATTGCAAGTCTTTCTTAAAATACATTTTTTGCCTTGAGTTATTTTATTGCAAAGATCAAATATTTAAAATGTCAATAAAGTATTTTTATACTTCCAAAACCGTTTTTTTCCATCAAAATACATTAATATGGACAATATCAAAGGATGTTGATATATCAAGTCTTAAAATTTTTAGACCTTAGAGATATGCATATATCTCGTTGATGACTAAAAGTTTAGTCAATTATTAATCACTTAATTAATATATAGTCACGTCTACATTTAACTGCACTATCAAGCAATACTCTATGAATGAGTTAAATATTTCAAATAACGTCACCCAGATCCTTATTTTCTCCTGTGCCAATAGTATATTTAAGTATTTAACCTTCAACGCTATTTTTAGCAGACGATACTGCATATTATATTCCCTTCAAATACTGACCCTATCGAAGATCTATTAACTTGTCCACCTGATACTGCTGCAAGTAAAAATTCAAGGTAACCGAAGGTGATGAATTGAATTAAATCGCGAAGATCGTACATCTTCTCATTTTTCAAGTACACCTGATCACGTAGGGGCAAACGAAATATACTAGCCAGTTTACTTCTTTGTTGTGTATTAGATCTCCATAGAGTGTAGCCTGGAATTACACGTTTGATCTTGATAACAATTAAAGTCAAACATATCTTCATTAAATCCTTACAAGCCATCCTTACAAACAATTAGAATAAAAATATATCCCGCTGGATTATAGTTGTAGTCAACAAATTTGATGATTTTCGAGATGATTTGCAAATTTAAACACGAGATCTGCAAGAACGATAAACTTTTAAATTTAGTAAATATTATTTCTCAATAAATACATATATATAGATAACAAAGTTATTGCGCCACCGAAATTAATTTCTTGTGAAAGATTTATTTATAACTCAGTATTATTAATTTTACGCAACGTAAAGTTTAGCCACACGATTTTCTAACTAAAAGTGAAAGCTTTTCAGCATTAAAATTATAAAAATAAAAGTGTATTAATATTACAAATATAACGATCATGTGGAAATTTTAACTACAGAATATGGGTGTTCTACCTATATTCTGTAGTTAAAATTTCAACACTGATTTCAGTTATCATCGCAATAAACATTATAGAAATGCTTCTGAACACTGACAGGAATCAGGATAACGTTTAACATCAATGTCATAATATAAGATTGTGCATTATAATCTAGGTTATCAACACAAGAGACATCAGTAGTTTCTTTGAATCAAAGTTATATTTCATTAAAATTTTGAATTTGAAAATACAAATAAAAAATTTATTGTTTTAATTCTTTACGTCTTTCATCATTATTTTCACATTATGTTTATAATATTAAGTGAATTAAGCTTAAGGAGAATTTCATACATTAGAGTCAAATGTAGTTACTGAGTTCAAAACGGAGCAAGAATTTGAAACACAAGGTGTATGGATATCTTAAAATTCAAGTCGATCCTCATATTTTTTCATGTTTATTTTTAAATAATAGAAAGACCAAATATTTTTTTTTATTATTTGAACACTTAAAAATATTTTCTAAGAGCAGTTTGCTTTTGCTAATCGAATAAAAATGGAATACATTTTAAAATCGTTTGTTGGGAACGCACGTTTGCTTTTCGTATCTCATATTGGAGATATTGTGGTAAATAAAATAATTGTAACCCCTACTTAAACTAAATAGAGGATATAAAATTTCGCGTAAATTCTTTAAAATTGCCAAAATTTGAGTGTAATTTTTCTTCAACTCTAACTCTGCACTTTAGTATAAAAATCTGACTTTCATATTAAATTTTGAAGTAACAAATTTTTAAAGAGTTGAACTAGTTAACATTAAAACAATAGATTTTTCTGATTTTTTCCGTTATCTACAATATAAACTTTACTGTTAAGGGTGTTATATACATTTAAGTGAGAATATAAAATGCAATCCAATTTTAAATAAAAAAGTCTAACAATCATTAAATCAGCCATATCATGTATAAACTGTAAACTATTAAGATTTAATTCAGGGTTATCAGTACAGCCTATTTCCGTAGTTATCAATAGAACTTACATTTATATAATTTCCTGTTTTTTTATATATGCGAATGCGTTTACATAAAAGCAACGAACTTTGTCTCAAGAGCAGCCTAACAGATCAAAATGAGCCTACAGCTTGAATTTGCCCCTCCCAGAATTAAGACATTTTCATGTGAATAAAATCATGAATGCTGCCATCTCAAATTAAAATGCAACATAGTTACAAAAGGCAATGAAAACAGAAAACAAAAATAAAATAAAGGTGAAATGTGGAAAAATGACTTTCATTATCGAATATCATTATGTCCTCTGACATAAAAAAATCTCTACAAAAGAAGTAAAATCTTATTAAATCATTACAGCAAAAAGGCCTTTTTAAAAACCTGCCGGCCATCCATTTCATTGTATATAAACGCTGAAACATTTTTTTTTTAAAATGACATCCAGTTCTACATTCTGCACAAAATATAGGATTTAATACAATTAAGAACTTTATTAAATGAAATGAAACTACGTGATTTAGTATTATTTCTACTTTCTTTAAGTTCTTTACCATGGCCTAGGTTTCGTTGTATTACAACATCTTCAGGTATATCCTGACAATAGGTCCTGTAATACAACGAAACCTAGGTCATGGTAAAAAACTTAAAGAAAGTAGAAATAATACTACATCACGTAGTTTCATTCAATTGTGAATAATGAATTTTTACAAAATTAACGCCAAATACATTCAAAACTTCAATATACATAAATTTTGCAAGTGGGGTAAAAGTCCATAAATCTGCTGATATTTTTTTTATTATTGAAAATTATTATAGTAAGAAACAGCCATAGCTCTCGTTTTTATATTATGTACCAGATATATTTCGCACGCAGAAACTAAAAGAAATATTTTTCTTTGGTGTAATAATTTAAATATTATGTAATATTTCAAGTTAATTTATAAAAATATTGCTGCACAAACATTATTTACTTAAATGTGTAATCACCTTTAAGCTTAATTTTTACCACAAACATATAGATAAAGTATAATATTTTTCACAAATAAAGTGCCTTCTTAAAAGCTCTACCACAAAAAATAGTAAGATGGCGATAAATTTTCTTCAGTTTTGCTGGAGAAGTTCGATGAGTGATTTAGAGCTTTGCGTCTATATTTAATAAATATTATATTTATTATATATTACACAATAATGAACATCGTCACGGTTCATAGTTTGCACATATTTATAGTCTGAATGACCAAATTTATGCGAAGAGAATTTTTTTAGTGATTTGATAGATATTAGCATTGACGAAATTACAGACTTTATAACGCCCAAGTTCAATATTTTTACATCCTACAGTTCTATACAACTTGTTATCGCATGAACTTGTTATATATTTTATCTCAATAATTTTTATGTCTAACTGTTTGAAAAGAACATGGAATTTTCGAAGTTATGTATTCCGTGGGACACAAATTATATTGTAATTTTCACAAAGAAAATATAAATAAAAAACTACTACTTACTTTAACGTTCGAAAGTAAATGGTACAAAAGATGCAGAATATGAACTTTATTTAAATCCAGAAAATTATTTCTATTAAATATTGTTCGAAATTATTGTATACCCTTAGAAACTGTAATCGATTAGGTATTCTATCTGACATTTCTATTAGTAAAGATAAGTGATCGATAGCAAATAAAAAGATTATAGGGGTAAAAGACGAGTCAAATAGAAGGTAGTTCTGAGAGGAATCCTAACTTATGCGGAGAAACGTTGCCGTTTATTGAGTTCATTTTATGACTTTATTTAAAATATCATTAGCTTTTGTGCATTATTTAGATTTCCAACGTAATATTGTTCAAGCTATTGCATACGGAGGAAGTCCAATGTATTGTAATTAAATAATTTTGTAACTAATTAGCTGAGAATAATACTCATTAGCTGAGATTAATTTTCGAATATTTTTTTAAGTGCAGAGATTTTTTTAGAACTTAGAGAAAAACTTATTATAGCACAAGAAAATAATATTTTTATAATTCAGATGCATGTACAAACTATAGTGTGCACGTTATCAATGTAAAGAAAAAAATCTGGTAAAACTAAGTTTATTAAAAAAGTCTGATTTGATAAATAAAAATATACGGTTTCTTTATTTTAAAATTATGATAAGTTAGCTACTTATTTTCTGTAATAAATATAATAATAGCGGCTAATATCATTCGCTGAAGAAAATCTTATATCTAGTCGAAGTTAAAGTGACTAAAGTCGAGAATAACTTTCTAAACATATATTAGATGTGTACATAATTTAAAGACTATTGCGCTATCTTGGCAACGGACTCTGTCTGCTGAATATAACCTTACATAACATGTATAGACAGTGCAAAAGATATAAAATATCAGTTTCAATATAAAAATCACAGATATTTAAATTTGCATGCGCAAGAAAAAGCTGATGTTTATACACGGCAATCCCTACCTTCAATATATAAAGTACCTTAAATAGTATTTTTAATAATCACAACCTCACTTTCAGCGTTGCTTTGTAGGTCGGGTATAATGATTTCAAGAATTTATATACAAAAAGATTTTACAGTTTAATATAGTAAATAATTCTAACAAACGTCTGAGCGGCATTGAACTCAAAAATCCGGTATTACACAATACGGCAGACGCTCGTTAAAGGCGCGCGTTCGATAGGGCCGCCGCTTTCAATGAGACATTTGAGGTTAACGACGGGCCTGAAAGTAAGAGAACCTCATAAATTAGACCAATAAATTCTCTGGTACTTAATTCAATTTAAATGTATTTACAAAAAATGCTAAAATAGCTTACGGGACTCAACTGTATATTTGGGAAGCAATAGGGCGGTAATTTGTGCTTTAAAATATAGTGTCAACGTTACATATATTTTTACGTATTTATTAATATATATCTACAAGTATGTCTATGGAAGTCCAACTTGCCATACTCTTTAACCGATTTTGATACAAACTTTTCTGTTTTATTTTCTAAAACAATATTTTTATCAAGGTAGTATCGAAATATATTACTAAATAAATTGCCCCGCCGCATGTGACTATCTGTATGTACACGATTTTCTCAAAACCACTGAATCTATTTTGTTTTACTTCGCAGTTTTGGAAAGATTCATTCACTAGGATAATTTAAAAATATAATTTAGGAGTATCTCTTTCTTTTCTCTTATATTCTCTTATATTTTCTTAAAATTACCCGACCTGTGATGATGAACGTCGATGGAGCAGGAAACAATTTTAACCAGGGAAGTGTCCTGCTATAAGATGCCTAAATGGTTAGAAATGTATGAAAAAAAGGTATACAAACATTGTTCTTCTCGAAAAATAAATAAAGTAAAGTAAGTAAAGTGCAGTAAAATCCGAAAGAGTATATATGTACACATTACGTAAAGCTCATAACAGACGTTTTAATGTTTAAAAAATCAATAACATAATTTTCTTATATTATTTAGACAAATACATGATTTCTTGCATTAATATTATATTTTATTATGTTATATTTACAATACATTGACAAGAGCAGTTTGAAATTGACAAAGATTAAGCATTGAAATTGACAAAGGCACAGAATTTATAAGGGCCGATCAGAGAGGAATTGGATCTTGATTATGAGAAATATTGATATCAGATTCCAACTTATTCCACCACAGTTTGACAAGATGAAGAATTGGGAAAATTAATAGAAGGAAATATCATGTTTTCTTTATAAGTACAATATTGACATTTCCATGACGCACGTTAAGCTGTAAGCATAAAACCAAAATACTCTTATAGGGTTGCAATATTCAAATAATAATTTCTTACTTTACTTATAGAAAAAAAAACTTACATTACATTTGTAGAACATACTGTCTTCGCTTTCTTAATATTTATTAAATGAAATTGAATAGTAATTTTTGTTGAATCGTATTAATCAAATTTTCCTCGAATACCGTAGTTTTCTAAAGAATAATGTATAATTATGATTGTGTTCAGGTAAGCAAAATTATACGCTCGGGTTTTTACAAATTGATGCTTTCCTTGTCAATGCGTCAGTTCGTAAATTCAGTGGAAAAAATGTGATAGGATATGATACATGTAAAAATACTAAGATATTTTACAAAATTCTAAAAGAAATTTGCGGCCATATATTCCTGCTACCCCTAGATATTTCATGAAATTTTTTTTAGAATGGAAATATTCATTCGCGATGCGGGATAAACTTTATAAATGTTTATTTTATAATAAATTAAACCAACAAACATTAAACTTTATATTTTAATTACAAAGACTAATTTCCAAGTGAAGCATTTATTCCCAAAAGAAGTAAAAGCTAATAAATTGGGAAATAAACTTTTAATATTGCATAACCCACTTGTCATCGATTTTTTTCTGTTCATTAAGTCTTAAAAAACCACTTAGATAAAAAGAAAATTTTGAAACGATCTGCTTCAAAAATAAATGCCATTAAATTTACATAAAAGTGTATTTTCCAGATAATTTGAGACGGATTTGTGTTTGATATTGTCATCTTTTAAATTATTGAAAATAATCAATATATAAGTCTACCTTGGTATCTTTTCTTTTTTTTGTTAGGCAGGTATTTTCATAAAAATATACTTTAATCACTGTCAATTTTTATATGACTTTCCTGTAAAATACTGTATTTTACTGGATTTATTTGGATTCTAAGAGTAAAATGATGTAGAAAAGTAGGGAAATAACGTCTATTTCTCTATTTGTTCTCATGACAAACAAAACTATTTACCTGCAAGTAATGACATTATAACAGCAGTCTCAGACATCGTGTTTTTGTAAATAATTACTCTACGTGAGAAATAAAACTTTAATTTATATTCAAACGCAATTGAAAGTGAATTATTCGTCATTATATTGGTAATGGCAAACACAAATTTCTTATAGTAAAAACATAGAGTCCATCTTCTTCTATTAACTTCAAACTAACATTAAATATTACCACTATTGTATGATAATTTTAAAAAATACTAAATAAAATTTTTAAACACTAAAATAAAGGAAAAACCTATTGAATTCCTGATATTTCGGGGCCCAACAATCATCACAACTAATAATAATATGCTATTAAGTACTATCGCAGATTTTTCACAGCAGTATTTCATTTTACTCTTTTATTTCCAGCTGTATTCAAAACAATCACCTGTTTGAACGGATCCAAGAGATAGAGTGTAATTTTCTTCCAATGACGTAGAACAATTTTAAGTATTTTTCGAACTGGACATGACCGAACTTGATCTTTTCTTTCGGTCTCTTTCAAAAATAACATAAAATCTCAAGTACAAAAGACAAATTTAAGTCTTTGACAAGACACCGCTATTCATTATTTATATATTTATTTATCTACTTTAATATATACATTTTTTACATATGGCGGACTTATTGCTATTAAAGCAATCTCCTAAAGCCAACCGTATCACCAGTCACATTTGCTTGGCGAGCGGCCGGGAATCGAACCTGGGCACCCATGGTGCGCCGCGTCGTTGAAGGCCGTATGCCCTGTGATTAACCCTATATGCCTTGGTGCCGACAATATCTTTATCTTGATAAAACAGCCATCTTTTCTGAACATTTCCTTAGAAGTGAGATAATTATATTTTATCTTTGAATATAACTTCTACGAAATAAAAATCCAATATCTAGCAGCCCTCCCTTAACTTTTGTTATTGCACGTATTTGTTACTGAATTAATTTATTCACTGGTCAATTTTTGTTTATTTTATTGTCAGAATATTACCTTCTTTTGTAAAAGAGTTCGGTTTATGTCTGGTCGTGCTTGTCTGCACTAGTACCTCTGCAAAAATATTAGAATTTGTGTACGTACGGACTGACAAAATGGAGATCTATTCTGTCTGAAGCACGTATATTTGCCATTAAATTATCAATTGTTCACAATTTATTTCTTCTATTCTTTCCAAATTTCCATCCGAACTTTAAATTTATCTCAGCAGTTTCCTGTCGACAGAATTCTTCGAATATTCCTTGGAGTCGACGTTTTTCCGCTTTGTAAACCATGCTACTATATCGATAAATATATCGATATAGTAGCATGGTTTACAAAGCGGAAAAACGTCATATAAAATTGTTATGCGACTAGGCCATGGAGCTAATATCCTGGCAACATTGTTATTACTTATTATTATAACTTATAAGAATGAATCCCATATAAAAATAAAAGTATTTGATAGAAATATGGTGAAAAAATAAATTAACAGTAAATCGTCTTTTATTGACTTTAATTTTTTTATTTCTAACACCGGTCTTGCGGAGCGGTAACAAATATAATTGCCAGACTTACCTTTGGAACAATGCCCGGAGGTTGACTATCGTAATGGAATTTAATTAGGAAGCTACTTTAAAATTCGTGGGAATGCAGTAAAAATATAAAAATTTATAATTTTATTGCATTAGTATTTGGTATATTACAAAATTTCGGTGACCCTGATATAACTGCTGAAATATCAGATTAAATAAATTTGAAAATAATTTGAATTTTGAAAAAAAGGTATTTAATAAATAAACGTCGTGCACTTTTTTATATTATTAAAAAATGCTACTTCAAATTAAGCATATCAATCTACTTACTACCATGATATTTTGACCGTAAACTGCAGTGGTTTTAGCAGGATAAAAAATAAAGTTTACGCAAGCTAAGCTGCAGGTAGAAAGTTATTATGAATCCCATAACTAGGAATATGAAATTTTAGTTTTAAACAAGAAAAAACTTTGATCTTTTCATACCCAATAAAACTAAGTTTCAATACAATTTTGTAAGTCACTCTAAAAATATATATTATGCCATGTCGGCCAAAATAGTGCTCGGTTTCAAATTTAACACCTATCGCATAACACCATCAATCTTCTTCTCAAAAAAAAATTTAATGATCAGAAAAAAATACCGTTCCTGAATTATATCATAAACAGTATTTTTACAGAATAATTGAAATGGGGATAGTAATTATTTGAATTTTATGTTAAACAGTTAACATTTTTAATTATATTAAAATGAAAGAAAAATCTAAAAGTACTCATGTATTTTTTCGTCTCTGCAAAAAGCCTACTCGTTAAATTAGAAAATTGTCCAGTCTGATGAATTAAACCATTTAAATTTTTTTATTTCTTGATTCATTAGTTAAATGACTGAAGCGTAACGCAGACGACCGAATTTCGTGAGTAGTGAGTCCGCGGCCGACAAATGCCGTACTTTACTTCGATTCGTACTATTAATATGTATTTACCAATGTCTTTGACGAGCAGAGCAGAGACTTTTGCGACGGTCTCCCCCAGAATATAATGAAGAGAGTCCTATGTAGTCAGAACCGCGGGATACACCTGGCTTTTATACAAAACCCTATCATTTCATCAGTTAGTCTCATTTCGTACGAAACAAATCTTTTAAATCAAAGAGTTATTAGAATAAAAAATTAGTAAATTAATTCTAGTGATTTTTTTAATGAGCACGAAACTTAAGCAGGCAAAACCAAATGTCCTTGATATTATACAATGAACTTCTTTTTAGTAAATGTCACAAAAAACCTACATGTTATTTATATTTTTTATTAACGTTAGAAATTTAACATAAAATATACAATAATTCATTAAATTTTATCGAAACTTTCATTTAATAACAGGTTGAATGAGTTAGGAGTTACTGGCAATTTCGACTAAAAAGTCATTTTAATATAATATATATAAGCCGCATCCATACAATAGACAGATATCTGGAATTTGTGTGTGCATTTTTATAGTGTATAATTAATTGTGAAATTTTTATCTCTATTAAACTAATTCAATAAACACATTAGCATTTTTAATTGTAAAAAGTATCTTTCTCACGGTAAAAAACCCGATATACTAGTCGATTATTTCACTATTCCGGTGGAAAATAATTTACAAATAAAATTAGGCGGCAATATGTAAGTCTCTATACGTTGCACACAATAACATTTTTATATTATTTTTAACAAAAAACCAAGTTTAACTTTTTTGAACAATCCTGAAATAACTATAGAAATATTTTCTGATAATTTATTCGTTCACTCTGCACGAATAAAAATATGAGTGGTATTATAATCCATAAGAGAAATAATAAAAAGTCAGTAGCTTTTAAAAAGTAATCCAAATTTGAGAGGGTCAGCAAATTGAAAAAGTGAGTAAAGCTCAAAGTTTACTTTAATTAAATTTGAGAAAAAATTAATAAGTTAGAGAAAGCCAGTAAATTTAACAAGTCAGCATATTTGAAAAATTTAGTTAATATGAATAGTCAACAAATATAAAAAAAATCTATTCAAAAAGTAAGTGAATTTGACCCCCATTAAATTTGAAAATGGAAACTTTCTCGGTCTATAAATAATTGCGATCGATGTATGATGCATCAGTTGTCTTTAGAGTTCCGTGCTTCAGAATGAAAAAAAAGCCTAAACTATTCACTTTTTTGTCCATATTATATTTGTCTGTCCTTTACCTTTTAAGATCTTTTTGTCAGGAACGGCCAGAGATGTGAAATTGAAATTTGTACCAAATTTATTGAGACCTGTGGCCTTACCATAGCAGTACGTAGCAGTGAAATAATTTCTAGTTGAAACTCAATGCAATAAAACGATATTACATACTTTGATGCCGACTCGCTCATCGTAACTATTGAGGGTAATACTGAGGGTTCTTCTGTATGTCAAGAATATTGGAATTTGGTGAGAAGAAATGTCTCGTAAGAGGAAAAACTGAAAAATAAATAATTTATTAATCTATGTACAAGTATTACTTGAAAAAGTGATTTTAAGAATGTGTATCTATTAGCAAAATAACCGCTAACGAAGCTTAAAATATAATAATATGGGAATTTCTGACCACGAGTTCACTCTATATTAACAGATTTTATAAATATTTTCATACCGCTCTGTTTGTACGTGTTTCATGTAAAACTACTATATTCATTCTAATAAAGAATAAAATGTCTTAGAGCTCAGATTACCAGCAGAATTTGAGGTGTATATTTTTTTAAAATTACACCAAAGAAATAAAGGTTTATTGCTGCCTACGCTACTAATTACTGTACGTAGCTGTGACCAAACAAAATATACATTGGTTTATCACTTAAAATGGTTTTTTAAACACTCTACCCACATTTTGGACGTTCTAATTCGCCCAACCTAAATATCGTCTCTTTTGTATTAAGTTACATAATAATGCATAATACTTCATATTAAGTTTCATCTTTAGTTAATGGCTGAAAAACTAAAGTCGTTTAATCATCCTGCTCACAACTAGTCCAATTATTGTCTCTTATGAAATCCATGGCGACATAATTTGTAAATTTTTTGGTTTTTTTAAAGCTTTGATTTTTATTTTTTCTTAATTGAAAAATATATCCACACACTAACGGTCCATATGAATGAAATACAAAGTCAGTTGTTAATATAGAAATACGAAATTTTAATCTGCGAAACTTTCAAAATGCGCAAGTAAACGTGAAACACATATTGGTATTCACATCATCGACTATTGTGAGAGGGGATTTGGTACGGATAAGCTAATCGCCGTCTCATCGCAGACACGGCGGTATGTTTATCCTTACCCAAGGACACTCTAGTACTTTTAATCCCCTCCTTAACGGCTTTTCAAATTTTCGTCCATAGTTAATGTGGCCTAGATTTAAAGTAACTGACTGTCAAGGGACTCTCAATCTGGCAACCATCATTTATAACGCATCATCTCCTTCTAGATTCGAGACTTGGTGAAATATAGAGTTGATTTTAAAATCATTCTGTTATATGAGTGTTATTATACTGACAATTATTATGTTTAACACTCGATTTTTCTTTAACTTTGTCACGTCGATGATACTTAAAGTAACACGTATTCAATACACCTGTCTGCATTAATTATCAAATCTGTTAGGAGTCGCGCTATGATTATATGTAATTTGGATAATTAGTATGATAATACTTTTTCAAATCTAAGACAAAAATAATCTAAAATAATTTGCAATTTTATGTTTATTTAAGCCTTAATTGCGGAGCAGTTAATTAAATTTTTTCCATCATTTTCTAGATCATAATTTTATTTTAACTTTTCATTATCATAAATAAAATTTTAGGAAAATAATGATTAACGGATATAATTGACAATTCTTTTTCTAAAATAATCTCGTATTGCTGAGTATTTAAATCCCAATAAGAGGTTTACCGCATCGTGTCACGTCACTTTATTGATATCTCACGGTACCGTTATGAGGCATGGCGCCACATAATTTTTGAGTTTATTTTGAATAAGAAAGGAATGAGATGCAAAGTTTGATTAAATATTATTGTCTTATTTTGTAATCTGGAACTTGTAGACATTGGTTGGTTTTACTAATATAACAACATCTGTTACGTATTTTAACTGTTTTTCCTTACTTTAGTCATTTTGGCAATTTAGTAAGTTCTCAATATTTTTCTAATCCGTACAAAATGTTTACTCGACTTAAAACCAGATAAAGAAAAAAATTGATTTTATTTTCCTTTTAATAATGTGATTATTCGTATATAATATATTACTGGAAATTCTAATTCATTGGTTATTAATTTTTTTTTTAAATCTGATTTTTAATTGCCATGCGGCGATATAAACCGAGTGTATTTAGCAATAATATTATATTTAATTGACAATAAATTTAGAATTCTTGGTATAAAAGGGTAGCACTGAAAGGTGTTAGAAATGAACATTTGAATAAAGGCAATGAAAAAATAAATTTAAATTTCAAAAACCAACAGTAATAAAAAATCTAATCTTTTATAATCTACCGAGATACCTTATTTAAATTTATTATTCCCTTACAAAAAATAGTGAACCGGCTATTTGTTTATCTGTGGTTTCTCCGAATAAAACGATACATGAATTGTCATATGGACTAGTTTGAAAAATGTTAAATAAACTACAAATTTCTCAGTTGGTTATATTTAAAAAAACTCTCAATGTTACCTCCCGTAATAAAAATAATGAGTGCAAATTTTCTGGCACGTAAACATTAACATATCATGTCTGTTTTAATTTATTTACAGATATAATATCTAAAAATATGACAATAATTTGAGGAAGCCTCTAGCCTTTTTCATTCAAAAGAAAAATAACTTAACCGTATTAAACTTCTCGCATGTCGGTCTACCTGTACGTTTCTCAGAGTATAGAGCTTTAATGTACTTTATATATCAATATTATTCAAAATATGTAGAGTACCAACCGTATGTTGTGAACATTGAAGTCTCCGGAGTAATGAAATGCTCTTTATCATGGTCTATGTTACAATTCTTTGTTTTAAAATTTACTCCTGAGCATCGTAGGGAAAGTGGTTACACAGAAATGGATGAGAAGTAAATACCAGGGACTCATTTATAACACGTTTCTCTACAAGGCAAGATCTATTATTATTGTTATATTTATATCTTTAGCTTACAGTGTAACTAAGACAGAGGTTCGAAGCTACAAAAATTCGTCTGATAACGCAAGTCATAATACGAAAGTTATGTATTAATCACCATCATCTTTCAAATGATTTGTAGAAATGACTTTGCATAAAAGAAATAAATTATCTATATTGTTACAATTATAAATATAACTCGATAATAAATTACACTTTGTAAAGTACAAGGAAATTATGTGAAAATGAATCGATAAAACTTATTGATGTTAAAACATTGACTCACGAATACGAAAAGGATATATGTCGATCCGTGAGGGTATCGCAACTAGCAGCTCAGAAATGACAAACTCAATGAAATGGAAAGTTAGCCGGATAAAAGTATTTGAAAGCTGCGCACAAACGGCAGCGTCTAGAACAACATCTTGTTCTTAGAAAGTTTCAAATTTTTAAGATATTTTTTTATCTACTATTATATGTTATATATATTCTGGTATTACTGATATTGTAACTAATTGATGATTATAATTATCCGTTATATAATGGATATGACTTTAATCACCATTTGTTCTTATGCTCTAATAAATAGAAATACGTTGGTCAAATATAAGCTTGGCTGCCACTGTGAGGGTTACATGTTTACATTAGCCATATACTTTGATGAAATATTTTTTTAGTTTAACAACTCGATATAGATACAGATTTATTTAATTACATTATTTTTTAAATAACGCTATAAAAGACGTTATGTTTTCATAACCCAAGATTTAAATGAACACAATTAAAAATATGTTTTTCTCGAAAGAATATATTTAAGCTACGACTGTTCGCAATGGTTCGCAATGAGTAAATACCTCATTTATATAGTCTAAAGTTTTTTAATTTTTTAAACAATAGGGAGCGTGATAGAAATATTCTCAAATAGCTGATGTTGATATTTCGATCTTCATAAAGTACAAAATCTACATTCATGTTGCGAATTTATTGTTCGAATGAAGTAATTCTAAAGAAATATCCAGGTTTTTTACGTAAACCTGTACCTAGACGATCAACCGATGAGTTAGTTTCATACATATGTATATTTGACCGTTTTTTTAAATAATACTTAACGTGATAAGTACAACATAAATCAATTATAAATACATACGACTAACACTGCTAACATGAACCAATTCTAAAACAGAAGAAAAATTTAAATTGTTATTTTTTCAGTATCAAACGAATATACACTTAAATACTCTCATAGAATAAAATTATTAACATATAAAACGCTAGTCTCAAAACAATATATATATTGGTATTTTATTAGCTAACATCCTTTACAGTCATAAATATAGGTCGCAATGTAAAAGGAATTAATATACAAAAAGGTTTTACAATTTAATATCGCAAGAAGCTATAACAAATGCTAAAACGGCATTGAACTCAATAATCCGATATTCAAATATGGCGGGAGCGCGCCCGCAAAAGCACGCAAACAATAGCGCCTCCGTTTTGTATGAGACGTTTAAGGTTAACCACAAGCCTTAAAGGAAGAAAACCTCATAAATTGGACAAAAAAATCTCGCCGGTTGTAAAGTCAATTTAGTTACATCCACAAAAAGCACCGTGGTAGTTCAAAAGCCTAATTGTTCTTACGTTTTAGAGGCAACATCAAAGTAATGAGTTCCGCAGATAGAACATCTAAATTACGGATGTCAAATATATTTTAACGCAAAATGTAAGACTATTTAATACATTTTATACATGTATTACAAACATTTTATAAGAAAATCCTTACTTCCAATGACGGAGGCATTAATAAAAATACTTGTTTCCCTCAACTTGTTCCTTCCCCTCTCCCATGATCCCAAAAACCATCAATTAGACATATTTTAAAAAATCAGAAATATTTGTGATGAATACATTGGCCTAAAATTATTACTAACACATTAAATTTTTGGTGCAAACAATTAAATTGCTTAAATGAACATTAGAATCGAAGTACCAATAATGGCGAACATAAAATAAAATAAAAAAAAATAAATAACTTATTACATAACTCTATGATATTAAACTGTATGTGTGTCCGAATTTTTTCGGTACTTCCATTTAAAATACTTCCATTAGTGCTAAATTAACATAAAAGGATTTAAGGAAAATTTGTAAATCAAAAGGTTGCACCTACATAATACGCGTTTGCTACGTATTATCGATACATCTGATTTGACGCCTGTATGCGTTTATACAGCGGTAGGTAAAACTAATCGCGTAAGTTCGTCTTCCTTTTGGAGGAATTTTATTTTTACATGCAAACGAAAATTTCAGAAAAATGATAAATTTCAATGAAACCCTCACAGACGTAGATATTGCAGATTCCCTGAGAGATTACAGGCTAACCACAACTTAATGTAATTGAAGAGGTGGATATTATATTAAGAGCAATCGTGCAACCGGTTATCGATTACAAAATTAGCTGCCGGCATTGCTGAAATGTGGTTTAAAAACGAAAGTTTATATAGCAAATTGTATTTCTATGAACGAAGGGGTCGCCCACAATAGCATTTATCGCGTGCTGTAGTGGGCGCGCTTCGTGACGACTGCTCGTTAGGGACATCAATATCGCATCAGCGAGCGGGGTCCAGCCGACTCTTCTCACTCCCAAACATAAAAATAGAAATGAATAAAAAGGCGCTTAGGTTTGTTGTCTTCTTGTGTCATTTTAGTATTTGGCGAGTTGTATTTTGATGTGTGCGATAAAAATATTGTGGATGAAAGTAATGTTTTCATAAAGTATTTTTTATGTGATATTATAGCGCTACATATTTAAAAATATTTTTGAGGTTGTGAGTTTTAATGACATTAGTTATGAATGTAATTTCGTATACATTATAATTAAGCATATACATTGGTATATTATTAGTCTTCAGATTTGTAGACCGTCTTTCTGTCCGTCCATCACCATCCTTTTACTTCTAAACTATAAAATCTGGAGATCCCTGATGCAAGTACAAGTAGATGGTCGTGAAAAATAACATTTTATCCGGTTTGATATTTTTTTACAATTTTGGAATTATAACTAGAGATTGCAGCATTTGAAAATATATGAAACCTGAGTGTCAAAAGTATATATGAAAACTGAATGTCAAAAGTAAGTATTTAACGTTTAAAACAAGTTTAATTTCGCTAAGGAGATAATTCCTTTTTAAATTTCATAAGGCTTCGAAAGATATATTAGGTAAATATTTAAAAATAATAAAATATATTCCTAAATAGTTAAAAACACTAAGTGCTATTAAATTTTTATTCTTGTAGGTATGACACCGTCGTATCCCGAATTCTACCCATAATAAATATATTTATTTCTAAATTTGTTTTAAAAGGATTATTGAAATCATCACCAAAGCATTAGTGTTATTACATCCTAAACGAAGATAATGAATAAAAATTAGTTAATTGTTATGATATCAATGTACCGAAATATTTTCTTTAGAACTTTTACAGAATCTATTTTATACTTGTTGCTCCATAACTTTTCCAAATTTATATAATTTAATTTGAAAGTGGTTTTTTTTACATTGGAAGGTAAGGTCAAGACTAAGTTTTCAATCAGGGAATCGTTGAAAAAAATTATAATTTCAGCATAAAATATCATCCACCTAAAATCCATTTATATTTGGTATTGACGTATGGGCGCGGTTAACTGGAATGTTTAGAAAAAGTCACACACTTTCCCGTTTAGTGCCTTAGAGAATTTGTTTTTATCGCTCTGGCTGAAATCGATACACGGGACAATATTTTAATATTACGCCAAATGCAAGATCGATCTCTTTGTTAAGAATATTCGAAGTTGAGAAATAAATTATAATTTTCTTCAAGCAAACAATTTTAACTACACGATGAGTTGAGTGGTTACCACTTCAACCATCACTAGCTAAAATAGTTTTTATAGAATCTAAATTGTTTCAGTAGTATTAATAATATCCTCTAGTGATTTTAAATTTATGTTAATATTTTTAAGAAATTTTCTAAATTCAATTCGTAATTAGAATTAATCGACAAATTTATAATGGATGTATAAATATTTTGAGATGCCAACATGCAATATTATTTGTTGACATCTAAAAATAATAAGAAATAAAAATTGTATTATGTGTACGGCCAACCTCAGTGCTTCCTAGTCTATTCAAGTAGTTCTAGTAAGAATTCTACACATACATGGCTAGTTTAAGATGCACATAATTTTCAGGTTTAGTCTAATACGATTTTAGAAACTGGTTACGGAACATACACTGCTCAGTTATGAAAAACATTTTTTGTGACTCAAATACCTGGTCATTGCCATCTACTTTGTTTTTTATAAGATCCCGCTGAAAATTTGATATTTCGATATTATTTGAAAAGGCTCAACGATATCAGCCCAGTGACCAAACGGTATACCGAATCGTATTATTGGAGGTTTATAATGGATTATAGTTGTTAGAAATTTATAGCAAAACTCACTTGCAGAGTAAAATCATTCAAAATTATTTATTATGACTAAACAAAAAAATGTCTTAAAACCTATAGAAACTTGAGAAGAGATCAACAATTTTTTTTTCATCAGGTCTTCTTTCAATCTCTCAACAGGCCCTACTATAGCCAACTCAGGCTATTCATGGGCAGAGGTTTTTATCAATTTGCCACGAATTATTTGAAAAAAAATGCATATTCGACCCCTTGTATCCTGTACCCACTTTGCTACACATCGAAATATTTATGATTTCGTGCTGTAGAAAGACAGAAAGAGAAAAAAAGAGGTTCCAATTTTCTTCACACGTTTAGATAGGGTAAATGATTCAAAAAGTCCATCTTCTTCGAATTCGGTCTCTCCTAATTTATACTTCTGTTCTCTGAATTATTTAAAATAGAAAGTAATTTGCTTTACAGAATGGCAGGAACAATCTAAATATTAGTTTTATTGATTATTATTCTAGATATTTATAAATATAAAAAATAATAAGTTGGCATTTTATTTTTAAAATAAAGAAATTTTCCCATTTAAAATTACATAGGAAGTAACTAAAAAGGCTTGAATAAAAGTAATCAAGAAATTTGTACATTGCTTTCCATCGTCATGTGAAACTGGTTTTAAATTAAAATGAACAACATTTAAAGCAAACCATACAGTAAACAATTACAACACATCGAAAAGTATTTCCCAGTACATTCTACGAATTTTTCAACAATTGAAATTATCGACAAAATTCTCGAAGATTCGAGACTTGTCACTTATTGCAATTGCTTAACATATATGTATTTTATATTTAACAACATACATTTCATTAAAAATTAATAACAAAAATAATAAATATTTATGACGTGCAGAATTATTATCACAAAGTTTTGAAAAAGAAGAATCAATTCTTTAGGGTTATCAGATTTTAATGTACGTAGGCAATGGTTAACAATTAAAATGGTTAAAAATATAAAATCAAAGTTTTACGTCGATCTACATGCTTAGACAGTATAAGAGAGATTGATGAAACTATACTGTGTATATATATATATGCAAGGCGACTGGAATATATAACGGATATATTCCAGTCGCCTTGCATCCTATAACACTAATAATTAATGTTGCAGATTCATATAATGTCTTGACGACCATTTATAAAATATGGCTTGGGTTGAATGGATTATTATTGTTATTTATGAAATAAATCTTCGTTTCCGGGTTTGAAGTAGCCTTACCTAATGATCAAATGGCTCAAGTCCCATTGCTTAGTAGACTCAGTATTTAGTATGCTTTATATTCTATGATTAATTATAACAGTTCACATCAATTGTAATAAGAAAAACATTCATTACATATATTGTGTGCAATAATCGTGTATCGGTGTAATTGTCCCACTCTCCGCTTGACTTGGATGTATTCACAGTACACTTAGAGATGGATAACTAAGGTTATTTTTAGATGATTGAAAAAGGAGATCCTGAAGTTAAAAGACGAAAATTAGCTACTATGGCATGGAAAATAGCTTCACATATTGTACCAGCTTAGGAGCACTTTTTTTTAGAGTTACATATTAACGTTCAAAATTAAGGACCATCAAAAACATAATTTTTTTTCTGGGAAATTGATCGATAAGGAATCATTCGAAAGAACATTATTCTTACTATCTTACTTCGTTATTCTTACTTTAAAATATATGCGATGTAGTATTTTAGAAATATCTGCAGGAAATTAATTAAAATTTCTATTCTCTAAGCTTTCTGAAAATTTACAAACATCAGTAAAGAAAGAAAAATTTTCCTCGAATAAAAAATAAAAACAGTCTTATGTTTTATTAATTGTCTGTATAGTAATTATATGAAACTTGCAAACTATTTTCCTTCCTGGATTTTTATTTTCTGCTAATTTGAACCTAATTTTAAAAATAAACTTTAATTTCAAAATTATATTTTTCAAAGGTTGTTTTCTTTTACTTCTTCACCTTCTTTTCATATTGTATTTTCTTCTCAGTTCTTGCTACATACCCTGTCTTCAAGTAATTCAGTTTATTTACAGTGTCTTATATATTAAATTATTCCTTCTGAATCTCTCGATCCTCCATGTCGCATTTTGAATTTTAAGAAAATAAAATTTAGCCAGTTATTCTGACATACATATTGCAGAATTAAATAAACATTACATAATGGGTGGAGAATTTAGACGGAAGATAGCGACCTTATGCAAAATGTGTCTTATGCTACATGCACACATTTCAATGGAATGGTAAATTAGGTGCCGTAACATCACCAGTGCTTTCGATGAGAGCTTATAAGGTACTATCAACCTAATTTTTTGGAAGTTTGTGAATAGTTTTATTATCTTCTTCATTTCTTATTTACCCACTCTAAACCTAATGGTTTTGGCAAAAAATCGCCACCAATTTTAAAATTGCCTATCAACATTTACAACATTTCTATTCGACTCATAAATTAACTTATTAACTTAACTTCATAATCTGCTTGGGAAAGTCAGTCTTTCATTTTCGTCTTCGCCATGAGTTACCTTCTCCTTATAGAAAATTTGTAACCTTTTCTATTAATTTCATCATATTCCTTGTTATGAACAGAAGCTTGATTAATAAACTGTAGGAATTTCTGTTCATGACAAAATAATTTGCTATGAAAATTTACGGTCGCTGGATTATCATCCCTTTACTTTTGCGCACTTAAGATTAAGAAATCTTATTGCACTCTGTAACATGATGGATAAAATAATCTCTTAGTAATTGAAATCTTTTTTTTTAGCACATTACCTACACATTCTCCTGTGTCAGTTCAGTAGTATTTTTAAATATTTTCGGCACTTGCAGGCGCATGCCGTGGTGACAGACTTTATTGAAGCATAAACAGCAATATAATTTTCTGTATTAAAAAAATCGGGAGTCTAATTTCTACAAAGTCTAATGTATATAATAAATATCTTTGAACAGGCTTATGTCCCTGGGAAGCACGATTTTCTTATTCCGATTTTATTGTTACATACTTCACAGACGTTCTTCTTGAGAGTCGATATACGTTCAACAGCTGTCAAGATAATTAATTAATATCTATCTTTACAGGATTACCAGATACAGATTAGAAATCCTAAACAAACTCGTGGGCGTCTCATATTTCATATCGATCACCAACGAACAAACGCCGGCATCAAAGCACCAATACATATGATTCTACACTAAAGATATGATGTCCCTTGACGACCATATAAATATGGGGGTCTTCATCCAGTTTAGACCAGATGTGAAGAACAGGTTCCGTGAAATCCATATAGTGAAAAATATGTTTGTGTCTTTAATAATTTAGAAGTTCAACTGTTAGGATATACCAAGTGATAATATGGTGTGACTTCTCGAAAACAGATTCAAAAACTTTAAAATGTAAGGAGAAATAGCTCAATCAGACAACGTAAATTTAATTTAATTGAAATTGTAAATATTAACCATTTTTCTAATAATGAAAATTTTACTTAGGATAACTAATTTGGGAAACAGTATTTTAACGTGTTTACCTAAAATTTCAGTTTCCTATATTATATCCTATTCCTTATATAGATCATTCACTTTACCCTTAAAGGTAGTGGACATTTAACAGAGAGATACGATATGATAATAGACCAACTCCGTTTTCGATGACGATTTATTTGAACTGAAAAAGATATTCAAAATGCATAATAAATTATGTTTTTTTACGTTTTAATGTTTATTTTTATTTTATAATAATGGATAGAGTTAATTTAATGGAACTTAACGAAATGTAACAAATTGTTTTGAGAAAAAATATTTCATCTTGCTTAAAATAAAGTGTCATTAAATTGTCCTTAATTGACTATATCAGCTGAAAATAAGATTATAGAAGTTTGAACTGCAAATTCAATCAATTCGATTTTTAAGACAAAAACATTGATTCATTATTAACTCTTTAATTAAGACATTTCATAAACAATAGTAATCTTTTCGACAGTAATTTCAATTGCGTTTGTTTTGTTAATAATGCGTAAAACATTCTACAGG
The DNA here is from genome assembly GCA_039881145.1 of Druceiella hillmani. Classification (NCBI taxonomy): domain Eukaryota; kingdom Metazoa; phylum Arthropoda; class Insecta; order Lepidoptera; family Hepialidae; genus Druceiella; species Druceiella hillmani. The sequence continues at coordinate 1,347,187 of JAYKKI010000055.1, forward strand.
ACAAAACGTTCCACAGTATTGTAAATTATAACATACATATTGTATAATAATTAAAAAAAAAACAAAATAAGTATTTCCTATAATTTTTAAGAAAAGAAACACAATTTTACCAACATTTCATTTCTTAATGTTACTTCTTTCAATTTTGTTGTTATTTCCTTGGTAAGGGTGAAACATCACCTTCAGACCTTTTTTGTATCGCGCCACGTCGAAGGCTTCCTCCAGCTGTTCCATGTCGTAGTGATGTGAGATGAGTGACTTCACATCGATTACTCCCTTCTCAACCATTGAGAGAGCCGTCGGATAACTGTAAAATTGAAAAAAAAAATATTTAAATAGTTATCCTGCTTTCATTTTGGTAAAAACCATAAATTACACCAATCTTCAATCAAATTCAAAAGGTATTTTCTGTAACATAAATTTTAATTAGATCTCATAAAAAATAATTTTTAATTGTGAAGTTTCTTTACTAATACCTAAATATCCTCAAAAGAAATTAATTTCATTAATATTACACTATTAGTAGGTACTAAGAAAATTCGTTATTATTACGTAATTTAAATTGGTTGCTAATCAATTCAATGGTAAAATGGATAACTTAATATGAAATATTTCGTTTGATCTCTTTAATAACATATTCGGTCGAAAATGATAATTTCTCTTATCGCCTTTTATAGTTCTACAGTATATATATATCTATAGTAGAAAATATGAGAGTTAAATGTAGAAAGCTACAAAACATTTTACGTGAAACCTCCAAGTGGTAGTCAATTGCATCTTTAGTTTTATTTTTCAAAAAGTTTAGCCCAAGAAGATATTTAACGTCGAATGTTTGCAACAATGTTTGAAATTATAAAGTTTTACGGCAAAACTCGTTAAACGGGCAATAAATTAGAACTTCATTGGAGAAAAGGAAGCGCGGTCGTCCGAAGCAGACCTGATAGTTAACTGTACTCATAGAAATTAAAAGCCTTGAAAGATTGTGAAGTACAAAAAATATACAATCAGGATTAATCGTATGACGAAGCACCATAGACATCCTCTTCTGACAGGGTGCTACAGCAAATAAAAGAGAAGAACATCTTTAGTTGTACTGAGAGTATTAAACCTACTCAGAATATCGACGTTTTTCATATTTTAATCTTACTCAGTCGAATCATACACTGCCTAAAGAATATCATATACAAGATTATCACTATAAAAATAATGGACATATTCCCATTCCCTTGATTTATTTTCCCGCTCCTTTTGCCCCAGTTACTTTGTTCGATAAAACTAGTCACTTAATATGAAAAAGAAAATTATTTAAATATTTAGCATATGTTGACTCAAATAATACAAGAACTGTTAAACGTATGAACAACAGGCTTTTAAATAGTAAGTACAACTAGTCGTAAGAAGAAAATTAAATTGTATTCAAGTTTTAGTATTATAATATATGTTCACTAAGTCGCCTTTGGCATTTAACAACGAAGAAGTATAAGACAGCCATGGTTTAGAAGAACGGTTCATAAAATATGTATACGATATACTGGAAATTTTTCACGCTAATTTATTAATTAAGTCTACCAGAATATAATATATTTTAAGCTATTTTAGAAGCAAACTACTTATTTAGGTGATCTTGAATGATAACGTTAAAATATAAAGACTGTAATAGTGATCACAAAAATTAAGAATTTAATTTAATTTCAATACGATAATCTCTTTCATATACATGCTATCAAGGATTCGCTGTCTTTTTCATATTGATCCGAGCATTATGTTACATGAACCTATATATTATTTCGTTTTACATCGATATAACTTGACGATTGTGTATAAAGTTATTAATCTTGACTGTTTACAGACATTTTAAAGAAACATCCATGTGTTTAAAATTTGGAAATTTTTTCTTCTAATGTCACGTCCAATAGATTTTTAGAAATACAATAACTTATCCGTATTATTGGTTATATTTAAGCTCTTAAAATAATTTTCAATACATGTCCCCTATTCCCTCTATAATTTCTATACATTTGCCAGATTAAACGTCAAAAACTTGCGAAAATACGGCAAACCGTACGGTTAAATTCATTGATTAATAAGAGACAAATTTATCTCTGTGTCATATACATTTTTTAAAAGCTAATAAAAAAGGGCATAATTTAAATTTTGGGTTAAATAATGAGATGTAAAATTTGGCATATGTAAACATATACTGTCATAGAACTTGCTTAGTGTTTGATAGACATTTGATCAAAATGAATAAATATCTAAATATCATTATATATTACGCAACTTTCGGACCATTTGGATCAAAGGCATTATTTAAGAAACAAGATGAGAATAGTTAACCAATTATTTAGAATATGCTTACTTGTTTGCGAAGCGAATAGAACCAAGCACATCCACCTCCCGTAACACTGTCTGGCACAATGGAAGTTCCGGTGTCGTGTTGGAGATACCAACGATCATGGCAACGCCACCATCGCGTGGTGCCTTAAATGTGTATTCATATAAAAGTGATATATTTGAAGTATTTCTTTACGTACAACTTTACCAGAATTTTGATGTATGATGTCAGGAAATCATCACCGGTTCGTAGTGATTTCGTAAGCTATATTTTAATAATGAATGTCCGTGAATATAAATAGATGAATTTTAAGAACCATTACTAAATTAAGTCTTATATTTCCAGCTATGTATATTAACAAAAACAGTTCGTATTTTTAACAATCTATATTAATTTACAGCCTAATAGAATCAATCATTGCTTATAATTAGTACTAAAGGTTAAGTTAATTTGAGTGGAAACATATTTATATTAAATACCAGTTATTCATTATTCCCTATGCAACATTTTAAAACATTTCTTTTTTACGGTTTTTAGAAATATCAGATATAATTATTTGTTAAAGGCATTTCATTTTGCACACTAAGGGAAACTGACTGATGAATATTAACTATCTTCAGTGACTCTCAGATTGGTTACGGTAACTGTAACCTGAATCACAAATGATTGTTTATTAATATAATAATTACATTGATATACGATGAATAAAATAACATAAATCTTAACTCTATATACTTGAATTATTACATTGATTAAGTGTTGAGTGTTGCTTCTGATTGTTATGTCTAATAATTAGTTTATGACTTATAAATTGAAAGTAATATTTGACCATAATTTTTAGTAAGCAATTAGCATTCCAAACATTTCGACTTGAGTCCTAAATTGACCAAAATGTTTAAGTAAATAAATAAAATATTAAACATAAGAGGTGATATCAAAAACACATCACACTCTGCTGTAATCTTTATCAATTGATTGATCACTTGAGTATGTTTAGAATGTGGAATATTTTCAAAGCAATTCGGTTTTGCTATTTACGCCTGTATGGCAAGAAGATGACGACGAAGAAGATATTAGGATAATTTTAACAAAAGTGGTTAGTGGTTACATTTCATTGAAAGGAATATTTTGTACTCTTAAATAAATTCAGTAATTAGAAATATTTTTTAAGTCTTCAATTAAAATGAATAATTATTAAGGATATCTACTGAACTTTGTAATCAAGACTCGAACTGAATGCTGAACAACAACCCATATTTCACATATGAACAGGCTATAAAATTTGAGTCATTTGGCTATTTTTCTAGTAGCGAATAACCGCAACTTCCTTTGCCTGGAGTTACTTTTTATATAGTAGAGTTAGTATATATATATATATATATATACACATATATATATATATATATATATATATATATATATTTATTTATATAATAAACTTCATAATTAATTTTTACAATAATTCTTTATTCATTTCGTATTAGGTGATCTGTCGTCTACGAGAAGGTAAATTAGTATATATTTCACTATATTCGAATTCGTGTCAAATCTGTCCCCAAAATAGGACATTTGGAAGAAAGAAACGACAGAAGTAGCTGTGATTAAAGCCAGCATTAAAAAATAATAAAATTACTTTCAGATTAATCGGGAGCGCGCACAAAATTGGTCATAAAAGATATGACCATATTATACAAGAAATATTCTAAAAAGAATAAAAAAATTATTAGAAAAGCTGGAAGAAAAATAGGTTTTACCTTTCGACGATTTATTCATATACGTGTATCATATATCAATTAATGTTACATGCCAGATCAAACTAGATAAAATGATATTTTCAATAATGTACACGGAACAAAGAGTTGTTTAAAAGATAGAAAAATAGGCAAAATAACAAATATACAACTTTAAAATTTCGGTACATTTCGTGGTGTATTGTTGACATTTGTAATCACTATTTGGTGCGATCTATTAGAGTTGCGCCAGTGATGACGTTTTTAATTTCAATTCTTTATACCTATATTCTATTTTTAACAAATTTGACATAACTTTTATTATTTTTGCTATTTTAATAAACGGGCGAGTTACAACATAGTTTATCTTTTTATAACGTTAGGTACCTACTTAAATTTTATATTTATTAAAAGTTCTAAAAAGTACGAAATTTTATATACAACGATGCAATGTATAATACATAAATATTTTAGGTATAATACCCATATAAACTAAATATAAAAATATATTAACTAAAAATAAAACAATTATGAAATAAACTGAAACAAATTCTTTTATTCGATGATCGATATTTGCGTAACACCAACAAATATCTCGAGCGTTCCTTATCCAAATAACAAATAAATTACTGTCCCGTATACTAAAATAAAACTATATATTCCGCAATATGTGCAATGAATAGGCATTTTGTATACATTTTGTACAAAAAAGTGACGTTTTTCACAACGTACACTGATAATTTCATTCGCACTACAAATTAGTCACTTTAAAACAAAAACTATTTATTGCAACAACACTCAAGCTACAGACGCAGGAGTTGCATTAGGTAGCTTGTATCAAACAATCCACCCACTAAATGAAGATCTAGTTTTTTTTTTATCTATCTAAGGTATTATTAAGATTCACGGCATCATAAAAATTCTGACCTAAAAATTAGAACGTTATGATATACAGGTCGTAAATCTGGACATTGTTAGATCCTATTTAGACAACAGAAAATGAAAGTGTATAGTAGCAGAGAAAAAATAGACTAGTCTATTATTACTATCAGCATACCACAGTATTCCATATTAGGACCTTTTCTCCTTTTAGTGTACATCAAATATACAAGATAGACAGTATTTTTGACGTAAGGCTATTCATGGATTATACCCTTTTTTATTTAGAGTTGCAATAGAAACATTTTTTCAACAATAATTTAACTCCACATTGAATTCGAAACTGGTTGACAAGTAATGAACTACCCTTGAATTTTAAGAAAATTTATTATAATAAGGTTACCCTATCAAGCATACAAGAAGCAAACCTTTCCTTAATGGCCGTAAGCTATATCCTGTAAATGATACATTTCTTGTAGGGATTACCATAGGCGAGAAATTACAATTAGGTCTACTTATTTTTTAGTTATGTGGCCAGTAGACTCAATTCTGCAGCGCATGACGTTAAGAAAACTGTATTACTAAATGATATGGAAAACTGTGCGTTTAGTTTCACTTATATATTTTTATAGCATTATGGTTTATAGTATTCTCTTGTGTGATAAAGGTTAAGATGTGACCATTACTTTTTATTGCAAATAAGCCTTTGTGACATTTATGGTATGCATTCCAGTGGATCACGAACACATCACTTCAAGAATATTCTCATAGTAGCAAGTAAGTTTATATGCCCAAAAATATTATGAAAGCTATTGATTAATTTCGTGACCTTATTGACCAACATAAAATTATTTATACGAGAAATAATTATAACGTTGTATTTCCGTTAGTTCCATCTAACTAGAATCGGAACCTTGGACATGTGGCACTATTTCAATTCCCGTAATAAAACACTCATATAAATTATTAATCAACAGTTTACCAAATTTCAGACTATTTTGAGTAAAAAAGGTTGTTATATTACGGACGAACATCTAAATGATTCAAACACATGGAATTTCTTGGCCATGTAGGATTTTTCTTTAGTTATTGTAAATATTGGATGTGCAAGACGCGTCCACTGAAAATTTTATATCAAAATATTATTAACGTGTGTCATTTAGTATATACATATATATACATATATATATATATATATATATATATATATATATATATATGTATATATTGTTGAAATACATAAGAAATTTGATGCGATACTTCTTCAGATTGTTAATTATTGTCGAAGACTATAACATACTCTTGATTTTTATTAAATGGTTGCAGTGATTTCACATTAAATAAACTTGTTTCAATCTGAGAATTGATTACATGTACGATTTAATATACCTCAACTTCTTATTTTTGGTTGATTGGAACTGGTCGTATGTGTTGAATACATGTACATAATTATTTATTTTAAATTTTACCAAAATATTTAAGTTTAGTCAGATTAAGAAAAATATCTTCCTCTCACCATAAATGCCTGCCTGAAAGTGGTGTCAGTACCGACGCACTCGAAGGCGACATCTGGTCTGCCCCCCATCAACTTCTCGCACCGCTCCAACACTGCCCGCTCTCGTTCATCGGCTTTGACGAGTACGACGTAGTCTGCACCCAGCTCAAGCGCTTTCTTCACGCGAGATTCCATGATATCTGGTAATTTATTATTTACAATAGCTAATTCTCAGGAAAACCTCACGTCTTAATTTTTAGCTTAAGCTTTGCACACAACGGATCAAACGGAGGAAAATGTGTTTTCCTTTTTGAACATATTTACTTTCAAAAAAATATATTTGCAGTTTTGTTCTTTTAATTTTTTACCCCTATGATAGCTATAGATTGAAGTCATCATCAAAGAAATTATAACATTTCTGTTACCAAATTTATATTTTAGAAGCAAAGTACGCGTTTAAAGTGCGAGTTTTCTCGTACGTATAAAGCAAGTTTTTTTTCTAGTTACTTTAAATTCACATTCGTACTCGTACAACAAGAAACAAACTCTTAACAATGTATTTATCTATATTACTTGTTTGAAGCATATTTAATGAATTTATACACACATACTTCGTGATAATGAACTAATATTAAATATAATAGAGTAACAAACAGTAAATTAGAAGAAAGGTTCTCAAGTGTCTTATATACATGTTTAAACTTGAGTCTAATTAGATATTAGTTTAAAATGTGTAATATCGATTTGAAAATGGTATATATTAAGGCATTTTGTTTTGAGTAATTAGAAAGACGATTTGAGGAAAATAATTGCGTCAGAATATATTTTTACAATAATACGAAGCATTGTAGTTAATATTGAATAGAAAATAATTTATTTGTTTTTTAAAATTTCAATTAATTTTTTAAATGATAAAGCGCCATCCGCCAATAAAACCGTGATAAGCAGATAACTTAATTGTACGATGCTATTTACGTACCTAGTTTAAATGGCGTAACGGCCTATGCCACTGGAGAAAACGTAGATACTTATGTAGATACTAATTAAATAGCAAGAATTTTTGGAATGAATACAATAAAACATAGAATCAGATCTATCATTTTTCAGAAAATTATTTTTAAAAATGAAATAATGTTATGTGAAGATATTGTCAGTACCATTGGGCGTATATGTTAAAATAGAACCTAGAGTATTTTTATTTTCTCTAGCAAGTGAATTCATAGTTCATAGTTCGTTTAATTTTGAGCAGTTTTACCACGTTTCTTTATAGTTTTACACCATATCACAAATACACCAAGTTAAGATAAAAAAGGCTTATACTATAACCTTAACTAAACAAGAGGCTCACTTACAACATTTGCGTAATATCCAACGGTCATAAAGAAGATTCTAATTTCGCAGCTTTGGAGTTCCCCGGGGATTGAATTTTAGCACACTAATGTTTAAGACTCGTATGGCGTATACGATATTAGCCTTTTTTTTCTATTATCACCGAAAAAATTCCTGTTTTTTGATATACAAAAGCAGTTACAATTATATGGTAATATGGGGAGGTACGATCTAATAATAACTTTGCTTTACTCGTAGAGACATCATAATTATAGTTTTTATTTTCACTCCATGTTAATGATTAATTGATAAAGAACTATTTCTTTTCTCGAATTCCATATGGTCACTTATATATTACGAAGCATAGACATCAAACCAAATGACTTTTGGGCTTTAAACAATACACTATAAAATTTTACAGCGCAATACATAATAAAATAAGTTTTAAATTAAAACTTTTTTTGTTACATGCACATATTATTAGTTTTAAGCTAATTATACATAATTTCTATGTCCTCTCATAAGAAGAAAGAAATAATATGGCAAGAAAATAGCACCAGCTATTAAAAAAAAAACGAAAACGTTATTTTTCTTTCAACGGATCCAAAAAACACGCATATTTCCCACAAGTAGGTCGCTTTTAGGTCCAATACCCAATTTAGTACATGGGTCCCATAAACTGGTCCAAACTGACCAGCTAAAAGTATCAGGGTCCGCACTAAAAACAATCCCTTCAAAATACGGGCTAGATTAACTTAAGACCTGAAAGTACTTCTAATTCTACCCGCTGGACAAGTTGAAAACCCACAAGACCTTCTAAACTCACTGATAACCGACTGAACACCCTTTAGACCAGCTGAAACCTACAGTCCCTTTAGACCAGCTGAAACTTACAGTGGGTCTCCCCTGAAAATTCAATAGAGAAAGTGTATTATATGCTGTTAAATTATGAAGCTTTTCATTTGCACCAAAACTAAAATTTATATAAAATTAATTTGGTGACAGAATGTTAATATTCACTAAAATATTAATATGGTGATATTAATGCTTATATAAAAATATTAATTCTTTTTTACCAGTATTTACCAACATAATAGTGGATATCTAGAGAAGATTAATATTGAAAAGTACAATTGTGCGTTAAAAGTTGTCATTGTTGAACATTTGTTTTATTATACTTTAAATTTCTATTATCCGGTACTTTTTAACAGTCACAAATATCACATATCTAGCACATTTGCCTTTAAACTATGTCATAATTATCCGCATGCTAGAAATCCCCGATAATTTCAGACAAACTTGCTGTTTCCGCATACTGGTGATATTATAAGAATATTTCTATAATAAAAAGAGTATATTGAAGAAACTTTCTATTATTTATAGCGGTGATTTTGTGCATCACACTGAGCAGACAATGTTAAGGAACTGTTTCAAAATTATCGGTCGTTTCAGAAAAAAATCGCTGTTAAAGTCGAAAAAGCGATTTAAATAAAAAAACTATAACATAAGTAATCGCCGTTCTTGTCCATAAGTCATAAGTCCTATTTAAATATGCAGATATTGCCAGTTCCTTCAGCATAAAAAGTATTATATTAAGAGTAAGTTGGATGTTTTGAATTTACTTGAAATTATTTTTTACTAACGGCTTTTTTAACCAATCATATTTTTAATAAAAGTTTTACCACCTAATTATGCTAGAGCGGAAAAACAGTAATGTGTCGATCGATCGATTGTAAATTTCTGTAAATTTGTCGATGTGCAAAGTCGATCGTGAACTTTAAAGCGATTGAATTGATAAATTAATCCCTCTAAGAGTCTCGAGAATGTTTTAAATTAGTTTTTAAATTCGCGTACTTCGTTCTGTTTGGTTACGGGTCAATTGTTGATTTTCAATTTCCTCAGATTATGTTCGATCGGAAATAATAGTCCTTAAATTTTAATTTGACTTCTTATCGTCATTAAAATTAAAGCTTTTTGATTCAGTTTAGTGTTTTGTGGTTATAATCTGACAAACAGTCAAAGTATAACTGGAACAATAAGTAAACACAAAAATCCATTATGGAATATTCGTTAGCACAACAGGTAGGCTTTATATCGCACACATTATTCGTTAGCACAATAGGTAGGCGAAACTTAATGTTGCCTGTGCAATCCTCGTTCAAATCAGTATAGTAGTTTTTTTGTTCTGGCATAAACAGAAATACATAAAAAGAAATCATAAACACATCAAAAAGTTTAAAATTTGTATTGGCCTCTGACGATTTCAGACACAAACTTTTCTACAAATAATCAACGTAAAGTTTATCAAACTATTATTATTATTTATCGATTAATTGGCATAATTATTATCTTTTTGGTGCACGGGCAAAAATTAAGTAGGAAAATATATTATAAAAATTTATATTAATTACCTACATAATTTATATTGATATTGAGACCCTATATTAGGGATAAATGTTTATATTTCTTTTTCATTTTTAGTTAAGATTTGGTTAAATGTGTTTTCATTCCATAAGTCATCATTTGCATATATTTCTCAAAAATGATTTACATATTTCCAAGTTTACGCTCCACCTAAAATTGTACCAACACAAAGTTTTCCGTTAAAAAAAAATTTCCCATTTTTTATCATTCATCTCAATTAAATGAATGTATGTCGGTAAGAAGCTTACATTCAGTTTACAATGTTGTTCGTTTTGTAAACATTTTTTGCGACGCTAAAGGTTCGCTTATAGGATATTTCGCCATATTAATTTCCTATTAGATATATTTATATATGAAAAAACTTACATTTAGTTTACAATGTTGCTCTTTTTATAAACGTTTTTTCCCATTAGATATATTTATGTATGCGAGGAGCGTCTTAAAATTAGAATTAGGTTAGAGAATTTAAAAAGACATCTCTTAATAAAGTTTCAATTTAAGTACAGTATAAAGTTTTTTATTTTACAAACAATTTACCCTCTGGTATTCAGTTTCACAACATACGTATTGTGATTAAATATTTATTTAAATTGCCGTCTTAATTATTAAAATTATTACATTAGTATTGCCTGGTTTCTTCACGCATACCTTTTCTCATCATTCATTCTACCAAGTAAATGCCGTACAAGATTCATATAAGATCCATAGAGCCCTATAAGATTCATATTTTGATACTTACAAAAGTATAAAATTATGAATCTTATTTCATTTCCTAAAACCATAGGGAATAAATGTTAATTTTATCACAATATGCCTATTAAGTTTTAATTTTGATTCCACTTTCCTGATTATATTTTTTTTAATATCCTTTGTTTATTGACAAAAAATATTTTAAAGCATATATTTACATTTCCCTACTTTCTGTTGAATTAAAGAAATAAATATTTTAAGTATGAGTGTTACCAGCATGGCATGGGTTCCGTTGTAAGAAAGTTTAAATAATTCAGAATGCATAATATTTTGATTAAACAATTACAGATATTAATCGTATTTTTCAGTATGTTAGTACACTTGTGGCGGCTGTTTTCAGGCGGCAGAGGAATAAATTGATGGCGTAAAATTTCTTCAATTTATTATCTACCTACCTACCTATCTTTACCCTATACAATTTTCCTTTATAGTGATTACTAATGGAGGGGAGGACGGACAGTACAGTATTGGACATTTTGGAGATTCATAATTGACAGCGGAGACACCATTTCAAAAACTTTTATATTACACCCAACTAGATGGAGTCAACGAAAAACCACTTTTCATCTCTCAAATTGGATATGAGAGAAAGTGTACTAAAAAATTCTTAGAAATATTAGTGGCATAATTGATCTACATGTTCGTGCAAAAGTTTATTCAAGTCGTAGAATCTTACTTATATATAAATACTATTAAATATTTAGTTGTTTTTTAATATACTGCCTATACAATTGTGTAAATCGTATTAAAATATATTTAGCAGAAGTTGAGTTATTAAAGAATAAGCAGAAAGAGAGACAGATCTTACCCTCGCCCTTAAATTAAGGTGTGTTAAATTTTAATTATATAAAATTATTACAATGCAAATCTATGTCTGAATATGTACTCAATGCCCTTAACAGGAGCTACATAGATATCATAAATTATCACAGAAAGAATGATTTCATATCTGTATTGAATTAGCTTGTAAAAATTTTTTTCGTATTTTATTGGAGGAAAACATTGAGTATTGTATATTACAAAAGATTAAATATCCAAAGGTACACCGTAATTATTTGTACACAACAGTTAAAAATATACATATATGTGTTTTTCCTTTACCACACAGATATGTTGCCCGATATATCTTCCACAGGAGGATAAACATAGAGAATTTTTACAAACAATCTAGAATCATCTGTGAATCAAGCGTTTTTATAAAATTTCTATTATAATTATGTACCTTATCATAGTACCACTACGTACTATTAAAAAGACGACTATTTTCAGGAAAACAAAGAAATGGTTCAGAACGGTGCCTATAACTAAATCGATTATTTATGGGCAAAGTTCTTGGTCATCTCCTATACATCTATATTTGAGAATTAAATACGTACTAATGACTAGATATCTCCCATTTGGCGAGAATTTTTGCTTTTCACCTGCATTTATTGAAATTGATATAGCTACGAAAAGAACGACTAAATGTAAAATTCTTATGTTAGTTTAAATGGAAATTATGATGGGCTGGTTATTGGTCGATAATTTTAGAAATTTGCATTGAGTTTTTATTATTTGTACCACTCAGAATTACTTTCTTGATATTTATAATAATTCACTTCAGCACACAAATATTTACAAATATTTTCTGGAAAAAAATTTATTTGATTATAATTAATTATGTATTCATTTCAAAGAGGAGACCACCAAATAACAGATTAGTGTAAAACTTAGGTTTTACTTGAATAAACCGCACTCTCAAATTTACTTGAATAAGCTACTTTTAATAATAGAAAAAATAATAACTCCTTGAAATAATAATAATAAGTTTTTATGCGTTTTATATAAATCATCACATAATTTATTTTAATAAATCATTTTTTAATAATAGTTTTTTGTGTGCTATATCCATGTAACTCTTTTTTGTTAGAAACTGTTTTACACGGAAACTTGTAATTTAGCACAGCGATTAAGCAGACTATACTGTATTTATTTTAAAACTCTAAAATTTTTATGAAGAAGTTGTGAGGTATATGACAAAACCGAACAAATGGAATTCTTTGTTTCGTTATTATATAAGAAGGGACACAACTCGAAAGGAAAAAAACTTTACTTTTCAGAATTTCACGCAAGACTGTACTATAAATATTATTGAAAATATCACCAAAAATGTTGTCCCTAATTTTCAAAATTGCTACTGTCAATATTATAAATGACAAAGTCATCAGAAATGTATCTAAAGTTTATGGTAAAGTTATAAAAATGATTCGAAATTTCATGGAAATTTTACAGCTCCGAAAATTATTATGAGTTTATGTATTACTAAGTGTGTACGGAACCCTAGCATTTCAACTTCTACTTGAACTTAACCAGTTTACTTTTATTACGAAATAATATTAAAATATCCATTGAATTTCAATACAATTTTTAGAAGAATAAATAACCAGATCCACAAATTGGGATCTGAAGCATTTTGCTTCAAACAAATATCGAAATAAAATCAAGAAAAATCAGGGTTCGACGACGAACTACAATAGTGGTAGTATTAATTTTCTTATCATAATTTTAAGGCAATAAAAAGCAGTCGATAAAAGTAAGAGTCGATAACACCCAAGTTGCTTATTAGGTGCGTTTCACAACATACAGGAAGAGTACAGTACCATATTCTGTAATGACAAAGTATATTTTTTTGACAATAGAAAATGGATGAGGAAACAATCGTCAACCTTAAATTAATTACATAAACCAAGATCATTAAATCACAGTAATGATTAATTTATTGTGATATTCAAATCGTCATAATACGGAACAAAAAAGAAGAAGAAATATACAAAGATTGTGAGAAAATTTGGTCCCAAAATATATTATCCCAGTTCTAAGTATATATATTTGCATGTATATCAAGGACATACTTAATGGAAATATAAGTTTTATACGGTTTATATATTACTTTATCATCTTCAACGTATTAAACAATAGTCCATTCTAAATCTGGATTTATGGAGATAATCCTAGGTCATTTACATAGATCAGCCTAGCTTTGGTCAAAATTTGGAAATATTTTTGATGTTCATACAAGTAATTCCTAAAAAATTCATATCTTCCTACGAATACTCATTATCGATCCATAATGAAAAGATGTGTTGGAGAACTAGGAAAGATCTAGTTCTTAAAATTGGCCAGTTGAAGTGGCAATAAACAGGTCATAAGACGTTCAGGACCGACTACTGTTGGAGAAAAATTTTCTCGAATGGCGACCATTTACCGTGGAGGGTAAGACTGCCCTCTGCTAGGTAACCAGATGACCTGGTAACCAGATGACCAGATGACCCAAAGAATGCAAAAAGCTGCTGGATGGACACGAGATTAATCTTTGTAGATACCTGTGCGAAGGATCTTTGTCCAGCAGTAGACATCTACCGGCTTATTATGATGATGACTCATTTCCGGTGTACAGTGCTACATTGTCGAGTAGCCTGGACTCCGACACGAAGCGCTCCGTACTCATTCACACCTTGAAGTGGCTTTCAATAATGTATATTTTCATAATTTTCATACTTTTTTGTTTCCATTTTATCTTTCCATATTACGTCTTTTTATTTTTCCCTCTTCTAAAAGATATCAGGTTCTTTCTTATTTATATTTTCGAATATATTTCTGTATCCCCAGACCCATTTTCGCTGGTCTGCTTTTGTTTTGCTCTCACCTTTATAATGTTATTCACATTTTAATTTCGTAAATATAATTTAAAACTATTAAAAGTTATCATATTAATCGTATATATAATAACGGAATTACTTAAAAAAACGGACTAATAAATAATTTATTCATTTCCATCCACAACCTCCCCCCTGGATACATATAATTACGGACTTACTGTCAGTTTGAAGTTATTTCTCTTCAATTAATTGTTTCTTGAATTTTTATTGTTATTATATCTTTCTATCTCGTATTGCATATAGTTTGATGATAAACTTGAAACTACTCATATCTTCTGATATACTCAATTTGATACACGGAATCGCCCGTGTGGATACCAAAAGCATTCTTTGTTATACTATGCATGTACAGGAATTTATGTGTATTTACGTAAATATTCCATATAAGTTTATAGATAGTCAAGTCACAAAAATACATATCACTATATATTTCGTTATAGTTTCCATAGTAGTTAACGTAGTAAGTCACATGGCTACCTGTTTTAAGCAATTTCTATTATATTGGTCAAAACGTAATTTATTAAGTATGTTTCACAGTAATAATGTATGTCACAATATAATCATGTATGTAGAAGTCATACCAGTAACGATAACGGTACGCGCACCCATGCTCCGCGCGGTCATCATAGTTAGGATGCCGATGGAGCCGGCGCCTATGATAAGGACGTGTGCGCCGAGCGACACGCGCGCGCGTTCACATGCGTGCAAGGCGACGGACAGCGGCTGTAGCATAGCGCCCTCGTCCGTGCTCATTGTGCTCGGCAGTCTGTGGAGCAAGATGGTACAAATGGTTATTATCGTTTAAAGGTAACGCGGTAATTGTACACATAATGCAACAATTTTCATTCGATTGTTAAAAATGATTGTTTCTTCACGCGAAATTTTGTGATATCTTTAATTAAATGTTATTACGCCAAATTAAAAAAATAGCGTACTTGTGGAATGACTTTATCCTCTTCTATCTGTGGATCACAATTTTTTCTGCGATTATTTGATATAGAAAATTAAAATGAGAAACAAGAAATTAAAAATATACATAATCAAATAGTTTAAATATTCTTTTTCATGCTATTTTTCAAAACCTTAAATATACTCCAAAGTTATATAATTTAAGAATATCGTTCAAAAAAATTATTCATTTTATTTTGCTTAAATACACCACCATATCCTACGAATAATAAAAAAAATTTGCTATCCTAGCGCTACAAATTTATTTTTTATTAACTGCTAGCCTTTTATTTATCAGTATTTTAGACTGTGCTCGCATAAACTACTTGGTGAATTCAACTGTTATGAATGGGCAATCATTTTGCAAACATTGATTAACCGATTTTTTTCTTACTCAACTTTTTGACGTTATAGAAAAATATTCCAGACTTAAAATATTCATTTCCTTAATAGTCATAGGTGATGCGAGTATAAACAAATAAAAAGAAATGTGCACATAAATCAACAGTCAAAAATCCCAACAATTATCAATATTTCAACCCATTCCTGAGATTCCAAAGGATGATGACTTATTTATTTATGATATTTTAATATAATTATATAATATTAAGCAAATTAGTAGATTTATTACTGCAAGAGCTAATTTCTTACACACAATCGCAATGGTACAGTAACAAAAACAAGTACTGTGTTGGACTGTAAATGACCCTTAAATTATTTTTAACTACAACCTTAAATTATGATTAATACCCTTAAATTATGATTAATTAAGCACTTGCACATGATAACGAAAACATTTATATCGATACGAAGGTCGAGAACACAGAATTAATAAAAAATTAAATAAAAAAAACAAAACGGTAGCAAGTTAGGTATAATTAAGGTATAAGGTTTGGATGTAAAATGAATTTGGATCTGCAGATCACGATATGTAACGTAATTTAAGACTTTTTAAAAACATGAAACGCGAGCCTGCTTTGTATGTGTGTGTCCAGTTGTTTCCGTAATTTAGTAGCATAAACGGTAAAGGGTACCATAAGATATTGTGCCTTATACTGACAAACAGATAATTATTATCTATACGAAGAGTTTATTTAAATTCCAATGGAGTAATTTTTGTTTTCAGTATCTCTTTTGTAAGGTTTTTTAACTTTAGTTTTTCCTATGTAGAGATTAATTTTTATTTATTTATTTGTTTATGTACTTACTCTATATAATTAAAACAAATGGCGGACTCAATTTAATCTCTTACAGCCAATCAGATACCAGATCTGCGACATTCGATGAGGGGCCGAGAATCGAATTCGAGTCTTTGCTGTACACCAATCGCAATGTTAAAGGCCCGTGCTTTTTGATGAACCCAATGCACCACAGCAACGACATTTATGTATTTGTGCTGAATTTTTGATAATATACTACTAGAGGAATAGGTACAAATGCACAAGCACATATATCCACATGTACATTTATTTTAACATATGTAAGTGCACTTAGACTGTAAAAAATAAAGTGTCTTTTATTCCTAAAGGTAATTTTGTATATCGATCTGAGTTTATTCGAAGCAAGTATTTATAAAAAAAAGTAATTATTTCCCTCGGGATCGCATTTTAGCAATTATGTTTTCGGAAATGGTTGGGAATTTTCATA
Organism: Druceiella hillmani; assembly: GCA_039881145.1. Lineage (NCBI taxonomy): Eukaryota > Metazoa > Arthropoda > Insecta > Lepidoptera > Hepialidae > Druceiella > Druceiella hillmani. The sequence goes on from JAYKKI010000055.1 coordinate 1,364,422, forward strand.
TAACGCCTAAATATTTTCTGTTCAGTTTTATACATAGAATCACCTATATGAATAACAAATATGTATTTGCATATGTATACGATGAGTAGCAAAGGACGAGGCTATTATTCGTATAGGAGATTCCGTGATTCGAACTGAGTGTATTAAATTTTGATAGTTATTTTTTTCAGAGAGCCTTCAGAACTTTCATTGAGTTGCTTGGAAATGTGTGCTCAGTTTGACGACAAGAACCACCTGAGTAAATAATAGACACGTTTTTTTTACATTCTGTATATTTTGTTCATATTATATTGGAATATTTTGCGAAATCATTTTGTAACTTTTAAGTTTATAAAATCAAAAAGATCTATATACAAATTTGACGAATACCTAAGAAACCATTATACCACCTATAGGACAAGTGCCATTGTAAAATTCACTTCGATCAAGAATTGATAACGATACATGAAAGAAATTTAATATACAAAGAAGTTTAAAGTTTCCACAGTCAAAAATAATTAATTTAAAATCAATGAAACTTTAATGGAAGTTCATAATTCCAATAATGATTTAATTATTTGATGACTTAATCATTTTAAATGTAATCGACAATAAAATCAACGTAATAGACTCCGGTGTTATAAGTTAAATTACGGTATGAATTCATTTTTACATCTCTGTAGTTTTATCTACCATTACTTTATTTAATTTGGATATAAAACCTAAGTTACGTAGCATACAGCAATATCATATTTGCTTGGAGCATAGATTATATAATGTTCAGCAGAGTTTTATTCGGTTCAGCGTTTTAGTATTAGTCACAATTTAAGAAAAATATAATTTATTTATTGTATAAGAAATACATGTGCTTGCACTTACTTTTTATATAATTGATTATAAATATCATATTTAAATATATTTCTCATAAATTTATAATCATAAACTTATAATCATAAAAGTTAATATTATTATAACAACTTTTCCACACTGATTTCTCCACCCATATTATTTCAGTTACATCAATCCCATATATTTGAGAGAAGCTAATTGTTAAACCACAACCACCTTATCCGTTAAGAATATTTCGGAGCTCATTGACTAGGTCAGTTTTATTTCAGTTGTAATCTCTGATGACTTGGTTATATTTCGAAATCTAAATTTGTATTTTGTCATGTATTTATTAGCAACTAAAATATTAGACTGCGATCGAGCGATAACGTGATTAAAGTAGGTTTAAAATGATAATGGCATTGTCTGGCAGTCTCTGTTTTTAATTGTTATTTCGTCATTAACACACAGCAGGTGAAGGCGCCTAAAGTATTTTTCAAACCAATATAAAACTCCACTCCCCAAGGAAGAAGAAACGTGATCTGCCTAAGTAGACACAGCAGCAGCCTGTGTTGGCGGAAGTGAAATGAGAGGTTAATGATTAACTGGCAATGCAAAGCACCGTTTACCTTTTTCTTCAAGTGAACTTTTTATTATATAAGAAATTATTAAACAGACAGAATGACCATCAATCCTAAATGTTATTTGTAAAATTATATGAGAAAAGCCCTACTTGTGACAAAAGTCAGCATCGTGCGCGTAGTAAGTGGCAAGATTGCCATCGTACGGCGGCAAGGAGCAGGTTCGTAGCGCAGAGCACAGGTTGTAGCGACCTTCGCGGCAGCGTTCGCAGCGCGCGCACGGCACGTTCGGCTCTACAGCTACACGGTCACCTATTGAGAGACGTTGAACTGCCGCTCCCACCTATAGTATAAAAAATAAACCACTAAAGAAAAAAAACTGACAACCTTTGAAACGATGGATATAACATTCTGATTATCGAAGATTTTGAAGCATGTAGATTCGAAGATATTGTACAATGCTGAAAAAATTTATCATCACTTAGACCACAGTTTTTAATTTTACTTCTGAATAAAACTCGTATTTTTATTCAGAGGTAACGTACCTTCTTAGAGCGGGTAGCATTGTGCAGCATAATAAACTTAGGGAGAGAGCGTATGGTAAATCTAATCCGCTTCAGCCAATGACGGCGGCGAAATAAAATTGTGTTTGAGGATGAGTATCTGTTGGAAAGAGATCCATGAGTACTCCTTATTAATGTTTCTGTCACAACGTCAGTATAATATTTATAAAGTGAACTCATTCATTCTCAACACTATGAAAGAATTTACAAATTATGGGTTACAACTCTCTAAAAAAAATTATTTTGTCGAGGTTGGATAAACATCACGACCATGTTACGAGGGTAGACGTAAGGAGGAATAAATTTATTGGTTTAGTATGAATAGTAACTTCATTAATTTTATAAACATAAATATTTCATTTTAGTAAACAAAAAATTTAAACCATTTATCTACGATAATACTGGAAATAATGTAATGTATTTTATTATCAAATTAAAAAAAATCAACTCTTCAATTATAAACTCTTAAATATAATGGTATTCTAGAGAAATTGAAAATAAACGCCATCTATTAATAATTCCAGAGACTTTGTTGTACAAGATGCGGCAGCGGCTGTAAAAGTTGTGGTAAATTTACTGCTGTGCTGTAACAAATTCGGATTTTAAAAAAGTTGTGCACATTAGTTTCCCTCTCTTTTATAGATTATTGCTGCTATTTGATGGTTGTAATGACTTACTTCGAGAAACAATTATTAGACCGAAAGTCGGTGCTCTACAATAATTCACATGACTTATTACGTAAGGAACTCGCAATCTCGGTTCTTTTGTATTAGCTTACGTTGTAGCTAAATATAATATTTTTACTTATTTTTATGAAGTGGTTTTTTCTATTACAGTAAGAGTGCTTGATTAAAAGTCTACCAGACAATACTAACTTAAGTAGGCTTTTAAACTTTAGATTTTTTTTAAGACTTTTTAACTTTATGAATTTAACTTATTAGGTCACCCTGGATAAAAAAATTCTGAGAGATAATATTAAATTAATAAATATGAATATTCAGATATAATGCTTCTTTAAATAAATGAAAACAACATTATTTCACTTTATTGTTTTTTTTTCAGCAAACCTGTGCATGCTTCTTTGCTGAACGAACAAATATCTGGTACTAGTTTTAACATCAAAAAATAATTTATTAGCCATTCTAAAAACTTCAATTCCAATATTATAATTTTCGTCAATTAATTATTTCGCCCAAAATATTAAGTACCTTTGATTAAAAACGATTAAAGAAAATATTTTGTCGGTTCCATAACTGATTTGTGTTGATTTTTTTTTGAAAGGACGCCTTAAGTTTGTCGCTGCGTGTTCAGTTCTAAAATATTATTCTGATTTAATAAATTTTAAATGGATAACCTCAAACAAAATATTAACTCTACAATATTTTGGAATTTTCAATTTTAAAATTTTCCACAAACTTATTTTATGTTCTTAAATTAGCGAATAATTGTTCTCAAAATTTTATTTCGTTCCCTCAAAAAAATATCTTTATTTATATGTTTAGAATTTCCTCCTGTTAAAATTATATAAACAACCATCAACCAGAGTTACATCAAGGCTGTACGGTATATTATATCATACATATAATTAATTTAAAAATAAGAGATCACTGCTGTCATTGTCTTGGTTCATTTTACATCAGGATTGGTAATTAATTAAGTTTCGAGTTAATTATCCGGACTAATCCTGGCGTTTTTAATTAAACTTAGTTTATTTTTTTTACTAGAAATGCAAAAGTAATTTTCTATAGACTGACTTCTTTCTTCATAATATATCTTTTCCCTATATTGATGAAACCTTTGTTGTTAGCGGAAGCAAAAAAATCGTTTTTCCTACTTGTTCACGCTCTTTATGACAGATCATTTTAAACGTATAGTGATGATACATTATCTTCTACTAATGCACTATGGGTCATTGTCAGGTAATATTTGATCAGTAAGTAAATCGCGTAAGAAAATTGAACTTAATGATTGATACACTGAGGATAATAGATGGAGTCATCGAGCAGAATGCATTACAGTGGAGCCTTCAGGGTCAAAAGACGTTAGATTATAGCAGACATAACAGTAAGTAACAAATAACGTGATGTACCTACAATCATTCTGAAATATCGAGGTCGATGCGTCGATGCAAATTACATTAAAATTTGGTGTAGTTGTCATAAATATTATCATCTACATTTTGAAAACAAACAAATTCGGCTCTTTATGAAATAATGAAAATATGCTCAGATTTCGCTGCGAAAATTTGGTGATAGTTATATCAAATCTACAAAATAATTAAGAAATATCCATAAATTTTGCGATAATGAAACAATTTTGTAATTAACTACCTTAATAACAGTCCCAGCACCCTCATGGCCAGTGATCAGCGGTTCGTTGAGGCTACAACTGCTGCACCTGCCTGTGTCAACCATCCTCACATCAGACCCGCATATACCGACTGAGTTCATTTGCAGTAGCACTTCTGCACAGATTTAAAATAAACGCTTAATAAATACACGAGCACTACGATTATTTAAACCCATCAGCTGCTTTTGAGCATTCCATATACTTTAATAAGCTAGGTCAAATTCTATCAGGAAAATGGTCATGAAAATTAAGTAGCACTTTAATAAAAACTTAAAATTGTAACTTTACTAAAATTACCAAGTTTATTTTCTATAAATGACGTTATCTACGAATAACAAAAAATTAATTAAAAAGAAATATTAGACTAAGAGGTAATTCAAAATTTAAAACAGGAATTAAGTAATAAACAAATGTTAAACATTCAATATCTATGTGGACTCAAATTCAGTAATCATATATTTACAAATGTATGAATTCGTTTAGGAATAATTTTATTGCATATTTTTGAACAATTTTGTGTCAGGGGAGTATTTGAAAACGAATAGATGCCAAAACAATTTTTCTGAGAATTTTCCTCCATTACCCTACTTTTACTTTTCAAAAATGTCTCACGAATCAGTTTTTAATCGATTTATATAGACTTCTCACTAAAATAATATTTTAAATTCATATTAACATTTTAATTATCTTCCGTCCTGATAAAATATTCTCTAAACAATTTAAAATTTTAATAATAAACCACATATCGTAAGAAATCAGTGCTTGAATTTAACAGAACAGATAAATAGATATTTGTAACAGCCACTTGACTTTAAGTTCAAGTTAAGATATAAGTTATTATTATGCCGGTCGATTTTTTTTGAGATTCATGCACAGCAAAATCACAGAAAAAACCAAGGTTTTTCTGTGATTTTGCTGTACATGAATCAAATAATAAAATTAAATATCATGCTATTAACGAAGCTTTTTAATATTGGATTTCTTTTTTTTTCACTTAAAAGCGTCTCAAAAAACGAATGGTTGTTTCTCTCGAAGTAATTTCAAACTTAAATTGTATTAGTAGTATAGTTATAGCCAATTTAGTCTCTTATTTAGCCAATTTAGACACGATTGACGTTTTTACGAAAATACCTGCGATAATACCCGATATTGCAGATTTTTCTTGTATCCTTTGTAAATGATATTGGTTGTTCCTAAGAGTTAATCTTTGCTAATATCCCACCTGAAGATGTTGTAATACAACGAAACCTAGGTCTTGGTAAAGAATTTAAAGAAAGTAGAAATAATACTACATCACGTAGTTTCATTTAATTGACAACTTTTCTTGACTTTGTTCAAACTATGTGCTAATATAATATTTTAATAGCCGTTTCAACTCACCATTTTCTCTTATTTCAGGTATAGGTCTCTCTTCCTGAAACACAGAAATTAGTTTAGAAAATGTGAACAAACAACTAATTATTTTATAAATTGGATATTTTCATATAAAAAGATTAAATTAAATTTTACGAATATAAAGATACAAGTCATGATGAAACTGGGTATAGTTTAATGGATTTCTTGCATAAAATTAGTTTTCTAAAGTGAAATTATTCTCTTTCTAAAGATGCTAAAATTCTTACAGGAATTTGCTGATCAGACGCATGATAAATGATATTTAGAAGCAAAATATTATTATTACTTTTAACACTAGTGGACAGTGGGCAGTTAATATAGGAAATTTGGAAATGTTTTTATATCGGAAAACTGCAAATTTTTTCGGCAGTGAAAATGTATTTATTTTATATATGATTCCAATAACGTTGTTTTATTTTTGATAACTTATATTAAATAGGAATTCAAAGGTTCATCTGTTATATTTACATAGAGTTTCTAATTATATACAAGGTGTAGAAACGGTTAGGATTTATTACCAAGGATTTTTAAGGGATATTGCTTTCGCCAGGTGATTTGCGTTAAGTTTATAATGTGTTTTATCACCAAAAGATTGACAGATTTTTTTAATAATTAAAATTGTTTAATTTTAAGTATTGTATGTTTATTAGAGTTGGAAGAAAGCCCGATGGAAAGATCGGCCTTTAGTTTTTTTTCAAAGTCAGTGACCGGACGCAACGTCCGCTAGTGGCGAAAGTTATTTGGTTATCAAAACTGATTATTTTTGTTCCCAAATGAAAAGTACAAACCTCAGTAACGTCCACATTCAACAAGGACTTGTCTTGTGATTTTAACTGACCACGCAGATCGTATGATTTAAGAACTGAATCAAATATAGAACAGATTATTTTAGGATTATTGCATTGAAATACCTACTTGGAAAAGTCCACCTCACAGACTCATTTAATAATAGAAAAACAGTTTAGTTCTAACTTTACTTAAATGCTCCTAATAGAGGTTATAAATATTTATTACGAACTCTGCATAATTTGCGTAAATTAATATTTTAAGATGGTGACATTTGTCACAAATCCAATAGTACCATCGTAATATTCATCTGTAAATAATATTAATATGTATAAAGATACACATTACAATATTGGATTGCGCCATATTCCAGTATTAACATTTTATTATTGAACAAAAACACCTAGTTTCATCCTACAGGAATAATATATATCCGTATTAAGTTTTATAAACATCTACCCTATCGTTTAGAAGTGAACAATCAAATCGTGGTATTAATATTCCACGTTGTCATTGAGTTTATGCTTGATTGCAGACAAATTATTCTATAAACATCCAAACTGTCACAATTACAATATTTGTGGTACGGTATAGCAAATTATTACATTGCAGTACGGGTTCTTCTATATACAAAATTAAACCGAAAACATTTTCTCATTTACCTAATGGGTCCACAAGGCAGGTTTTTGTAACAAATCAATCATGATCTACCCTATTAAATACCCTTCGATTATTTTTCATGAAGCTATTTTAAGCATGGAGCTTGTGCCAATAAACTACAAATAATTGACTACCCAAAGAATAGCGTCACATGGGTCTCTCGATGACAAACAGCTCCACTACATGTGAAGCCGTCATTGAAGATTTGACATCACATTTTAAGCGCCACTCGACAAAATCATAGCAACTTTTTGTCCAAAATGATTTTTCATACATATCATCGAACGTATTTGAAGTACATTTTTCAATATTATGCACATGTATTAATGGACTTTCCTTTAATAAAAATAAAATGGAAACTGTATCTCCGATATAATTTGTTTAAAAAAACAATGAACATTTTTTACTTATACTAAAGTGTGTTCATTCTTCTATAATTATTTTGCAATAGTAAAAATGTATTAATTTAATTAATTCATATAAACATTATTACTGGTATTTGAATATGTTTAGATTTAAAGATAATTATTTGTGTATTTTCCTAATCTTTTTGATAAAATAAATGCCATGATTATTTTTGTAAAATATAATATTTCCAATTTGTTTGAAGTAATCTCGTTCAACAAAATATACCAAAAAATTTCTCTTCACGAGAATACGAAAAAAAATGTAAATTAATTTTCTGACATATGAAATGATGTTATTAATGAAATAAAATGATGGATGCTATTAAAAATCAAAGCTTTTTTTTAAACATAATGAAGAATATAAATGCATTTAAGAAAAATATAAATAACTACGTTTCGAATAAAAAGTGGTCAGGCGTGAACATTCAGCACTAATATTCGATTTGTTTTAACGCCCAGTTGGTCTGCAAAATTAGAGCAAATTTTTTTTGATTTCATTTAATGAACAAAAATTATATGGCGCAGAATGTTATATAAGGTTTATACCAAGTTAAAAATCGGTTCGCTTGGATATTGCACCCCGAAGAGCCGAAAGGCGTGTCCCAGGTAATTGCATTACTCTCGGCAGTTTGGATTAGTATTTTAAACGTAATCATAATAAAAGCATATATATTTTCAAAAACATACATAAAATATCAATATGTGTATGCAAACATACCGATATTCATATGTACATACACGCATATATATATATATATATATATATATATATATATATATATATATATATATATATATATAAATATACGTGTTATAACACGAGAGTACGTTGCGTTTATTTCACGGCAAGTCGGTCAATATGAACATTCCACCGAAAATATTCAATATGGATACATAGGTTTTAATGTAAAGCATTACAACATTACATTTAGTTAGAGTACCGACCAATTATACGTTGTTATGTTTTTGTCAGTAAGTTGTCGCAGTGTGTCAGTACTGAATATGACGTACTTGGTCTTCCAAGTATTCATTCAATAAGTGGTTATTTAGTTAGGTTTTGAATGTACACAATGCTTTATTAGATGTTTAGTCAAATTTTCTTCATTTTATCATGCAATAGTAGAATATTATCATTAGTAGATGTTGTAAGGTCATTTGTAAAAATTAAAGGAGTCTCGGTCATAACAATGAAGATAATGCCAGTAGCTTGCTAAATATGTAATTAATTTTAACTGTTTGCAACCTGTTTTTCGAATAACTAAAACTCTAGTCTAATACACCATCTCATGCAGTAGTTTCAAGCAAAGTTCTTGTAATATGGAGTCGAACGATTTTGCGGATATGAAGCTAAGTATTTGTGTATAACATCTATGGGCTCAGCTATATAATCAGTGTCCTTGGTCAGAGTAAAATTCAGATTTCCCGCGAAATTTGGTTAGTTTGCTGTTTATAAATTGTGCAAGTATTTTATTCAGTACACTGATGTGATCACGCTTATCCTTGAATATCATAACCATAAACGATCTCATAAATGGCCGTGTATGATCGAGTAATGGCCTATGGTGCAAAAAGTTTAAGGCTGACATATTAACTTCAAATAATGAATCCATAATGTTGAGGACCGCTTTAAAAATTATTCAAAGGTATTCTTGTCGTACATTCGATGTAAGTGTTCAGCTTTCCTTGAACGTAGATCATAGTGGAACTTTCTATTCAGGAGATGTACTGGTTGCCTTTGCAAGATTTTATCAAAAATTTAATTAGAGGATACCCATCTGTTAAAAATCATGCATTGAGTACTCGTCATCGAAATACTCAAAAAACCGTGTATGTAGTATGTCATACCCTCTGAATCCGGTATTCCGAAAGTTTTTGATGTATTTATTTTCCAGTAGTAATATTATTTATCGTAGATATTTAGTCAACGTTTGTAATGAAGTTAAACTTATCGATACGGATATGAGTTTATGGTCGCTTTTTCCTATCCGTTATTGGTTGATGTTCTAGCGTTTTCCCAACAAAATCAATTATAACGTACAGCATTCTCATGTGGGGCTCAAATGACAAAACAATAATATATCCTCTCTTCAACCCACAAAATGGCCGTCAACGGATTTTTGCATTTTTTTTTAGAAAATGCTTATTTTTTTCACGAAAACAAAATCGAGTATGACTCAAATCATCTCAATCTCTGGAAGGACGTGTCGCTGATCAGTACCAAGGCTTCCTACTTTTCTCTCCTGCACCGAAAACCTGCAAATCGCTCACTTCCGACTTCCTTGAAACAAAATATGAAACATTTGTGCCATTTAAAATATCAGTAGCATACTGGCTCCTTGATAAACTCAAATTGGCGACAAACATTTTTCTATAGACACCATATATACAACAGTATAGGATATCGAACAATAGCACGCTTTTTCTGTTATGAAAGGTCAATTTTATATTTACTATGACTACTTCAGTGTATATTATAGTGATGTACGAGTGTGCAGAATATCTGAGTATGTACTCGGATAAGGTATGTGCTAGTTTGGTGGCAATATCCAAGCGAATCGACGTTGCCTTGTAAGCAACCTCTGAATCCGCTCATATAATAAAATATGTTTTTTATTCGGCAAACAGATTAAGAAAAACTGTACTAATGCCTACTTAATTGGACGTTAAGGCAAATGGAATATTACCAATTCGATTTTATTTTTCTTTTCAATTGAGTCATTTATTAGTTTTGAAATCCTATCCTAAACTAAAGTGGTTGCTAAATCAGACCAACCCAATTTATGTTTTTAGATAATAATAGAGATTTAAAAATCTACCTTACGAAATTCTCTTTTGTACTGGAACCATAGATACTTGTCACATAAATGAAAAAATACCATATCGGCTTGTTTCGTCAAATAAATATTAGAGCAAAACAGCTTGTTTAAATCGTTGTACACGTTCATATAAAATACATTGTACATACGTGCAGCCAACGTACGAGCTTTACATTCGGTTCGTATTAAATTATCTTGAATTCTACTTTTATATACTTATCTTAAGTATTTGCTTGAGATCTGATTAATATGAGACACGTAGAAGAGGAAGAGCAGATTTTAACGACGTACTGAAGTAGGTTTATGTTAAAGTACATCAGTCGTATTAATAAACAGTAATTAATATTGGCAAGCTGGTTTAGACTATATAACAGAATTCAGAATGCTATTTGTATGTTGTCTTTTTATTTTCATTATCACATTGTAGGGAGATATACAGTAAATGTTATTTAAGCGTTATTTAAAAAGAATGCATCGACATAAATGTAATGATAAAGCATAGCAATCACATTATAAGACTACATTTTATTTTTAGCAAACTAATTTACGATATACTGTAGAAATTAAAAGTTACAATAAGCACATTTTTCATTTTTTTTCTGAGATTGTAAGAAGCAATGTAGAAGATGCAATTTTAAAGACGTTTTGAAACAAATTGGTGTTAAAACTTATATAAAAAAATTATTTGTTCTACAAAAACCGATACCACAAAAGAATCGAAGTCACTCTGAACGAATCTCGCCGATCCGCGAAAGAAATAGAACATACAAATGCATAGTCGCTAGTAAAGAAAAACACAGAAAGCGAGAGAAATTTATTCTAGTAACTTGCTGGAAAATTAGCCACCGGCTTTCACCAACTAAATTCATCTAGTTACTCATCACTTAAAATGTAGGTCGTCTACCTTATGCTACTTTGTAATTACTTGTACACTAGTTTCGGATTATGTTTCCTTTCAACTGAAGTAGGGTAGACCGTGAAAAATTCACTTTTACTAAATTACGGTTTCACTCGTTGTAGACAGTTTTTTATTATGATGCTTGTAAGTTGGCATCCATCATGATAAACATATATTCTACTGCGACCAAATTCTTTCATAGCACATCCTTTAGTTTCATTATTATATGTACCCATTAAATTCTCAATGCTTTCCTAAATAATTATTCGTCCCGCTTTTCATATTATTTCAATTTCACATTTTATCTTTCATTCATCCTTCTATATTTTATCTGTGTGGGTGTTCAATTTAAAGTAATGTTTAAAATGTCAATGCTATGCTAAATATCCTTGATGGTAACAAAATTTATTTCCCAATTTATTGAAGAAATTAATTAGAAAAGAACTGAACTCAGAGGCAAATATTGTTAACAATCAAGAGAGTGTGTTTAATATTTTAAATCCCAATGTCAATTAATGGAGTTGACATATGTGTACAATATCTATATAGTATTCACGTAAAATTAAAACCATTTATTAGTTAAGTATACTATTACATTACCAGTCTTAAGTCATTAAGTCCATGAACAACGGCGCACAGATTCGGGGCAAACATTTTATTCTAACTTTGTATATGTGAATTTTATTGAACAAGCAGATACGTAAAGAGTTGAAGTAATAATGGAACCAACGTAACGTGTTCTATACTTTTACAGCTGTTTTCAGATTAGAAAAATTAGCATTCGTCCACTAACTTAATGTTTGTCATTAAATTTTCATCACATCACGCGTATTTTAAGAGGAAGTCTTGTAAATTAGAGACATGAAAAACACCATTAGTGTTTATTTACATTTAAAGCAATGCTTACTGATATTGTTGAGTCGAAGGTATTGATAAACGTTTTCAGTAAACTAGGTACGATTAAAAGCTTTATATTGACCAGAATATTTGAAAAACCGTCAACTCAATAATTTTAGTAAGCATTATTTTATAACGTATGTAATATGTGATACATTACTTAACGTGTTTTATATATGCAATTCAATTTTTTTATTAAAATGGACAAAATTTTCTACCATTTAAGTCACGGAAATAATTATGCACTATATTCAAATTTTCTGGCATTTTACTATTAACATGGTTTTTTTGGGTTAAATCTAGTACTAAGTATTTGTAAATAATATTTAATTAATTATTACGTGATAATTACTAGATTAATTTCAATTTGGCTAAGTGCAAAGTATTTTTGATCAAATGCCCTTTTTGGGATGACGTATGTATGAATGGATTTACATATGAAGTTATACTGATTTGTTACCTTCATTTCATACACAATAAAACTAACACTGTGCATTTTAGATAGGAATTATAAGAATAGATCAGGAAGAAAATTGTATTGCAATGGAATAAAATTCACATAAAAAATCGGTCTTTCAGGTTCAGATGTCAAACTTTTTTAAGAGTTTATAAAACTCAATCTTTCGTTTTCATACGTTAGATTTAATTTACAATTCATTTCCAAATTAAATTTCTAAAAACAAAAGTTTCATTTTCAAGCATTAGATTATATTTACAGTTAACTCTAACTAGTACACAATTTTTTTTTTCCTATATTAGTTTTCATTTACAATTCACTTCCAAACCAAATATCCAAAAATCAAACTTTTATTTTCAAACATGAGTTTTAATTTACAATTCACTTCACAAACAAAATTTTCTTCTTCTAATAATAGTTTTTATTTACAATTCCCTTCAAAAATGTAATTTTCAAGAATCTAACATTCGGTTTGAAATGTCGGATTATATTTAAAATTTCATTTCCAATTCACTTCCAAAATTTAATTTCTAAAAGTCAGAGTTTTATTTTTAGACCTCAGATTACATTTAAAATTTAAATCAAAAATTTAATTTTTGAAAACTGGACTTTCATTTCCAGGTACCGGATTTCATTTAAAATTCATTTCAAAAATCCAAATATCAGCAATAAAATTTTTAAATTCACGTGACAGATTCAATTTAGAATTCATTTTAAAAATCGAATTTCATAAAATGTATTTCATTTTTAAATGTTAAATTATATTTTCAATTCACGAAAATTTAATTTTGAAAAATTACACCTCCTTTTTCAAACGTCAGTTTTCATTTGCAATTTACTTTTAAAACAGGTTTTTTTAGAAAACGAACTTAATTCTTCAGACGTCAAATTTAATTTACAATTTACTACAAATATCCAATATTAATTTTCAGATATCAGATTTAATTTTCAAAAAACCTGTTTACAAACGTTTTCTTATCAAAAAACTAATTCATAACTTATTAAACTTTTAAATATATATTTTTTGGCTGCCCCATATTGCAAAATTATTCAGTATATAGTTAACGAACTAAACATTACGTTTTAACAAAAAACTATTAAAATAAATCAATGGTGTTTAGTGATAAAAAATTATATATTATGTCCTTCTATAATGTTGATATCAATATTTTTGATTTTAATAATCTTTACTTCAAATTACTACGATAAACAATTTCTGGAACACACGGACTACACGGACACGTAAATAATTTTATTAAGATCGACTTTATGTTTCTTGTTGAGGCGCAGAGCCTTAATGCCTGCAAAAAAGTACACTAAGTCGAAATTGTATTTTTAAAAGTAGCTTTCTGTTTCATTTTGTAAATATATAAATTCTTTGATGCGAGTCCTTACCAGTGTTATGTTAACGTTGTAATAAATATATAAATAATACAACGTGTATTGTAACATAATTCTTGTGTTTAATATTGATTAATATTTATTCGATCTTATAAATACAGTGTGTAATTTATTTATAATTTAAATTATTGTGAAAATATCTTAAGAGCTGCAATGATCATAATTTCCTTTAATCTTTACTTTATTTATATTACATTTGATTTTGTTTCAGATTTTTCCAATTCATATTTTCTAAAACTTGCGCATAAATGTTCAATTAATAATGAGCAAGCGGTCATTTCGACTCCTCGCGCAATGACCTGTGACTGCTTTGATCTAAAACCAAAATGTATATTCTCAAAGTAATGGAGCTAATGATATTTATAGAGTTCAAATTGTTTGTACTCTTTTTTCATAAATCATATTGATATATCAAATTTATTAGTTACGGCGAACGTAACCGTAAATAAAAATGAAGTAAGCTCAGAAACTTTGTACCGCTTAGAAGGAAAGCGATTTGAAGCCAAGTCCAGCGTATATTTCACGTATTTTTAAAATTATGTACTTGACAAACAACTCATTTGTGTGTGTTTAAAGCTTCACCTCAGAAATTATAGAAGGAAAAAGAAAATAAGAAAACTTGTTGGAAATGGGTTCATTTTTCTTATATAACGTAATTTTGCTGGCACAAAATAATAACTTAATTAGTTAAGGTTTCTGATATTCTAGCATAATATGAATTTTATCAAAATTAAGTATCCTTAATACAAACTTTATTTCCAGAGGTGACTACGAATATTTTAAAGCGTCTAATGAACTATCTCAATAAACCAAAATTTAACGATTTCAGTTTCCAGTTAAGTTGGTGATATTTTTGTTTCCGGTGTTTCTCTTTTTTTAAGAAAATAGCGTAAAATAAATCACATTAAATATGTAAATACCATAAAAAGTTGTATGTTTCTACTTACACACATTTAAGGCTAAGCATATCTATCGAAAGATTATTCTTCTAGCTTTTAGAATAGTACATTTTACTGACATATCACAGAGAAAGTTAGCCTAAAGGTTTGATTAAAATTCTTTCCTTTGATCATAGCAAAGAATTAAACTTATTCCGTGATGAAAGAGTGAAAGAAATAGTTCGCACCACTGTAAAGACCACATCGAAAGCACTAACAAGTTCATCCAACCAACCACAATACAAGCGCGAACAATCTGAACCAGTTATTTAGGACGCACAGCTCTGCGGCTAGCCATTGAAATAGTTTCAACTTCTTTATCAATCTATATCCTGGTCTTGAGTCTTAACAGCGTCACTTACAATGTACCTTTATATCCCTATATATTCAATTATGGACACTTTGCCCCGTATTAAGATTTACCAAACTTTGATTAATTTGTAAACATATAACTGCCGATATAAAGTGGCAACCTTAACAGAACTTTGCAGTTCTGCATTGGATGGATCATACACTAACAGCTTGTATCTCTTCACTCCGTGTACTTTTTAATTGGTCGACGTCTCAATCCACTTCCTTCAACCAAGAAAATATGAGATCATACAAAGATTGAAACAGTATTTCTGATTAGAGTTGAGTAGCGAATACTTGGAGAAATTGCAGCAACGCAGCAAGTGGCGTTGTCGGCAACCTTCACTAACTGTTGGCCATCTAGATGTCCTAAAGAAAGATAATACGCGTCCACTTAAACGAAGAATGGGTAGAATGGTTAGGCTATTTCCCCGCAATTGTTGCCTATATAAAATCGCCCATTTTAGACCGGCAGTGACATAGAGTGAAATTTCTCAACAAAATCTACTTCCTAATTACTTTACTCCTGGGCGCAACGGATATTTCTGCCGCTATAAAAGGAGAGAACTACGATGCAAGCGCGAATGAGATAGTCCAGCCATTTACGGTGCAAGCGTGAAAAAGATAAACCAGCCGATCAGGATGCTGGATGGGGTGTCGACTCGCTGTTGAAATAGTTCTGACTTCTTTTTTATTTTATACATTGATCCTGTGCTTTAAAAACGTTATTCGCAACGCATCTCTATATCCTCATATCATAAACAATTTACATCAAAAAACTTTGACTCGTATTGCGATATAGCAACCTTTAATTATTTTATCGGCATATTTTGGCCGACATAAAGGTTTTGACCTCAACCAAGTCCATTGGTTTTTGTGGCTGTCACATAAGTAATAATTTTTTTACTATTTATTACATTTGATACCTTTAAAGAAATATACTTCGTGATTTTAATATATAGATCTAAAAATCGTGCTGATATCTAAAATAATCGCGATTAAGTTTTGAAAATGTAGAATCAAAGTACAAAAGTGAAATTAATCATAAATTTTGCACGTATTATTATATCTTGCAAAAATGTAAATGATACTAAAATAAATATTACGGAAATGGATCATTTTATACAAAATTTCAATACGTAATACAAAATAAATGATCAAAAAATGAAGAATTGGATCTTGTGGCGTGTCCTCGTAGATAAGTGCATAAGTACAGATGCCAGCACGAAAATGCGTATCTTTATTTAAAAGCTAATTTGGATTATAATCAATTAAAAAAATAAAAAACAGCATTCTTTAGAAGAAGATCTCGTCTATCTAAAAAGCTTCATAAATTACTTTTAAAATTACCCGGGCTATAATTAGTTGTATCTTAAAGCCAGTGACTTAGTCGGTTATAAAGCGGACACCAGCGAGACGTGTAATACAGAAAATAGTTTCTATGATTGTCTGAATGTACTAGTAAAGGTTATAGAAGCGAAGCGTCCAGTAACACAGTTTACATCTCTTAAGTACTTTTTTAAATTGATACGCCCTAGATTATTTCCATTTTAGGTTAAATCGTTATAACTCTCTAGGCAAATACAAGTTTCCTTACCTCAGAAGAAAAAACGAAACATTTGTAAGATCACTCACGCTTTCGTCTGTCACAGCTTTCTTTTCTTTGTCTTTTCTTGAAAAACCACTTGATGTAAAATTTTGAAATTTGGCTTTAATAACTATCTTAAAAATATTTACGTACCAATTTTAGGGAAGTAAATTAAAAAATTTAAAAAAAATGTCTGTTTAGTGGGGAATATCGATTGAACAGATTAGTTTTAGCGCCGAATAATTTGTCAAAACTTTAGATTATTCGCGTTTGTATTCAAAAATATACTGAAATGTACGAAAGAACATATTAATCCAAACCTAGCCCCTCCCTCCATCCCACCTCTTTTTAGTTACTACCGTACTTTACCTTAAGTTATAAACAAATATAGTTTTTAGAAGTCTACACAACAGTCGTCAGAAAATCATAACGATTTTTAAGATGTTTTTATGATATTATTGACCCCCCAACTAATTATATTGTACATTATTAAATATTTATTGCATTAGGGATTCCATACTAGTAACGACTTATGATAAATAAAATATTTTAACTTCAAACTATATGGATGGAACCTATCGTTCCATCCATATAGTAGGTGTCTAGCACTTGAGCGGTTTTATTTTTCTGTCTTTTTAAGCCTTCGCAGCCTAGCTACTTAAGCGCTAATATTAGATTTCAATTTCCTAGGGAATATTTGATTGATAAAATATAAAATATAATAAACCATTAACTAAGAAGAGTACTGAAAAGTTAAAAATAGTGAGAATAGGTTTACTTGGAAGTTTTGCGGTATTATATCGTTTAAGGATATAAATACATGTGGAATACGGTACCTAGTCGACGTTTTTCTATCCTCTCACGTCTATATATACAAATGAATGTTTTATCTTACTTGCACTGACTCCAAAAGTCACTGAGAAAAATTATTAGTGAAAATGTTTGATTAGCTTTACTAGATTCCCCAAAACGCTGGCTTTGGAATACGATATATAATAATTGTGCGAAAGGGAATATAAAAGGAGATTTTGTCGGAGTGCGCAATATAAAAACGGAAACTTGGTATGACGCTCGTAATGTAATTGCGGAAAGACACTAATTTGCGCCGTTTTCTTTTGTAGCATACAATTATCGACGGTCACGTGCCACACGTGTATCTCCGAGGCCTTTAATGGCACACGAAACTCATTTCAGCTGATAGACCACAATAGCCCCGCGCTAAACCATGAACATAATTTTATCCTCTCCAAACGGGTTCTTCGCTTGCTGTCGTTTAAATCGAGATAAGGACTTCAATACGTGTTATTCGAGATAATGGGATTGTTATCACTTTTCATGATTATAGAAACTTGAAGCAATATAGCGGAGATCTTTTTGGTTTACGAATTTCTTTCATACATTTGTTAAGTGTGTTTGTTATGAAAATCACATGTGTCCAGGAATACATATCTGATTTTCACAACAAAGCACTTAATAAATATACACATATGCCCTAAAATGTACTTGTGAATTTTTAATAGCTATGAAAATATTTGTCAATTTTAAAACGTGGGCTAATATAATTACAAAGGATATTTAAATATATACAAAATGACTAAATTGTACTACATTAAATTCTACGTTTTATTGCCTCATCACTAGAGATGTGTAACTCATGAGTGAGAGATATAAAAGATATAGCTCATTTGTTATGATCATATCTATCACTCGCTCACATAAAACCCACATGTATCAGTATATCACTAGCTTGGAAACGATCGGCGTATTTTTCGTTTCACTAATTCAATCATTTCACCCACTCGTCGTGTCGTGAAGGTAGATATAAAAGTACACGTTGCATGAAAGAGAAAGAAAACCATCGAACTGTTTAGTCAAATATGCAACTGGATCTATATAGACGACGTAGCTACTCGCGATCGAATATGAACACTGTGATTAAGTATACTTTAGTTCATCAGAGACAAAGTACACTTTAGTTCGCTCAAAATATTTATGTAAACAAACACTTTTTTCTTTTATTTCATAGTTTTAATTTAACTCTTTTGAATGCGCCAATCAATTCCAATTTATTTAATTATCATTCAATTTATTTTATGTATAATTTGAATATTTGGTTAACAGACCCTAAATCTGTAAAGTATTAAGTAAAATCAAGCTTCCAACTAAAATTATTTCAAGTAGTAAAACTCCATTAAAATAGAAACTATATAAGAAACTCTTTAAAACACGGAATTAATGCAAGTGGAAATTACAGACCATTGGCTTTTCTAGTGTATTATAAATAATTGATGTCATTTTTAAAATATGTTTGCAATATTTCATTAAAAAAAACAGTTTAAATGTATATTCAGATTAATAGTTTTTGAAATGACTATGACACCCTTATTTAGACGTGATGCAATACACAGTTGACCGGTTTGTTTACCTAATTTATTTTGGAAATATAATTTCTACACAGACATTTTGAAAATTCCAAAATGTTGTGCTATATTTTTTGCCCGTTACAGCTGCCGTTAAAGCTAGCGATAAACGCGGAAAGATTGGGGTCAGACGAGTAAAATAGTAAAAAGAAAAAAAAGTTGTTCGTGTGGGTGACGCGTAGGCATCAGATTTTTCCGGAAGTTATTTCACAGTGCTACACCGCAAATTTTATTGTAGTTTTTCGTCATGAAATGAATTTAGTAATAAAAAAAAATGATAAAATGATGATAAATCGAATGACAAAAATGTAAAAAGAGAAAAAACTTACCCAACTGAAGGCTAAGTGGATTGCACTTTGTTTGTGCTGTGTTTTAGCAGTCATCGTGCAGCGCTATTTTGTTTTAATTTTTCACTTAAAATTATATATTTTTAAGATATTGTTTTATTTAAAACTACCGCACTAAATCTGAATCACGCATGCAAAGTTCTGCGTCGTGTTTAAAGTCAAATTACCTTATTTGTAATAATTCATCACTAATATGAACTTCCTGTCGCAATGAAATCATAACAATTCATAAAATAATTAAATGCAGAACCATCATTATAAAATTTTGCGTCGACTTATCTCTTATAAAAATAGCTGTGATTGATGAAAAAACACGCGTCTGTTAAAGAACGGAACCCCAAAAATTAGTAAGGATTTTATTATGTGAATAAATAAACACACTAACCGTTTGTGTCGGTGTTGGTGTTGCATCTTATATTAAGTTTTCGATCTTACATGAGACGGGTCCTCACGCTGGGATCGTGCGTATATACGTATACACGTATATATAAATATATATATATATATATATATATATATATATGTATATATATGTATATATATATATATATATATATATATATATATATATATATATATATATATATATATATACGGTTACGTGCCACTATGATTTGTAAATTTTTTAATAAAAACATTTTTGAAAAATCGTATTTTATATCCTCTGTTATGTATATAGCACCTTAAAGTTTTTTCATTTTTTTTAAATAGTTCTTAGTAAATAAATAAATTTGAAACGTTCGTTATGTACTCTGATATCCATCATAGTTTTATAACAATCCTCCCTTCTTTTTTGAGGAAGAAGTATGAAAATATTAGAGACATGGAAACTAATTCTTTCATTGATTTAGGATATTGAAAATGAATCAATAATTAATCTTCACCCGTAACTCTAATTTTTTCCCTTCTTATTATGCAATTTCTTTAGAATATTAATAGTGGGGACATTGAATATATAATTTTAAGATTTGTTTATTTACACCAAACTATAATACTTCTAACAGACAATTTATCAGACAAAAGCAAAAAGGTACCTTCAAATCATATTGAGGAATATTTGAGTTTAAAAAAGAGGCAATTTAGTATTGAAACGAAAAAGTAATAGAATATAACAGAAGCAGATGCTGAATCAGTTATTATCTTAGAACAAATTCGATAGAAAGTAATTAAAAATAATAAGAGTTACTGACGGAAGACATGATTACAGAGATAGTTAATGAAGATATTATAGTTAGACAATAAAATGATATAGTTAATGAGAATAACACGAAATAGACAGAAAATGTAGTAAAATAAAAAACTAAGGAGGAAGTTAAAATAACAGAACAAAATTGGAGACAAAACGAGGATATTAAATTGATAGCAGACTTGTTGGCAAAATTATAGATGTTGACAGAATCAGTTAATGAAGAAGTCGAAATAGCGGAGCAGTCCAAAGAGAATGAAACTGGAGAAATATTACAAAAAACTGACAGAATATTCCGCTTGTATACATAATATATTTAGAACAAAGAAAAAGGGACGAAGAATACAAATTATAATTATACTCTGATATGAAAGTGAATATCTTTCAAATTTGTAAAGCAATATACTGTGAGAAAAAGCTAAGAGCAAATGAAAGGTTAGGTTTTAACCGCGATGAAATGAAACGGTCTAAAAAGCATTAATAGAGACAAAATGTTTTATGTATACTTTTATTGAGAAACATAACGCCATAAAGTTCTTCAGCCTTGTTTATGTGGTTTTCTTTCTTCAAACCTTCAGTTCTTCTATTAATCATTACAAACCATGGCTTTGGATTTCGAAACAAGTTGCCCGATATCTACCAAAGGTATCGTAAATGTTTTACATATTTAAAATCAATTGTAGAGCAGATTTACATATGTCTTTTGTTTTAAGAATGAAAGTCAATTAGTTCATCCGCATTGTAAAAAAATATATTTTCACACAAACAAACTAGAAATATTAATATAGTTTTGTGCAATATGTCAATCGCTTAAAGCTTTATTGGCATTTATTTTTAAAAACCTTATTCGATTAATGTGAAAATATAAGTTAGTGTGGGAAAATGTAAACACTATTTTCGCTTTCGTTTCTCCCTATGAGTGAACGAGAAATCAAAAACCTTGCTTGAAATAATAGAAAAAATACGGTGATTTTCGCAACGATCACATGTAACATAATTATAATTTTGTGTAGTTAAAAATTTCGTCTCTACGCAGATAATACCTACATTTATACATAAAATTAATGATCGTGACAGATAACGGTGTGTAGGTATTTATATGGCTTAAATAACTTTGGAAGTGTATTAAGATATTTTAAATATGTTCCTATAACGGTCACATATACCAAGAGATCAGTAGACGGCGCTAACCTTTGCCTTTAATTAAATTATTTTTATGGCTACTAGAGACGTTTTCAGTACTTAATTTCCAAATCCATGAAGTATGACAAGATTTAATTAATTAATTAATTTACCCATTTCCTCTGCATTTATCTGAATTTTTTGATTCATGTTCAGAATAATTTTTCCAATAATTAATTTGTGAACGCCGCCTGGAAAGCTCCGTAATGGTATATTTTTTTCTAATTTTAGGTGACTATTAATTTTCAACAAAATGTCTAAAATTATCAAATTACTGTAATCGATGTAATTAATCACTTAAATGAAAAAAAAATTGTTGTTTTAATTGAAAATTTGCACTAAATTTTGACATAATTAAATGCGTAAACCAGAAATATATACCTATGAGTAAAAATCCTCTGGTCACTAATGGACTCTAAAAGAACAACAAAAAGCTCCAAAAGAACAACATAAAGCAAGTCGTCGCCGTGGTGTGTTGGGTTGATCACAAGCCACACGGCATTTGACGATGCAGCGCACTGATACTGAAAATGTTGGGGACCTGGGTTCGATTCCCGGCCGTTCGTCGAAAGGGACTGCGCTGATGTTAAGGTTGGCTGTAAGATATTGCTCTTGTAGCAATAAGTCCGCCATATGTATCAATTAGATACATTAAAGTAGATAAATAAAATAAATTAATGCATATTTAAGGAAGTTATCACGATAATTAGTTATTGGAATTCCCTTGATCATGGAAGCTGTCTTGTCTTATCAATGTATCAACATAGGAAAGTTAAAACTATTGACAAAATCTTCGTAATCAGTTTGTTAAATACGCTAGCATGAGATAAATCATCATCGGTTTAGAAGTGAATTTATAAGACCGAGTAAACATACAATTTAATGTGTTTTAATTTTACTAATTTAAATCGGTTATCAGCATTGGTCATAATCAACAATAATCAACAATGCATCAAACATAAAATAAAGGACATTAGTTATATAATTAATATCTGAATATAAATATAGAGAAACAGTAAATATAAAAAATATTTACTTTAATTACCTTTGGAGAAAATGAGTTCTTAAAATATTAACATTAATATTTATCTTCATGAGGAAATGCTACGTTTTTTCTGGAATTAATAAAAAGAAATCAGGGAGGCAATAACGAAACAAGATAAAGAAATTAGCAATTAGTGGGGCTGAAATCAGGGAACGTAACAGGTATAAAGTAATATTGATTAGACAGTTTATTTAACTGGAAAACGATAGATGCATTGTAATTCGAAGTTACATTTATTGTCTGAATTAAAAATGTGTTCAAATAAATTTATCATACGTCAGTGACGATTTGTAGCGTTAACGAGATCTTCATTAGTATAAGTTTTGTGTCATGTAGAGTATTTATTTAAATGCATGCAAATAAACATTTTACGATTTTTGATCAAATGCAGTAACTGATCAATATTCATAATTAAAAATACAATTATTTTAACTCGAAACCCCTCAAAATTTTTTAAGTTTAACAATTTAAAATTACATGCAGATATTGCATGATTGAAATTATAGTTTGACACATTCAGCTTTACATTGTTCTTTCTACGTCCATTAGTGACTAGGGGATTTGAAAAGAGACTAGAATAAGACTAATTAAAATAAGAACACTCAAACAAAAGTGCTCAAGCTCACTGAATATTCAATTTTTAAATAATATTAGCGCCTCATTTATTTTTAACGTATTCATAAAATTAAATTTGGTCGGGTATAACTTTTTTGATATCATTTTAGAGTAAATGTATGTGGTTTTTATGTAAATTGCGGGTGTTTAGAAATGAGGGTATGTTATTATTGAATACTAAATCTGAATAGAAAATCTTAAGTCACCTAGGACAAATATTTCAACCCTTTCTGAAAAAAAAACACTGTCAGTGTAGCAAATTCAATCGAAAAAAATAGCATTTTGCTACTCAAACATGCTTCAAATACATTCATACATTAAACAACATGTTCTGAAAAAAACAAGAAGGGGTTAAAAATTTCATAAAACTATTTCAGAATCAAGAAAATTACTGCGAAATAGTCTGACGCTAAAATGCAAGTGTGACCTACGCCACACGCAGACATCCTTCTAATGGCGCTTGTCGACGCAGATTTGGTGGCTTTTCTTTGATGTTCACTTTGATTATTATATATTTCGTAGGGGCGGAGTGGCAGTTTGGTTTGAAACGCCAATGTGTGAACCTGACGTTTCTTTCCTTTAATGGCTTATGCAATATTTGTAAAAAATCTTTCTTTCTTCTCTTCTTTTAGTTGAATTCTTGTATTATCTCCTCCTGTTTGTGTAGATGTGTATTTGTTTATTTTTGTTGATTTTTTATGCTCAAATATGTTTTTAGGCTGGGAGTAATTTTACTAATGCCTTGAAGCAATTTTACGAACACTTTTTATAACTTATCCAGAATGAGCTCACTCGGGGTTCATTCCGCTTAATTGATTAAACGGCTTATGATACACCTGCATACTTTTCGGCTGCCATACGTGAACCTATCGAACCAAGTAGAATTTAGTGGTCGTTGTATTGGTCGATATGTATAACGCCACGGACTTGCTAGGTTTCCTAATTTGCCAACAGAATTTTTTTCTGTAGGGCTACATAAAGGACACTATTTTCCAAGCCGAATGCCGTAATGAAGATGAAATGCGTAATCGGATAATAAGCGCGTTCGACACGCTGACTTCGGAACGTAGTACCATTTCCCCGAGAGTTCATAAATCGACAATTAAGCTAGTGTGCAAGTGTTTATTAGTGCATGAAACTTTGAACAATATCTATAGTAAAATATGTACCAACGTAACAAGATATATGAGCATTGACGTAAGTTAGACACTTACATTTATTTCTTTTAAAATTTGTATATTTTTTGGCTTTTTGCAGCAGTTAATTTGTTTGTGTAAATATGACGCTAAATATTAATAAGAAAAATTAACTATTCGACGTAAACTAAACGTAATTTAAATAATAATAACAAACGTATCCAAGCGTGGCACACGCGGGGGAGGGGAGAGTCGATGCACATTTTGAACTATGTCAGATGCGTGTTGGAAATTAAACAATTTAACTAAATATTGATATTTTAGACAGGATTACAATTTTTCTTTGGCTACTCGAATTTTTTGCTCAGGTTAAATTCAGTTTATACCTGTACAAAGAAGTAGCATATCTTTTTCTGATGACTATGAAAGCAAATATATGCAGGTTTTGTAGTACTAGGGCTGAAAAAGCTTCAAAAGCTTAACGAATAAAGGAATATGGCAATTCTTTTTGAAAATGATATTTAAAAAAAATACGAATTTACTAGAATAAAATGCGGATCTCTCCAAATTTAACAATAGTTAAAAAATAATTGCGTTGATTTGCTTAGGCAGCATAGCATGGTGCTTCGTTTATATTATACGCATCACGATAAAAGAAAAGACTCCCCTAAAACCTATTTAAGGCTTGAACAGATTAATGCTACCATTTATGTAATCTAGTGTAATAACACATTTACCCTGGAGACGAATTGGACGTTTACTCTTATCCATAAAAAGAAAGACGGCAAAACGAAAAGCAATAAAGTTAAATAAGTCGCCCTGGTTGTTACTATTCTATTATTGTGAATTACTGCAATTACAATATAAAGTTAAATTAATTACTTTGTCACATCTGACGAAAATGACAATAATTTCATTTCATTTAAAATACAGAAATATTAAGGAATTTTTTTCTACAAATAAATTTAGACTCTTGCTGCTACTGTCAAAGAATATATTAGGTAAATATTCTATTAAATTTTCTAAACGAACAGAAATAATTTCTGAACAATCCCGCACATCAGTTTTATTCTCTGTCAATAATGGTGAAACAAAATTTATGAAATTAATTATTCGGTGTAGCACGCCAGTGCGGAAATACTTTCATCCGGCATACGATTTTAATATAATTTTCCACTCAATTATGCAAGTAAACCTATAAAATAATTATTGTATGGAATTATGAGAAGTGTTAGGTTATTACTCTGAGCAGCTGCGTTATTTTCAAACAATTCCAAGATTCATAAAAGGGGTAACTAATAGCAAAACTTCTGGCCGTCTACGATATAAAAAGAAACTATAGTTTATAGCGTACTTAGTACAGGTGCTCCAAAAATCCTAAAATACATCATATTCAAGATTGCAATAATTACATGTGTATACATGTAATTAATGTATACATTTGTCAGCGACGCATACATAAATGAATGTATGTATATATTTAAGTATACTTAGATAACCATAAAACGAATACCCATATAGTTCCAGCATTGAGGGTATAAAATACTAGATAACCAGTTATTTATAAACCAAGATATTTCATTTCAATTTACGGAAATTAATTTTATTAGGTCAAGTCGTTAAAACTACAGAGTGGCAGATTTCAAAGTTTGAACAAACATAGTTTCTGAACGCAACACATAAGAGGGGCGCGGGGGGCGTCGTTAGAAGCGCAAGCGGTGTGGATGTTTTAGTAGCCATGGAACAGTGAAGTGGAGAGCACCGCGCTTTTGCCGTCGAGGAGGTTTTGAATTTCGAGTGGATTTTCGCTGTCTGTTGCACGCTGCCGATTTAATAATCGTTACAGTATTCGTCGATTACGTGATGGACCATCGATCAACCTCATTCAGTCATGGGTAGAAAGGTTCAGACCTACAGGATCAACATTAAATAGGCCCAGGCCAAGACCTACACCATTGGTAGCCACGGATGAAAATGTCGAGCGTGTTATGGTTTCTGTCGTTGAAAATCCCTGTTTATCACTGCGTACACGTTCATCGACGTTGGGAATTCCGAAATCAACTTTACAGGTAATAATGCAAAAAAAGCTCAAGTTCCATCCATATAAAATTCAAATTGTTCAAGATTTACACGATTCTGACCTTGAATTAAGAAAAACTTACGCGGAGGTGATGTTGTTGAGATTTCGTACTGCTACCCGGATGGGCAACATATTCTTTAGTGACGAAGCTCACTTTCACATTGGAGGATATGTGAATAAGCAGAACTTTCGTTACTGAGATGTGCACAACCCAAGACAAATGCATCAAGAGCCTTTACATAAGCCTAAAGTAACAGTCTGGTGTGCCATGTCTGCATCTGCAATCATAGGGCCTTATTTCTTTGAAAATCAACGTGACCAAACTGTAACTCTGAATTCGGAGAGATATGCCCAGATGTTAAATTACTTTTTCAGAGTTGATCTACAGAATAGTCCATCCTTCAACCAAAACATATGGTTCCAGCAGGACGGGGCCACAGCTCACACTGCTAATGTGTCCATGAATGCAGTGCGGCAGTTATTTACAGTATCCCGAAACGGTACCGTACCGTGGCCACCTAGGTCACCCGATTTAAGCCTATGTGGCTTTTTCTTATGGGGATACTTAAAATCCGTTGTTTACAAAACAAATCCAAGCACTGTGACACAACTTAAAGAAAATATTCGAGCCGATGTCAGTAGGATACCCCAGTCGCTCTGCAAAAGCGTTTTTGAAAACATGCGTGCTAGACTCGAAGAGTGTGTCAGACTCGATGGCCGCCATTTGGAAAACGTGGTTTTTAAAAGATGAAATCCGTATTTGTTGTTATAAAGTTAAAATAAACCTACTTTGTATTAGAGGTGTAGTTTTTTTTTTACAATTTTTCAAACATTGAAATCTGCTACTGGACAGCCTGTATTTTCGTTTTTGGATTTACGCAATTGATTATTACTATGACCATAAAATCCGTTTAATATACCTGACGATAAAATATAATTATTTCGCACGATATTAAAGCGAAATTTACGTTTTTTGCCCTAAAAATCCAATCGGTACAATAATTATTTATGCTAATCGATTAAATATTTTTAATAAAACGTTCAAATACATTACTAATTTTAACGTTTCGCTTAATGATGAAGTCAGTAGTGATATACATGACCATTGAAGTTTTCTAAATTTTCAAAATTAATTTTTAATTTAAATTAAAAGATTAATTTTCAAATTTAATTTGTAGAATTTGTGTTAAATAATTATCGGTATTGCATTAAATTTAGAAACTTATAAAACAATTATTGCTTTTTGCGTACTATTTAATGGCAACCAATATTTTAAATGTTTCGATCAAGATAAAGGAGACAGGAGTCTTAGAATACTTCTGAATTTTGTCTGACTTCAATTACGGTAAAATTCAATATCTTTGAAAGCTTCCAAATTTTTCCCGAGATGTTGCAAATAAGGCGATAAAGTATTTTGCAAAAAATGCTCATGATACTCCAAAAAATGTACCATTTTTTAAATTTTCTCTGTTTATAACGCACAGATATGATACGAGACAGATCCTATCGTTTCATAGATATTTACAATAATTCTCACAAATATTTTACAGAAATATTTATTTTTTGGCAATAAATTTAGGCAAAAAAAACATGAGACGAATGCTCGATTTAGTTAATTCACAATTATTTCATCTGACGGTTATTAATTGATAACAAATACACCATGCTTAAAAAAGTGTTAGCAGAATGTTACTGAAAATTTAGAAAATATTCAATAAAATCACAAACATTTTATAAAAACTGTTTCCTTTTTAAAATAGTAATACTTAAGTGGTATCATATACGATTAGCTCTAAACCAGACCAATATATTGACCTGATGACTAATTATAGGTCGATAATAATTTTATAAAAACGTGAATACTAAAATATGAATTTTCTAAATTTGTTAGTCAAAGATTATGATGAGCAAATTCAAACGGTTGTTCTAATTATAATATTCAAATAATATTTATGCGCGCCCTTGAAAAATTTGTCTTAATATAATTTTTGACGAATTTTAGCAAAATAGTAATTTTAACAACATGGTAAATGTTACTTCTCTGCTTCATTTAATAAACTTACTCCAACTCTTCACCATTATGTTCCATGTACCTGTTACTTCAAGGTATTCTTTGTTATCAGGTAAAATTCTCACAACTTAAATTAGTATTGTATTTTATTTAGTCACATACACATTTTTTTGCCTTTCGAGTAATTATTTTGCAGTCGAAAATAAATCTTTCGCTTAGACGACGAAATGTAGGCCAATATTTACTAGCACCTTTAAAAAATCATGCAAAATGTTAGAAACTTAAAATTTTACAATTTAACAAAATACTGATATAAATTTTCAAAATATATCTGATTTCAGCGTATCCCTTTAAGTTATCTTCACGAAGAATCACTTGAGACTTATCAAAATATTTTTACGACGATATTTGACACATTACTATTATAAGTTGTCAAAATCTAACTAACTATGGAATGTTTTTTTAAATTTAAAGGTGAAACGTTGAAGATTGGGAATAAATATATTGAGTATCCAGCGGTGCAGATGTTAGTAAAATCTGCTATTTATTATTTCAGGCCGTATTTTCAAAGGACGCTTATCAATGTCACTGGAATATTGTTATTCACTTCAAAATATAATACTATACTATAAATTTTAGTTCCTTATAGCGGAAATAGTTTTAAAATAATGATATTATAATATAAATTTATAAAAATGAAAGAATATAATTTTTTCTCAGTAAAGCCTAGTGTTCCTTTTTTTCAGAATTAGTTGTTTCCAAGATTGAAAAAGCATATATAAAAATGGCGTCCGATGTCGACCTTCTCACATCTTGCCTACCAATAAATATTGATGAAATTCTGGACTTTTATTTTCGAAAGAAAAGACTTCTACCTACTGGATTAAATATAATTAAATAATTAAATCAATAGAAGTATTGATAAATAGTAAACGGCGTGGTGCAAGGCTTCTTTTGGATAATCAGTAATCATTGTGCAATTTTCATCAAAATTCGTTTATCCACTAAATAGGAGATAGTAAGGAGTCAGTAATAAATAGGCTCTTGAATTGTTTATGTTCATAATTGGTGGTGCCTAAAATTTTTTCATCGGCCTGTATTTTACAGTATGTTATAACCATCTCTTCCTTGTTTTGACAGGAGATGCTGTGACGAATATGTCGCATGTCTATGGTGGTGTTACATTAAAGTATTTTACGTAAGCGATATCACTGGAAATAGGTGGAGATTTATATTTGCATTGTTGGCTCAAATAAATGACTCCTTCCACTTCAGTGCATAGAAGCAATTTAATAGAGCCAACGACTTGTTTCTGCGAACCAATATTTGATCACATAATGAAGTTATAATATCTGATCACATAACGAAGTATAATTCACGACATAGGTATTTATTATTTATATTGTTTTCTTTGAAAGATGGTAATAATAATTTATTTTACGTATTTATCTTTTAACGTATTACAATTTATGATTTACCATAGCGTATTTACCTTCCAATCGGGCTGACTGGGCTTCTTCGTTAGTCTGTAAAAATAAACCAGGTAACAAGTGAAATTGAGAAAATCAAAATTAATATGCAATAAAGCAATAGCATGAAACCAATTATTTGCAAAGCAATAAACTTAAATAAGTAACCATGAACTTTAACGTAAAATCATGGCGATTTATTGATATAACAATATAAAAAAGAATTTATTTTAAAAAGGACATTAATTGCAAAACTGTTTTACAAAAATTTTTATTTTTAATACAACTGTCTAAATGCACAGGCGCGTAGTTCACATTTAGAGTTATGGTACAATTGCCACCTCGTTCCTCTTTATTTGTCTTTTAATATATTAAATAAATGTTCCATCAGAACCTATTTGTGTCAAACTAGATTAGACCTTAATGAGATTAAAGCGTATATTTTAAAACTATATATTTATCCTTGAAACTGAATAGACAAAGATAAAGAGACGATTACAAATACAGAATACGCTAGCTAGCGTAATTCACGTTAATAGCAGTTCTTTTCTAAACAGATAAAAATAATCCAGAGCATCAATTTCATTTCCGATCAATGGACGTGAAACAAAATGAAATTAATTTAATTGGACATAGCGCACCAATGCGCACACCGTTTCGTCGGGCATACGTCGTCAGTCATTGTTCCACGCGGTTATGGAAGTAAGCCTATAATAACTTTGAGTCATGGTTATGTGAAGTTATAGAATGTATTCAACCACGGTTTTACGCAAATTTAATTGTTTTCAAATAACACTAAGATATGTGTGTGTGTGTGCGTGTGCGCGCACGTGCGCCTGCGACTTTTTCTGTGCTTCGAATCCATATTTGTGATGATTCATGATAAATAAAATTAATTTTCGTTTTGCTTGCAGGTTGAATAATATCGAAGGCTTATATAAAAAGAAGACGCGTTAAAAATCGATTTTTTTATTGATATTGCAAAAGTACAAAACAATAATTCCTCAAAAAGCATTATTTCTGTGAAAATCAAAAACGTCTATGGATATAATTATTGATTTTTTTTAACTTCAATTCAACAAAGCCGCTCGGCGTCAATATAGTTATATCTAATTTCACGTCATTTACTCAGAATCGACAAATTCTGAGCGCATGATTCTACTACAATGGCAATTATCTCTGACGTTTAACGTTTTCTTTGTTATTTAACTGTAGTTAATTTGCGTCAGTGTTCTGATAAAGGAATTATACGAAGGTATTGCAAATAATATTAGTCACACTTCATATTAAGGAAGCTTATGAATTAGTAAATTATTGCTCCGATTTAAAAAGACTTGATTGTAAATACATAAAGGATATTAGTTAATTTTTCAATATATATTAACCCGTAAAATTAAGTGATAATCTAATTTTTAAAATGAATAATCTAGTTCGTAAAATATTTCCAGTACAATAAATATATATGCAACAATCATAATAGATATTTAGTGGTCTCGTCTTGGGGACTTTCACAGATCTCATAAATAAATAAAACACATTATTGTTATAGGTCAATTTATTTAAATATCCAAAAAAGCCCACAATAGTGAATAGGCATTATTATTTTATATTGTCAAATAACGATCCTAGACGATATTTTTGAAATATTAGATTCAATAAACAAATTATATATATATATATATATATATATATATATATATATATATGTATATATATATATATATATATATATATATATATATATATAAAAAATAAAAAGAAATGGTTACAAATTGCGCCACCTGTGAATTATAACAAAAGAGGAAGAATCTTTTAAATTAGGTACATAAATTAGTCCATATAACATGTTTATATAACGTAACTTAGTTGTAAATTTACTTATAGTAATTTGAACGCATTATAAATGTCTGAATTTGCTTTTTAAGGTATTTTCACTTGATCTCGGTTTTGATATCGGTCTTGACGAGTTAAGAGATGGAATTTTTTTTTGGTATATTTTTAATTATAATTTATTTGTGAGAATCAGTCTGACAAATAAATTATAATTTATTTGTCAGACTGATTTGATGACCGTTTCCTTGAATTTTGTAATTTAAACTATACTCTATTACATTTTAGAAGAGAATCTTTCTAAACATATCGATTTGACAGCTCAGGTATCGTAAACTTTTTTTCTTATATTCACCTACGTAATTCAATATGGATTTATTTTTTATTTGCAAATATGACATATGACTTTTTTGTTGCTGTGCACATTTACGCCGTTTACACATGTAATTTAAATTGGTTTATAATTTATATGTAAGAGAAATTGAAGTAAGTGAGATGAAATCCTTGAAGTAACTTATCATGTTGTAGCTTTATAAAATATAATAATGCCAACAAATTTCCTCTCATACTTTCTCCAACCTTGAGATCAACATTCATAAAAGACAAATATTTAGAAAGTCGTCGTTATACAAATACCTACTAGTAAAACATGCTTGTCATACTTTCATCAACTATAACTGATCTTTCTAGTATATTTTCTAGCATACTAATAACTGTAACAATACTTTCCAAATATACTACCAATAATTTTTGAGTAATCGTTAAACTAATTTTATAAATATAAACTACGCTAATATATAAAAATACACTAATATTCGTATTTCGTAGAAGGAAATTACAATGAACCTGAAGAAAAAAAGACAAATTAGTATGTAAAAAAAGGCAAAATACATTAATTTTATAGAAAAAACACCAAACTGCATACATCACATAAAAATGAATGACTATTTTAAACGGTAATCAGAATTATTTCCTTCAAAGCGATGTGTACGGTTAGACTTTTTCCTTTTCCTCAAGGCGCCATCAAACCAGTTGACAATATTTCCATAAGGCCTGCCGCGATGAATATGTGAAGACCCATGCAATAAATTACTTCCCTTTTGATGTCCTCTGACCCAAATCTCATCTAAATAACATATTACTTGCTTTGCTTCTTTCATTTATACAATTGTCCCTCTTTTCTGTACTTCGGACTGCCATGTATCTGTCTGTATATCGTACTAAGGATTACCCGGTAATTTCATATTTGCCCAGATCCATATTTTATTTAAACATGTTTTTCGTTGTGTATTCTCTGTTATATATATTTATACACATTTATTAACCTCTTTTTTTTCTTCGAGTTTGAATCCTATTTAGTGCGCATTTTCATTAAAAACGTAAATATTCCTTTTGTTCCGAATATGAGTTCAGACACACCAATCACCATTTTGATAAGCGATAAAAAAAATTTAAATCATGATACACTTAATTATGTTACAAGACCGAATAAATACTATAAAATACATTTTAATAGAATACACTTACCATAATACAAAATAATTAAATAATATTACGAAATACTTGAAATTCTGCAAGCATATTTGAAATTAAATCGTTGTGGACGAACTAATAGCCATTTTGCTAATGGCAGAATGTTTACTGGCTCAGCATCCGACTCGCGTCCATTCATAACCGACTAATTAATAAAGCAGCATCGTTGCTATGGCCACGACACAGTATACAGTTAACAGAAAATACGTTTGATTGGTCGTGGAATACAAAAAAGTAATTTATATGTGAACAATACATTAATTCGCAGTGAAACATTATCATAACACATCGACTTGCAGTTTAATTCTATATATATATAAATTATTTTGCAAAAAAAATGGGCACTTGTGGAGATAAACCATATCAGAGTTATTTTATTATTATTTGATGCATTTTATATGGCGATATGATCAGAATATTGTTATTTATTATTGAGATATCGTTTTTACCTACTGCATTCATTAAAAATGCGAATAAATAAAAAAAACGGTGTAAAGTCCACAGACGAGCGTTTTCATACTGGTGCGTTAAAAATGGCTAAAGTTTATTTTCGAATATTTTTTATTAATTTAACATAAAATTTTAAAATTTAGTAACGAGTACGGCGTCTGTCATATATTCTGGCTCAAATCAATGCGCTTAATCTGTTAGGCATGCTTTCGATGACGTTTTTTATCATTTCCTGAGGAATACGTTCCCATTCAGCTACGATCACATTTTTAAGGGCCTGAATGTTTTCTGGAGCTGGTTTTACGGCTCTGACGCATCGTTTGAGATTATCCCATATGTGTTCGATCGGATTGGGGTTAGGACTTCTAGCTGGCCAGTCTAACCGATGAATTCCGGCCTCCTGCATGTACGCATCAACTTCTCTAGAGCGGTGGGCGCGAGCTTCATCGTCCATAAAAATGGACTCGCTTCCAACTGCTGTTAATGCGGGTTGGGCGTGAGGAATAAGAACCTCTATTATGTACCTTTGCGTATTAAGTGTGTCATTTTCAATAAAAACTAACTCGGTACGGTCAACTAAGTTAATACCAGCCCAAAACATTATGGAGCCTCCACCGTAATGGGTGATTTCCTCAAAGCACACGTCTGCGAAGCTTTCTCCAGGTGTTCGCAAGACTCGCCGACGTCGATCCTCACCACTAATCGATCCTCACCACTAACCGAGCTTCATCGGAGAATAAAACACTATTCTAGTCTTGTTGAGTCCATGACGAAAAATTTTGAACGAATCTCAATCTGACAACTCTATGTCCACGGAG
Organism: Druceiella hillmani; assembly: GCA_039881145.1. NCBI lineage: Eukaryota > Metazoa > Arthropoda > Insecta > Lepidoptera > Hepialidae > Druceiella > Druceiella hillmani. The sequence goes on from JAYKKI010000055.1 coordinate 1,399,438, forward strand.
CAATGTAGGTCTCCGAGCTGGACGATAGCTACGCGTATAGACGACCTGAAGTCTCCTTCTGACTGTCCATATGCTTACTCGTGTACCTCTGACGTCCTCGAGGTTCAGTTTGAGCTCCACGTACGTAACTTGACGGTTTCGTAGCGCTTGACTGACTATGAAACGGTCGTCCCGTGGCTCGGTGCACCGTTTTCTTCCAGAACCGGACCTTCTACTAACGGAGCCTGTCTCTTGGTATCGTTGCCAGGTCCATTAGACGGTGGAACGGTTCACATTATACTGCTGAGACACATAACATTGGCTACAGCCTTCTTCAAGCAGCGAAATAATTTTACTAGCTCTTAACGTTTTTTTCAACCATACTGAGAACAGCAAACAGAAGTGAACTAATGCAGCAAACAGCAGAAATTTAATTAAAATTTATTCGTTAAAATAAAAAACGTAACAAATGAAAAAGAACTTAATAAGAGTTGGACTCCATTCACTGCCAAAAAATACGTTTTTGTCAGTGAAAGAGAAATTTCATTAAAAAAAAATTAATTTCAAATTTAGAACGTTTGTTTTTATGTGCTAGAATAAACTGTGCCTACCAGTAACAATTATAATTAATTCAACCTTTTAATAAATATTTTTTTGTTAATAATATGAGAAAATCAAAACCACCCGTTTTTTATGCAAAAGAGTGTATATATATATATATATATATATATATATATATATATATATATATATATATATGTGTGTGTGTGTGTATATATATATATATATATATATGTTTTCTTTTGGCGATTCCTTTCCGACATAGTTTCTATCCATATTAAATAATTCGAACATAACGTATATCTGTTTCACTTATAACGCTCCAATACAAATTCACTTATAACGGGTATTCGAATTGTGGTAGGATTAACTTTGCTTTACGTCATCACTACTGAATTAATTACAACCATTCGCAATTACAGCCATAGCAATTAGAGAGAAAAAATTTAAATAATTTTTAGTTTTTTTTTCTCCAATTGTCCCGCAAAATTCATGAGCACAAATTGGTATTTAGTTCTGATAAAATGAAACTTTATGATATACGTTCGACGAATGTACGAATTTGAAATGATATTATCACCAAAGTCTCAAAATGTATTGACTATAAAAAATGGAATTTCATTTCTTCTCTTTTTCTCATATCTTTTGAATTTTTTAAATTATTTAATTGTACAAAAGTATAAAAATTAATAGAGGTATATAAATTTGAAATAAATATTTAATCATTTGGTGGGGGTTTTTTTAATGTGCAGCCATCGACATGCATATATTACTTTTTAAACTATTTGTCTGAAGCTGGAAACGTAGATGTATGTTTTTTTTTCAGAATCACATTTCAATTGTTATATTATTTTCCGCTTAATACAACTTTATGAATAAATTTCCTTTCTTTGCAAGACAACTAAAATACATAATTGAAATCAATGCAATTGCACCACATTTATTGCGTATAATATGTTTAAATAAAATTATGGCTGCGGTACGCTGGTTCACGCTGATTATCCAGGGTAATCAGCGTATAATTCCTCTTCTAAAACAGTTTTTCCTCACGAGTGCATTTGATGACACTAAACGTGATGAGTTGCTGACTTTTGCGGCCGTCTATTTAACTATACATTATAGCTAAATTCGACGTATAATAAGTAATTCATAATTAGGTAAATAATTTATCAATGTTGAAACATCCGGCTAGGAATTGAATCCTTAACTTCTTAGACGGGCGTCGAAGTCTTTGCCAATTTGCTACGGGTCATTACATATAAAGACAAGTGCGTGTAAGTGATGCTGAATATTAGTTTTATAGTTGTTTCTAATGTTTTTTTAACAAATATGTTCAATACTAAAAATAATCAAATGAGCTATTCTAAAAAAACCCTAGCTTCAAATGCCCACAAAATATGTAGTCTATTATGAGTATAACACAATGAGTTTCGTAACAAACAGTCGTCGACTGAATGAATATGTCTGTATGTAAGCATATTTTAACTGACAAATTTGTTTGTTTACGAAGATTCTCTTTTGAAACGGAATGAAGTATAGCAGTCATTAACTTTTATATTTCGTACCATTCAAAGTCAATTTGAGAAGGAGTTCATTGCGTGCGCGAAGTGGAGTCGGCTCTTTCATACCTCGCGTGTGCGTGCTTTGTTCTTGAATATGACGCCAGCCTCGAGTACTGATGATAAAGTAATTATAACTAGAGTAATTTATGGATAATCGTAAATGAAACTTCTTTAGGTATAATGAGTGTAAAATGTCAACAACAAATATGCAAAAATGGCCAAAAGAATTCATCTTATTTCTTGATTACGACATTCAATAGGTCTAAGAATTTCTTCACAAATAGAAAAAATACATAAAACTCTAAACATTCTACTATGACCTATGCTAAAGAAGAAACATTGATTTATGAACGGTAAATTTAAATCTACGCAAATGCAATAGCTAAGTACGAAAGGCTATGAATATTCATATTGTCTCTAGAAAATATATAGGTTTAGTTTGAGAGAGAAAAAAGAAAATCAGGTTAAAATAATTTTTTTGTTGGTTTAGATAAAACATATTTTTAGTTTGGACGAGGTCACGTATAATACATAAACATGTAACAAAAAGGTATCAGATCAATGACAATTTAATAAAAGTTACATAGGCGTAACCTCTTTCGTGTATTTAGCGTCATGTATTAGAACTAATCAAAATGAGAATTGATATATCAGAGAACTAATAAATTTTACATTTTTTTAGTTTACTTATGGGAAACAAAAAGCTAGGAAAATAGTAAAAAGACGCCTTTTGGTATAAATTTAAAGCAATTGAATTTTTTTACTAATCTTTTTTTTAATTTCTTAGCATGTCAACATCATATGAAGACCATAAGTTTTAATTATATTTTTAAAATGTACAATATCAAATATAAAAAAAATTTAACAAAAGCTATCCGATAATGTTGATGTGATAAACGTGTTAACAAACAAATCGAAAACAAATAGGCAGACAATGACGTTATACCCAGCAGACAAGTTTTACCCTTTAAAAATGAACAAAAAATATAGATTATGATAAAAGAGTTAGAGACGTTAACTATCTAAAAGATAGTTGCATTGAAATTCAGATACTTTTAGGCTGCTTGCTATGTCCATATGCATATAACGTCATGCCCGGCAGACTATCGACCCCCTACCGTGATGAAATGACGTCTGAGATTCAAGCTGCATAGTGTCGAAGACCTCATCAACATCCGTCTAGTAGTTGGTGATGAGCATATGTACATTTGTATGCTTATCACCAACAAATGGAGAGACTAACGGACAAACAAAGTAACAATCATTTTATCCTCTCACTTATTTTTTCTATGTAAAAATTATGTATGCAAGAAAAATTAAATAAGTCAAATTTAATTTATTTCTTTAAATCTTTTTACATTTAATTTAATAAATTCATTACCTAGTCTTTTACAAGTTTAGATTACAAGTGAGCATAATATCTTTAAACCGGAAAAAAATCGGAAATATCCATTGACGAAGAAATAATTGGAATGTTTAGGTATTTATTGAAAAATATATAAATATTTTTTTTTTGCGTATATATAGAAAAACGTCGTGTTTTAAGTCATCACAATAAATAAACTTTATTTATTTCATAAACTAGGCGACTAATTAAAAAAAAAACATTTCGCCGGGATAGCGAATGGAATGACAAAATTGTAATTAAACTTTAAAGCAATAAATTAGTCTATTGAATATATTTGACGTTAATGTTGTAGAAATTCATTATTCACAATTAAATGAAATTACGTGATGTAGTACTATTTCTACCTTCTTTAATTTCTTTACTACGATCTAGGTTTCGTTGTATTACAACATCTTCACGTGGTAAAGAAATTAAAGAAAGTAGAAATAATACTACATCACGTAGTTTCATTTAATTGTAAAATTAGGCTATATTATATATGTTATTTCATTTATGTAATCTTTCGGTCTATGAATTGCGATGTATAGACGATTACTTTGAATTTCGATTTGAATTTTCTGTCGTGATATTACTCGTTGTATATATATCAAGTGCATCGTATATAGTTTACATATTTAAAATTCATTGTACAATTTAAAACAACTCCACGCAGTTCTTTCATTTTAAGAAAAAAGGTATAGCCCGGCCTTCCCTTTAGAATAATGAACTAATAAGCCCTAATTTGAAAAACTAAGTGACAATTTACGGAAATTTATATTGATTGATTAGTAAGTAGCCAGTCTACAGTACTCTAATGGATTATTGTAAGCAATCATTTGGGAAAATTTATAATGGTGGACTAGTAAGTCGCAAGTTTACGGCAATTTGCCAGATGTGAATTATTACTAGTGGTACTCTATACATTTCGTGTATTTAATAGAAATAATTCTGACCCGTTGTTATTTAAAAAAATAATGTCTTTCAAGAATATTTCCCACAAAACTGCGTTACTGCAATAAACCGTCCCGTTAAAATTATTTCGATTTCGTTACCTTTCTTAGTAATAATACAAATACGCAAATACAAATACGAATTGATATAAAAAAATAAATTGAAGAAAAATTAAATGAGCCAAAATTATTGCGTAATAAATTTAATATTTCACCTCATAGCAAAAGCACTTTCAAATCTATTTTATTAAAATCATTACGAGCGGAATTTTTTTTATTATGTACGTTTTTTTTCAAACATTATTTTATTAAAGAAATAAAAGATTAAGTTATTGTCAAGGCCAGTTCAACCATAAACAATTATTACATGCAAAAATAATTAGGAATATATAGCTTCAAATTGGCTTCGGCCCGCCATTCACAATTATATGATATTTCAATAAACTACGAACTACAAAATCTCACCTAAATAGTGTTGTCGACGTAGCAACGTACGTTTCTTGCAGTTTTAACCTATCATGATAAAAAAGCATATTTAAAATAATACCCTGATCAAATTAACGCAAACAGGACACTGAAAAGGCAATGAGAAATTCAGTTACTTAAATTTACTGACAAAATTTCAAAGGTCTATAAATAAACGAAAAATTAGAATTGTAATTAGATGTTTTTATAGAAATTTGTTTTTCCTGATAACACAGTTCTTTATAACAGCACAGTGATTCTATCTGTGTTTTGTTATATGTGTACGCGTATGTTTGATGCGCTATTTATACGGAACAATACAAGGTATTGTTTCTATCTCAATATAGTCACAAGCTCTGATATGATACCTTGAATACTCCTAAAAATGACTGCTTGAAATGACGTAATTATTTCATATTTGGCGAGATAGGGATGATGTTTGCGTTCAGACTATCAAATAATAAATTGCGCACTACTCTTGAACACCATAAATTATATAGGTTTAAATATTGATAAAAATATGTGTGTGTGTATGTATGTGTGTGTATACACGTATCTAAAGCGTCGAGTCATACGCATCCAATATTCTTCGGAAATCACAATTACGCAGCTCTATTTGGATACCGCTTTTCGTTTACTTCGCTATTGTCAGCGCCCTTTTTATTACCCCACAGATATGAGTTTGTAAGAACAGAATCCTTCAAAATAGAATCTTTATGGCAAATGTATCATACTTAAAAATCATTACTTGGCATATAAAACATAATACCTATCTAATTGTCAGTAGCGCGCAAGAATTTATAGGCAATTTCATCTTGTAGTAGCTGAACCTGAACTTCTAACATGCATACATCACATATGTATAAATATTTAAACTTATTTAATGTATAGTGTTCAAGAAAATCCGTATCACTGTGTTATAATAATGAATTTCGTTATCCGATTAAACAAGTTTCAATGAAGACAGCTTTTTATGAAAATATCTGACTTTTCATTTTATAAATACACCTTTTATATTTTGTCATTAGATTTTATTAACTAAATTATTTATTGTGTTGCTAAGTTTTTGTTTGCAATTTATTTTATAAGCGTATTATTGCTTTCTTTTTCTTCTAACAAGTTAAAACGCGAGAAATATATGTCGCTCCGTAGACTATGCCATTCAGGTGAGATTTTCTTCTATGTTGACTTTGTTGTCTTTTTTTCTGTCTTCTATTGAAAAAATGACATAATTTTGAATAGCATGCCGAAGCCAGTTTTGAAATGACATAATCCAAATGGCATTGGCCCAGAACTGCAAAGTATTTTACGTAATTTTGTACGCGATAACTATTTACAATTAGCTGGGAGTTATCTTAATACAATATTTTCTTTCCTTAACAAAACAATATTCACAAAAAACAACTTAATAAAAAAATGCCGCGCGTGATGATTTCACCAGAACTAAAATGGAGAATGATCTATCAAATTCAAAACATTTATTTATATCTATCAAATTCACAACATTTATTCATAATATTTACATATCATAACAATAATTCTTGCAGAATAAAAATTTGGAATTTTTTTTAGTTCACACAAATTTTTGTTTATATTTAAGTATTCAGTGTTTATTATTACTAAGAATATATCATGGCTTATATCTTTAGTTCTGCTGCTGCTTTGAAAATCTAGTTTCTGTGTGTAATTGTTTTGTTTTTGAAATTCTTCTTAATTAAATTTTTGGTTCCATGATAATATTCGTTTAATCATCGGGATTTAGTACATATTTTTAATTTTTCGTTTAATTGTTATATTTGGGAGTGGAGAAACCAACTGACTATTTTTGGATTCTTCAATTTAATTTGAATTAAATGCCACGGTTTTCCTTTCCTAGTTTACCTTTTAAGTTTTCTCTTATACATATTTTAGATTTTATTTTGATCTCAGCTCTCTATTAATTTGTTCAACATGGTACAATGTTCATTAATTTTTTCTAAATTAGAAATACTAGATGAATTTCTTTTATACTCTAAAATTTTACGCACGCGTTCCCGAACGCACGCACGCTCGCTCGCACATACGCATGCACGTACGCACACCTACACATATATATACACACGCATACATATTTATCTTTTTTTATTGTCCATTCCTTAGTGGCTTCCTGTATCCAAAAAGTACTGTACGTCAATGCTAAATGTACCATAAAAGAAAATACAAGACAATTACTTGATTTTATTAAATTTAATATAAACGACTTGAAAAAACATTCAGTCCATTTTAAGTTAAAAGAAAATTATCACGTTAAGAGAGTTTTCAACTGTGCTTGGGGCGTTCATGGTTCGACTTCATCCTCAAGAAATCAAAGTACATATATATATATATATATATATATATATATATATATATATATATATATATATATATATATATATATATATAATACATATGTACCAAGGTAGAAACCTAGTATGAACCCAATAGACTCTACCTTGGCCTATATTTAACTTTTGAGGAAAAAAAATAATTTTATTCTTAGTAAATTGTGTAAAAACTGCTTCATTACTTAAAAATAGTTTTGCAGAAATATATGTAACCTCGTTTTCAAATTAAGATTTAAGAAAACATTGTTTTTAAATGATTTGGACTCCACTATGAGGATTTCCTACTTACTTAGGTACATATAAAGAAAATATTTATTTTATCTGGAGAAAAGAGACCCAAATTATGACGAATTGGTAATTGTTAAATACTACTAGGCTGACGTCAAGATGAATTTCTACATTTTGTATATATTTCTATGTCTGTAAGTTGAAGAAAAGAACATTAAGCTCCAAATTACATAAACAAGTTGTGTGGTTTTAGGAAACCACGATGAAAGTGAAACTTTTTTTCAGATTGTAGGCATTTAATTGAGAATTTTTCGAAAGCTACTTGATTTAGGATTTTAAAAGTAATATTAACTTAAGACGTGAAAAAGGAAATGATAATAGTAGACAAGATATATAACTATGAATGTTTATTTTACTCTGCGTACTAAAGTACATAATACATAAATAAATACAATGTTCGGTATGATATATATATACATATTAAAATATTAAAAACGTAGATCAATATTTATATAAATCATTGAATTATTTTAAATTTCGATTATTTGATCACTAACTTCATCTTCGCTTTGAGTCTCACAGTTTATAAATGTAAATAATATTTTGTGGTAACTAAAATAAGTAAACATTGACGTGCATTCTCAGATTACGGCCTCAGGAGTGCTGGAGTTTGCGTTGCCAGTAATATTTTCAGGAGCCTGTGTTTGAAATTCTCGACTTGTGTTTGAATCTCGACTCGTACTCGTATCACAGTTACTAACGTTTTGATTAGAACTGGTGCCCAATTTTAACCGCTTGCATTTTTGACGATACTTACGGCATCTTTCCGCATTTAGTTGCTTTTGATTTAGAATTTTTTCTGCAACATTTTTTGTCACATTATTTTCTGACACGGACTCACCACTTTGAGCGACAGATTGAATAAATCCAGGACTCAACGCTGGACCTCTACTACTACTCGGTGTGACATCTGATATCGGTCTACCAATTTTGTCCGGTGGCTCAGAGTTTAGTTCGGCTTGCGAAGATGACGGGAGGCCTAAATAAAATTAAATATATTGAATGAATCGAATATATATAAAAAAATCTTAAATAAATTTAAAATTTAAACACTCGAAATTAAAATGAATATTTAAACAAATATGCACCAGCAGACAGTTCTAATAATTCTGATAAATTCACTATAAAAATTATATTGACTTACCATGATCTTTTTTTCTTTTCCTAAAAGCACGAACTCTCTCGGCATTTAACCTTTTACGGCGTAAAACTAATTCATCGTTTGATGTTTTCGCACTATTCTCGGTCTTTTCCTCGTTTATCGGGTTATTTGATTTATTAGCTATATTTGCGTCCATCGCGATCAAGTGACTATGAACATTTACATAAAAACACAGATCAAATCATACAAATAACACGATGCACTTGCACGAAAATAAGTGAGAATGTAAACACTGCACAGCTGATGAGAGCTATGGGTACCGCCATATTGGTTTCAGCTGCTCTGCCAAGCGCCTTTCACTTTACCCCCACTCCGCGGCCGACTGTAATGCGACATGCGATAGGTAAACGAAATATTCTGAGGCGATACAATAAAAGTTTCACTTTAAAAACATAAATGAAACATGTTTAAATCAAAATAATAGTGTTAATTTAAAAAAAATTATTAAAAATGGAACAATAATTTTATACCGAAAACCTAACTAGACTGGAATAACCGAAATAATAATTGATAATGAAAGTAAAGGAATTTAAAATTATCTAAACTAATCGTTCCTAACACTTGGCATGCCCAACAAAGATGTCGACTAAATGAAACAACTTGTCGCAACCATCACAAGATCAGTATAGTCGCGTGCGGTTACCGAGAGGAAGTAAAGGGCAGACAGCTGCGGACCGATCCTTTGGATGCAGACAAATTGCAACTGGGTCACAGTGTTTGAATAGTAGTATTTATCATGAGAAATATTGTTTAACACTGTAGCTTCCAGTTCGATACGCCTATTGTATAGCGTCACCAAGCATAAAATGTGACTAAAGATTATAAGTGGACGTGGCACGCATTCCACGGATATCATCCTCTTATCATATGTAATTCTCTGTGCGAATCATATGTAATTCTCAGTCGCAGATCAAATGCGATAAAATGTAGAGGTTCTGGGTTTATTGTTTATTAGTCCCTAAAAATGCACTTTTGAGCCATAATGACATGTAAAAATATTTTATCAGGTTTTAAATGAAAACGTTACTGACGACATTATTACATCGGTGCACATCAAAAACAAGACAATACAGTTGATATCATTATAAGTATCGAAAGCGTTTTTGGAGGTTGTAATATAAATGAGATCAAAGTTTTAAATGTTTAAGCAGTTCAATTTATATAACATTTCCATATTATAATGATGTTAAAAAATATACCTTTAATGTTTTCTATCATTTCGTAAGAAAGTTTAAAAAGTAAAAAAAAATAATGATAAAATTCTGAAATGTATATTATTTTAATAATATATACGACTAATGAAACAAAATCCGTTTCAAAAAAAAGGAAATAATTATAGACACATAGGTGAACAACTTTTGCTTTATCATTCATGGTAATAAAAAAAAGGCAAAATTTAGAAATTGTTAACCAATTTTATGTTTGTCTTTACATAAAATTTAAGTCCGAATTGAACGAAATGTATTATTTAAATATATGCTGTAAGATATTAGAAAAATCACTCTAAAGGAAGAATGCATTGAAGCCGTTAGATTGAAGAACCAATTTGCTACAGCGATAAATATGCACCATGTGCATATTTATCTATGTAGAAAATTGAATCACAGTGCAAAACAGTGCAAAACAGCATAGATAATACCATATCAAATGTAAATTTTTAAAAGAGAAAATGTTTCTAAGAATGTAAACTATGATGGACACATATGAGAATAATTTTATGAAGGTATCTTTTTTCCTTTTGTATCGTGCAGCTCTGAAAATTTAGCACAAAAATATGTCGATAGACGGGGCAAGATATAATATATATATATATATATATATATATATATATATATATATATATATATATATATTTTGTTTATATATATATATATCCATACCCACACACACATATATATATATATATATATATATATATATATATATATATATATATATTGTGCACTGAGATAAATACACTTGTCCATTATACTCAAGCACCCGAACGCGAGTGATGAATACGGCATACTGACAAGAATATTTTTGTTTCTGAATCACTTTTTTCTCATGTTAGGGCAAACAATCAATAGTTTTAATACCGTCACGGAAATATAAGATATCTTAAAAGAGTGAGCTTTATTGAATATCAGAGTATGTGTTGGTAATATGGTGAATGTTTCGAATAACAAAAAAATTCTATTCGGGAATACGAATTAAAATAGTATCGACCCTATTAAATGCGACTTGTATTATGTTTCAAGTGCAAGTTTTGACAAGTCTCTCAGTAAAAGAAAATTTATGACCATCTACAAAAAAGGCTGCCAGGTAAAAAGACAGTTAAATCTTTTAATAAATATAACTTTTCTCTCATAAATGTACATAGTCTGTCACTCTACTAGTATATTATAATAGGAAAATTGCATCTTTGTCGTAGTCTAACGATGCTTCTTCCATGGTCTATGTCTCGCACTCTGGACTGGTCGTCCAGGGTCCATTTCATCTCCTGCTAAAGTATTTTATTTTTGCGATCGAAGTGTCTAGTTAAATCATTGAATTAAAGTTAAGTATATTGCAAGACTAATAAACAATTAAGAATTAAATTAATATATTTTAAAGAAATGTACTTACGTAAGATATTCCTTGTATATGTATAGTTTAATGAAAAGGTATTAAATTTGTTTTGAACTCTTTAAAACATATAGTTAGTAATTAAAAATATGTTGTCTAGATTAAAAAAGTTTTCCTTTTTCGGTTTCATCGTCCAGTGAAGTGAATGAACGATGAAATTACCATTTCGGGTTCGATAATAGTTTCCTATACCGTGTTGTATTCAAATGTTTTATATCAGGAATGCGGAAGCGTGAGGCTGCTATATTACTGTTGAAGTATATTGTCTACTGTGACTGCAAAAAATAAATATTTTTGTAGAGAGAGGCCTAGTAAGACATTTTTAGAATAATGTTACCCAGATATCTTTCTAAACCATACATATCTTATTATTTTTTTTCGATTATATTTATATTCATTTTTCGAAAAAATAATGGATTTCCTCACTGCACCTTTTATGTCCAGTAAAATCTTCTTAGTTTATGGCCAAGCAGTTTCCATCTACCCCAGATAAGTGAGTCCTCTATGAATATATGAATCTTCAAAGGAGGTGTGAAGCCCTGGGAATACCTCAGTTATTTACTATCTTTGGCCTATGGAAAATTCAGGGCGTGAACCAAACATGCACTGATTTATTTTGTTTTCCATTTATGTGTCATAAAGCAAGTCACTCTTTGATATCTAAGGTGCGCCTGTAAATTAGCATCTCTATGAACAGACAAGAACGCTGAATCACCCGCGTAAGTAGCAGTTGAGATAGATCTATGAGTTTTTCTGATCTTCCGTAATAAAACCGGATTTGCACCTAAACATACCATTAAAAACTCTGTTGATCTCTGTAATAAAATTAAAAATATACATCTAACACCCAATTGTAAACTAGTATCACTCGACGTAGTAAACTTATTTTCTAATATACCACCAAAAGATTGCCTAAATATCATTTCAGATATCCTAGAAAGGAAAAAATTAAATCCCATTGAAGCATCGGAAATTAGAGATCTCTTTAAACTATGCACAGACCAAAATTATTTTCTATTCGATAACAATTTTTTTCAACAAGTTAATGGCCTTGCAATGGGTTCCCCCCTCAGTCCCCTTTTAGCCGAGTTATTTATGAATCATCTAGAAACCAGCCTCTTAAACAGTAAATTAGCGACCAATATATTATACTATTATAGATACGTTGACGACATCCTTATCTGCTGGAAAGGTACACAGCGACAGTTAGACCAGTTTGTTAACTTTGCTAACTCCCTACACAATAATATCAAATTCACTTTAGAAGTAGAGTCTGATAATAAACTTAATTTTTTAGATATAACAATAGAACGCAAAAATAATGAACATAAATTTAGTATATTTAGAAAAGACACATTTACAGACTCCATAATTAATGGTCAATCTCAACACCCTTGGTCCCATAAGTTAGCAGCATTTCATTCCATGATTCACAGAGCTTTAACCATCCCTCTTGAAAAACCTAACCTACGTAAAGAAATAAAAACTATGAAACTAATCGCAACAAATAATAATTATGACCCATCAATTGTCACAAAACTGTACCATAATAAATTAAGAAAAATACTAATACAAGAAATATACCCGGTCGCACCAAATAAGAATAATATTTACTATAAATCTATCCCATACATAGGTGTGATGTGTAATGTATCACTCAAATTAGGAAAACTCTTAACTAATAATAAAAATATAAATAATATAACATGTACGTATAGTACCTTAAATAACTTGGGTAAAACCCTTATTAATAATAAAGAAAAAATAGATAAACTTAAAAAGAGTGGTATCTATAAACTTAAATGTAACGATTGTAATAGTGTATACATAGGTCAAACAGGAAGAGATTTTAATACAAGATATAAAGAACACATCGCCAGCAGGCGTAATAATAAACCAGACACATCTCACTTTGCTAAACATCTCATTGAAAATAACCATCACCCCCATACTGATAATGCCCCATATATATTACAAATAAATACAAAAGGCAATAAACTTAATATCCTAGAAACATTAGAAATAAACAGACATAAAAAAGATATCAAGGTCAATATATTAAATGAACAACTAAATATAATATCATCACCCATTCTTAATATCTTCTAGATATAATATAAATATAAAACATTGACACTACAGTACCCTGGAAATTGTTTCAGCATTAATACACATATAAATATACGTATATATAATAAAAACAAAAAAAAAAAAAAATTAAAAGAAATAAATAAATAAATATATGAATACACAAAACCGGAGATATGTAGAATTAGTGTATTACCTTGTCCTTACTTTCAAATACCCTTGCTTTTGTATAAATATATTACCGATAATAAGATATGTAGAATTAGTATATTACCTTGGCCTTACTTTCAAATACCCTTGCCTTTGCAATATATTACCGACAATAACTTCCATTTAATTTTATTACATACACCCTAAAGTTTGCATTGTATAATTTCACATAATAACAACAATTGAATTTATTACCCCAACTAGAATACTGGTATATTGTATAACTCTCTGTAATATAATAAAACCTAGTCTGCGCCCCTGCAATAAACTCACTAACACAAACAATGGAAAAATCCGCACAAAGTAGTCTTCCGCTATTGTGTTTGAAACATATAAATGCTGTTGGTTGTTCCTAAGAGTTAATCTTTGCTAATATCCCACCTGAAGATGTTGTAATACAACGAAACCTAGGTCGTGGTAAAGAAATTAAAGATAGTAGAAATAATACTACATCACGTAGTTTCATTTAATTGTGAATAATGAATTTCTACAAAATTAACGCCAAATATATTCAATTTCTAAAATAAGGACAAAATCTACATGTTTTTTTCCCTTTTTCAAACTTCTTCATATAATGGGTAATAAACAAATTAATAAAAATGTAATCAACCTTTAAAGTAATTCATTAGTAACAAAAAATTTGTTATATTTATCCACGATAGATGAAATCTATAATTAACATATTAAAAACTTAAGAGATTAGGTAATAAATAAACATTGTTTTAACAGTAAAAATGCTCTATACATATGTTCAGCGCTTAAGTGAGTAGGTAATTATTAACAAATAGTCTTCCAACAATAAGGACTTATGTGAATAGTTATTTGTCAATATCAATATAACTTAATGAGTTTATAAAATATATTTATTAACAAAGTAAAAAATTAAATTTTGAAAAGGCCGTGGTTAATTTTTTTTAAAGTTTCATCGATTAATATTTAATAGAATGAGTTGACATAATGTATCTGTAATTAAGACGGCAAGTTTGCTTCTGTCAAATATTTTTATATTGCCTTGATTAATTAAAATAAAACGTTTGACGTGTAATTTTTGTAAGAAATTTTTAGAAAAACTTCTTGAAAATTGAGAAAATCAAAATGTTTACCTATTTAAAACTGAAAAAAATTATCAATTTCACCACATTTTTTGATAATTTTTCCCATTATAAATTATTTTCTCTATTCTCCTTTTCAAATTACAGTGGACAAAATACATTTTATTCAAGTGTCTAATAAAATTGAGAAAGAAAAGCAATCGGTAACAAATTGAAAGAAGATTATTATGAAGAAATTTTACTGAGACTTACTTTTTTTGTAAATGCAGTCAAAAAAATTATATCTTTTCTAAAACGGGAAATACCTTCTGCGAGAAATGATTCAGCATTATCTAAGTCTGCAATATATCTAATTACTATTTTTTAAAAGCTACTAACAGTAAGTAATATAGGATCATATTTGCAAACAACAAAAAGACCGCATTTAATGACAACAGATTAAGTAAACAATTCTCTCCTTACATAGAAATAATTACAGTAAAACGATTTACAGAAATGCTTTCAAAAACTCAAAGAAGCGAAGGACTGCAATTTTATAAGGAAAATCACTAATTGTATTACGCTCAGGTGAAGTAGCAACAGACAAAAGATTGGCACTCGACTTATCGTGTCCAAGCTTTTCCCAGCTTCGGCACCCCGATTCCACCCGTAGAGAGGTAAATACAGGGAATCGTAGCCTTGTTTATTGCACGAATATTATTGATCAATATAGCCATACAGGCAATAATGATTCCACCAAAATTTTGACAGCAGAAGCAATGGTCCTCAATATATCTAGGTTTTGAAATACCTATGTTTATGGGCACAGGTAACAACTTGTAACAAATTCATTTGTAACAAAAATCGACCAATATGATGACATAATTTAAGCTTATGAACTCAGCAACCCTTAGCAATAATCTCAAGAATTTAGCTAGACAGCTCAAAACTTTAGTAAAATAGCTTAAAAAAACATATTTCCCACCATAAGCAATTTCTGCTCCCGTTTCAAATATGTTCTTTTGGGCAGTATCCACCCCGCAACGTTCTCCTATATTCATATTATTACAGATCATTGCTGGTAACATATATTTTAAATATGCACTTCATTGATAATACGTGGATATGCGGCCGGCGAATAGTTTTCAGACATTTATTGCTTTAACTGTCGCAGATTCACCAATTATAGAAACCACAGATACACAAAGCTGTAGATTCATACGGCTGTCGGTACGTTGGAATTTTAATATCTCGGAAGACGTACAACGGAAGTACAAGAACACAAAAATATTGTTACCAGAATTTTTATCTGTATATCTGTTTTTTGTGAACCCGCATCACGTAAAACTGCTGACTCAATTGAGATAGGGTTCTTTTCGGAAAATGTAGAAGTTGATAAGAAGTAATGTTTATTTTAATTTTATTGGATCTTGTTCAATTAAACAGAAGATACAATTCAATTTTTTTTAAATCCTCGACGCGTGGTAGTTACAGAAATGTATCACTTAGCTTCTCGTATCGTAGTAGCTACACACACGTACGGTGTATCTATGTACACAAATAGCTAGAGCTGCGTGTATTTCAAGTGACGCAAGTAAATTTTCAACCAAGACACACATCAGCAAAACAAGCTTACTTCGTTTTCTCAATAATTTTTTGTATAAATTTGACTATGACGTCAATATTTTTAATGTAATTACTTTACAATTAAATGAAACTGCGTGATGTAGTATTATTTCTACTCATTTTAATTTCTTTACCACAACCTAGGTTTCGTTGCATTACAACATCTTCAGGTGGGATATTAACAAAGATAATATCCCACCCGAAGATGTTGTAATACAACGAAACCTTGGTCGTGGTAAAGAAATTAAAGAAAGTAGAAATAATACTACGTCACGTAGTTTCATTTAATTGTGAATAATTAATTTCTACAAAATTAATGCTAAATATATTCAATAAGTAATTACTTTAGCTGGATAAAATTAGTCTGTGTAAACTTAATTGCTCTATAACTTATTGTCTATATATGTCATAAAACTTTAGAATTATCGTATCTTTATACTGACGGTATTCATGGCAGAATATTTAGCGGAGCTCAAAAAAGTAATATATAATACAAATGTGTTGTTTTTGAAATGTTTTTTTGTTTGTATTAGAACCTGTTTATTTGTTCGCTCATCACATAGAAATAACTAGAAAGTTTTACCGGAAAATTTTATTAAGTCTGCAATATTACTTGAGCTATACTTTATCATAATCGATCTAAAAAGAAAATATGATCATTGGATATTTCAGTACAAAGTGTACTTAATTATGAAAAGAAATAATTTTTATAATATATTGCACTTTTTATAATATATTTTATAACTACGTGAAATATGCCAGTTAACTTAATGAAATTTTCTGAAAGTCCATAGGTAAAGTCAGCCGGAAGCGTGACTAGTTTTTAATAAATCTAGACGCAAACTGTAGCATAGTCATCTACACTTCTCTGGTTGAGCTTTGAAAGAAATTGGCTGCTTTTATCTCAATACTTTTCGCAGCTAACGTCCTGAGGAGAAAAGTTGCTCTTTTTATAATTATATTTTAATAAGGCTGCACGTGTTTTATCTAATTTCATTTATGTTTCAAATCTGACATCGATTTAACAGTATTATTTTTATTTATATTTTAACTTTGCCTTATGAAGACTGTTTTTTTCATTTTCGTGGGCTTCTTAGCATATTGCATTTTCCCGATAGTCGCATTAAATGTTAATAGGCTTTATTTTTTTAAAATAATTTTGGCCGTATTTTTCATAACTTTTAATCTAAAGAATAATTTTGTCATCGCTGTGATGTGTTAAGTTAATCAGATAATTAAATAAATAAACGTCTTCCAAACGGAGTACTACCTGCCATCCTATATTTCAATTGCCTCCAGGAAAATATTCAGTACTTCTGCACACAAAATAAGAAATTGTACAAAATAGACATGGTCCATTGCATGATCCGTATGTAACTATATGGGTACAGAGCTCAACATTACGTAGATCTGAAAACTCTATTTCTTTCTCAATAAAATACTTCATAATAAATATTATCATCTGCAATTTTTATTTCAAAATAAACTAATTTCTTAAAACCTAAATTTTGTTCAAGGAAACCTAATTGTTTTAATTTAAACCATACAATGCCATCCAGAATCCATTTGCTAGTAAAACCAATTTCTTTTTTGAAACCTAAACATTAGTTTATAAAACAAAATTGGTGTTGAAGTTATAAAACATTATAAAAAATAACAAAACAAATATACTTGAATAAATCAGATATGTACGGTTATCGATCATATTCAATTCAAAAAAATCAGAACCATTCATATGGATTAGAAGTACTGAGCGGATCCACGATCTTAGATAGATTTTCCAGAATCACATTTTTTGTTACAGTACTTGTGAAAAGCCTTATATGCCTAATAATTATGCATGCCATTTCATTGATACTGTAAGACAAGTGTTATTCTTGTTTCTAAGCAATATTTTCTAGATTTCAGAATTTATCCTTCATTGTTATTACTACTTACATGTCAGTCATAAAAACTAGAGAAAGATTCAAGGTCATGATGATATATGAGTGAATAAGTGAGTAAATGAATGTATAAACTACGAAATTAAAAATTTATTAGAATTTATTCACTTACTATAAGCAAAGTCACTTACTATAAGCAACTCTAAAGCATTTGAATAAATTCCAATAAATCTTACATCTGTAGATATAAACTTCCAATTTGAAACATACTGCAATCTAACATTCATTCTTGCACATGCAGAATCAAACAAAAATCTGATTTCCAGCATTCACCTTCGGAGATACGGAGGTGACATTGTAGCACATCGTGTAACTGGTGCAGTATCTGGTCGCCGGCTCGAAAATTTGTTGTGATGTCATTTATTATAATCAATATAATAAATATAAAGTAATGATTTTATGCCCCAGTTTACGTACGTAACTATTACCGTGATATATTTCAAATCCAAGTTCTCAGAACAAAGCGCACTAAAATATCAACTAATATATGAGTTCACTACTTTTAATGAGTAATATCTCTTAACTGTAAGAAAATTGTGTTTGTCCTTCACAAAACATAATCACGTTAATAAAGTAATATATTATTCTCTGCAGGTTGCCGAAAAGGTTTCTAAAAAAAAATTATTCATTAGTGTGTCAACCATGCGTACTTATACTTTTAATGCATCCGATAATAAAAGAGTACATATTTATCTTATAAAGAAAAGTTTTCCACCATTAATCGAAGTACTCTTTTTAAATGCTAAATTGTATT
The DNA here is from genome assembly GCA_039881145.1 of Druceiella hillmani. Classification (NCBI taxonomy): domain Eukaryota; kingdom Metazoa; phylum Arthropoda; class Insecta; order Lepidoptera; family Hepialidae; genus Druceiella; species Druceiella hillmani. Next base: position 1,418,417 of record JAYKKI010000055.1, read on the forward strand.
TTTTATTTAAGTGAACGACTTCGAAGAACACACCGCTCAAATGCTAAATATAAATTCGTGTTATAATATCAAATATTTTAAATACATATTATTGAGATGATTTATGAAAAGAAAGTTGTTAAAGCAATTGTTTTAAGATAATCGCGAGACACCAACACGCAAGCATATTTACGCCCGCATGCGTGCAATCACAAACCATCACATACCCACACATTAAAAGTTACTGCTTACAATATTATTATTTGTGAAAACCATAGATACAAAACCGTACTTAACAGTAAACAAAACAAATATACATCCATACATACTATATGTATTCGATACTATCGATATAATTTGATAAGCGAAATGACAGCGTTGTATTTACCTTATTGTAATGCCTCTCTGTAGAATTTTGCTATTATAAGAAAATAGAATATTCTCAACAATACCAATGGCTACACAATCAATCATGTCGAGACGTGTCATTACTGCGGTGGCTACAATTTAAATTATATTATTTAAAAATTATACAGCCTTAGAAATTCATTTTCCGCTCCATTAGTTTTACTTTGTTTAAATTATGTTTTTTTTCTTTTTTAAAAGATGCAACTTACTTCACCACATCGAAAGCCTTGCGAAATGATAAGTAGAAATAATATTAATAAGTTACTAGTTATGCACGCAAGTAGACAGTCAGTGGCTGAAGGGTGATGTATGCTAAGGCTTACTCGTGATTATTAATAGACTAGTACTCTCTTCCTCACATCTTAATATTTTAACTTCGGGCCGCTATAAAAATTACACAATAATACAATATCGAAAATGATATTTAAGATTACCAAATACAATCAAAGAAACAAAATATACTGGCAAACAGATTGACAGAAAAATATTCTCAAGACCATCAACACCTCATATAATTCTATATGCTTTTTTGAGAAATATAACATTAAAATTATTATTCAAATATCTTTAATAGTTTTTCTGTATTTAAATAATAATTACGAAAGTCACTTTAAGTAAGTATTTTGTAACGCTTGATAACTGAGAAAATGTCTGATACATTGCAGTACTCGTGGAGTAGCGTATCACTAATGTTATAATTGGGATCATTTTGGAAGGTTAAATGTTTATTTCTTAATAACGCTGCAACCGAACAACGAATCGTTATCAAATTTGGTTTACCAAAGTTGCCAAAATCTCTCTCTCTCTATAACCAAACCTAGGTCGTTCGAAACCTAAGTCGCGGTAAAGAACTTAAAGAAAGTAGAAATAATACTGCATCACGAAATGAAACTATCATTTAATTGTGAATAATGAATTTCCAAAAAATTAACGTCAAATATATTCAATATTCAAAATTAGATCCATTTCATAAAACGGACGAGAGACACGTATGTAATGTAGGTTTGGATGGTTATTTTTCTTTTAAATTGAACTTTGCTACTCTAATTTTTTTAAGGAATTTGTTTTGGAATTTTACGTTAAGATATGTGTAAAGTACGAATTCAATCAAGGAAGATATCTCAGTCAATCTTAAGGGACAAAGCTCTAAAGAAAAACGTGTTTGATTTTCGGGAAGTCTTTATTAAGGGTTATAGTGTACTTGAAAATATATTTATTTCAATGTTGTTTTACAAATAAGATATCATAAAAATGTATATATTTATATTTCAGAAATATCAATTTTTAAGACCAATATTGATACATCTATATAAACGAGGGAAATTTTATTTCAGCGATTTCTCTATTCATACGAAGGGTTTCGAATGGTATCTTTTATGTTTTTTTAGTTTTCTGATAGTTTCATCACATCCAAGATTAAGTGCAAATTGTGAATGTAGTTAAAGTTGAGTTTTATTTAAAGTTGAGTGTACACCGAATTTTGAATTAATATCCACAGTATATTGTCACGGAAAATTGAGTAGTCTCTTACGAAATAATTAATTTTTTATCCCGAAATATTTACGTAATAGTTAAAGGCAAGTTGGAACCTATATTTAAAGTTAAATTGTATGTAAATTCGAGTGTATGCTTTTTATTTTCAATATAAGATTCATTCATGTGTGACCAAAGCTAATAATTTACTAGCTGTGGCCTAGAAATATCGTTATCTAATTTTGAAGATGTTTTTAATAAATATCTAGGAAACATTATGTAAAGGAACTGAGGAACTGAATTTAATTTTTAAATCGAATGAATGTTCCAGATTGCCAACATAAGGTTCATTGATGTGTAACTAATATCTGCATTTTACTGGTCGCTTATTTTGAGAAAACGTTACCGATTTTTGTGCATCGTGTTTTAAATTAATATCTAGAAAATGTTTATTAAGGAATCGAGAAATAATTCCCCGACAGGCGGCATGGATACAAATATTAATTAAATTATTATATTTTCCGGTCTAATTTTAGTGATTTTTAGTTTAACAGTTGTATATGATACAGTTTACGATTGACGAAAAACGATTTTTTCTCTATTGTGTCACAAATATACTACTTAATATAACGTCTTAAGTGACTGTGCTATTTTTTCTACAATTTCTGAATGAACATATGCTATTTCTGTTTTTATTTAACATTCCTTATACAATATATAAACTTAATTTTTAATTTCAAAACTTTATTTATTAAAATCCACTTTTGAAATTTAAAGTTATCTTTTAATTTCATTCCACTTATTGTACATCCACTTATTCCACTGCTAAAGCAATCAGCGTGAAACATTTTTAACTGTCCGATGGGATTATCATTCACGACAGGCTCTAAAACTGCTTAATTATTATTTACGATTAATTATTATTTATTATTAAACAATTTTCTGAGAAGAAGTTAATTACACAAATGTGAACAAATTGAAGTAAGAATGGATACGTAATAAATTGTTCCTTACATTTTGGTTACAAACTGGTATATAGTGAAACGGTGATCTGAGATTATTGCCTAAATCATTTAAACTGATTCCTCAATATAATAGATGATAATTAACCTTAAATTAATATATTTCCGATTCTTAATAACTTAGCTTTTCCACTAAAAAATTGAGATTTAAATGAAACGCTTATTGTGTCATTAAAAATAGTGGTTCCAATTGCATAATTCCATAAACTCAAGTAACAAAAATAGGTACTAGTCTGTACTGTAGTTGCATTTATTTAAAAAATATTTATTTATTAGTTCTTGAATTAACTTTAATTGAATAAAAATATAAACAGCCGATGTACGAACGTAAATTAATTTATTTGAGACATTAGATAAATTGTTCATGTCAATTAAGCCGTGCCATTACATTGCTCTTAAATAACACAACACGAAAATAAAACAAAGAAACGACTCTTGAAAAATACACGGTTTTTTTAAGTCCCTCACTATGATCTGCTCTTTGCAGCGACCTACTAAGTTTTCTAAATATAATTAAACGAACAATCTTGAATATATTCATTTAAAACTTTAAAAGTTAAAGAAAGGTAGCCACTCTTGAATTACACTAATAAAGTGTTACAAACAATATAATGTAACACTAAATTAATCAACTTGCGATCAACATGTAATGAATCGGAAGTGATCCAAGATTCGTATTTCGGACCTCTATTTTCACTATACTGGTTAATGATACTAGTTGCGCGTTGAGGACTGCGCGTTATGTATTATTCACGGACGACATGAAACTTTTTACAGTCATCAAGGATGCCGCAGTCATATATATAAGCAGCGAACACGCTATTTTAAATATTAAAAAATTATTACTGTAATGTGTCACGACATGAAGTGTACATTAAATTTATAGCGCCATCTACGATCTACATATTTGGATAATAACTGCGCGCCGAGTAACAAGACTTTTCTTTTGTTTTTGTATAATTGCAACAAAAAAGATTTTGAAAATATTTAATTCGTATATTTTCTGATTGGGATCACTGTTCCTGATGAAATAAAAACTAAATGTTATCACTACCGTATTGCGGTTTCTACCCGCACCTAACGTGTTTTTCCCGAACTTTTTTTCTGCACATCGAAATTCATGATTCATGTTACTTTATCCGTATTAAAAATAATTCTCAGTCCTCAACATAAAAATTGCACCAAAATTTGCATGTATATTTAAAAGATCAACCATAATACAGAAAATTTTCTAAAAACTCAATATTATGAAAATTATATATAATAATTAAATTTAAGTATTTAATTGAAATTTTAAATTAGGAATCAGTATTTCAAACTACGGTAATATATGGTAAAACCAGTTATTTTGACTTATATCTTAACATTTTATTTGAGTGAATTAAAAAATATACTCATTTGCTCATTAATTGAGTGACTTTATCATTTGACCTAGGACCAAAGAAATTCATTCCTAAGTTCAGAGTGCTAAAAAATTATAGTATTGCTTGTACGAGTAACGATATAGCGTTGTTAGCACAAGTTAAATATTTTTGGTTTCTATTTTCTCAATATTAATGGCAATTACAATCATGAAACCTAAGTAATCATGGTAAACAATTTTTTTGAGAATATTCCTTTTCCCACAAAATTCAATAGGTTTTTTCCTAGTATCTTTTAATGTGATGGTTGAGACATAATTTGTAAGAATGACTTCAAAGATTCAAAAATATTTTTTAGAACTTCGTATAAGATATTTTAGGACATCGTTAAAATTTCTACAACTCTATCTCCCCGCCATAACCACCTACCACTATGAAACAAGATGTTTCTAGTGGTAGGTGGTGAAAAATGATGTTTCTCAGTTACGACTAAAGTCGTAACTGAGAAACAAAAGCATTACTGGAAGATTACCAGAAAACAATTCTGCATCACGTAGTTCTCGGGTTTGATTGACGACATAACAGTTAATACATATCATTTGTATGGTGAAAAAGATATTAATATGTTAAATTAGTATAAGAGGCATATCACATATTTTTTATATCCTTATATATTTATAAATACCTAAATATCTACAGAATTATAGCAGTATGATTTCTACTCATACTTAACAAGTTTTATTTTAAAGTTTTGTTTCTTTTGATGTTCCGAAATAAAATTATGTACTAAAGATAACCACTATTATAACCATACTCCCAGTCTCACTACGAAAATTGAGACAATTGATAGAGAAAAACATTTTTCGGAATTTCATTTTTTTCGATGATACATTACTGGTTCTACTTCGTGTGATTCTCATAATTAAATTAATTTCACGTTGATAAAGGTGCTTGATTAAAATAAGTATGGAATATCATACAATATAGAAGTTCAGAAGAAAAGAAACAAATGTCTAGCGAGTTATTAGCAAAATATTAGTGATAATAAAGTGAACAGTAATACATGTTAGTGGTTGTTAAAAAACTGGATCAATAAAAATATAATTGTGAAAAACATTTCATAAGAATGTGAATGACAAGGATTCGGTAATCGTGAACAGACGCAATGAACAGAGAATCACAGGAAATAGTAATAATATATACATATGTTCTAAACAATTTAAATTGATAGATGATGCGTAGAATCAAGGAACGGAACAGTGAATAATTTCGGAAGATTAGGTAATCGGTGGAATTTTTAAGTGAGTTTGTAGTCGTAATCCTACTCTCAGATATCTTGTATTTATCTTAGAAACAACGGAGGGTCTCAAAAATTAAATATTCTCTAACAATGATAACTATGTTATTCGAAATGTAAATATTTTGTCTACATTTTGGGAAACACGGTTTTATAAAATATCATTAAAAGATAGCCATAACAATTTGTTCATACCTAAACATTATTTTGCGCCGTTTTATGGATATTCCTTAATGTTACGCAGTCCAATGGATCCCAAAAACAGATATAAATTGTCCATATACGTTTTCAAGAGTCTTGCAAAGTGAAACTACGCCAAAAAATGACAATCATCGCCTTGTTTAATCACCGAGCCAGATAATCTAAACAGAATAATTGCGTCTCAACAAAACTGAAAATTTCCACCCTCCGAATAAATCTCTAGGTACCCACAGGCGAGTCTGCCTGTGGAATGTCTTAAGACTATTATTAAATATTTATTCACAAACCTATTTTTCCCACATTACACGATGGGTTAATTAAAAATTAGTCAAAATTTTTTTTTGTTAGATTATTTACAAACGTTTATGTAATTTCATTATTTTAACTATTTTCACTAAATTATTCCATATTTTAAGTAAGAAATTTGAGGAAAGAAGCGAGACGTGTATTGTGAGATTTGCCGCTAAGAAATATTTTTTTTCACACGACAATGTCAAACGAAGCAGCGAGGAAAGAGAATGAAGTACATTTTTAAGAGTAAATATTGGTTTACACGGGCAGGAACAAATCATCGCATGGGTTCGTATAAATTGCTTGGATGCTCTCGCGTATGTAAATATTACTTTTCATCTCTATTCAACCGCGCTATTTATATAATATATTTACTTTTATGTCTTGCTTTCATCACCGTACAATATATTCGTCATGACGCTCTCTCTGGAAACGCGCTAATTTTTGTGATGGAATGTGATAATGGTATATTTCACTAGATGTCTCAATGGCGATATTGATATAAACAAAATTTTCAACAGTACGAATATTTACTTTATACAATTTCATAACTATTGTAAATATTATGTTAACTTATACACATATCAAGTCGAGATATTCGATTATATGTAATTGAAATTTTGGAATATACAAAATGCTTACGACATTTAATTAATTTCTACTGAATATTTTACAATACGCACAAACACGTTTGCCATGGCGAGTTCAAATATTTTTATATCGGTAAACCAATTTTATATATAACATTGTAAACATTTAAATGTTACAACATTTAATATAGTATAGCATTTACTATATTATAACATTTACTATTTTGCAATATTTACTACGTTTTGACGCCTATTACATTTTAACCAGATTTTGATCACTTGTATGTACGGAATTTCAGCATATTATATATGTAAGTAAGTTATCTTTTTTGGTTTTGCACGCGCACGCGCACGCGTACACGCAAGCGCACACGCACGCACACACGCACGCACCCTCGCACGCGCGCACGCACGCACGCACGCACGCATGCTCGCACGCGCGTATGCACCTACGCATGCACGCACACATACACATATATTACCGAGATTATAAGATTTAGTAATTGATGAAATTTTGTGAACATAATGCTCTTCATGAATATCTCGTCTTTATCTTTAAACGGACGATAAATATCTGAAATAGAAGGCAAATTCCCTAACAATGACGCCCGTGCTACTTTATTTGTAGGCACACTGTCTGTATCTCGATAGGCGTAGTTTTATAGATAATTAGCATTAAAAGTAAGCGACAACACGCTCTTCATACTTGTACAGTAGTTTTGGTCATTTTATGAATATTTCTCTTCCATTACAACCCTAATGGGGTGAAGTTTAATCCCGATGGGTTGGATCCCAAAACTAGAAATGCACCTGTACAGATATTTGTAAAAAAATGTAATAAATATTCATACAGGTGATCTTGTGTAACCAAGTTAAAAATATTAATATAATATTTGAAAACTCTCAATAGTTTCTAAAACTAATATATTTTTATAAAAAAACGTTTCAGTTATGCTCAATTTGATGTACAAAATCAATATTTCTTTAATACAAAGAATGTTCTAATAATACAAATATTCTTTGTATTAACATAATAAAAAAACTTTGTGTTTCGCCGTACACACTCACACACACACTGGCGCACGCGCACGGTCACACATGCGCACGCGCCCGTATGCACATGCACGCGCACTCACGCACGCACCCACGTAGGCACGCACACACACAAGCACAAATATTGTTACCGACGGTCATTACGCAATCTATAATTTACAACCAATTGCTGCTCTAAAATCATTATATTCAGCCATTTTTTTCAATATATTTTGCGCATTAATGTGTGTAAACAAGGTATTAAGGAAAATGCTAATTAAATTGCTTGAATTCATTGCAAATGTAATTGCAATATATTTGAGAAGTAGGATACTTTCCATTTAAAAGTTTCTTCAAGTAAAAATTGTCCCGTTAACGAAACGGTTGTTCATAAATAGTTCCAACGTAACTTAAAGACGAGCAGAAAAGGAGATTTGTATTCAGAACATGGTTTGTTTTTCAGAAAATAATGGAAAATTTCAGAAAATAATGTTACAATAAAATTTTGATTTATCATTGATTGATTATAAAAATGAGAATATGTGTAAATCGAAAAATAAAAAAAATTGAATCTGCATTTCTTAAGTTCATATCTGTTTATATTAAGACACTACCTACAGTGTGTATAAGACAAGGTGATATTAATGCGGTGTCAAGGAGATCCTTTGAAGATCACGTTTAGAAAAACAGACCATGTAAGAAATAAGGATTTATGACAGTGTGAATTACATTTAAAGAAAAGGTGGTTCTCAAAATAAGGAAAGACCCTAGATACTTTTGTTAATGCTTACGGCGCGGTAATGCGAGAGATGGTGCGATGACGTCGAAATAAACTAATACTCTCGTTTTAATCTGAAATAAATTTAATTTTTCACGTCCTTTTTCTAATTTAGTTTTCAAGAAATAGCAGGATCTATTATCACCTAAATTTTTGAGAAAAATTATATTGTTAGTATTAATAATGAAATATTTACAAAACCTTTATAAAATTCATTGAAATTTTTACGAAAATAACTTTTTTAGCGGTAAGGTCTATTGATTTTTGCCTTGTATTAAGAGCAAAATGTGAACATTAAACAAATAACTTGGAAAGTATTAGTAGAACTGGTACTACGAGGGTTCCGTACAAATTTAAGATCTTAGAAATATTTAACGGTACAGATTATTTCCACAAAATATGTAAAAAGCATTAATTTTGCGCAATATGAATATATTGTCTACAATATTTTTCTCAGGTATAAAAACAAGGTGTACGTTTCAAAAAATATTACGTAGATCTATCGCTATAACTTTCCTACAACTTTTTTGTGGGCTCCTTTGATCGTGGTGATATACAATTAATATTATTATTCATAAGCTATATATAAAAAAAAAATTTAATATTTAGTCTACACCGTTTGACAATAAACACCGATAACAACCATCCTGTGCTTTGTGAAATATATATACAAACAACAGAGTATAATATATCGTTTACGTTACGTGGCCCTCCAAATAAGAAAAAAAATGGTGACATAAGTTACTGAAGTTAGCATTTAAGCCCTCAAATATCCCAGTGAGTTTACCATCAACCATAATTGGACTTTTATTTCTCTCCATAAAAAAACTGCTTCATAACGAGAATTTAAAACAAAGTATTTTAAAACAAAATCAAATACATTAAACGATAACCATAAAAGCCAAATTATTCTCAAGGCAAGGAAGCTGAAGTATTTTAATTGTTGGTTATTATGACTCGGTGCCTTTAAATAATATGGAAGTAAATTTACTTTTTTGCATTATATAAATGAACAAAGTTTTCATTAAATATAATATGTCGAGAAACGTAGATCAAAATTGACAATAAATGGTCACGAAATATAAAATTAATTTTTCTAATATGAAGCACCGATGCGCGTATTCTTCCTACTCAATTATATCAGCTAGCCCTAAAAAATTATTTTATTATATTGAACAATGGCACAATTGTTGTTGCATGAATTAGGAATAAATATTAAATACTAGAGATGAGCAAAAAAGATTGAGTAAATAAAATTAGCCCATATTCTTTGACGGAATATGTGATAAAATGAAGATTTTAATGACAAATTAAAATTATGTCCCTACGGGCTCCAGGTCTAACACACCATCTTTGTCGTTCACGTATTATAATATATAGGTATATACGTATAATCAGATGTATATACAGGAATTAAAACTACTATTAGACATTTGTGCAGTGCGAAACAAATAATAGTAAGCGAATATGCGACATTAGCTTCACAGAGCCATCTGGCCCCAAGAACAAGATGAAAAATAATAACTGTCTTAGGAGGGTGGATAAGGAATTAAATCTTTAGACTGTCACTTCCCGTGACTGTTACTTTCACCTTTCGTCAGTCGGAACGAATGGATCGGTCAAGATTTTAATACACTTAAATCAATAGATTACGAGTCTCCGCTAGTCATTTAATAAGTTGAAGATTTGAGTATTTTGTTTAATTTTGTGAAAAGTAATACTCAATTAAAATAATATGAATCAGGTTTTTCATTTAATTCAATAGATTTAATTAAGTAATGGTATAAATTTTAATTATTTGGCCAAATATCATTCATTACATATCAAACTTTTGGTGATTTTATTATTTAATTTATACACAAAGTGTAATCATCGCTTAAATATACTCCTTCAACCATTCTCAAAGCTACACAAAATACATGTCACTTACTCTATTTGATAATGTAGGTTTTTTGAATTATTATGTTTTAAATAACGCATAAGTACGCGACTATATTCGGCAGTGCAATAGAGCAACAGCAACACAACATATATTATTTTTATAGTGCTCCTACTCTGCTACTCTGTATATTAGTAGAGTAGAGTGAGAATAGCACGATAGAAAAGCATGACTAGAGTGTGAAAACAATAGCTTGATTGACTTTATTTGTCATACAATCGCTATGTCTGCACCAATTGAGGACAAGTGGAACTTGATTTTTTAATCGGGCGATGCCACCAAAATAATGTTAATAAATTGCCAATATACACAAAACTAAATATAATAGTTCGAAAGCATATTTTGAGCTAAAAATAGTAATTGAATCAAAAAACCATAATAATCCATTTAACGTGAAAAGTGTTAATAAAATCACACAAAAGCTAAAAATTCATTTAATGTGAATAGCGCACCGTACTGTACTGTCGTGGCACTTATGTATTACGACTCCGCTACGTTTTACTAATGGCGGAAATACTTAATATTTTAACTGATTGCACAATTAAATTGAATACCGTAAATATGAACGATATTTCTCCAATGACATATAAAGAAATATATAATTTTGGTGTTCCAATATCGACGCTTTCTAAATCGATTGATACATTATTCAGCAAAAGTATCGTATCGCAAACATATTTGACAAGATTAATATGATGAAAAACATGCCGAAAGCAATATTTACATATGAAAATTCACACTTCTCGAGCCAATGATTTCTTTCTGTGCGTATCGATGTGGAGGGATATTTTCTCTTACAATTTCATTTATTCGCCGTTTCGTTTGTGGTAAATTGAAAGAGGAAAATATTCATTCATCGTGTATTATATACGGGGTTTTGTACCTAAATATAAATAACAATTATTAGAGGTACCGAAAAGTTATTTGTCTCTTGCTTAACAGCAAGATCACAAATCGTCACAATTTTGCATACAACACTAACGTGTTGCACGCAAAATTGTGACGATTTGTTCACTAAATTCAATGGAAGTGTTTTAAATAATTATTAAATTGTACAACCTTGCGTAACGTCTCATAATTTTCATCTTATTATTTTATAATTTGTCAATTTACAAAGACGGAGAAGTTAAGTTATTAAAACATGTTTGTGACATTCGATGTCATGTTATTGCCCCAAACAATTCAAGTACGTATAAAACTTGCACTAAATGCAAGAGTTGCTTGTACATTTAAGCCTTCGTAAATGTTTAAGAGTACATAGAATTTCTAATAAACTGTTTAAAAATATTAACTTTTCAAACCGTAAATATATTGCCTACCTGTTTCAAAGATATAAAAAATTGTGCGTGTTTAAAAATTTATAACGTCTAGAAACGTAATTATAATTTTCCTACAACCTTTGCGTAGGCGTCTGTATTTTTTCTTAAACTTAGATTAAGTAGTTTCATAAATAAGGAGGAGCATACTTTTTGCATATTTGTTAGTATATTCCTGAAGATATACAACCTAAAATTATGAAAAAAATATTTTTGAACTCTTTATAATTAGCACTTTTGAACGATATCCCACAATACATATGGAATTAAAAAGAGATACAATAATTAGCCTTTTCGAAAATCTCCACATGAACATTTCTGAGTGTTATTTAGTGGAACATGTGAGAGTTAATAAGTTTTATTTCTATGTCAAATAGTGTCTGAAAAAAAACAGCTGTGACGGACAGACACACATGTGAGTAATATATGAGAGTTCTGTTTTTCTTTTGAAGCACGGAAACCTAAAAATTTCCTAGAGTAGCCACAACAAATATTTGAAATATTTAATGTGATTCACTAATTGTATATATAATAATAGTGTTTTTAATTAATACTTGGATGATAACCAAAGATTTTGAAAACCCATAAAATGATATAATGTTGCACAAATTAAATTTATTTGGAATAAATTAATATCCCATTTGAAGATATTTTTTATCTAATTAAATTTTTTATAGATTTCTTATTAACTATCCCTTGTACTTTGAAACTAAATAATTTTATACGTGAAGAAATTTTATTATTATTCCATAAGCTAAGCCACTGCAATAGTGAAAATAAGAAAAATATCTAATTAAAATCCTTAAAGTGCGTCTATAAATATTAAAAGCGTTTTAAATAAACTCAATTAGGGCAAAAAAATACATTGAGCAGAAATAATTTTTTTCTTTCTACCTTTGCCTCTATTTCTGTTTTCTAATTTATTTATTTGAGTAATTAATATTACATTCTGAACTTGTTTCTAGAGACGTTGTGGAATTTAAATTACAGAAATTGTGTTTGTTCTCCTTTAAACATGATTTTGGATTGAAGGTAAATTGATCATTTATTTCAATAATTTAGGGTATAATAATACATTTGATTCGTAGTAGCACTAGTAAGGAGTAACCATGGTAAAGTCAATTTAAAACCTTTTTCATTTAAGTAGGCAATTATTTAAATTTAACTGGGATGAAGTAAAGGATTATATCTTGTTGTCAAAAATACTTCTACAAGTTTGAGAAAATATTAATAACTATGTGCAAAACGGGTAAAGCTGTGTTCCTAAAATGTATACTAAGTATCTCGGTAAATAAAACAGAAGATTAAAAAATAAATCCTTAATTTGCCGCTGCACTGACCACCCGGTATCTGCAATCTTCCTGTCTAATTTTTTTTAAATTTTTAACCATTTATGTTTCTTTAAAGTCTAGAATCATGGCTATTGAGCGGAAACCTTAACGCTAATACATACTATTTTTGATCCATAGCCTAATTTTAATGTGTGGAAACATCCAATTTTTCAACGAGAATTGAAATTTTTTTATATCCCATGTATTGTCGTCGCCGTGGTGTGTTGGGTTGATCACAAGGTATACGGCCTGTGACGACGTGGCGCACCGCGGAGACCTGGGTTCAATTCCCGGCCGTTCGTCGAGCGGGGCTGGACGGATGTTATGGTTGGCTGTAAGAGATTGCTCACGTAGCAATAAGTCCGCCATATGTATCAATTAGATACATTAAAGTAGATAAATAAATAAATATTTGAGCTTGGGATATATAATGTTGGTTATAGGATGTAAACATTAGCATATCGTAATAAATCTATTAAATAAAGGTAAAACTCTTCAGACGAGAATTCCGTACACACTTTGGCACAAAAACATTTAAGGGTCCTCCCTCTTGGTATTTCTATTAAACTACTAACAAAATTTTTGATATTAGTTTTGAAAATAACTATTATTATCAATATAATTCCTAATGTATTCTTGACAGGCATAAAAACATTGTTAAATTTTTCAGAAATGATATTTAGAATTTTCCAATGAAGTGTAAATAAACTCCTAGTGATACTTTTGTTTCATAATTTTGGTTGAGAAAATATGAGGGGGACGCGACCTATTTTTTGTCGATACATTTTGTGGAGGTATTTTTTATTTATTCTATTTATATATTATCTATATTATTTTACTACTTCTGTAGAATTAAACTATTCGTCAAATAATATTTAAGAACCTTTTAAAATTTTCTTTTTAAATTGATACTAGAGATAAAATGAAAAGAAACACAGTTAATAAATATGTACCTTTGAAATAAGTTCAACTTATAATAAATTTCAACTACAAACGATATCTGTGAAAAGACAGAAATCCTAAAAAGGATTCAGATAAGTATTGGATAGTATGCCGTGAAAAAAAAAATTCGGAGGGACGAGAGATTTTTAAAAATAAACTTTTAATTACTACAATGAATATTACGAGCTGCTGCTTCTAATATGCATTGTAATAATCTTAATGATTTGTATTTTCATCTAATAAGTGTGTATGTGTGCGAAGCATCTTATTTAAAAAGCTGTTTTTATAGCTGAGTCGAAGCCCGACGCGACGTTTGCTTATGGCAGTTTTCTGCTTTCTGTCTGCTAGTGTACAGGCAGCTTGCAAGAATTCTATCATCTTATTGACGAACCTGACGTCTACCGATTTTCTTGTCAGGCGCAGTTTTAACGTATCACCAAGATACTTAAGCGACTTGCAGAAACTCTATCACTGCGGCGTATCTGGCGTCTACAGGTTATATTATAAGGCACAGAGGTCAGCGGGATTTTTCCGGTTTTCCCGACACTGATCTACTTTACTCGCACGACCTTCTGGCATTGTTGGCTTGATCTTTCTCTGGATAATCCTTTCTGAAAGTAAATAAAACCGTAATTAGGATAATTTTATATATATATGATAATATTCTGTGTCATTTTATAGTGACACCACATTTTTATAGGAAGATACAGCATGCAGAATCTTATAAAATTGAATTAAACTTTGTGTAGCCACTATATGCAATACATAAACACATTTCCTATAAATTTGCAACAAAATATATCTGAAAACATATTTCCATTCTCATGAAATTGTTACTTAGAAACCTTGGGGTTCTGGGTTCAATTACCAACAAGTGTTTTATATAAAACCCGGCAGGGATGAATTTTTTCCTTACAAATTGAGTTATTGGTTTGAAAAGCTACGCACTGCGACCGTCCAGCCTAGCTATTAGTAGCGTTATCTGCAGCGATGAACATTTTGAAGAGAATTATGTCCAGCAGTGGATCAAGTTAGGCTGTTAATTCGAAAGCTACCACGGAAAGACCAATTTCTATTACGAAAAACCATGAGAAGATTTTTCTAAGGAATTTCAGATATTCAATTTTATACAAAATTTATTTCATTTAAATACTCGATTGAATGATGGTTTCGCATATAAAAACAAATTTTTTTCTAAATATTTTTTTTAAATGACTGATTTGGTCTATAAATACTTTATTCGTTGCCAGCATCATAGCATGAAGAAATATTTGACATTTTCTTATTTTTTGGTATTATTGCTATGACTGTGACATTTTTAAACAATAAATTAACATTCTATTTGTACAATATTTGTGTTGAATTTAATGTAATTTTTAAAGATTTAGAAATAAAATAATTTCAGCAGAATATTGTGTCGGAATAATTATATCATCATTCATTTTCCAAGTGGGTATATTGTAAGACTTCTAAAAGTAGACTTCCTTACTCTTGAATAAATTTAAAAACTCTATTTTTCAATGAATTATTTCACAAAACAATTTTTATGAAATGTCTTCTTTTATATTTTGTAATGAAGTAAATATTTGTTTTCGAAATACCTAATTTATTCTCTCAAATTTTATAATAAACTTAATTGATCAGAGCTAACGAATGACGTAAAAAATTTGGTTAATTTTCTTGACGATCTGAATGCCACACATAATTAAACATAAAAAAAATTTAGCGTTAACTTGTAAATGTAAATATAGTTGCTAGACATTTAGCCTCTTGGGAGTGCCGTAAAGAATATCTCCATTAGGAAATTTTGCCTTGTGACTAAAGTAACAGTACACTTTACCTCTACAACTGACTGTAAATATTAAAACATGTGTTAATGACTTAGATTTATACATTATATTTCATAAATTGAGCTTTATTTAAACTTTAGTCAAACTAAGAAGTAAGAAATACATCTTATCACAGTTTTAGTAACAATGTAACGCGCTATGGAAAACAATAATCGTAATAAAATATTCGTGTCATATTATTTATAATCTTTTCTCAAATGTTAATAAATGTTAAATATTGTATACAGATTACGTGATAATTAAAGAAGCGTGAAGCATAAAATATAGTACTATCCTCTAACGTATTAATAATTTTATGTAAAAATATTTCATAAAACGTACAAGTAAAATAATTTGCAATATGTACTTGGCATATTCGAATTCCGCTTAACCTTCAACTTTCTGCTTAATTATAGCATACGTAATAATATAATTTAAAACATTTTCTACCTATTATATTAATAAAAAGAAATACGTAACTTTCACTATTTAAAGTGAGATATCCTATCCATAAATTTTATTAAACTCAGTCATATCAGAAACAAAATGGTGGGTATAGTCAACGGAGTACTCTTTACAGTAAATATTCGTTCCAATTCTGTATGTGAAGAAAGAAGATCTGGGCATTTTTGCATATGAATAATACTTTCATCTGAAAATTATAATTATTTAAACTGTCAATTACAACAATCGTATAAAATGCTTACATAAATATTTGTCTTTGCAAACCACTATATGAGTATCATTCTATACCGTATCATTTCATTCGTCATGGTTATTTAATAGCGAAAAGCTTTAATTTGCATACGAGTTAAAGATTATAATAATGGCTTACCAGATTAAACTTTTACATAAAGACTCAAATACATATTAACAGCCTTCATGTACGATAATAAATATTTACGTAACGCTGTAATTATCCATAATTAGATGTTAATAAGTTCCACTTTCAAATGTGGAAACATTTAAGTATATGGGGGTAACTAGAATTAATTTTTAAATAATAATTCTTTTACGTAGAACTACTTCTTCCTTGGTATTTTAACGGGAACATTTTCAGAACTGCAACGATAATATTCCACTTTAAGCGCTTATAATTCCGAAGCTTATGGTCGTAGTATAATAAAATGTAAAAGTTTAGCCAAAAATATTTTCAATCCTGATTACAATTTCATCAAATTAGGGTATAACATATACAAAAAAAATATAAATATATATACTTTAACACAAATAAATCTCTATTTAAGAAAATTTGCTATATTAGAAGAAACATACTCCTATGTAAAAAATTTGCAGTAAGTGAGAAAACATATGATGCTATGTAAGAGTACGGAGAAACATATATGTAAGAAACTTTACTATGTGGGGAGGAACTCCCCACATAGTAAGGTTTCTTAGGAGGAATACTTACTATGTAGTAAGGGTTCTTAGGAGGGATACTCCTGTGTAAAAGACTTCAGTGAATAAAGAGAAACATGTACTTAAGAAATTTTACTCTATGAGAAAGAACATATTTCTATATAACAGATTTCAGAAAGTAAGGAGGAACATGTATGTAAGAAATTACACTACGTAAAAAGAAACATACTTTTAGAAGAAACTTCACTTCATTATATAAGAAGAAGCATGCTATTATGTGAGAAACTTTACTATGTAAGAAAAAACATACTCAAAGACGAGAAACTTTACTATGTGTATAGTGATATATTTTTCTCTCAGAAAATTAATTATGTAAGAAGTAACCAACTTTTTTGTGAGAAACTCCACTATGTAAGAAAAAGCATACTCCTATTTAAGAAACTTCACTATATGGAGAAACATTTCCTTCCGAGTATGTGGAAACTATGAAATTTAAGTCTTTAAGAAGAAATACATTTAAAAAAAATTAATTGTGTAAGAAAATGAATACTCCTAAGTAAGTAACTTACTATGTGTACCCCAAAAATACTCCTTTGTAAAAAATCGTCTATCCCATAATATTTCAAAACAAAAAGGAAAAAATGAAAGGAAATAAAACGATCGGATCATAATATTAAAAATTCATAAAGAATTACTAAGCGCTAAAATAAAATTGTCAATGTTTTCAGCTCAATCATTCCTTATTACAGTCATAAAAATTTACCACGACACTAGAAACATTGTTCTTCAAGTTGATGGAATACACAAAACTCTGTATGAAAAAAGTAAAATTACAATATTGTGTAGCTATGATTGAATGTCATTATATAAGTTAAAAATTCAATCAATTTTTGTTTATAGAGCGTACATAACTTGAAATTTATATTTAATGCCTATTTTGTTAAATATGGAGAAAAGAGGGCGCAGGACCTAATTATTTTAAAGATTGTTTAATGTTATCATCCAGAAACTCCATATTTTTTAAAGATATCGTAATCTTTTTAGTTTTTGGAATGCCGACATTTCACGCACAGTCAATGGCCATGAAATTTGAATTGAATTCCTTTGGGATAATGCGGTAGCAAAGATGTGCTCTTTGACACGTAGAAAAATGAATCCGATTTATTAGTTTCCTGCTACTAGAACTTACTTTCGATTACGTTAACATCGCCATTCATTCTTTCGAGACCTTCCTAGTCTCTCCCACCAGTTAAGGTTCCAGATCGAGACAGTTTATGAAAGCGAAATCAAGGTGTCATATATTGTTGGCAAAAAATTTACATTTAATATGTCATAAAAAGTAAGTCTCAAAAGTGTGCGGACATCACTTTTTAAAATTTTTAAATCTATTAATTTAAAAAAAGAATCCAAAATTAGTTTGAAACTCTGCGTAGTTCTAAAAAATAATTCTCTGCGTAACAAAAAATACCGTGTTATTCAAAAATAAATATTTAATATATACCACTTTGAATATTATATCTAAATAAGGTTGTCGTCTCAGAGATTATTGTTAAGTTGTCTCTACTTGGACTTTTGTACTCGAATGGGTATTATCAAGCCCTTTTATTCAAAATATGCTATCCGTCCATTTGTCAGAGGCAACTAGCTGTTAGAATCTTTTGGAGAGAAGGACCTATGTACTTTAAATTTGCGTCCATTATTACATTAATCCAAAACTTGGCATACTATTACCGAATTTAAAATACTAAATACATGTATAAAAAGTAAATATTAAATATATGCCATATTATTACTAAACAATGATTGGTTTCATTTCTGGGTTCTCCTAATTTTGCTTATTTCATAATACGCACTATCAATAATTTACTTTTTTTTCTTGTATTTATCACTACAAATGTAAAATATATGTGAGCCATCAACTGTATAAATTTCGACTGCACTCGAATTTGTTGTAATGTTAAGTTCTTTTAACAGGAAGCCACAAGTTTATCCTTTTCAATTAAAATATTTCTCTAATGCAACATGAACAAGTGAACAGTGAATCTGTCAACATATTACCACAATTATGGCGGGATCAAGACAAAAACTAGCGAACTACGCATGCATTTACAAGCCAATGGTTATGGCATAATTATGCCAGTTGAAACTTGGCGTCACTCAATACACGACGTTGAAGTTATTGATGATCGTGTTTCGACGTGATCGAGATGTTCTCAATAGTAGTTAATCCTATGGTGAAACAATCGCCGTCATGGTGAGGCTGGCTGCGAAGCGTTGCATTTAATGTAAAAATAAATATGTAGAAAAAATATTTATTTGCCTGAGAATGGGAAATTGGCACTGCGCCATATGCGCTGTTTACATACTAACAAAATTTTTGCATATTATTTATATGTAACATTTGTCTAACCTTCAAAATATATATGCCAAAAATTGAAGTCAGCATATTAGGTGACCACAATATTCCATGACTGGATTATATGTTTGTGGAAAATTTTCCCCACGGCATTCCCAGGATCAGTCTTGATTCCATAGTCAATATTTTTATAAGTGCAATGTCATTCATACAACTGGAACAGCTTAATTATCTTCAAAATTCTAATAAGAGAACTCTTGATCTCGCATTATGAAACTGTAGTAGCAAGCTCACAATAGCAGACCTATTACTTTGTGAGGATCACCTTCATCCGTCATTCTTACTGGTACTCGATTACCAACCCGATATTGCAATGAAAAAAACAAGTCTTCCAAAATATAATTTCTGTAAATGTGACTACAATAAGATTAATAAGGCGCTGGATTCAATACATTAGGTTAATGGGTTCAAACTTCTCACAGCTGACTGTGCCGTGAATAAATTTTATAGTATCGTTTTCGATGTTATTAGTAAATTTATGCCAAAAATAATAAAAAAGAACGGAAAATATTTAATATATCTCCCTACTTGATCCAAATAACAAAACGGAAAATGAATCATGGATTAAGTGGATATATTTACGGTACTTATCAGACTATACATTTTTCTAAATTAAGAAACCGATTTAAAAAAATATTTTGACATTGTTATAATAGCATTCTATAATTCTTATAATACATTCATAACACTTAAAGACTCATCTACAGCAAGATAAAAAGTTTTAGGTCATACGTATCACTGTTAAAAAAGATGGATGGATATCCATGGTCAATGAATTTTAAAAATATTTTATCAAATGATACACAAACACTATTCCAAATATTTTCCGATTTTTTTCAATCCACTTTTGAGCAGAGCTTAAATATTAAATAATAACGTATAGAGTAGTGCACATTTTCCACCCGCTGAAAAATTGCACATATTACGCCAATATATAAGTTTGGTAACAAATAATTTTTAGAAAACTACCGACCAATATTGATTTTGTCGGCTGTATCAAAGCTTTTTGAAAAGGCGGTTCATGGTAGGATACATCCAGTTTTGCACCAGCATATTATAAAGAAAGAGCATGGATTTATTCCGAATTGATCAACATCAACTAATCTCCTCGTATATTCGCAATATCTTTTCAAGTCAATGAATTGCAAGTTACAGGTCAATTCTATATTATCGGATTTAAAGAAAACCTTTCATAAGGTCGATCATCTCGTCTTACTGAAGAAACTCTCTTTTAATGGCATTAATATACTACGTTGGTTTATTTCTTGTCTCAGCAACAGGCAAAAAGCAGTCCAAATTAACGGTTTTATATCACCGTGTGTCCCTGTAACTTCAGGAGTACCAAATTTCTATACTTGGTCCATTTTTTTGCCATTTTTATGAATGACATTAGTGACTGCTTCAGATATAGCAAGTTCCTGTTATATGCTGATAATCTTAAGATATTTTCAAAAATTAAATGCAATACCGATTACATTCATCTACAAACATATCTCAAGATACCTAATGTAGTACCAATAAAATACACTTAAGTTAGAGAAAGTGCAAATCCATTACTTTTCCAACAGTAAGATGGTTCATTCCGATCTCTTTGATATTGGTCGTGTTTCATTGGAGTCTATTCATAATATACGTGATCTTGGGGTTATTGTTTATTCTAGATTAAACTTTAAGACTCACGTGGAGCAAATTACCACCCGGACCTACGCATTGCAGGTATTCGGGTTGAGGACTGCTAAACCCTTCAGAGAGATAAGAACGTATCGTATATTTTACACAGTTCTTGTTCAATCTAAACTTGAGTATGCTGTTGCAATCTGAAATCCTTACTATGCTACCTATTTGAGTGATGCTATCTATTGTGCAAGTACAAAGCGGTACATACACACATTGCAATACCGTTTTAATGCGCCAAAAACCGACTATGCTAAGGCCATTTTTCTGTTTAAATACAACATACTACACGAGAGACTACAGTTTAGTGTGCCCGGGAGATTGACCCACAGCTCTGCGCTTTTTCAACTTCCCACAGCTCGTACTAATCCCAGCATCCGCGCGTGACTAGGCAGACTTTGTGATTATTGTTACAAGCTGTTCCATTCCGTTAATATTTTAGCTAGTTTGCCATCCTAATACAGGCTGTCCATTTCTAGAATATAGTTTAACGGTCAATCCGTTAATAAAGAATCAATTAATGTTAACTATGAATATCCGTAATCTCCTTGATAAGTGTTATTTATTGGATTATAATTTGTGTTACCCTATTTTACTTAAAATATTTCTGTTATTTTGTATATCGTTATTGTTATTATAATTATGATTTTTATTATCACGCGCAAGAGCAATTATTGTTATCTTTAATTTAGTATTCCTTATTTGATTTTTGTAATTAATATGGAAACTACTCAATTTCATTCAATTATTTTTATGCAAATTTTTAAACTATCTACTGCTTTTGTTAAATTGTTATTATTATTTTGTATAAAATTATTATAACCATTATTTTTAATCAATCTTTTTATGTACCAAAACTCCAGATAGATTAGTGTCTGGATGTGAGAATGTTGTGAGAATGTGGATACAAGTCTGCCTAGTATAAAACTCATGTATTGTTATAATGCCTTGACTTGCATTTATTTCTTTCCCGTATAAAAATTGAAAAAATACATATTTTGGAGCAGAATAAGGTAAATCGAACCACGAAAAAAACTTTTTAAAAAAGCATGAAACTATCATTATTCAAATATTTTTTTTGAAGAAATCAATATTATGAAAAGAATATTTTTCCCATCAGGTCTATCACATAACCTTTCATTACAGGTATCTAACTTTATTGGGCTGTATAGCAAATATTTTGTATATAAACAATAAATAATAAATTTACGTTAAACTATAATAGTTTCAGGATTGTCCATTTTTTTAATTATCATGATTTCTATATTTCTATATTATTTAAAATATAGTGTAAATAAATAAATATTGTTCATCTCAAATTCTTTAAATTAAAAAAAAATTACATTTGTTGTATCGTAGTGTATAAAAGTGTTAAAATAACGTAGATAAATCCCTTCGTAGCAATTATGCCACTCCAATTTGCCGATTTTTAAAGTTTCGCAACGGAACTAGGTACCCTTATAGTTTCGTCATGTCCGTCCGTCTGTATGTCACAGTCGTTTTATTTGCAAGCTGTTAGTTATGTAAAGCTGAGAATTTACAAAGTTATATATATATATATATATATATATATATATACATATATATGTGCGTCAACCAAATTATGAAATAAACTCTTAAAAAAATATAGCCCTACATTGTAAAGGGTTGTGCAAATAATTAAAGGACAAGATCCATTTAATTTAAATTTTAAAATCTATATTTATTTATTAATTTGTTTACTATGGAAGCCCCGGTCATGCTGGGAGAAGTATTCCACCTAGTTGGGAAAATTTAGAAATTTATAAATGTTCTTTTTTATATAAAAACATCGACATGGCGAAATAATTCAAATTAAGTGCACGATTTAATGACAAAATGAAGCTTAATATGGTTATGTTTTCTACAAGATAACTAATTATATATTATTAATTACAGGAAGTTATGAGCACTTTAATAATAATGAGAACAATTTCCCTCAATACCCTTAATAATTTAGTATGTATACTTAGTAATATAATATACAAAACTTTAATCTTTTAAGAGAATATACCTTAAAGGTTTATATATCACAGTGTATACGGAAATATGTAGCGCTACTCATACAAGTTTTTAAAATTATAAAAGTCAACAATCTAATTACAGTTAAGTATAGCCAGTATTAATTTTTCATTGGACCTTTTGAGTAAGTTTATGATTATTCTGTTTTTTGATAAGTCATCAATATCAATACGTTTTATATGTGTAAATATAAAACATATTGATATTGCTGTTATATATAATGTAACCTTTCATATTCCTAGTGAGATCAAACTGCTCATTTGATCCGTTAAAGTAATCGGTATAACAAGTAATTTTACTATTGTTGATTGCTTTATTTTCAAAGTAAGTCGCAAATTGACAATTTCGTATGTATCAAGCAGGTATTAATGACAATGGCTCTACTATATGCTCGTAGTATAGTGATTGCATTAGAGAGTTGTAGGTCTATTTACATTTTAACGTAAAATTCCGGACAGAGATTATAGCTATTTTTAAACAAGTTTTTTATATTACAAATATTTTCAGTAAAGACCAGATTTTTGTACAAGTTTAATGTATGTTTGACGCATCTTTAATGCATGTTAATTTATGTGAATTGATATTGGATGCATTCATCGCAGTTGGTGGGAAATTATTTATTATATACGTAGAGTGATCATATCTAGTTTTTAATTTGAATGTGCATCTGGCAATATAGGGTGGAGCAGCGTTGTAAAGGATTTAATTTACCAAATTCAAGAGACAAAACAGACTTTATAGAAATTTTAACTGATTGAAGAGGGATATCTTTTGCATATTTTTTTGTTAATTTTACATGTATTGAGTTTAAATGATAATGTCAATATAACCAATATCAACGTTTTAATATATTTTACCTATTTATTTCAAATATGGAGTCTAAGAGTATTATTTAAATAATAGATTAAAATTTTACTTCTTTCAACCAAAAAATTGTCAAAAATGTGAAAAATAATCTAAAATATTTTCCTAACTGATTAGCACTAAGAAAAAATTAGGAAATTTGAAGGCAATTTAATCTTAACGATTTATTTACAAAAGATAATAGTAATGTTTACATTATGTTTACAGCGCTAACCAAATAAAATTAAATTTCATTCGATCGGTAATTAACACAACGTGTATATAAAATAAAGTACACAAAAATATGTTTACGGAACAGTTAATGGTGAACAAATTTCAATAAAGTTTTGTTAGTACTAGATTCATTACTTCATTACGCTTCATTCACTTTTTTATTAAAGCTTCTTTCGTATAAAAGTTGTTCAATTTATACATCGGCCTAAAAAGTTGATAAATATTTCCAGAGAAAATTAAAACAACTTTTGGTTTAGTTTTAGTTTGTACTTTGTTATGTTACAAGTTCTTGGTAAACTTTTAATTAAAACTATTGTTTTTGTGTAGTTCGGCAACAATGCTTTTATTACTAGGAATTGATTAACATTTCTAACATTTAGACAACGTTATGTCCATCAATATTTACGGCTTTTAAGTTTCTTTGTAACACCAATATTACTCATTTTGGCGTAAATCAAAATTAATTTTCTCACTTAAAAAATTATAAGTTGATTATTTTTTATATTTGTAGCTACAATTGCAGGTATGTAAAACTGTTTATATATTTCAAAGGATTTAAATTGAAAAACAAGGATTAATTTTAGAGAAATTACAATCAAGCTATTTATTCACCAATATGGATGCAGTTTTGAATTGAAATTCTAGTTACAAATATTATTTTTCATGTAAGAAAAGACAATATGACTAAACACAATAGCGAATGTATTGGATAAACTTAAGAGTTAGTTATTATCCAGTATGTCTATGAAAATAAAACCTAAAACCTTAAACCTAGAATTACTTAAGTATCTTTTTTTGTAAATAAATGAGTGTATCTTTATTCTCAATTCAATGTAAATAACGAGTAAATGGATTAATCTAGAAAACCATTTAAAATTTTAAAGAAAGTTGTTGACTTTGAGAACAAAATCATTAAATTGTTTGATAAGTTCTTTCTACTCAGACCAGTCTCAATTAAGCAGAGAAAAGAACCATTCAACTCTTGGAATCTTTAAGAAGTTATAGGTTATATGCGATTATGCTACGGTTCTTTTGCGATTTTTATTTTACATGCACAGCAAATTTCTATCGGGGAAACATTGAGAAAGATTACTTTTGGAACTTTACTTCACTTTTGGAAGTTGTAAATCTACCAGTGACTTTAAACGTTTTGTGGCATTTTATTTAGTTTGAAACTCTAAATAAAATATGCGTTATGTTATGTTATGTCCACTGCCTTTACTAAGAATTTATATAGCATTAATATTTACTAAACATTCGGTGACAAACGTCATAGAGACACTGCTTTGGGATCGCAAAATAGGCACCCAACTTTGAACCACTTTATAGATATATGTATAGAAATTAAGGAATTGATAAATAAGGAATTAAGGAATTGATAATCGTGATATTTCCATTAAATTATTTAAAAATAGTTTTTATTTTATGGTATGCTTTCTGTTGATATTTTCAATAATATTTTTGGAAATATTTTGCAAGAAATTATGAAATAAAAATTATTTTGGAATCCTAATAATTCTTTATAATATCAATATATTCTCCATTCCATTGACTCTTGATTGATGATGGTATAAAGTTTTGGAAAGTTTGACTTTATTCGTGATTAAATTGAAAATCTTTGTTTTTCTAGGAAGAATTATTTTGGAGACAAAACTTAAATATTTTTACAAAACATAAATTGGCAATAAGTTTTTCACGATGAAGATTTTCCAAGTATACATCATAGATGTTCATGGAAAATTTGATTTTGTTTGAAAGGGGAGAGAAATATATTTTGTTTGGAAAGCTTTATAGGTTTTTCAACAGTCTGATGTGGGTAAGTAACAAGTAACATAGAGCGTGATTATAATCCTGCTCAGAAAAATTTTACAATTTTTATTATAAATAAAATCTAATATCCTGTTGTATTCATATAATCAAAAAAATTCGCGGTCTCCACGACTGCTCATATTTTCATAGATCTCTGGACAATTTCCAACATTTCGTTTAATTTCAGTAATTATCTAATGAAATTGAATTTCAATTGAAACCACACATTAGTTATGCATAATTAACGTATAATAATTTTTATTTGTAATTGAACCCGATGAGGTGTTTTTTTATTATTATAGTCAATTATTATTATTATTATTATAGTTAAAAGGAAAAATGTAATTTAATCAGCGCATTGTTAATTATTTAAATAATGTTAGGAGTTATCTAATGATTCATTTGTTATTTAGATTGTATCTACATTGCACATAACCAAAAAGACTTCCATTATCGCGGCTTTATTTATTGATTTATGAAAGAAAAATTATAAATTAAACTACGGTGTAATTAAAAGAAACATAATATGTTTTTTGGAAATCAACGTTTTCTACCATGAAGAAAAAGGCAGTGGGAAAAGTGCAAAAAATATTCATTGCACTAATAATATTTTCACATTAATATTAAGAAAATATTTCGAAAACGTCAATAGAAGAATACAAACCAATAAACATATATTGCGATTGTTATATTCACGAGCGTAGATAAAGGAGATGCCTTTTCTTTCAGTGTTAAAAGTATCTATTTTCCGTCCTTTTTGCGATAGATTCATTATATTATGTTACTACTAAATGTTCCAATACATGGCAAAATGTTGCATGAAATATTCCATTTTTTTATAAAGATAATGTTTTTTTTTAAATGTTCGGTTAAATTTCGGTTTAAACGTTCAGTTGGCATATTACCCTGGCATAATAAAATTGGTTATGCATAAAAAAACTAAAAGTTTTTCTTATTTTCGTAAGAATATAAATGAACATCATAAGAATGACCACTTTTCATTCGTGACACAACTCGGCTACACTGATATTAATAATCAAGTAACATTTACGATATTTCACAAGAATGATACCGAATTTCATTACATACATCTACGACGAAACGTCTGAAATTTTTTTGGCTTTTGGACAAAAGATGTATAAAAACGCTGTACCAAAATCTGTTTACAGAACCTAAATTATTATAACAATTTATTTTCAACCTCACCCTTTCTATACAAAAACGGAGTCAAATGAAGTTGACATCCGCAATATATTAGTGAAATTTGCGAATGTTATTACGCCTACGAGGTAACGAAGCGGCAACTGAGTTCACGTGAAATATATACATATTAGCCCTAGTTTTTCCTCATCAAGCAACGTTTTTATGAGATGAAATGGAGCTCATATTGGGAAAAAATTTAAACTCGCATCATATACGCTCGAAATGTTTTATTACAGGAAAAGTTTACGGTTTTGATACGAGGAAATTGTATTATAAGAATGGGCTGACATTAACATCGAGTTAAATATTAAAGGGTTGGATTATAAAATTGATCGCTTTGATTATTAAAACTTGTCGCTTTATCAAAAATAAACTTAAAACAAAACTGTTTATGGACATTAAACGATGAAAATGTATAAATTTATAACAATTTTACTGCCACATCAAATGGTAACAACTATTCTCAGCGAAGTATTTTTGGAATTAAATTTGAATGTAATATGAACATTACGTATTATATTCTACTCAGTGATGTACAATGAAAATTGATCCCGACTAAAACGTATATCTATTCATTAACCAACTAACACGAAAAGATCTAATTAACCCTTTATTTATCAGTATTTCTACGATCAATATTCAATAAGTGTGGATTCGAAATATTATTTATTTCTTATGATTGTTTGAAAATATACAAGAAATTGTACTTTCCTCATACAAAATTGTCTTACCTATAGAAACTATTTCACGAGTAAAGATCTCCATCTCGTTCCACGATATTCACCTTTTTTATTCAGTCAGCTATTGTTATAATGTCTTCTATCCGTCTATATAGTGGTCTTCCTATCTTATTTTTTGCTGCTTGAACTATTCCAGATAATCACTCCTTTATCCCATTTTTTACACTCGTCTAGTCCATTTCCACAATAATTTAAAGTCAATAATTATTGTTTTTTTCTCTGAAATGTGTGTCTGATCGTTTATAACTTAATATATTCCACTTCATTACTCTTTGGGATGTTTGGATTTCTATATTAATATAGTTATTATGGGTCACTAGTTGTAAAATATGAGGAAGTAAAGGCAACAAAACTTTTAATTTATAAATGAGACTTGAACGTTTCCTTAAAACTACAAAATAATTATCATATCATATTTGTGCACATGGCATTTTTCTATACGATATGTGTTTCCTTCTTTAAGACTTCTAGGTTTATGTTCAGGTAACAAGTTGTATATTTTTATACATTCGCATAGAGTGGACACTGGTATTTCTCTCAAGCTTCACACGTTTTAATAATATCAATAGCAGTAATTAGTCCACAAATAATTGAATGCACGTGATTTAAATATTTTGATAAATATATAACTATTTTTGGAAATGGCCATTTGGGACAAAATCACTAAACAAATTTAATAATTCGTTCAAAAATTAAATAATACGCAGAAGAACTGATAGCTTCACATCCAATATCTTAAAATGTTTTCGTTTACATTATAAATAATATTTACATATTTGTGACGGATATCCCTTTACTATCCGGTACCCAGTTTAATTAACATTTGTACCTCCATAAATTTATTAAACACGGTATGGTGTAATAAATCGTGCAAATATTTGGAAAAAAATATTCGGTAAATGACTTTCATTTTTTGTAACTAAACAGAGAATGTATAGTTTTAATGTAGTAATTATCATGATAATTATATTATACACCGCACTTATCTATCATGTGGCAAAATCTAACGCAACTTTTATTAAAAAGTTTTATTATATAACTTTAGTATTGAATCCGTTTTGAATTTTTCAAGAAAACATTTCTATATTACAGTAAAGTTCACGTTTAAGAGTGAAAATAAAAAAATAAACACATATGTAGAGCTATATGTCAATTAACGATGTAATTAAAGTAAGTCAAATTGTCAATTTGGTATTCCGCCGGCCTTTCCCGTATCGGTGAACGATAAACTTATTACGGTATACTTCTCCAAATAATGCTTTGATATTAAACAAACGTGCTATTCAAATAACACCTTCAATCAAATATTATGATTACAAACTCGAATGATTTTAATAAATGATTTATTAGCAACGCGCAAAACCTTACCAAACGCTCTCGTCCTACCAATTTGTTGTTAAAAAGGCACTGTTAACTTTTTATTACACACATACGTTTGTCATAAAAAATCGCTAACAATGCAGAAATTTTATATTAAAAATATTAAGTTATCACGAAGTTAATATAACACCTATTCGCACATTGAGAACTCGACCCATGAAAACAAGTTTGCTTGTGAAGATTTAATAACTATTTCCTAACGCTTACCAATATTTTTATAATCTATATTATAATCTATAATTTTATATTTCAGGACAAAACTCTTATTGTGCGAGTTTCGACTCACACTTGGTCGATTTGCTTAATTGTTTTCTCTTTAAAATTATGATTAGTGTTGAAATCTTTGCATCGCCTCGTTTTCAAGTTTGCCCCCATTAATTTTTGTATTTAAACTGGAAAATATTATGTTGCTGGAAAATTTTTGGAAAAAATTAAATGGCTAATTAGAATTTAACATAGAAAATTTGGCTAGGGTTGCTGCGAAGATCGATTATACACCTTAAGGTTACATATTAGTGCGTGCCTACAGACGTCCGGCGTGTAAATTGGTTATATAACCTGCCAAGTATATTGGTTTATCCTACACGTAACTAGGTTTATAAATAAGATAAGTGTAATTGAATATTATGTCAGACTTTGTAATTTAATTTATATTGACCATAAGCTTTAATAATACTAAATGTCTACCAATGAAACATAACTTAATAATAATACCCAGCAACGAAAATCAAATGGATCATAGTAAATCCATATAGGTACAATCCACATTAAAATCGTTTTATTACAGTAATTATATATACGTTAAAAGGTGTTCAGGGCCCATGAGTCAGCGCTGTATAAAAACATGGGTATTATCCAGACTTTTACAAAACTGACTCGGTATATGAGATTCGAGAAAGTTTCCTTCCTTGCATACTTATTCCAGAATAAGTATGCAAGGACGGAAACTCTCTCGAATCTCGTAGAATATTAAAAATATTAGGACACAACTTGTAAATGTAACTTCAGGTGACATCATAGACAGAGATAAAACTATTAGAAAAATCCTTACATCTCGTATTACATAACTAATTAACGTTTACAGCCATCACCACATATATCCGTTTTTAGTTGACGGAAATAGTGATGTTTGAAAAAGTATGTATGTATGTGTTATAAAATAGTATGTATGTGTTACAGAGAGATTTTGAATTATGCCTCTTGACTTGATTCTTATATCTTACTCTTATGTCACGTATTAGAGTATTTTACCTATTCACTTTTTAATTTGATTCATGCTATATATTCAACACATTGACGATAAAAAACGTTACCATTTTGTGTTTTAAATATGTTATCAAACATCGAAAACTAGTCATGTAACGAGCAACGCAGAGGAATGACTTTTGTGGAATAAGGTCGGTAGACGACGTTCCGTCAACTTGCCGCATAATTTAAGATACGCGCGTCTTGATAAATATTTAATTGTCTGACACCTTCTTTAGCGCGTGTTTATTTTATCCTTTTCTTCTTTAGCGCATATTAACTCGTAACATTCGTATCGGTGAGATTCGACTTGAATAGCTCTATTTTTTTGTGGTAACCAATTTCTGTGGGACGTTAAAGGCTTAAATATCATATGCCCTATTTTCTCTGATTATAATTATCCGTTCGATAATAGTCGTTTGTTTTGCGTTGCGCGTAAAGAATGACCGATGTAATATTTATATATATGTAACATATTCACTCGTGCATGAATATTTGTACATCAATTAGTGTACGCGTTATGCTATCTATACGTAAAGAGCTGTTCTTTGGTAGTTGCACGTATTTGGAAAGATCACATAAAATATAAATTTGTTTCCCAATTCTAATAAAAATAAATACTATTTATTTAGATCTATAATTTAACTACCTAAATTTAACTACTGCTTAAGTTTAAAGCTTTTTGATGGATTTTGTCAGGATTGTGCCTGATGCTATTTTGATTCTTAGCAAATTATCTCATACGTTAAAAAATGTATACCGTTTTTAATTTTTACTTTTTTTATTTCTACACATTTTAAATATTCTATATTTATAAACAGTTTTGTAATAAACTGTATAGTTACTAGACTGTATAGTTTTAAAGAAGAAAAAATTTGGCAAGCTGCGTAAAGACGCGACCATAAATTTAAGTTTCAGTACTAATTCCTCCGTGAATTGAAAGAGTTAAAATAGAGATAGATGTTTCAATCAATGCTGCCCACAACTTACACACTAACCAATCTTCCAGCAGTGCATTTACATCACCAACAATCGTGTTAATGTTTGGCAGATCGTCGTCCATAATTTCTGCACTTACACTCCGCCCCTGGAATCAATACTTCTATTAGTATCTAGCAGTTCACCGTCAGTAGCGCCTCTATTCGTGTTAGCATTACCTACATTCACATAAATGTCTCATTCATGACCTCACTTCTCAAATAAAAATGGGAACCTTCAAAACTCTCCTAATAACTTCTCGTAACTACCATCTAACACCATAAAAAATTAAGAACTCTCACTTCATAATTAATTATTCAGTGTCCCCACTTTTTAATATTTACTATATTGGGGCATGCTCTCTATAAACACTTTACTCGCGTTGCGGTATTCATTGCAGTTAAATAAAACATGTTCAATTAGCTGCGTATCGACGCCGTAGGTACAGGTTTTTTGTTCTCTCTCAGAGCAAATCTAAGCAAACTCGCGTGGAAGGCGCTATGCCACTTAAGGGACCGTGACGTATAATAATGAAATTTGAGTCAGGTTTTCCCTACATAAATATTTTCAAGTAATTTTGTCTTTAGAAAGTAAAAACTCAGATATATAATATTTGCGCTGATACTAAGCTGGATACTCCACTAACAATCATATCAAAATCTGGTGAATCGCCATCGATAATGACCGAACAAGTTCTATTTTCGCACTCACATATCTGCCTCTTCCTGTCTTTACACTTATATATCTACCTTCCCCTAGTCCGTTTACAGTACAGGGTATTCTTTCCCGTATTTCACAGAGTTACAAGTTCCAAAAAATTACATTAGAATAAAAAGAAGTGTATATCATTTCCCAGCTCCATGAATATTTTTATATTAAAAATAATATTGATCAGTTGCTTCGTTGTGACGTGGAGAAAGGACAATAAACGTAATTTTAGGATTAGGATTAGAATGAGATATCTCTGAATAAAAGTAGTAAACATGATTTCTGGCCGGCTGTCAACCTATGTGCAGAAAATAACGTCAATCTGTTTTTTAAGATTACGATTAGGATAACATTTTTTCGGAATGAAAGAAAGGTTTCCAGTCTCGTCAATTATCCTTGTATAAAAATAACGTCGACCTGATATCGGCCTAACCGTCATGACGTAAAAAATTTGGCTAAACTATTCACTTAATTACAGAATGTAATCTAATTGGCGTCTGATAACTGCATATACTTAAAATATCCCAAATGTAGTTAATGAATTTTTGATCTACTTCAATTATGAATTATGTAACCATATCTCATTTTATTTAATATTTGCTACAGGGGGTCAATTTCTATTTTTCCACTGCGTACTGTGACTCTAAACTCCTTTCATATTTCACAAACGATATCTCAAAAAACGAATCTGTTATGGCGCTCTGTTCCGCCTCACTAATGTATCTATGTATTTATAGTAATGGAGAAAATGTATTTAGGCAGAGGAAATGGAATGTAATTTAAATTTTTCAGATTGCACTTCAAATACTGTACTTTATCGTTAAAATTAAGCTTTGCTTTCATTCAATGTATTTTTATTGATGACGGTAACATAATAGCCACAAAATATTTATCGCTGTAAGGTTACTCTAAATGTCAATACCAAAGTGCAGTAGTAACAGTCCGAATAAATAATAGATGTAAACTATATGAGTTAATGAGATAAAAATTACACATTGCTTATGTCGAAGTCAAAAAACAATGAAATATTTGGGGTAAGAATCGTTAAAAGTGTGCTTGTGTAGGTAAATTCATTGCGGAAAGAACCTCTAAAATATAAACGGATTCTATCTATACAGATACAATCTATGGGGAAATAATTGCTAAAAGCATATATTTACTCTATATATATATATGTATATATATATATATATATATATATATATATATATATATATATATATATATATATATATATATATATAGATAAAATCATTGGAGAAAGAAACACTAAAATATATTTGGAATCTATTTATTTAGATACAATCTATAGAGGAGGAATGGAGCCATAATACTTAGTAGTGACGTCACTTAATTAATACCAATCTAGTTCCCAAACGTTAATACATCGGCTGAAATGATTTAAAAAGCGATTGATATTACTAAAAATCAACAACGTTAATTATGCATAAAACATTAGAAAATCAATTTATAGAATATTTGAATATACAATAAAAATTAAAATTTAGGTATTTTAAAAGTAATAACACGATAACTTAAAACAAATAATTATTCGTAAAAATTGCATGTTACCATTATGCAAGTAATATTGCTGTATTTGATATTCGCAATATATATTTTAAACATTATTGTAATTATATAAGTATTGCGTTTAATAATAACAATGAAAACACTGCATATTTAAGTAGAATCATAACTCAGTAGTCAAATATCGACGATCATTATAAGCCTCAACATTGCATCAAATTAATTGCCGTGAGTGAGAGCACCATTATAAAAATTTAACATAATACGCTTTTATAGACTTACCTACATACATTCAAAAATGTGAGTATATAAAATCGTATAATAGACTTACCTACATTTTTGAATGTATGTAGGTAAGTCTATAAAAACCCCTTATATATGAATAAATTTAAACGTACTATATGTTCAGATATCTTACATACTTAGTTGTTACTTGCACATTTAATTGTATCCAATTGCAATGACTATAAAACGTGCTAGTGTTAATAAAATACTCACTTGCGGGATGTGCAGTAATCGTTGCAAGTACTATATAACTTAACCCATTTACTTAATTAAAGTAATACATAAAACAAAAGAGCAAATTAGGTACGTAATCTATTAGACGCAAGTAAGCAATTTACGTAAATTGCATATTTTCATATTTTTGGAAGATATATATGTTTATATTAGATTTAGCTAAACGATCATTAACACAAACTAATGTCAAAAAATAGGATGTCTTCTTATTATTAAGTCAACTATATTGTTTAATTAAAGCTTATGATTTAGTAAGTGCACTTTATTTGTCCATTAAATCCAAACTGCATTTTCATTTCTAGAAATTGTACATGTGATTATATTAGATTTACCTGAACGATGATTAACACCCTTAATGAGTGAATAAAATGGAATTCCTTCATGTTATTAGTTTATTTCTAACATTAAATTAAAGCTAATTACTTAGTAAGTGTACTTTATTTTATGTACTAGTAAGAACGAAAACATAACTTATATAACTATAAACGTAAAAATAAAGCTCCTATACGACTATTAGTAAAACGAACAGTTGTACTCCACGAATATTGACTTATGCTAATTAACAAGTCTAAATGTTAATTATGTATAAGGATATTATAAAATCATACTAATGAATATATATAGATATTCCACAATTAATAAAAATACACTACGTATTTTAAAGGAAATATAAATTAAATAACCTTTTTAACGAATGTTTACACCGATTGCCACTAAGCTTCTTTACTGTGATTAAATTATTAATGCAATTTTCAAAGTCTAAATATACAACAAGATTTAAAGTATAGGTTATTTAAAAAAATATTAACGATAACGTCAATTTCTGAAAACTATTGAAAGCATTACAATGACGACTAGCTGAATACTAAGATGATCATATGATCATTTAGTCCATACCTAGTGTAATAAACAATACTATATTAATCATTATGGTAGGTCCCAGTCCAAATGTGGTAGAGTTAATTTATTTTGTTTGCACTAGACATCAAACTGGATGACTGTTTGACAGAAGTATCAGCTTGTGAGTCGTACTGGTATTTGAGTATTTTATTTTTAACAAAAGTGCAGTCAATCAATATAGTTCAATATAGTTCCGGAATCAAAACGCACGAAATACAACTGTCAATATGGCATCATGAACAATTTCCTAACCAAATAAATAAAAAAACTATTCATGTAAATAAAAAATAATTTAATTGACATAGTTTCACACGGCAGCATGTTGTTTGGTTAGCATGAATTATTATGACAAAAGTAATTATTGTATTTATAGGAAATGCTGAATAAGAGTAACGGACAATATCTTCTTCTCTGCTCTTGGTAGCTTTATTGTTGATTGAGAAAAGAATAACACACCCACCTAAAAAAGGCATGACCATAAAACGAGATAAAAAAATATTAACGGGGCAAAAATATATATAAAGCCCAGAATATTTAAAGACCCGAATTATTTACAAATTACTTCACAGAATTAAATTGATTTTGAATTTATATTTAACAAAATTTATTATAAAACGATTCTCGAATAATTTTAATTATTAATTTGTTCCTTTTTTTAATTGGGTGAAAAAAGTCCTTTCACTGAGAACTTTCATTTTAACATGAAAATCTTTGATGTTCATTTTCCAAAATATTTCACAGTTCATGCCAGTTATTCACAAGCAGTAACAAGAAGAGATACGGCATAAACAGTATGCGCCTAGAAACAAGCACTTTGTTCGTCATTTTCGTTAAAATTGTGCACAAAATAATTATATATATATTAATATTATTTCGCGTAAACTTTATTGACCCTGCTCTTATAATTAATGATATTTATAAGTGTTTCAGTCTACCCTTTTTTCCTTGTTGTATTTTATCTTGTCGCCATTTTATTAAATGTAGGAATGTGAATTCAGTATAAATAACAAATTTTTCGCCACGAGTTAAGGAATTTTCTGTCATCGAAAGTTCTGGAATATTTTATTATAAAGTATTAACGTTTCGAAGTACGCCCCGTTTGTAACAATTAGTGCAAACCCCTTCAAAGCATTAATTGAAAGGAAATGGATTTAAATAGACATCAAGTACGGGCTCCTATACTTTACGAGTTAATGTTTCTTAAATATGTTTGATAGTGGAAAGTGACTTTGATTGATTGCATCAATTAGCAACTTGTGACAAGAAGTGGGTAACATATGTCAATCGTATTAATGAGGTACCTGGTATTACCCTGAAAGCGTTTATAGATTTGAAACTTGATTGACACTATAGTTTGTAACATTTATTTAACCTTATCTTAGATTTGTTTTTACCCATTTTGGGTTTTAGATACAACCCTTTCTGACGCGGAATGCCAAATAAAAGACGTTAATTAATATCAAACCAAGTAAAAAATAACACCTTGTCACTGCTCGGTTTGAAATTAAATAGAGTCCAAGTATTAGTCGATTCTCGCGCAATGACAGTTTTGTATCCGAGCATGAAAATGTAGATTTTTATCAAAACTGTATCTAAGTGTTATTTAATGTTTATGTATCATGTATGTTTATGTCATGAGAAATTTATTTGTCCTAACTAATATTTCACTGACATTTTTATTTTAATTACGTGAGGTTGCTAAATATTATACGTTCGATTACCATCTAAAAGTTTGGTTTATTGTAAACGTACAAATAACCAAATCATTCATCCAAACTACCAGCAAAGTTTTGCCATTTTAATGGTAGATTGTTAATGCAGGTAACAAAGAAGCGAATGAGTGCTTCTTAAATAATGAAAGGTGTTTTCTATAAACTATAGGGAATTAAATATTTTTCCTTGTCTGAAGTGATCCGAGATACTGAAAATAACTGGTTACGATAAAAATTCACTTTGATCAATTGATCAAGGCAAGTTTCATGAAGCTATATTTGATAACAACGGCGTCAGACTGCCAAACACACACCATTGGCGTTTTGTAACGCATATTCGGGAAGTATGTTTGGCACGTTATCTTCAGCCAACTATTATGCCAAATAGTTCCTATTATCAAAAAAGATCCATTTTTGCACGTACCAATCCGATTTAAAAATGAATCACTTTTATTCCACGACATTAAAGAAAAAAAAGTTTCAAAACGATTTCGGATCTGACGTCTGTTTAAGTCGTGGGGTAGTTTCTCACGACGTAAATATACGTGGGAATCTGCCCCAATAGAGGTCTATGCAGATTTTATTCTCGGTGACTTGTTTCAAAGGGTTCAGTATTGTTGAGATAGTAACGTAAAACCTTATAGCTACTACATGTGTAATTTTAGATGTATAAAACAAAATTTTTTTAACAAAGTTACTCTGAGAGTGTTGATTGATAAAACAAATTTTAAAAAAGTTGTAAACGAATATTAATTTTAATTCAGAAAAGTGTGTCTTTACTTTTTCCTAAAACCTAATAATTTTATAGCGCATTTACTCCCAAAATGTTAACGTAATGATCTGAAGAGAAATACTTAACGTAGAAGTTTTTGCAATTATTCTGTAACTGAGCCACTACTCTCTACGGCTCTGGGAATATTTCTATGTTTAATAGTCGCCAATAATGCTTGCGATAGAGAGAATTTGTGTTCCGTATGTATAAAGTTACTCGTTATTAAATAAATAAGGATTCATAACATTGTATCATACTAAATTATATAAAAATGTGTATCGTTTTAACCGTTATTTCTATTGCTTCTTATGTGATTACTGAGTTAAGGTTATAAACTTTCAGGTACATGAAACACGATTAGTACAAACTTCATATGCATATAGTTTGATTGCCTGCATGTGTCTACATAATAGTTCACACCCCATAAACCTACATGAATAAAATACATGTTACTTGTTGCAACCTCTGTAAGTACATATATGTGTGTAAATAAAGTCTGTATAATTGATACAGGCGATTCTTTGCATCAAACTGAGAAAATAATGTTGAGGAACTGTATAACTTTTCTCAACTATTTGTAAAGAAATCACTGTCAAGTTTATGTTTTCAAAGAAAAAAATACTTTTTTTATTTTGCAGATACGCGTCGAAAACCATAAACAGTTTAGTATACAAAAAAATATGTATGAATAATAGACATGTTCATTGTCACGTATTATAGCATTGTGTAATTTGGCCACCTCCACAAGTTTTCTTCCGGAGCTGCTCTTCTTCCGGCTTTGATTATCCAATTCTTGATATCAAAATCTTTCTACATTCTTCATATAAAAACTTTGAAATTAATGGAATTGAATTTTTTTTAGAAGTATTCTGATTGTATTCATCCATAATGATTGAAATATAGACCTAAGACAGCTTTTTTATGAATAATAGGTACTCATACTAAGTAAGTCATTCACTCCAAATCTTTTCAATTTTTAAAAAACAATGGGCAAGATTAAATTCGAAATGATTCAATCAATACCA
Source organism: Druceiella hillmani (assembly GCA_039881145.1). NCBI lineage: Eukaryota > Metazoa > Arthropoda > Insecta > Lepidoptera > Hepialidae > Druceiella > Druceiella hillmani. The sequence continues at coordinate 1,457,290 of JAYKKI010000055.1, forward strand.
CATTTATAAATTTCCCTACAGAAAATTCTTTGACCCACTCATTTGAATATATGTCTTAATCAGAGAAACCGTCTTAGATATCACTTTTATAATAACGTCATAAATTTTATGACACGAACTGAGACTATTATGTTATATCACCCATTTACTAACAACACTGTCTATTTTGGAAAAGTCAACAATTATTGCGCTCGAAAATTCCGCAAATTTAATTATTTTCATTTTCACATCAAATTAAACTCGAGCAGGTACCTGCATTGAATAGTGACTGGAGTTTTATAGTATTCGATTTAAACCCGTATGATACGCAATGGGCGAATGTATTACTAGTTATTAATAATATTCCACAGATAATCGATATCTCATGTCCTAAGTTTGCATGTCTTGGCTTTCATTCTTACAACTGTATATACACATATGTGTGTGTGTATATATTATTGTGTATAACTTGGAATGATATGTCTTATATTGATTTCAATGTGGTCTATTTTAGAAAATATTTTAGTTTTTAAGCATAATGTTATAGGTTAATTTGTAAAATATTTATTTCAAAAGTCTTTAATATGGGGTTATTCGGATCGCGTCATCGGGGGCGAATAAGAATGGATAACGTTTTTAAAATGATTTATTTTATATTTGAGGTTGCTAATGCATTTTTATTTCATTGTAGATGGTTTGCACATACAAAAGAGAGACTAATGCGGGAGAATGGTCCCAAGAAAATATGTCAGAAGCAACAAATATAGTCCTGGCCAAAGAGTTAACCTTACGTCAGGTTATAGAGATTTACGAATTACCATACACGAGTTTACAAAAAAGAGTCTCTTTCTCCAGAGGTGTCATTAAGACACGTGGTGGACAGCTAACCTTAGTCGTGGCTTCGTGGTGGAGTCGTGGCTTTGGAATTACACCCAAGGCGGTTCGTAAATATGCATTTGAATTCGCAGGACGTCAAAAAATTAATCATAAATTTAACAGAGAAGTAGAAATGTCTGGTCAGGACTGGTTTCATAGCTTTATGGAAAGAAATAAGGAGTTAACTATTCGAAAAACAGAAGGATTGTCAAGAGCAAGGATTGACGGCATGAAAAAGTGGCTGAAATCTTCAAGACCTTGAGAACAATAGTAGACAAGACCAATTTAAGAGGAAGACCTGAATCCGTGTACAATGTGGACGAAACGGGGATTCCGCTTAATAATCGACCACCCAATATTATAGCCCAAAAAGGTGCAAAATATTTCGTCAGGGTGACAAATGTTGAACGAGGTGAAAATGTAACCATATTAGCCTGTATGAACACAACAGATCAGTACATACCTTGGGCTGGGTAAATGAAGAAGCATTTCGATTATGGTTGCAACATTTTAATCGCTACCGTACTCAAGGAAAAGTTATTCTGATCTTGGATGGACACAAGTCTCACATGAGCTACTCAGTGGTAGATATATGTGACTCTTTAGATGTTGAAATTGTTCTACTCCCTCCACACACGTCACATGTACTACAACCTCTCAAATCATATTATCATCAACAAGCTACATTATGGCAACATGCACATCCAAATCCAGGGATCACAAAGGTTGCTTTCGGTGGAATTTTCAAATAGGCTTGGAACCAGGCTGCCACTGTTAAAAATGCTGTAAAAGGCTTTGAAAACTGATTCCAGTTTCCAATTTCTATTAAATACCAATGTGATATCTGACCACAACTTTATCAGTGATCAAGGATTAGACGTTATCGAGTCCCAAATGAAGTCCACGAATACACAACAAGTGCAATCACAAAACCAATCCTCAAGTACCGGAACTTCAAAGCCAGAACAAGTTAAAGATACAGTACCGTTACCATCCACCAATTCACAATAATCTGATACAGCCCAAGCACCTAGCACTACTGGAGTAATTAAAGAAATTCTTCCATCACCTTTCAAGACACCGCCCGCTGCAACTAAAAAATCTGGTAAAACTACAAACCAATTTTGCATTTCACATCACCCTAGAGTAAAATTAATCTTCTCCGAAAAGATGCTAAGAAAAAACTTAATACTGACAAAAAAGCTCTGGAAAAAGAGAAAAAGACTGATGACAAAGAAAAGGTTAAGAAGAAGAAGAATAAAAGAACGCCTGGAATAAAAATCAAAGGTTCCTCCGCAAAATAGAGAGATTGGCATTGTACTTACTGCTCAGAAAAATTCATTCGTTCACCATCAGAGGATTGGATTCAGTGTCATAGATGTAAAGAATAATGCCACGAAAAATGTGCTGACATGGGAGAGAAAAAAGGTCTGTATATATGTGATTTATGTGCTAGTAATTAATATTGATCTCATTATTAATTTTTTCAATTGTGTCAATGATTCCAAAGCTTATAGTGATAAGAAAATTTTGATTTAGCTGTATGTTATGTACGATCCCATTCGCCCCAAGAATTGTGGCCATTTGGATATTTCTGCCTTTAAAGTTTTTAGTTAATATTTCGGAGAATTAATGAACAATTTAAGTTTACGTTGTTACGTAGTTACATTAGTTGTCGTATAAGGCGTTGTCAACAAAATTCTCTGAATTGTTTATATAATATTCAAACCTTAAATATCTAACATATTCATTTCAATTAACATAACAGGGAAATTGTCATTTCACCACATTTTAATTTTCATTAAAAATAACGTCGAGCGGCTTGTTTAAAAAACTAAGTCAATATGAAATTATGTTTCATCAACGTTTCGGAAAAAAATTATTTACCGTTTAGTGTTCGTAATAATCGCTTTCTAAGATTGTATAATCAACATTATAGGTATATACAAAATTTGTAATTTCACCATATATTTCATTTAATTTAAAAAATGCGTTGAGTGATGCGTTTAAAAAACTAAGCCAATGGAAAATGATGTCATGTTAATATTTAGAAAAATTGTGAAATTAACTTTACAATAAAAGTATTACTACTTTTCCTTAGTATTATTTCATTTAATAACACTTATTTTTTTTTAACGCGTCGAGTGATTTTTCCACAAAACCAAGTCAATAAAAAATGTGTTTTGAAGAAATTTTTAAAAATAAAATATTTACCATTTAGTTTTGGTAAAATCCGCTGTCAAAAATTGTACAATTAACATTACAGAAAAAGTAGGTATTTCATCATACTTCATTTTATTTTAAAAACGCAAGAATTATTTTTTTCCTAACTGTGAAAATGATTACACTGATACCTACGTTCCAAGTTCACGGAGGAAAGTCAGAAGGTATTACGTGCAATGGACGTCGCGAAGTTGTTTTTGACTATTTAAAATTAGAATTGTACGAATGTAAAACTACAATTACTCAACAATTAATCTTTGGTTTTGTGGAAGAATTGCTAATAATTTTATCAAACAAACCCAAATTAATTTCGTTTATGAAGTAATTGAATTACTTAAATTCCATGTAATTTATATTCATGATACCCGACTCTGTTAATTTAACGAGTACCGGCCGCTTCATTGCACAAATAAGTATACACAAAGTTGAAGTCTTCCTGTCCTTTTGTCCCCAGCTGACGACTGGTGGAAGAAGACGGTTCCTTAGCCAATACTTTGCACTTATACCGGGTCGTTCGGAAACTCTTTAACGATCTTCTTCCATAATTGACAGTTTTTGGCAACAATTTTAGCCTTTTCAAGCATCAAACGTTCGTATCGGAGATATTTGCTATAATATTAAACCATTTTTCTCAGTTGCTATGCAATGCACTTTTCAGGCGGCCCACCTTTCTGGTCAAAGATGCTCGAGTGATAAATGTTCGACAAAGCTGACCAAATTTATATATTACAGCTGCCCTAGTTGGAATTATTAAACCTTTGTTGGCTAATTCTCAAAGCCTAATTAGATACTTTCATTCAGTATGGGGTCGCGAGATTGCAAGGGTTACAGAAAACAATTCATTCAATAGTACCCAACTTGCTTACAAAAGTTGTTCGTTTAAAAATGTTTACATACCTTTATAGGAGATTATATTTTTCCAAATAGGGCTTATACACCAATAGCACTACAATTATGTGTTTAATTTTTTAATTCATAATCGTTATTACGTTATTCACGATTTTAAGTTCAAATTAAAAATAAATGTTGATTAAATCAATAAAACTTTCATGCAATATAATTTTGAGCCTAATCTCATCCTGTACAATTAAAATTAAGGTCATTCAATACAATCTTCGAAGGTACTATTCTGATAATATTACGGTTATTAGTAACCGTTACAGCTTTTTCCAGTGATTACACGCTAATTGCAACATAATCTTTATTACAGTAAGTCGATATTATATAATGAGTAATCGTGCAATCAATTATAGATTACAAGCCCACGTCTAGTTTGTAAGTACTTCATACAGTAGTTTACTTATGGAAGCCCAAAGTTATACAACGACCGTATATATCGGTACGAGTTGAATTGAATAGCTATGGGCATTGTGAATGGTGAGTCGAAAATGAAGGTTTAAATAGTCGGTTGTATTATCTATGAATGAATGGTTCACCCACAATACAAGCGTTTATCGCGCGCTGCAGTGGGCGAGCCTTGTCATGGCGGCTCGTTAAGGACATCAATATCGCATCAACGAGCGAGGCTCGGCTAGCTCTTCTCTCGTCACAACATATATAAAGAGATACACGAATAAATAGTCACTTAGGTTTGTCGTCCTGTCGTATCATTGTTGTGTTCGGCGGGTGGTATTGTTGACGGTACGAGATAATATTGCGGAAAGTTAAAGAAAAGTAATGTTTCGCAAAGCTTTTTCTGACTTTCTAACGCTACAGCACCAGAGTACATATATATAACCATTGTAATGGGAACTCTTCCCGTAATTAATAAATGTATTTCTAGACATGTAATTGAAATTTGTGCTTAGTAATATTTTGCATCAGTAAATAAGGTCTTGTTTACGTTTATAAATACAGGAAATTGATATAAAAAAAGAATAAATTCGGCGTATAATGTCAGCCATCTAAAATCATTTGTATCATCGACAGGGATATCAGAAATTTGTGATTCGTAAAGTCACATGGACTTTGTCAAGTGCTCTTAGCTAATTTGTTTTCATTATTGAGTCTGAAATCGATACACAGAGAATTATATTAAATCTACTTCACATGTACGTTCAATCTATTAACAGTAGTCCGCGTTTGGATACTAAACCATTTCATTTCCCTTGAACAAACAACTTTAACTATACTAAATCACAATGGCTGGTGGCCAATTCTACCATGACTAATATAAATATTTTTTTGTAAAATTTCTGCAAAATTTAAATATTATTTAATAAAATCATCATGCGACTCTCTATTTATATTGTTATTATTATTCGATGAATCCATAATTAAATCCAATAAGTGATCAGAAATAATTATATAAGTGCGTGTTACTACTTTCAGATGCAAACCTGTAATGTAACAGATTTATATTTCAAAATAATAATATTCATCTGAGCAAAGTAATATCTGGTTTATGACCTACTTCAGCGCTTCCCAGTTCTATAGATAATTTTTATTCAAAATTTTTGACATAAAAGCATTATTGCTTTTCTGTGGTCATAAATTTCTGGCTCCATTTGAATATGTTTTTAAAACTGGCCACGAGACCTATACTCTCAGCTAAAACTTTAAACTTTTTATCTTTCAATAGCATATTGGTTGCCGTAGATTTCACTTTCCCATGAGCTTCTTGAAATTTTGTAACTTATCTCAACAAATTGGATGGGGTAAAACGCCATCTGCCCGGCATTTAAATAGTTTATCAAAACATACTTTTTAGATCGCCAACTAAGGCGCCAACTACAACTATATGTAACTAAGGCGCCAACTACAACTATATGTGTCTATAGACGAATACATAATTATTAAACACAGATTGTATAAAATACTATCCTTATTATCTAGTGGTAAATAACCACTTGGTTAAAGAACATATTATATAAGGATTAGGCAAAATAGTACTGTGTGGTGATAATAACCTTTCAAGATCAATCAAAATTACTAATAACGACTAAACCAGTAGAAGTAGCGTAATATATAAAAAGAAATCCGAACATCTACAAAAACTTAAGAAGAAAAGATCCCTATTAAATCAAACTACGTGATGTAGTATTATTTCTATTATTACCACGACCTAGGTTTCGTTGTATTACAGCATCTTCAGGCGGGATGTTACCAAAGATGTTGTAATACAAAATGTAATACACCTGAAGATGTTGTAATACAATGAAACCTAGGTCGTGGTAAAGAAATTAAAGAAAGTAGAAATAATACTACATCACGTAGTTTCATTTAATAGTGAATAATGAATTTCTACAAAATTAACGCCAAATATATTCAATATAAGAAATGATCAGTCAATATCTTTCTATGCATTTCCTAATTCAAATATGTTTATTAATGGAAACCGGAATAAGTTTGCATAAGAAAGAAGATTTTCATAAATACACTTTTTCTTGTTAAAAGTATTTGTTAATGTGATAGCATGTTTACTTTTTTAATAAATTATTCTCATTTCCTTAATCTTTCTTAACCTCTTCAAAAAAAACTTCAAAAAAACGAACAGTTTTTTAATTCGACCATATTATTTATATGTGTTACCTCATATCTCCAGAATTTATCAGCTTTTTGCATAATCCTTTTTTTAAAAGTGTAATCCCTTATTGTCACTGCATGCAAATTTTACTATAGAAATTGAAGGTATACCAGAAAATTTCTCGCAAATGAACGGTAAAAGTGCCGTGATCTAGTTTGCTTGATATTGGTTTAATGAGAACCTAATAATAAAATCTGTAAAGTTTCGACATGACTCAGAGAGACACAAATCTGCCCTTTAGGAAAATATGGGCACAATTATGAAGCTGGTAGGTCGAGACATAAATTCTTCAATGATGAGAAATAAAAAAATCGAGATTATTACTCATTTAACTTGTAATATAACTGAGGAAGGAATAAAATAGGTAAGTTGGTAAGCGTGTACAGGTGCATAAAAGACATGAAGCACCTAGAATATTAGTAGGTTGGTAGGTAAGTATATGCAGGTATATTCAGAGATATATAGCAAATAGAAATTACTACGCAAGTAATATTTTTTCTTTGTAATCTATAATGGCTTCTTTTCTATAGTTATATATGGACAGTATTTAAAGACGATGACATGCTTGATACTAGCAATTATAGACCTATTTCATTATTCAATGTATTAATATGCTTGAATAATATCTTAATAGCAGACTGATCAAATTTCTTAACAAAATTTAATTGTGCTATGGCCGAAAATTTGTCTTCAAGAGAAGGAAAGGAACCTACTATGTGCTAAGGACAATCAATGTGAGTACATATAATACAAGTGAGTACATGGATGCTAGGTCCAAATGCTTATCTGTATTACTTTGTATCTCCGAAATATTCGACACTATATCACAAGATATTCTCGTGAAACAATGCAACTTTTAAGTATACTATGTGATGAGGTGGACTGTTTTGGTAGCTGCTTGAAAAACATAGTGCAAACTATTAAATTTAATGGCACATTTATAAAGCAATTGATATTTTACATTTGTTATTTATTATTGATTATTTTACACTTACAGTATTTTGTACGGTACAATGTTTTGCCGACGTTTTGCTTGCGTTGATGCTTTCATAATAATATTCGAATCTCAGAAATATCTTTTACTCAAAAAAAGATATAATTATTTCTTGGCCCGAACTTTGTTTTACTCGAACTATATTTTATTTCGAGTACTTATTTTCCTCATTTCATGGAATTTATTCTTTTCGCATATTTTTAGTATACCTTGGAAGATATAATACCTAAAATTATTTAAAAATTGTTTTTAAAACCATCATGAATTTAGCTCTATCAAACCATACACTATATTATATATGTTATTAAAAAAATACTTTCGAGCCTTTATTTTTTTTACATTTCAGCTTATGTTTTATTACTATTACTATGATATTATTAATGGAAAGATAGATTCCATTTTTGAACTAAAAACCGTCCGTTTTTTAACTTTGCTGTACATAGATTGTATCATTATATAATGATTTCCTGTGAGCGAATTTTTTAAACATTTTTTTCCAATTTTTCTGTTTTACAAGACTGTGGTATTCCATAAAAAGGTACTGAAACCAGTTAGCAATTAAAATTAATTTTCAAATTTATATTATACAAACATATGAAAATTGCTTTTCATTTCCAAGAATAAATTATTAGTATCGACAGACGACATAATTCAAAATATAACTTTAATCACTTGTTTGTATATATCTGCCACTTGACTAAAGTATGCAAGTCAAATAGACATGTGAGTTGTATTAAATACCCTTTTGTTTGACTTGTGCTTTTTTGTATCAATGACTAAAGCCATTGATACAAATAAGTGACAAAAGTTATAAAAATATATTGGCATTTTTAATTTATTTGCTTAGGTTTGCCGGCCCATTGTATTATTTTTTTCTCAAAAAATTAACACAGTATATGTCGGTTGAAAAACAAAACTAGTATTTGTAATTCTCATTTTTGTCATTACTGTCCAAAATCCCAAAAATTACCTGAATGCAAAAACCATTTAAACTGTGCGAAATAAGTGGTACTTGTACACTATGAGAGCAAATTTTGCTGGAGAAAGTGAAGAGTATTGGAAAATTTGAAGTAAGTTGAATCGTGATGCCCTGGATAGACATGCATAGCAAAACAGTATAGAAACATTTTCCTTATCCAGAAGACGTAAGATGCACAAGAGAACAGAATAATATTAGTGTAAAGATTTTTATAAGAGTAGCTTAAGCGTGAACGATGTTTGAGTTGTCGTTAAATATTTTTGCTTAAAAGATACTTACGGAGGTGGTACGAATCTTTTTCATCATATATTTTATCATATATTTTATCGTTTACTTACGAAACAAATATTTGATCAACGATATTTTATAGTTCATTTTTACTGACAGACCAAAAAGTCATCATTAGACATTTAGTTGAAGTGACAGAGCTCTTATGTATCTTTATTTGAAGAAGCCTTGCCAGCTGTGTAATAACAAATATTGCGCTTTTAATCCTAAAAATATTAACGGGGAATTAAAACAAGAGACGACACAATATTTTAAAGAAATTACCAAATTAACCAAATAAATATTTTGCGTAATATATTACCATGGACGAAAATCATCATTTTGATACATTCGATAAGGCAAAACCGCAACCAATGACATGGAAAAGACTAATTTCGCCGAGACCTTAGAAATTAAAAGTCAAAGTATATGTTACGTTAAGGAAATGTTATAAGGATAGTAGAGTATTTAGAAAAGAGAGATGCATCACTGGTTTACACTATGCGGAGGACAAAAGAAGTTTAATGGACGATTAACTGATATTGATCAAAAAGCGAGGAGAATCGGTATGTAGGATTTTTTTCACCAAAATAACCCACATAATAGTTTTGTATATAAAATCAAAGTCATAATAGCTGTCAGTTTGCAAGTAGCTTATAAGTCTTTCAATATTACTTCTATCTCCAAACCAGCGCTTTGGTGATTTGTTTCTCTTTTTTAGAGGAAAAAATTAAAAATGATAGCACGTTGCAAGAATAGAGCTAGCATTTCTTTGGACCATCACGTCTCTCTGATTTATGTCATCTGTCAGCATTTAAAAAGATAAATACTTTTAAATAGTACAATTACAAAAAGCTTTTCCAACTGACTTCGTTCCATCCGTATTAATCTTTCACATTTTCGTTATTAGTTCACGTACCCTATGTACAAATAATAACTTACTTAGCAAGTTTTACTCTATAAGAATTCTTTCACGATGAACTTTAGCCGAAAGTTTGCACTTGAATCGTTTTTCGCTCAATACTTTTAACTAAAATGTTATTTTCTTTCGACTCTATTCAGTTTACAGAAAGCTTCGATTAATTTTATTTGCTCTCGCGGATACAGGCCTTAAAAGTGGATATGATATAATTAAACGACTGGAAATATAAAAAGACATTACATTTAGATGGCATAGTGAACAAGCAGAAGTCCAACATAATGTAATAGCGTAACATATCTAATGTAACAGCAAAAGGAAACATACTAGCTACATTTTTCTCGCGAGGAGAAATCCTCATTATGAAATCATCGCAAGTCACGGTCCATAGGTGTGCCTCCGTGGTCCTTAACGGGTCACGAAACTCATTTTGTCCGGTGGAAAATTAATGTTTATATCGCAAGAGTACTGCACTGAACTTCCGCTACAATTTTTCCATTTCCCCTGACGAAATTTTGTGTTGTTCCCATATTAATCGAGATTAGGCGTTCGATATGTGTTACTAGAAATCATAGGGTTATTAGCGCTTTTTGTGGTTAGACTGCTAGTAAAAATCCTGGAAAATTATTTGGAAAATTATTAGACATTATGTTTATTTTGTCCTGTATAGAATTGTTGGGGTGTAAATCTTCACACATATACAAAAATTCTCATCAGGTTTTTTAATAAATTTTATGCGGCAAGGGAAAGGGAACTTACCTATATTGCTTTGTCTGTCTCCTGCCATGTGCCCAAATTAATTGATGCTCTCTTTCACATTGGATATCATTACATTTTTCCAGATTTTTCTGAGGGGCGAAGCAGGATAAAAGGGGAGCGGAAAATTGTGAAAGACAGCGAGAGAGCGGTGGGGAAGGGGAGATTGGGACGTGATGTGTGGGTGATTAGGGTGGGAAGAAATAGAGAATAGTGGGCCAGAGTAACACAAGTAATAGTGAAGCAGAGGAAGATGAAGAAGCATGGGATAGATGAAACGGAAGGAAGCGGGTACCTAGGCTAAAGAAGAGGATGAGTTAGGACAAGATACGAGAAACTAGGTCGTTATCCTGTTTCACTATTAATCATTGTTGAGTATTATAAATAATTTCAACTGTTCGTGTTTCACAATCAAAAGCAACTGAAATATATCTGTACAATCTAAAAATGGTCATATTAAAAGGTTAATAAAAATGCTGTACCAGGTTATTTATTCGGCGCCTCTTATACTGTAAATAACAACGTTATCAGTTCCCAAATAATGCATAAATCATATTGAAATATCTTTTTAACTTCATAATTTGATAAAAATGGACATTTAACTAATCAGGGGATAAAGTAGATACCTAACCATCTAATTTCTAAACTATTATCGATCCAGAAAAATCTGGAGATACCACTGTATAATATGTTTTGGTATCCATTATTAGGATATTTTAAAAAAAGTATTATCAACTGAAATATTTGTTGAATAAAATTCATTACAAATTATGAATCCAAAAGTAAGCAGGAAGAAACATAGCTCTCCCGTTTTTGATAGCTCAACGTTTTTAACAAAAGGAACCAACGGTCTTTTAAGATGCAATGAATTGGTTTGATTTCGCCAAAATGCAAAAAAGGATTGACCAAGCAAATTTTATCTTCATCAACAAGTGATGATAAATATTTAATTTTTCAATGAAATTCTGAATTCTGATCACAAATATACGCTAGTGCAGATGATAATTAGTCGTTATTTCACAAGCGTTGAGGTGTGACTAGATGTAGTATTTTCATGGTGTGACCAAGAATAAAAGAAAAGGAAGCGAAAAGAGAACTTAAAATAAACCTGTTAAGTACGATTAAAACACGCACTAACAGGATTCCGTACACACAGGCAGATCGACAAACGACGTTTTCACACCAATAGAGTTCCATTCGAATACTATGAAAACGAAACCCTGAACTAAACATCTTAATGGGGCACATTTGACGAATGTATCGATAAAATTTACCTTGCCATGAGTTTTTTTTATTGCAGTATATAGGGATTTTAATTACGTTTAAAATTACGTGTTTAGTGTTTTCAAAGAAATATTCTTTTTTGATTTCACCACCCGAATGTACAGTCAAATTTGTACAAACGCTTTATCCGCCAGAATTCTGCGCCCGGCCGAGGTAAATGGCTACCGCATAAATATAAGCAAATGTAAATGAGCACCTTAATATAAATCATCTTAATTATCATTTATATTAGTTTAGTGTATGGTAGTATCAAAAGATTTTTGGTAGCTAAATATGTATAATTCCCTACAGTGAAATTTATTTACATAAGGATTTGTAAATTTTCCAATAAACATACATAAATAATAATATGATGTTCAACAAAAATTATTTTATTCATCAGTAAAACGCTTATTGTGTGTTACTTACTAGTAATAGGTATATGTCGTAGTGAAGTTTCGTATAGTTTTGACAGCATATTGTATTTTTCGTACACGGGCATAATTTTTTTAGCATTTATAGTCTGATCTGCCATCGCAAATTGTAATGTATCTGTATTATAATATATGCCATCTTAAATATATAGCCTACGTTTTAACCTACGATGTATATTGTCTATGTACTTACGAAATTTCAATGAAACGACTTAGTTCAGTGAAGTATAAAAGAAAGAAAAACGAATCAAATAGCAGATAAGGTTTCACTTTTATTGTATCAGTAGAGATTTCAAGTAAGTGAACCAAAGTACTCTTAACACGAATAGAATATTATATCATGAATTTAAACCAGATTTACCCTAATAGATGTGAACACAAAAAGAAAGAGGGACAATGCTCTTAAGCATCATATCTTGTGTTTTGAACAGGTTTATATGGCAACATAAAAAAATGATACACTGTTTTAACTAAAAGCTTTCTCCAATACTTTATCTATTTTATCACTTTTCCAAATATATTTTTTAATGTTTTTATTTATATTTTTTTCTGTTTATTTTTTTAAATTTTACGATAAAGGATATTAAAAATGGCATATCTAATAAATGTTTTCATCAATTTAAAAAAATCTTACTACCACGATCTTGTTTGAGACTTTCAAAAACGCTATTACTGTTACGATCAGTTTGTGTGTCCTGTGGCCTTCCAAACTTTATTTTCACGTGAAGCCGTGTATCCCATTGTTTACATTTATTGAATTGAAGACTCCGTATTCAAAGAGTGTACAAAGAAATCATATTTTCTAATATTATTATTCACTGAATTGAGCATTATACGTGCGAAAAGTCTAAGATTTGTTATTACTTGGTCTAAGGAATTCATAATCACTCGAAAAGCTGAAACCCACTACTGTATTCATGTGAATAGTAATTACAAAGCAACATTTGCATATATATTATTTGTAATCTACCCTATTCTATCACCATAATATGCAAATGAAGTCATTAGACATAAATAATGCACAGAAAGAGTGTCCTTAAGGTATATTCACCGGGCCAGAGTTCCAAGCTCTCCAAATGGTAGGGTACCGGAACCTGCCTATGAGTATGTAAACAAGTATTAGCATGGAATTATGTTCAGAATTTCGTGCCTTCTTAATTATTATAAAAAGCGTAAAACTTCACTTGTATCCTTTATTTACGCATTTGCAAATTAGGTTTCTTCATTTAATAAGCGTAATTCCTTTGAGGTTTTTTTAATTTGTATATGACGATTTTCTGTTTAATTAACCATAGCTTATTCACAATTTGATTTGTAATATGTACATATTTTGGTGGAGTTTTTAAAAAATATTGATTAATGTAACATTTTATCTACATAAGTAAAAGAACGTAAAGATATGAGTCATTATGAAGTCAAGTTAATGAGTCATTCTCGAAGTCGTTTGCGATGCCCCTCCAGTTCCAAAGAAGGTGATGCAATAATCTGGAAAAAATTCTACAAATATGATTCGATGAGTACTTCCAAATGAAATTATCTCAAATAGTCCAAGTTCACTAGTGTTGGAACTGTGAAAGAAACTCTTAAACATGCGCAAATAGCGCTGATGAAAATTGTTTCAATACTGAGCTTGCTCGTGTACTTAAGAGAAACTTCATCGTGTACTTCTTTACCTGGTATAAAAAAATTAAATAACCTTTCAAGTACGAATAGAACTTGCGCTACAATTATTTTGTACATATCTAGGCACTTGTAAATATTTATACCACTGAGTATTTCTGTTAAACTCTTTGCAAATATTAATGTTTCATAACGTAGATACATTCCACAATCAAACAAAAATTTCCGTGATATTCATGTTTAAGGGTTTCAAAGCTAAAAAATAACTGTTTATTTATGAGTACTTCGGCAATTTTATTTATTTCTGTACTTTAATGTATCTAATTGATGCACTTGCCGAACTTATTTCTACAAGAGCAATCTCTTACAGCTAACCAGAACACTAGTCCAGCTCCGCTCGACGAGTGGCCGGGAATCGAACCCGAGTCCCCGCGGTGCGCCTCGCAGTCAAAGGCCGTATACCTTGTGACTTGTGATCAACCCAACACACCACGGTGATGACATATTATATCGCTCGCAAAAGAGATCTCAAACAATTTTATAGTTTGCCGCTGTGGATTCCACTTATATAATTATCTCATTAGATCCACACTCCAGCCACTGTTTTTATTAATGTTATTTATTTATTACCATCATTGACGCATTTCAGTTTAATAATAAATCAAATATATCCCTGAACTCCGGCCACATAAAAAAATTGTCATCAAATTTAAGTAACATCGGATGACACCAATAGTTTACAAATGTTTATAGCCGCTGTGGATTCCACTTATATAATTATCTCATTAGATCCACACTCCAGCCACTGTTTTTATTAATGTTATTTATTTATTGTCATCATTGACGCATTTCCGTTTATTAATGAATAAAATAAATCCCTGAACTCCGGCCACATAAAAAAATTGTCATCAAATTTAAGTAACATCGGATGACACCAATAGTTTACGAATTTTTAGATCATTGATCTTCAAAAGATATTTCATAATTTTTGGACGTATCTTACGGAGAAGTTCCAAAAATTTCGCAAGCGATAGCTAATAGATTAAAGAAAATCTTCTCAACTAAGTCTCTTTTACGAAACTTTATCTAGATTATTACAATCTAAGATGTCAATCTGAGATTGAATGGAATTAAATTCTCCGGACACTTCATTAAATTAATTAAAATACATTTTTGCGGAAGTTCCTAAGTTCCTAAGGAAGTGCTTTGTAAAACAGAGATAACTTCTTTGAATTTATGAAACGGCATTTTATAACATCACGTTTGTTAATTAAACCGTTTGTTCTTTTTTCTCCTCTTTTTTTAATGACACATCGTCTAGTTTATTCGAACTCATTTGAAAATCGGGTTAAATATTGAATTTGATAAAAATAATAGAGATAAAATTGAACCCAAATCCTTTGTGAACGATTAATCACACCGTTATAATTTGAGCGCATGTAGACAGAAGACCGCCGCTCAGTGATAGTCTGGAATGTTTGGTGTGGCAAATCAGCAAGCAAAAGAAAAAAAAACCGTATTCCATTATAAGCTGCCAAAATAATAAATATCATTAAAAATAATTAAGTTTGATTTAAATTTACTGTTATGTAAAATATTTCTACTGAAATATTTATATACACGTGAATAGATTATTTAATGTACATAAAATATTTAATGATAATTAATCAATTAATCAGCAATAGTCAATTCAGTGACCATGAGTTTAAAACGTGCACAATTTCGGTTTTTTTTCAATTATTTAATCCACAAATAAGATAGGGCTGAACATGAAATGGAATAACAAGGAAATGAAACACTTTCTTTTGTACGACTCTGTCCAGTCAATGGAATCCGGTTAATCAGCTTCTCCAATCTAGAACTGTATGGTTCTGTCACAGTCTCTACCGTGTTCATACGCCAGTTTAAGATTATTACTAGTTATGTTATTTAATTTACAACGAATATAACACAAATTTAAGATTTGTGTATGTAAAAATATGTTTAAAAGTATAAGATTTATTAAGGTGTGCCGCTCATGACACTGCTTCAAGTACGAGATCAAGATAGTACTCGCCCATATAGCGGCGCGAACATGGTATACATAACGATAGTATTTACATTTTTTTCACTCTTTCTAGTTTACAAAATGCCTTTGATTTTTCCATCTCAGTGGACAAATTGGCTTGGTGCAAAGCAACATGCCTTGTAGCATCTAGATAAATTATATTTGTTATTTGTTAATAAATTGATTTATTCAAGTCAGGAATATCAAGCCAATTTTCAATAAACTACAAGGGCGAAGCGTTTCATTACAATTACTGGTAATCTTCTAAAGGTTTTCTCTAGTATACAACACTACGTTAAGTGTAACCACACGCATTCCATATAAATTGTATTTCATGTTTTTCATAGTCAAAATCTCATTAGTAATTTACAGATAGACTTAAAATAATTATTTATACATATAATTCAAATAAATAAAAAATTGTTAGTTGTTAAAATTTATATTTGTCTGTTTATTGGTTGTACTCGCGTTATGTGAGAACTACCAAATTTTGATGGTGCTTTTAGTCCACTATGCATCCGATAAAATCACTGTCTGTTGTTTTGAGTCTAATTGTTGCTAAACAGTTGTGGGCTCAAATAGTTTGTCTCGTGTTGACTAGCGGTACTAAAATGAGGTATTTATGTTACTAATACTCGCAGTTCTAAAATATTTTGTGTAGTGACGTTGAATACTCGCGACGCTAAAATGTGAGATTTAATTTTGTTTAATACTCGCAGCGCTGAAACGTGCTGTCTAATGTTACTAAATACTATCGGTGCTATAATAAGGCTTCTAATATGGCTAATCACTCCGTTCCAAAATATTTTATCATTAAGTATATTGTCCAAAATATTTTGTCATTAAATACTTCCAACGCTAAAATATGGTGTTTAATGTTGTTACATACCTACTCGCGGTCCTAAAATGAAATGTCGAATGTTGCTAAACACTCGCGGCCCTAACATGAGATGTCTAATATTACTAAATATTCGCGGCACTAAAATATAACTAATCCAATGTAACTAATTACTTGCGGAATTAAAATGATGTGTCAAATTTTTTTAAATACTCGCGACGTTAAAATGAAGTGTGTAAATAGGAAACTACTTTACAAATCATCGATAGAGAAAATTCCGAAAATCTGTCAGGAATTGCGAACTGCAGCGTGTTCCCATGACAAAGGACCAATGGATACATGCACATATTATTTTTCAAAAAAGATTTTAAATTACAAAAAATATATAAAAAATGAATGAGATTGTACATCTTTTAAAAGGTTAGTTCCATATTTAATAAGGTGTCGCAAAGGGAAACTCATCGGAGCAATGTTTTTGCTTATTTATTGTACACAAATAAAATATTTCTTGGTTTATTGATAATGTAAAAACATGTTTCTTTAATGTTTTTAAAGTCTAAAAAATTATATTTAATTTTATTAAGCATATATACATACAGAAGAAGATATAAAAAGTTTTATTAAAACAAATTTTTTATCAAATATGACGTACAGCTCATTTTACATTTAGTTCAACACAAAAATATCTTTTTAAAAAAATATTCGTTCGTTGTATTCAGGATAATATTTTATTAATATGTTTTTAATCGATATTTTTATTCAAAAATTCTTTGAAAATAAAGTCTGAACTACGACATTTACAAAGTGAATTGAAGAATTACAAATCGAAAACTTGTGTACTGTTTTTAAAATATCTGCGCTCCACTTCTTCGTCAAATTAAAATAACAACATTGTCAAATTAAAATGAACGTATTACAAAATTATTTTCACAAACAAGGAAAAAATAAGTATTTCGTGTAATCGTTACTAAGGAGAATGGCTAAAATTTTATCAACATTTTAGCTCTCAACGTCATTACTTTCCGTATTGCTGTTATTTCCTTGGTAGGGGTGAAGTATAACCTTCAGACCTTTTCTGTATCGCGCCACGTCGAAAGCTTCCGCCAGTTGTTCCATGCCGTAGTGATGTGATATGAGTGACTTCACATCGATTACTCCCTTCTCTACCATCGAAAGGGCAGTTGGATAACTGTGAATTTTAATAAATTTGTTAATAATTTGTCTTGTTCTCAATTTATTTCTTTAAAGCGTTCAAAATTCCTTTTGAAGTAATATATTTACGTATTTTTTTTATTATTTGACCGTTTTAAAAAACATATCCAGAAGTTGCCTAGGAATTTCCTTTTTATTATGTTACTGCAATTTACTGCTGTCGGAAATTCACATATCAAATAAATAGTTTAGCTTTCAACGTTACATCCGGACTTATCAATGCTACATTCAGTTGAAAATTAAGAATTCTTCTATCGCCTTTCAAAGTTCTCTTTACCTAGAGTCATTGAATCTACTGTTTGCTTGGGGTCAATAAATATTCCGATTCACAGATCAAAAATGCCTGCTTTATGGGTGTAAAATGTAGGTTATTTTCAGTCGTCATATATTAGAAACAAAATAAAATATTTAGGATAAAATAATTTATTCCAAGGTACTGCTACACCAAAAATTTGCATCTGAACAACACGCTCTAAGTAGAACTGAATTGACCCCATGCTTCGAAGAACGTCTGTTCGTATAAAGCGAGACTGCCCGAAATGTAGCTGATGGTGAACTATGCTGGTTCAAATAAACAATTATTGGTAAAACGTGGAGTGAAGAGAAACAATATACTATTGGGATCAATCGGCGAAATCAAGCACGGTGGATAAAACATTCCATCGTGGGGGCTTAGCAAATAGAGGAGAAGAACTTCTATATTTTACCAAGAGAATTAAAAGTTCTCAAAATTTTCTTGGCTTTTATAATTTAGTTATATTAGCTTGAAATTTAAATTGAAAAAATGTCACCAACAAAATTTCTACCATAAGAATAACTTACATATTTATTTCTTATAGCCCTTTTTTTATTAATTGTGTTGCTGTTACTTTTGCCGATAACGCTTGACACGCTTTATACTGAAAAAGCTTTAAATCTAAGTTTAGGGTAAATTCACTTTAATGCTACAAATCTTATGTAAATGAGTAGTTTTAAATTGAGGATATATTTATTTATATGAAAAATGTATAAAAAGGGATACATACTTTTACTTAATTTTCAGCATTATGAAATACCTTTATTAAATAGAGACCTTTTACAATTTAGCATCATTTTCTCCTAATAAATTTATTATATGAGATATATTACTAGGTGCGCTAATTTGTACCTCACTCTAGTTTCATACAATGAGTGATTCAAAATAATTGCACTTAAGACAGCCAGGATAATGATAAAGTCGATGTATTATATTTTCTTTTTGTTAAGTGAATTATGGAAAAATAAAAACACTTACTGGAATGTTTTAGGAATTTTGCACATATATATAAATATTTAAAAACTTTACCATCTTCTATGGGAGATGCAACAATGGGATGAATATCTACTCATTCTAGAAGAATCGCTCAGGGTGTATATTAAAATTACTGTAACCCTTAATTAACATACACAACAATAGCAGTTATGTTTTCAGTCGCATGTTATAAGAATTACCAAAATCTCATTCAGCTCTTCGAAGAAACTCACTTCTTGCAACCGCTCTGCAAAGTGGTCACACGGTACAGTATAGAAAAGACCTTTATCCCACTACTCTCTAATTTTTGAGGTCAATGTCCTCATACGCAGTAGATATATTATAACCATATCAAGCTAAATAAATATGAACCTAATTAGCTCCCCATGCAGACTATGTTGAAAAAGATGGGTAATGCATTATAGCACATATATAAAAGGTATTATCGAATGGAGGCTGAGCCAAATCCTCAATTTTTGAGGACCAATTTTAAAGGCTATAGCTTTAAAATAGGTCCTAAAGGTAAAAACGTCCTTTCTTGAAATTTCGCAAGTATGAAGTTTTCCTCTCAAATTTATAGTGTTTTATATTTATTAAATACAGTATAAATACAAAAAGTGCAATATTTAATTTTATTGTGAAATGGATTTATCTAGAGCCAGTGCCCTGCAATACATTTTAAGTTTAAAATTATCTGTTGGATTTTAATAAATTGGCTCATATTTTACACGGAAAGCACTAGTTGGGAATATATAAAACATTTAAATTTCAAAAACATGAGTAAAATTGATGGAAAATATGGATCGTATTATATTATTTGGCATACAAAATGGTATTCTGTATGCAGCTTAGAACAGTCAAACAAAATATTAGGATTGCTTACTTGTTAGCGAAACGAATGGTGCCGAGCACATCCACCTCGCGTAACATTGTCTGGCACAACGGAAGTTCCGGTGTGGTGTTGGAGATACCGACAATCATGGCGACACCACCATCGCGTGGTGCCTGCAACATATATTTATTTAATATTTTCTTATTATAATCTTATCTTTTATTTCAAAGATAAATACGAGTTATTCTGTACAGTTGAATTTTTATAGTCCGACAGTTCGCCAATCCAGCACATCCAGTATTCCGTCGTTAAGTAAACTTCTGTTTACATGGAATTATAATATCACTTATGAGAGAGAGAGAGGTAAAAAGCGTTGGTATTTTTTATTGCAACTGACTTTTGATAATATTTTACCACACGCGGCTTGAGTTCTCAGTTGACCAACACTTTTAAATAAATAAATATTAGCAAAATAAATAACACAATATATTTCGTCGTAAAAAATCACACTTTGATGTAGTCCCGATTCATTGAGCAGTTGAATAACATAAGTATTCAGGTATTTTCCGGTTCTGTTACATATAAACTAGTTTCTCGTTTGAAGTAAAACTAATGTAATTATCACAAGTTATCACTAATATCAACTTGCTAGTATAATAAATATTTAATAATACCAAATATTATTAAGTAAGAAGACATCATATTATCGTGATTGTCTCAAAAACATCTATTGTATGACAATAATAGCTTCAATTTTCTATTTGTGAAACCTTTGCTAGGCTTCAAACACTAAGTTTTTTTCAATTTTAGATTCAGTATTTTTTACAAAATGGATTGGAACTATATTACTTACACAATTTTAAAATATCCCTGAAGGTTTAAAAAGATTAAGTATATTTTTGTGACTTTTGTAGTTAGTTCTTTTAGACCATACCATAGATGGACAGCAGGGCGCGCGAGTTAGCACATAAGGGTTTCGTTTTTCTTTTTCAAGTAGGGAACCCTAAAATTAGTACGACGGTATTAATTAGATTAATTATTAAGGTAATGGAAAAATAATTTTTCTAAATATTAATAAAATATTATCTATGTTATTAATACCATTCGGAAAATGAACGATAAACTAAAAATTTTAAATAGACTAAGTTTTGCTTTCGATACTAACTGTAAGTATCTAAATGCAGAATAAAAACTTTAGAAATAACACTTCAGCTATCAGTTTGCAATCGAATAAATTATAGTTCCTTTAACTTCATACGTGCAAGTCGTTTTTAAATAACATAACTATATTTTGTCTAATGGAATTAACGCAACATTAGAAATGGTATTTTAGGAAAGTAAAATTGTCTAAAATTGAATTTCTGTTGTTTCATTGGGTATTTTCTTAATAATATATAACATAGGAAAAAGTAAATAGAGAAGTGAAAGAAAGAAAATTACATGATATAATACATATGCATCCGGAAAATTCGACTCTGTTATGTACGTTAAAATAGCAAACATTATTTAGTTATCACCTTATGACCACGGTCCTAAAATTTGCACTTTTCTACGGTACTAATGATTTTTGACTGTTTACTTATGTAGTATAAAAATAACACAAGAAAGAATTGTATAACATTCAGATAAAATGTTTTTGTAACTATTTATTAATAATGTTAAATTCCAGACTCCACGTAATAAATTCAAAATATCTAAAAATAAATCACAACTTATAACGCCGCTTAGTATATATACATATATATATATATATATATATATATATATATATATATATATATATATACATATATATATATAAATATATATATATATAAATAGTCTGTAATTTAAAATGATTTTAAGCAAACTAAATTAAATTATAAAATATATTTTGCCAACTGAGCAATGACGAGATGCTAGATTGCGCTGTTATAATCATTTTCCTACTTTCCATTCAGTTTGTAGAGTCAAATTAATTTAAGGAAATCTAGAAAAGCTTCTCCTAGGCTAAAATTTAACTATTTCTGTGACTAGTTTATTCTTAAAATACTAGACCGATTCCAAAATAAATTTGCTACTTGTATGATTGTAATTACGTTTTGCCAGAAATTTTCCCTACTTAGTATTAAGAAAATATAAAAACTTTTTTCAAATAAATAGATGTAGGTTTCTATCAAGGTGGTTACACAGTTTTGAACATAATTTTTCAGATCCGATTTTAACATTTACTTTGGTGCAGTGCGGCGTCCCGCATGAGTTATGCGATAATAGTCTGAATTAAAATGTCGTGCAGTAATTAGTTGGAGTGTGTCATATTAAGTAAAATATTTTCCACTACTTTTGAAAATGAAACTAAAAGCGATGCATTAAATTTTCCGAGTGCAGGTATAATTTTTTAACGTTTGGTAGTTTTATATTTCTAAATAAAATCGGTCATGCACAAGTCGAATCGCCTGTACTTAATGCACTCTTCGAAGTGTTGTATGATAACATTTTTAGCCTTACTGTACTTATGTATAAAAAGTTGACGAGAACTAAGTTAGTCAAAGGAACACAACCGTATGCAAACTCTGTAAAAACTTAAGGATTTCGCAATTTGAGAACAGGTTACTATATTTTGGCAGTTGAAAGTTTTGAGAATTGACCAATATTTAATGTGAATATTATGTACCGAAACACATGTTAGCTATACACTAGTTGTTTTAATTATAATTAAAGAGGTTGATAACTATTTGTATTTAGTACAATTTAAGTAATTTATGTCAAACATATTCTTCTCCTGTCATTAATACTTTAATTGTAATTTCAATTCAAATAATTATTTTATTATTAAATATTCATCGTGAATTTTAGAGGGATACCATTTTTCTTCGATATTAGTCTTATCATACACTTAAGAAATATTCTTAGAATATTCGCATTATATTACATACAGGTACAGTAACTAAAAAGTTCTGGGTTGGGTCATATATATATATATATATATATATATATATATATATATATATATATATATATGTACACACATACTTATAATTATTTTTCGGATGGAGAAAAAAAAAGGTAGAAATTAAAATCGGACTTATGCATATCAGATCACATATAAATTAGGGTTAAATAGCAATTTCTAAATATCACCTGTATATAGTCATAACAATATGACTACGTATATTTTGTAAACTCTTATGCACTGCTCCCACATACCTATACAATTTTCATTAGCTGAATAAGGATTCTGATAACCTGACAGTGTGACCTATAATTGCGATTCGTCTTTGATTATATTTTGATTTGACGTCTATATTTGATAATTCCTCACAGTATTGAACTTTCTAGATATTTTCTTTCGGTTAAGTGTAAACGATTTCTCATATATATATATATATATATATATATATATATATATATATATATATATATATATATATATATATATACTCTCACCATAAAGGCCTGCCTGAAAGTTGTGTCAGTGCCGACTCACTCGAAGGCGATATCCGGTCTGGCGCCCATCAGCTTCTCGCAGCGCTCCAGCACCGTCCGCTCTGGTTCATCGGCCTTGACGAGTACTGCGTGATCTGCGCCCAGCTCGAGTGCTTTCTTTACACGAGATTCCATTATATCTGATAAATTGTTTAGTCAATTTAGTTATTTTCCACGAAAAACTCTGTAACTTTATTCTTATGTTTCCTTACTAAAAAGGTTTTAATCTTTGAGTTTATGCTGCTCCATTTTTTTTTTCATTGAAAGGATGATAGCAGCTGCCGTAATTAGACCACTTTTATTGCCAAGTATATCTTGAAAATAATTACACTTCGGCACCCGCACATTTAGAAATATATACCGAAATGATATTAAATCATAATAGTGTATAGTCATAAAAATACAGTTATTTTTAATTATCACGGTCATCTATAATAAAAATATCTTCAGATATCTATGTAAAAAATTAAAAGTTTCAAGACATTAAAAAATTATTTAAATGTAAGTGTACTAAGCTTAACATATTCAAAAAATAATTTGAATTAACCATAAAATACGTGGAAACAATTGTAAAAGACTCATTGAAGAAACGTAATATCTAGACCGTAAATCAACACTAATTTTTTTCAATTTACTATGAATTTACTACGTTCGTGCAACAAAAAAAAATTATAGTCAAGCATTTATAATAAAATGTATTAATATATGTTTATTGCATTTACACAGACAACTTGTATTAACGTCTTATATAAGAGAATAAAAAAAGACAATATGAAACTTGTCAAGTTTTTCAAATACATATTTGATTTGAAAGCTGATTAATTGTTAATTTGGAACGTGTTATTTCCATTTTAAAATATGTGTTAAGGAATTGTCGAATAAACAATAAATAAGTTTGTCATTCATACACGAATATACCATTTTACATTACCATGTATATTTATTATCTTTTACCAGAGGTCGTCAGCATTATAAAATAAGAGTACTTTAATAAAAGTTTATTTTTTACCGTTTTCCTTCACTCCTCGGAAAGTCAACTTTACTAAATATTTATTAGACCAGTTACAAAGGCTGCCTTAAGTTAATGATTTGAAAAAATAGATTTAAAAATATTTTCTATATACAAATGATATGTCTTTGAAAACCTACTTGATACTACTTAATTCTAAATACTAAATACTACTTAATAAGACTTAATTCCTATTTTTTTTATTACTAAAACTTTGTAATCAGTTCCGCAAATTGACGAATGTTAAATGTAATAAAAATAAACTAAAAGAGTTAAATGGGTCAAAATATTTTTAAAAGACGTTGAAATTTAATATTAAAAGTTTTCAAACACATATTTCCACTAAATTCATCGTTATCAACTCTCACAACTCTCAAATATGTCGTTTTTATGCGTATTATTTGATTAAAAATATAACAACAATAGCAAGCTCCCATGAAAAAGGTGAATTTTATATTTGTTTCTTATTCCGTACTCGACGGGGTTGTGGCTTAGATTAAAATAGGGTTGATACTAAGTACAGATGCCCCTCTATAATCACGTACATGCATATATATGACTACACACGTAAACTACACATTAAACTTAGCACCGATTCCAAAAATCACTACGAATAACAATACTTTACAATTATCACTCATATTTGGAAACGAAATTTTAACGCCAAAGATCCCACTAAACATTCTTATTTTTATAAATAAAAAAAAGCACTATTTTGCTTATTGTTCACGTTCCTAAATGATATTTTATCAGAAGTTTAAATTTATACCAGTGTTTTTATTATTTTATCCTTTTCTGTGCCTGCTTTATTCAATAGATTTTAGAAGTCGGTTCAATTATTTGTAAAAAGTTTCAAACATCCACAGAAGATGCTTTCCATACCAATTCGACAACATTTTTATTTGAGTATAATAATAGTGATGACAATATATAACACTCGTTATTAATGCAGGAATGAGCTGTTATATATAAATCATCTGATAAATGTTCACCTGTTGTTTATTTTATTCGTTCAATTTCGTTTCAATTTTAGTATTTTTTTATTCAAAGTATTTAAATACATACCTTTCTAAATAATATTTGTCTTGTGTCTTGCTAGTTCCCTCTATAAAAAGTTTTTCTTCCTATTTCTCGTCATTCATCTCAATTAAATGAACAAATATCCTTAAAAGATTTTATTTGTTTTTTTTTAAATTATTTTTTTTATTGCGACCCAAAAGGTACTTTCGTGATATTAATCTGACGTGTATATATATATATATGTTTATATATATATATATATATATATATATATGTACACACATATATATGTATAAAGAGAAGCTAAATATTGGGAACATGAATTAGCTTTTTGAATATACTAATACCATGCCAAATTTCATCAAAATCCGTCTAGTAGGTTTGGCGTGATACCAGCTCAAATTAACATACAGACATACAAAAATTGCAATAAAAGATTTTCTCTCTTCTGCTATCATTCCTTATACTAAACCAATCACTTTTTTTTAAATATTTTCACGTGCAGAATTCATTCGGTCACAATTTTATTATAAGTTAAACAATTTATTTACTATACGTTAAAATTTAACGAATTATCAATTAAAATTTAACGAATCAAATTTAATTACTTCACGCTAAAATTTAACGTTCGCCTGAAAGTTGTAATATTATGGTTTTATTGTGATGGTTTTTTAAATATTTGACGTATTTGGTGCTTTATTTATTGAAATTATTATTGAAATAGTTAAAATTACCTTTACCGCATGATACCGTATCACATAATGCCCGCAAATTGAAATTTTTTGATATAACTCTTTAATATAACGTTAAATTAAAGTATTCATTGCGATTTAATCAATTGAGGTGTTTAGTTTAGATAATTTGTACCGCTCCTGTCTAGTTAAGGCTTTACACAAAAAAAGGTCGAAAAAACCGCGAGAATTTAAAAGAATCAACTTCGAAAATATATTGATTAATATTCATCTTAAAGCGATTACCTAAATTGTTTTATTCCTTGAAGCAGTTGCGGATAAGTATAATATCTAACGAAATGATGAAGAAGATAACTAGCAAGTCTTCATTTTGTTTTAACTATCCTGTTGTATGGCGCACAATGCAACTAATCCACCAATTTGTATGTACCCTTATAGAAGGACTTTTGGGCGGTTTTCCGAGAAGATGTTTTGCTTAAGGGAAGTGATGTTTTGCTTAAGAGGGGTTTGCTTGACGCGAAAGGGTGTAATATATTTTTTGGGTAAGTTATTTCTGGATATATATACTACATAAAATTTAAAAAAAAAGATAATTTGAGATCCTTATACATGCGAAATTGAAATTAAAACTGTTATGAATGAATAGAACTAGCAGCACTAAAGTTATGCAGACAAATGTGTGTTTAAATGGGAATGGAGAAATACATGTAAGGGTACATAGAATATATATTAAGCTATTTACAAATATTATCATTACCTTCTATATTATATCTATTGTTTTCGTTAAATCTTTAAAGATACTTCCATTAATATTACTTTCTTTTACAATTTTGGCTGCAGTTTCGAAGTTTGGGGGCATTAATTTTTTATGAACATTTGCAATGATATATTTATATTTTTATTAATAAAAATTATTTGTCACGTCTAAAAAATTAATTCATATATTCTAACAAACACATGGTTTAAAATACTTTATGGCTGTGCCAAACTTAAATTTTCCACTTCAAAACGGATATCTGAAAATATTCATGTACCTAATTTGTCCCCTCTACCATTTTCATTAATTTTTGAAAGTTAGTTATAGGCATAATATTGATATATATATATATATATATATATATATATATATATATATGTATATATATACATATATATATATATATATATATATATATATGTATATATACATATATAGATATATATATATATATATATATATATATATATATATATATATATATATATATATATATATGTATATATATACATATATATATATATATATATATATATATATGTATATATACATATATAGATATATATATATATATATATATATATATATATATAGTTATTGGTTATATGTCAATAATATAATATACTTTATTACTATACACAATACGAGGTCGAAAGATTATCGAGGAAAATTGCTGTGAAATTCCCAATAATTGAGATAATTTTAATTCGTTTTATTCATTTTTTCCTTCACTTGCTTTTTTTCCGACGCCTCAATTTTTGTGAATGTTATATTATTTTTAGGTTGAGAAATTTATTTCTCAATTTATATTTCTTGCCAGATATCATCTCATTTATGAGGAGGATAATTTCATAAAAAAAGTTCAGTTCTTTATTTCAAAAACTTGGTTGGATTCGTACCTTCATCATTGACTTATCTGTCGGTTTTAACATCCAATATCTAAATTAAATTTATCCTTTCAAGAATTATACCTACATTTACAATATCTATGCAAATATAAAAACACGAGAGCGAAATACGGAACGATGTAATAAGAAAAAATAACCGCTTTCATTTCCCGTAAACATGAAATGTTTGTATTAAAAATGCAAAGAGAGATTTAATGGTATAAAATATTTGATGCATTTTTTTCAATTAACTTTTAACCCGCTGGTGGCATGTCCATATAGCATTCGTTTTTATTGATCACATTTATAATTTATAATTTTATAATTTATAATTTAAATTTTAATAGAATCATCATAATCATATTTGGCACGACAGCCCAGGGTGGGCCAAGGCCTTCTGTTGGAGATTCTTCCAGAAGGTTCTACTATTCGCTTGGGTTTTCCAGTTCTTTATCCTGAGAATGTTAAAATCTTCTTCCACTGAATCGATCCATCTGAATTTTGGTCTACCTCTTCTACGAGTTGTTGGAGGTTTTGCGATGAAAACTTTCTTTACTGGGTTTTCATCTTTCATCGTAGATACGTGGGCAGCCCAGTTCATTCTTTTGATTTTGATGGTTTTATGATATCAGACTCACCAAACAACCTATAGATTTCTGAGTTAAGCCGTCTTCGCCAAATACCATTTTCCTTGACACCCCCAAAAATTCCTTCTATTTTATTCTCTCCAGTTCTAGTCAAAGGCCAGGTTTCTGAACCATATGCTAGAACTGGCCTAATAAGAGTTTTATATACTAATAATTTCGTTTTTCTTGTAAAGAAAGAAGATTTAAGGATGGAGCTTAGTCCAAAAAATGCTTTATTGGCCGATGATATGCGATTCTGAATTTCAGAGATAGTGTCATTCTTGTTGTTAACACAAGATCCAAGGTAAGTAAAGCAGTCAACCGTTTCAAATGTATGTGAGCCAATCTCCAAACTATTATGTATATAGCCATGTGTGTACTTTAAATATTACATAGCCATGTTTGTACTTTAAATATTACTATTTTGGTTAAAAAGGTAACGTAATAAGATGTTATAAAGTAAGTGATTATTTTGAAGTATGTTTATGTATCTATGAGTCATACCAGTAATGACAACAGTACGTGCGCCCATACTCCGCGCTGTCATCATAGTCAGGATGCCGATCGAGCCGGCGCCTATCACAAGAACGCGTGCGCCCAACGACACACGTGCGCGTTCACATGCGTGCACAGCGATGGACAGCGGCTGCAGAACGGCGCCCTCGTCCGTGCTGATCGTGCTCGGCAGTCTATTGAACAAAAAGGAGCAGATGGTTGTTGCTTTTGAAAGTTAATGCAACGTGCTATGAAACTTAAGAACGCAGTACCTTTAAATCCATCATCTAAAATTGGGTTTTCTTCAAACGCAGTCTTGTGATATTATAAACAAAATTTTACGTCGTTCTCATTGGAAAAAATTGAGAATTTACGGAAACATTTTCTATTCTCTCTGTCTATCGTTTATAAGCATTTTTCTCAGACACCATTTGATATAGAAAACTGATATTTTTTTATCATAAATACGTTATAATTTTCCACAAATGCCATGAAAAATTTAAAATACTAGCAAAAAAAGGAAACAGTTGTGTTAATTAAATGATGATACAAGGAAAAAATGAGCGACATGTATTTTAAAAGATCCTTAGATTCAAATGTAGAATTTCCTACTTAGTCCGATGCGTAAAATAATAGTAACGTGCCGTATAAATAATAGACACGTCCTATTTGACTGCCAGCATACACTGTTTTTCTGAAAACTGCTATTCTGAAATAGCACGATTAATGAATAAATACCTAAGGGATCTTTTGCACATTAATTATGTAAAATTCTTGTACAGAAGCGTTTATAATAAAATGTTTATGTACATATTTAGTGTTGCCGTGTATATTCGTGATAAATATGTGGCATATGGCGAAAGTATCGTTTAGCTTTCACTTAGTCAACAACACCTGTCAGGAACGAACTGTAAAGTCAATATGCAACTGAAATCAGTTTCAGGAATAAATAATTGTTAATTCAAGCCTAATAAAACGTTTGCTTAAGTGTATAAATAAGGTATTTTATGACTTAATCATATGAAGGGTTATTCAGCAACAAAATGAATAAAATATACTCCTTTTTTAAGGGCGAGACTGTAACAAAAAGAAATTTTAATAATGCGGTTGTTTTATACAACGATATAATTTGACCAGGTTTTAATGTAAAAGAACAGGTAATATAAAATCCAACATAGTTAATGTTTACTTCAGAGTCTTAAAATAAGTCACAAGTAGATTAGAAACACAAATAAAATTACTGTCAACCAATTGATTATAAATAGGACATTTGAATACCTTTTCCCGTTACCTTATTAAATAAGGATTTTCGTAAATACGTAGTTAATTACAAAACTTCGCCAAACCAATGTTTCAATTTAAATGTAACGATAATTATTATTGTATATCCTTATCTTCCTACTTTATTAAGACCGCTATATCACAAGTCATGGACTGTTTTTTTTTTCATTACAGGTATCCTCCCTGAGAAGTTGTATAATATGTTCATATTCATCCTTCGCTATGCGAATATAAACACTAAAAGGGTGGCACTGAAAGTTCCTTAAAATAGAATTATAGGTGTAATTATAACAGTCAAGGAGATAATTCCTACTTGTGACAGAAGTCAGCATCATGCGCGTAGTAGGTGGCTAGATTGCCGTCATAGGGCGGTATGGAGCAGGTCCGTAGGTTAGAACACAGGTTGTAGCGGCCTTCCAGGCAGCGTACGCAGCGCGCGCACGGCACGTTCGGCTCCACCGCCACGCGGTCTCCTATTGATAGACGTTGAACTGCCACTCCTACCTGTAATATAAAATAGTTAGCCATTATAAAAAATAACTGACAAACTTCTGATAGACATACGCGACATTTTGAAAAATTTATTTCCTGAAGAGTGGAATTTCGAAAATATTACAGAATAGGGAAAAATGTCACTATCTATTGGACCGCATTTTCTTTTCAAATTTAGTAGCATATATCTAACAGTACATTTACCTTTAGCTTTAATACAAAATTAAAGATTTATAAGAAAATTGCCTTCTCGGATTGGATTGAAATTATGTATCATAATAAGATTTACAAAAGAGCATCTCTAGCATTTGTGTATTAGTTACTACCGCTAAGAAGTACATCCGAAATCTTTATTACCGCCTATGTTGCAACATCTGCGTAGTGATTCTAAAACATACTAATCAGCCCATTCCATGGATATTTAAACATTTAGAAATGTTACTTTACAACTCTCTACGGAAAAGTAAAGATTTTCTTTGGGCTGAATAAATATTACCATGAAGACATAAACACGAGGATACGTTTCTAACTCCTATATGAGATTAGTACTTTATTTTAAGTAACTACTTTATTTGAAGAGATCACTCAAATTGTAATAACAGGACCCTCGATCTAGCACTGATTTATTTTAAATGCAAGCTCCTTTCTGTGGATCCTTTACCCCCATTATCCTGCTTTCTTCCTCAAAATTTATCGTTGTCCAGAGGTCGGGTTGAAAAAGGCTAACTCAAAATACATAAAAGTATAATCAATAAAGTGCTGGCATCTATAAACTGGGAAAAGGAGTTCCATCAACTTTCAGCTGCCTGCATTGTGGACAGATTTTATATAATTATCTTGAACATTATCAACAAATTAGTATCAATAAACCACAAAAAGCATAGAAATTTCTATTACTATCTTCTTTAAGAGTATACCTTGGTATACTCCTAAATGGATACAGGTAAAAAAACGTAAAGAACAACTTTAGGTAAATTGGAATTTATCTGGAAACGTCTCTGATTACTTGAATTTCTCTAAATTTAAAAATCAATTTAAGAAAATGTCCTGGTATTATTTTCATGACTATGTCCAAAATACTAAGAAACTTATTAATAACAACATAAAATATTTTTGATCATACGTGTCATCCCTAAAGAAGTCGGAAGGATACCCATCGTCGATGACTTTTGAAGGTTATGAATCAAATGGTATTCAAACGATATGCCAAATGATTTCTAATTTGTTCGAATCTATCATCGAACGGAATACACCTCTCAATCCAAATGTGAATCCTTCGAACAAAACCTACTTCCTCACCACAATTTGGCACTGCAGACATATATTAATATCACCTCCATCTGTTTCCAAAGAGATGAAATAACTAATGTTCTGAAGAAAATTAACGCTAATAAAGAGCAGGTTTAGACGACATTGAACCAATATTTCTTAAAAACAAACACGATACAACTTCTGTTCCACTTACTATAATATTTAACTTTTGTATCGCGTAGGTTACGTTCCCCGGGTACTGGAAAATTGCACACACAATACCGGTATATAAATCTTTCAGCAAACAATCTGTTGAAAATTATCAACCGATAACCATTTTATCAGCAATATCTAAGGTATTTGAAAAAGTGGTTCACAATAGGATTTATCCGACATTGCATCGATATGATAGTAGCATGGATATGTACGGAACCAATCAACATTAACCAACCTGTTATTATACACGCAATACCTTTTAAATCTATGGATTGCAGGACACAGACTGACTCCATCTACACAGATTTTAAAAATACTTTCGACCAGGTCGATCATCTCATCTTGCTGAAAAAACTCTCATTTAACGGTATAAAGAATAATTTCCTTCGTCGATTCGTGTCCGATCTCGGCAACAGGAAACAAGCAGTAAAAGTTAACGGTTTTAAATCACCGTATATTCTCGCAACTTCAGGAGTTCCTTATTGAGTTCCTTTTTTATCATGTTTATAAATTACATCACTAATTGATTTAAACACAGCAAGCTCCTGTTATGTACTGGCGACCTAAAGATTTTCTCCAAAATTAGAGATTCTTCTGATCATGCAAAGCTACAAGAAGATCTTGATAGACTAGATAAATATTGCATACTAAACAAGATACAATTAAATCACAGAAAGTGTAAATAGGTCACTTCTTCTAAAAACAAAACAATCTATGTTCACAACTATGACATAGGTGGTCATTCTTCAGAGTCTGTTAATTGCATACTTGATCTTAACGTGACGTTTTATCAAAACTTACATTTTGATATTCACGTTAAGCAGATCACCTCACGAACTTGGCTGATAAATAAATTAACTGCTTTGTCCTAGGGGCTAACGAACCCTTTAAGCAAATGGGAGCGTATTGAATCTTCAACACAACTCTTGCGCGATCTCAAATTCAATATGCTGTTTCAGTCTGGAATCCATACTATCTTACATACTATGATATGATCGAAAGAGAGCAAAAACGATTTATACGTACAATGCAATATCACTTCAATACGCCCAAAATATGCTATTGTAATGCATTGTACGCATTCGAATACTGCACTCTCCACGAAAGGCGCATTGAACTCGAAGCAGTTGTACTTCATAATATCCGCCGTAGTCATTACGAATGTGCCGATATAGTGAATCAGTTGCAGTTACGCGTGCCAGGGAGAGCAACCCTAGCTACGTGCTTTTCTATCTATCTACCACTCGCACTAATGTCGCTGCTAGCGTACCACTACGAAGGTTTTGTGACGATCGCAACGGAATGTTTCATTCTTTGGACATATTTGCTAGCCCATTATTACTCTTCAATACAAACAGTCAATTAAACGGATATTATGCAACCATTAGTTCTTTGAAAGCATTGACACTACGTTTTCTTTTTTTTTCAAATCCATATTTTTAAAAATGGGATGATTAATACCATTAATTCTCTTACTGATAACTATTATAGTGAATTTTTAATGAAAGATCAAAACAATAAAAACCGGTCAAATACAAATCAAGCGTATGGAAGATTCCATACCTTTTTCTAATAGTCGCGCTAGCAGGTATTATATGACAATTTAAATTATATCTTACGCAAGCAACTATAAAACCTCTCATCTCAGTTCATTTATGTTAGATCGTGTGGTAGATAAACACAATATTTTCACTTCTTCTCAAAGTTTATTTTCTATAGTCATCATATTTCCTTTCTTCATATTTTGACCATTTGATTATTTTCCATAAAGTTTTTTTTTTATTTTATCATCATCATCATATATATTAATATGCTAAGGTTAAGATGTTACACTCCCTTTTTAGAAAAAACCTCACAACTAATCCACATAAATTATATATCCTTTTATAGATAATTGCTTGCTCTACCGGCATCCACAACTAAAAAAATTATTATTGCTATTGTTTTTGCAAATTAATTAATTATTAAAATTATATACACAAAACAGCAATGCTGCCATCTAACGGCTCAACGTCAATATGATTGACGGTCGGTAAAATTTTTGTTTAATTTCAAATCCACTCACGTATAAATAAAGTGGCGCTTTATGTCAATTGCCTCTATATGTCAATTTTAGTAAAATATTTGTTTGATCTGTCATCTGAGCTTCATAATGGAATAAATAAAGCGAAGACTTCGCATGGGTCACGCTAGTTTCTTTTATTTGTGAAAAACATACCGTGAAATATTATTTCTCTCTTTTGAAAAGTAACCTATTTTTATGTACACAATTTTTCCTTCCAAGGCTGGCTAAACAAGTACAAGAAAAAGGCACATCAAAATTACACGGTATTTTTTCAATGGAGCCCCGCCATTTTAAGGTTCATTGCAGTAAATAATTGTTAATAATTATATTTAAACGACAAGTGATAAATAAATTAACTGCTCCAATGGTGGTATTTGGTGCAGACAATAAACTCTCTTATTGTGTTACACAAACTCGGTGTTTCCGGCCCCCCACCCCCTTTCATTAGGTCAATTATATTTTTTTCTAGTCATCATCAGCTTTCCGAGACTAGTATCTAAATACTAAGGAACGGACAAATTCCCTTTTCCAAATATTAATGTCGATATGTATCAGATTTCAATGAAATAATATGATGACCGATTCAAAATTAAAGGTAATCAAAATTAAAACTAAATAGGTACCTTAATAACAGTTCCGGCTCCCTCGTGGCCTGTGGTAATCGGTTTATCAAGGGCATAAATACCGCATCTGCCTGTGTCAGCCAGCTTCACGTCCGACCCGCATATACCGACCGAGTCCATTTGCAGTAGCACCTCTGTGTAGATTTAAAAGAGACATTTATTCAGTAAGTGCCCGCGTATCGTAATGGGTTAAAATCATTACATCACCTTTTTTAGCATTCGTATTAGCGTCAATACGCTAGATAGAATTCAGTTCAGAAATTGATTGGCAAGTTTAGTTTCAATAAACTATTTTATTTAAGAATAATACAAATTAAATGAAATATACAGATTTCATTAACGTGTTGCTCGAAAGCGAAAAAAGAAAACAAACCAATAAACAAATTTAAAAATTCAATAAAATATTTTCACTTTATATAGGTTCATATTCAGTAATTACATTATTACAATTATGTAAAGGCGTTGAAGAACTAGATTGTTTATTGAATATTATGGAAATATTAAGGAAATATCAGGAGTATATTCTGGATAAACTAGAAGTCATAAATCTTTTTTCAGAATTATTTTTTTTTGTTTAAATAGGCATTTTACTAAAATAACATTCAAAAACCATGCTATAATCTAAGCTATTCTTTATCCCTATTGAATATGTACTAAAGGGTATAAAATTTAGGTATTTATACTCGTGCTGTAAGAACCAAGTATGAATTGATAAATGGAAATTGCTACAGTCACAGCGATATATTTAAAAGTTCATTCTATCATATAAATCATTGTTATGCCGACCGAAGGTACTTTTGAATTGCAAATGTCCTTATGAAAAATTGGAAAATTCAATTAATATAGGTTCACAATATAACAAAAACATTTACAAAGAAGATCTACAATATTCTAGTAGTATTTCGAAAGTAAGATTTATTTGATGTCGATGCCGGGTATATGTGGATTGCGTACAAATAAGCCGCAGTCTCTATTGACGAAATTTTAATTTTCAATTATCTAACTAAAAGTAAACATAGGCCCCAACGTCTTAGTCACACTTTAAGGAGTAAGTATGCAATTTCGCGCACATCTTTGTGCATATTCTTTGAAATTATTTATATTTAAATTAATGGATGATTTGGATAATTCAATGACACAAGAAAAAACTTGAAAGGATTTAACATTTCAAAAAGTATTCCAATGATTCTAAAACCATACGTATTGTAGTTCTCATACCACTCCATATATTATTACATTCCATAAATGTAAATAAATTAAATGATTTAACACCATGATTTTAGTTGATTCCAATATAAAATACAATATGAAAATTTTCACAAAATAATGACAATAGTAGCAATCCGCACTGCAAATCATCTTTCTTGTATTTTTTCTTTCTTTCAAATTCCTAAGTATTGATTATTGCATGAGAACAGTCCGCCTCTCTTTATGAACCAAATTAATGGGGAAAATATACCATTATATAATAACCTTTTCAGGGAATCCATTCTGATATATTCAATAAATAAACCAATAGATAAACTTGTACTATAAGTACATAATTATGCAAGACAAAATTATGAGTGACTACGTAGTAAATAATTGTTTAAAAACTCTATGCCGTTGAAAAGTTACTTATGTTTGGATGACTTATATTCAAACTGCCTACTAATATAACTTTGTGATAACTGTTTCGACTCACCATTGTCTCTTATATCTGGGACGGGTCTCTCATCCTGAAACACGCAAATTCGTTTAGAACATTTTGATGAACAATTGTTTGGCGAAATGCAAACTTTCATATTAACGAACTTAATTAAATTTACGAATATATTAATACAATATTTCATAATAAAATTGCATTCAGTTTAATCGAGTTTCTTTATTTGGACCTAGTTTTTCAAACCGAAAGCCATTTGATTCTGAAGATGCTGTAGTTATTGGCGAAAACAAAGCAAAGCCTCGTTATTCGTTAAGATGCTGGAGTAATTGGTGAAAACAGCAAAGCCTCGTTATTGATTTTAGGACTAGCAAACAATAGGCAATTGAAATATTAAATACCCAGTGTTTGGGTTAGAGACAACGTTGATTTTGTATTTAGATTTAATACGAAACATTGAACGTTAATTTTTCCAAGATTAATATCCATACTAATTTACACTCATTCATTTTAATTAAAATTATAATCCATACTAATTTATATTTGGTTTGATAATTGTGCTTTCAAAAAACATATTCAACAAGATGACAGTACGTATCATATTGCCAAAAATGTTTTCGTGATATAAACTGCCTACAAAGGTTATATTACTTAATCATAGAGCGGAGTATGAAGCGCCCAATGGTGTTTAAGTTGAAGGAAAAGTTGATATTTTCATTGTCTTCTGGTACTGTTGGAACTTTTATCCTTATTTTGTTGTAAACAAATAAGAGAGGCTACAGCTGACAGAGGGTAAATGTATCTGGTTATCAACAATCAATACTTTTATTTCGATATTTGTATTTTCATAAAATATGAATCTCAACTATATTTGCTTTCAACAAGACGATGCTACGTGGCACGTTGCAAAAACTATCTCTTTTGATGTAATCTGACCACTAAAAACGTGTTTTTAGTGCTAGTGTAAAACTAAAAGCTTTTTTATTATCACGATGAAATACTAGAGATTCGCCTAATAGGAGTTTAAAGAGCTTAAAAACTGTTTAAAACAAGTATTATCAGTTTCTTGCCGGCAGCTAATTCACGTGATTTTTTTATTAGTATAATGGGATTTGTCTCTAATCCAGTGACACCGTTGCAATAACTATCTATTGAATAGTTGCACTACTCTCATTTCATTATTGGACTAAAACACCGATTTGCATCCTACACAAAAAATGTTATTTTTCGGGTAAATATTCTTTTGTATATTATTTTGAATCCAGTACTATGTCCTTGCTAAGGTTCATTCCAAGGTTCAAAAATCTGACGTGCTGTTTAAATCTGATTAAACATATAACCTCCAAGCAAGTCTTAGTATACTCGTAGATATTCAATGTCGAAAGTCGCGAAGCATATTCGTGCCAAATTTGGTACTGATTCAATGGTCAGCAATCGCAATCGTCGGTAATTAAAATATCTATGCTACCAGATATTGAACACCGGGAACATTATATAACACTAGGATCTCCTCCAAATATAAACTTCGACCAAAAACACTTTCTCTGTTAAAAGGGTCCAAAAGGTAATTTTTTGCAAGCAATCCCTCATGATCCACCATATTTGAAAAACTTGGGTTATTTTTTATGGAACTATATCAAATGTCGAGTTTATGTCTATATACCACAAACAATTACCTATCTAAAAACCTCAACATACGGATCACTCGATGACACTCAACCTCATTTCATGGAGAAACGTCAATGAAAATTGGACATCGCGCATATGCGCCTCTCAACGAAGCCGCAGTGATATTGGCCCGAAATGCTTTCTCGCGCATAACATCATCGAGTGTACTTGAGGTACATTAGATGATATTATCCACATGATTTCGTAAATATTTATTTAATAAAAATTAAATTAAATAGTATCTCTTAATCAAATTCGTTTTTTCAAATTCGAAAACACCCCGCCCTTACTGGAAAAGCTAGATCCTAACTAATTATTAATTTTATTTATTATCGAATATTAATATCATTACCATATAACATTCCCAAAAAGATCAACTCGAATATGCTTCTTATCAAATAATTCCTGTAAAATGTTTCAATTATTACAGGAAATAATTTATTACAATCATTCCTCTAAGTATTAATACTGGTGTCTGGAAAAGTTCAAGTTTCATGATTATTTAAACAATAAAAATGAGATTTACTCACGTGAAGAGTCGTTAAACGTTTCTTATTATTTTCAAAATGTTAGTCTTATTTCCTACAATTGATATTTCATTGAAATACATTTGTAAACGGTAAAAACGAAAAAGAATATTACAGTCTTCGATATTGCCGTGGAAGAGACGAATGTCCTCATCGACGCTCAGTTAGAAGTTTGCGTAGTCCGTTGGGTAAAACTTAATAAACATTCAGATTTAGAAAATATCATTCTAAAAAGCCGTCTAAAGATATATTGTCAGTTGTATCTTATGCTATTGTATTTAAAACTTGTGTTATTTCTCCCTTGTGTTCCAAAAAAAAAAAGTATTAAACACATGAAGAAATATTCTATTCACGTATGTGTGAGTGTGTGTGCCTGTGAGTAAGTTGGTACGTGCGTGCGTGCGTGCGTGCCTGCTTGCGAGAACGCAAACAAAAATTAAATAAGTGCTAATACTGAGATGTAATTTCATAACGATTCATCAATGTATGAATTCATGCTAACGACATCCGTCGGTAAGTTAAAATAAGCGTTTTCACATTCAAACGCTGGACTTTTTATTTGTTTTGTTTTTTATAATTGTTTACTTATTTATTTTCTTTGCTTAGAAAACAAACTATAAAACTATTGAAAAGACGAAAAATGTATTTATATATATTTGTGTGTGCGTGTGTATATGTATATATATATATATATATATATATATATATATATATATATATATATAAGTGTATATATATATATATATATATATATATTTATATATATATATTTCTATGACATTTCTTATTGAAAAGCCATTTGTTATTGTTACAGATTGATATTCTTACTGTATCATATATTCGGTCATGATAAAACGGATGCAAAAATGATTTACAAGCACATTGCGACATTCCTTCAAAACAGACTATTGGAACGTGCTGTACTCAATTCAATATCCAAAAATGACCATTTTAGCACATTGTACTAATTTCGATAACGTACTCTCCGTGAAAGGCATCTCGAACTCGAGGTAATTGTGCTTCATAATATCCATCACAGCTGTTACGCTTACGCCGATATATTGAATCAGTGCAATTTCATGTACTTGGGAGAGAAACCAGTAGCTCCACGCTTTTCTACCTACATATTGCTCGCACCGATGCAATGCTAGTGTCCACGCACCACTGCACAGGCTTGTGACGATCACGACAGAGCATTCCATTCTCTACACTAGCACGTCCAGTACAAGTAGTCGATTACATGGATGCTATACAATCGTTTGAGACCGTATGATATTACATTTTCTCTTTTTTTAAAACATACATGAATTTTTAAATTTTGTTATCATGTTCACAAATTAAATGCATATCTATTTAACTTTTATTATGTATGCTCTTATGTACTTGTAATTGTTATTATTTTTCCTTTAATGACTGACGGTAATATTCATTAATTTGGAAGAAATATTCGATTACTATGATTGCTTATTAATGTTATATGTTTTGTAATTTAATTTAGTGCAGTATTTTTCATGTTTATTGTGTTATACAAACGTACATATAAATGTAAGGATCTATATACGTAACATATTATTTTGATATGGGAATGTTTATGTATAAATTCCTAATATGGTTTTATCGGTTTTTCCTCTGTATGATAAATATTTAAATACTCAATGAAGAAATGCTAATAAAGTTAAAATTATGGATTTTGCTCGATCGGGCGTAATGTTCAGATTTTGTTTCATTATAATCGACTCACTAGAAAATAATATACGTGAATTGATAATTTCAATACAAAATACAATTGCTTGAAAAAATCTACCTTTATAATAGGTATATATGTTACAGAATAAGTAATTAAAATTTTCCGCAGGCCCAAGTAATGGGCCTAGTTAGTTTTAAAAGAAAATAAACTGACGAAGGCATGGGCGTATTTAGTCTAAAGGAAAATAAACGAATTATTGATAAAAAAGAGTGAAAAATGAAATTAATTAAATATGGATAACTAACGATACATGGCGGTATTATTATCTTACAGGAGTTTCTGAATTTTTACGAGAAACTCAAGCATTTCGAACTTATCGACTTTCATAAGCAATATCAGTATATGGAATAAAAACATTAATAAAAAAAACAAAAAAATCTGCCTGTATATAAATCCGGACTGAAAAATCAGTTTCACTAATACAGTGGAGGTATACATATATGTACATATATATATATATATATATATATATATATATATATATATATATATGTATAAATAAGTTTTATTTAGGCTTACTCAGTCAGTTAATTTTCGTATCGTAACATTACATTTATGGCAATGAATATATGTACATATACTGTTACATTTCTTCTGTACTAATTTTCTTCGACATTATGCTCTTATCAAGTTATCGCCGACCTCTCTCTGAGATGTTATCAGTGTTTACTGACGCCAAGATAAACACAGTGTCAAACAATCATTTAAATGGATTTGTATACAATGTTTGACGTTGGCGTACCGGACGTGGAATATTTATCATATTCATTTTTTGTTCACATTTTAATAAAAGCATTTTATGTTTCGTCATTAGGTGATTTTACTCTTAATCGTTTTTCAAATATATTATTGCTGAGATAGGTAGAACATTCTAAAGCCTTATCACGCAGGTTGCTCCAATTTATTTTATTTAAAATGACACAAGTTATGTTTCATTTCGTGTGTTTGCTTAATAAATGAATTACGTTATCAAGTGGCATTGCAATCTGGTATTCAACTGTTGCACAAGGTAAATTATATAGTACACTGGAAAAATTAGAAAATATAATATACGCATATTGCGCTTGTGTTTGTATCACCTCACTCTGTTTCAAACCATGGCTTTGGTTTCTTATTACGTATTCCGAATTATTTTTTTAATTCCTAAAAAACATATTGTAAAATAAAAATTAAAACTAAAAGCCCATATGCATATTTCCTTTCTGAATGTTTAGTGACAGTAGACACGCAGCGTTAGATTTTAACGATATTTGGAAGAAACGGGACACGCCATATTTAATACTTTAATACAGGTAAATGGCAAAAAATTAAATGTGCTGATTATTAAATATTTTAAGTAAATATATATATATATATATACATATATATATATATATATATATATATATATATATATATATATATATAACGGTTTAAATTATAATCATTCTACAACATTTTATCGAGCTCAGTGCATTTAGTAACTAAATGTTATAAAACCACAAAAATATTGTTATTTTCTTTTTAATTAATTTATAAAATTTTAATTTTTTATTCTTCGCTTTTACGTAATTTCAAGTTTACTTCATCAGACAAAATAAAAAAAAAGATTTAAAGTGCTGAAAAAATACTTAATTTCGGCGTTATATCCGTTCAGTGATACACGGGTTGATTTGTTTTTTGAATTTTATTTAAGCTCCTAGTTTTTTAAATGCTTTCAGGCTTGTCTATCACCCTTGATTTATATAATCAAAAATAAATTTAAATGTGGAATTCTAAACAGGTATTGATTAAATATTAAAAGGGTAAAATTTGAATGAACAGGTAATTTTTTAAATAAATTTCCTACAATTTCGTTATTTTTAATCCAAGTTATTGGCCACAACAAAAAAAACTTATTTAAGAAGGGAAATTATTAGAAAACAGATTAAACTTGAAAATGTGTAACAAAAATTATTTTTATCTTAAAATTACCTTCGGATCCCTCAACTGGAACATAAACTAGGAAACTGAAAAATAGAAATGAATTTACATCTTCTGAACTGGTTGAGTAAGAAACGTACAGAAAAGATATCATCTATCATACTTAGTTTATCACATTGATTTGGTTTCACATAGTAATGGAATTATGAATAATTAGCAGTGGAAGTTACCGCCCAATTCCATTTTATCAAGAATATGTTCAAATCTTCATCTAATCTGCTAATCACTTTTAACACTTATCAGACATTGGTTATCTATTTATTAGTTTTGATCGTGCTTTTAATGAAGTGTGTGAAATTTTGAGTTTAATATTTATATGAAATGTCATTGTTACGTTAATTGGTTTTGATACTAATAATTTTTTTACTAATTTATGAATTATTAGAAATTAATTAAAACTAACTCATTAAAAATGATACATTAAATATGAGTAACTTATTCTTTATATTATACGTATAAAATGCATATAATATAAAGAATATATATTATAATACAGGTAACATAAATTTTACATATATTAGAAATGGTTTATAGTAGATACGTATACATTTACTTTACCAGTCTTAAGTCGTTAGGTCCATGAACAACAGCACACAGATTCCGAGTAAACATCGTATTCAAACTTGATATATGTATATTTCACAACACATGCATTCGCTAAACAGCTGAAGTAACAATGGATCCAACGTAGCGTGTTCCATACTTTTACAGCTGCCTCCATACGATAAAAATTATCAATCGCCGACTAAACTCGTGTTTGTTATGTAATTTTTATCGTATCACGTTTATTTTGAGACGAAGCATATTACTTCGAAGCGATAAGAATTTTATGATAAAATTATACATGATAAAATAAACCCGTTAAGTGCGAGCAATTTATGAATTGCAACAAGTTTATTTCAATAGATTTTTTAAGAGAAATTTTGATTTATTATATAAGCCTAAGCCTTAACTCTTTATGATGACCACATAAGTTTGAACAACAACAGTTTCACAAAAAATGGTTTGCCACTGCCGTCGTCTTAACAATTTGAGCAAGCAGTCCTTTATGGTGCAATGTACTAGTTACATAGTTTAGAGCTACTAGTACTAGTTACATTTTTTAGAGCTTTTAGAGTTGATTACATTTCTTTGCAAATTATCCTGAAAAAAAATACTTCCTTTATTTAATATAGATAACGTTTTACTTGGTAAACTTCATTTTATATAGATATTATGAATATTGCTATTTGTTGCGAGTTTAGGACATGATCTTAATATTTGTTTAAAATTATTTAATTAATGATCAATGGATAATCATTTCATTAGTTCAAATTTAACTAATTGCATAATTCTTAGGACATTTTCTTAAATATTTTCATTTGGATGATAATAATTCAATTAACACTTGTATATCACACAACCTGATAAAATATTTTACCTATATATTAGCCTAGTTTTATTTGCAATGAAAATAACTATAAGTACTGTAAGTCATAAATCGCAAGTTATTTAAAGTATTCGCTATCTAAAAACTCAATCGCATTTTAACAGCCAATAC
The DNA here is from genome assembly GCA_039881145.1 of Druceiella hillmani. Taxonomy (NCBI): domain Eukaryota; kingdom Metazoa; phylum Arthropoda; class Insecta; order Lepidoptera; family Hepialidae; genus Druceiella; species Druceiella hillmani. The sequence goes on from JAYKKI010000055.1 coordinate 1,501,290, forward strand.
AATAAAAAAGACGAGCATAGTGACCGGCACCAACATCTACCGCACACCTCTATTTGTATGAGTATCCTGTCTGGCTTATACGTAGTCGTTACTTCAGACATAAATAAAACGACCTGTACCGAGGCAGCATGACTAAAGTTCGGTAATTTCACAATTCATTACTCTAATATTGTTTTTTTTTATTGCACAAGTGATATATATATATATATATATATATATATATATATATATATATATATATACATATATATATATATATATATATATAAATATATACATATATGTGTATATATATATATATATATATATATATATATATATATATATATATATGTATATATATAAATGGTTATATTTTAGTAATTTCAAGAATAAAGACAGAAAAAAATTAAAGATTTTATTATTTTCTTAAAAACAATGAACGATTGGATTTTCATTTTATTTTTACTGTATAGTAGATGTACCATCGCCCTAAATTATTTCAGACTTTTCGGCTTGCAAACTTCAGAAATAAGGGAATGGTAATATTTTCCAAATTATTGGTCAGAAGTCAAAACTATGAGTCATGAATAGTTTTCGGATTCGTATCAGAATCGCTTTTAAAATTACATTCAACTTAAACTCATGCATTATTTTTAACTTTCAACCGTCAAATTATTTTGAAAATAAAATAAAGGTTAGATAATAAAGCAGACTGCTTTCACTATAAATAGACGCAGGCAGCAGTCACATAGAAAAACAGTTACACATACGAACAGGCGGACACTGAAGTCTAGCGATAAGGGTTTTGTGACATATTGAAGTATTGACACAAACGCATACACTGGCACACGGAAAATATATGAACACTTTTTTCCTTTTCATTATTTTGTAGACTATAGATGAAATGAAATTGATTTCAATCAAAACGTGCAGAACGTGTACCATAAAGGTTCCCGAGATTTAAAAAAATCTGCCAAATAGACTTAGAAAACATCTAAGCCCGATGTATTACCTTCGGTCTTTGTTGTTTACCAAGACATTCAAAGTCACAAGCTGATTAGACATCACGTTGAGTAGACGGTATTATCAAGGTTGAATATTTTAAAGAGGGAACTGCGATTGTGGGCTTATACTATGTGGAGAAGATAAGAAGCTTAATGGAACATTAACGAATGAAGATGAAATAGCGAGGAAAATTACTGCCAGAACTTTCCTTTCACCAAGGAAACCACATCATAATTTTGACAAAGTTGCAACGGCTTACATTCGGCAAGTAAGTGCTGCTGTTTGACCTTTTACCTTATTTTCTAGAACGGCCACTTAGCGACTACTATATCTTTTCTCAGCCAAAGGAAAATCACCTAAGAAAAAAATGTAAAAGAATAGTGAGTGCAAAGAAAGGGTTTTTTCAAAGATATTCAACGTTTAGAAAAAGGAGGGACTTTTTTACTTAGCTACCATCATTTATTTGGGCTACCATCCCTCATCTTTATAGTGCCCATTAGTAAGTTTAGCTTCTTAAATAGTAAAATGTCAGAATGGTTTTCTGATTTAATCGTATACTTAATAATCTTCCATACTTTTGTTCTTACTTACTGTAATTATTTTGTCAACTTTTAGTTATACTTTAATTATATCCAATTAACTGAACCGTCCAGACATTCTTTCGTGATGCACTTTAGTCGAAAATTTATACTTAAAAATTTTCCACTCAATACTTCTAGTTCTTTCATTTGAAATTTATTCAGTTTGTAGAAAGTTATGATTAAATTTTGTAGACTCTCGTGCAGGTAGGTCTCAGAAGTTGATATTAAATTATTACACTACTGGAAATTTAAAAGGCGATGATCATAGTGCACAGTGTAAAAGTGGAAGCTCAATATAAAGTTCGTATTCTAACGGCAGAAGGAAACACACTGCCGACGTTTTTCTCACAAGTGGTATTCCTTGTTACGAAGTCATCGACGGTTACCTGCCATACGTGTGTCGTCGCAGGCCTTTTAATGGTGCACGAAACACATGTCGCCTGACGGCAAATTAATGTTTTATTGTAATAGTCCTGCCTTGAACATGCAAAATAATTTCACCCTTCTCTTCTGAAGAGTTCTGGGTTTGATCCATTGCTATCGAAATTAAGTGTTTGATATGTTACGTTGGAGATAATAAGGTTGTTACTATTTATTAGAAATAATAATCGCTGCTAGTTATTTAGTCTAGGTATTTCATTTGTGAGGTTCCTACACAATAAAAGTTCTCAAAAGAATGGAAATAATTTTACTCGGCTACAGCAAAGCGATTCATATATATATATATATATATATATATATATATATATATATATATATATATATATATGTGTGTGTGTGTGTGTGTGTGTGTGTGCGTGTGAACAGTAACTTCCACCATTAATTATGGAAAAAGATCAATCTGGTGCCGCTTACATTCACAATTTTCCAGGAACCATTACCAAGTTATCTTTGTATATATCGAGGGAACATATGTTCTGGTAGGTGGTCCCCATTCACGTAACTTTCTTACCCAGGTTTCTTTCCAGGTTCTGCGCGCTAGACCTGCTTGTTGCTACTTTGAATAATTACAGTCACTTCAAATTACCATAGTTATATTTTTCAAAATACTTCAAAACTCTATATTAAAACTGCCCAGCGAACAAAAAATTCATAGTAGAACATATTAAACTGATAAATTTGTCTAACGTGCCTCATTAAAATGCTTCATTTTTTGAGTTCCTTAACTGAAGTATGCGAACAAAATCCTTTTGTTGCGTCAAAGTTATTTCCTCATCTACCCGTCCATCCAACTATCTGAACGTGAAGGACTTATAACTTTTAAGCAATTTATGATAGGGACTTGAAACTCACATTTATTTTGAAATAAATTTAGATAATAGTTTGGAACTTTTTGCAAAGACATGTGAAGCATCACTGACTAGAGCTCTTTGTTTATAACATAAAGCTGATTGTTTGTTTTTATAATAAAAAACGCTTTGATTCTCTATCAAATTTATCATTTTAGGATGCATTTTGTTAAGAGATTTGTTCTGAAAATATCATTATATAAGAAGCAGTAATTAATCTGTATTATATCCATATCCTTTATTTAAGTAAAAAAAATAGAAGTTTGTTCCTTTTAGTTTCTTTTTATTTTACTGTACAAAAGTGATGCAACCAAAATATGTGAATGTGCTACGTAATATATTTACATGAGAAAAATAAAGTCAAAATTGGTAATAGTGAAATGGAAATATTGTACAGCAAGGGCCCTTAATTGTATATATGTACCTAAATGTATACAGAACTCTCAAAGTGTAAGTTTCACTCGGATTTAACAGGATTGTTTTTTCTTTTTCTTTATTCTTTCTAGGTTTCTCGGTCACGCCATGATAGTATACTACATGTGGTCACGTTTCAATAATGCGTCAAAGTATGCGTCATGAACATCTACAAAAGCATCTTTACTTTCATTTCAATGGAATCCGGAAATTTAGTGGAAGATGGAAATATTACTTCATTATCACTTCCCGAAGAAATTAAACGATTTCACTGTATCCTAAAATATTTTTTTGTTCATAATGTAAAAAATAGTGAGATGACTATCAGGTGTTTACATCTTGGGGTTTTGCGTCCCTTGCTTATTTTTGCCCCATAATTTGTTTTGTCCACAACCCTTTTTTTAATTTTTCTGCTAATTGACACCAAAACATCTTATGGAATGACATGTCCATATATTTATTGATAGATAGATAGAATATACGGCTTGGTCTCCTTCGCACTTCTCTCCCTATTCCTCTGGGCTATCAAAACAAACCAAATGTCACCACATTTGATAAATTCACAAGAAGAAATTCTTTTGAGAACTTTTAATGTGTAGGAGTAACCTCACAAGCTACCAGTTTTACATAAAACAAAATACCTAAGCTAATTAAATCGCCGCTATTATTATTTCTAATTTTTCTAACCGTTGAAATAGCAACAACTTTTTTTATTTTCAACATCACATATCAAACGCCTAATTTCGATGATAATGGGAACAAACCAAAAACTCTTCAGAAGAGAAGGGTGAAAACACATTGTGTGTTCAAGGCAGGATTGCAATAAACATTAATTAATATGAAGTAAATAAAAATCAATTGTAAATCGAGTTAATCTACATTTATTTATTTTGAACCATGTTTTCTTTTATGTACACTGCTAGACTTTGGTCTCCTATAAATAATGTGGCTAGAAAAGTCCGGATTCACTCATGCGGTACATGTGTCCAAACCATCTTAGAGGCCATCGTTGTGTTTAATGCCCATTGGTCGGTTGATTCTGATAGCGCGCTCAGGTGGTGTCATCGGTGGTATGGTCGCGGAATTGAAACTTTCAGGATCTGCTGGAGATATTGACTTTGAAATACTGCTACAGAACTGCTATAGAATATTATGGTAAAAGAATTTATGGCTATATTAACCATAACTTATTTATCATTGTTAATATTTATTGTTTATATACAGGTAACAGTAGAATTTACTGGACATTTTAAATGCTTCATTTAATTAGATCCGTTTGCAAAATAAGTTTGAAGATGAAATTTTTGACAATTGCTTACATATTATATTTCAATGAAAAAATGCATGATGGAAATGAGAACTCTGTTCAAAGTACTCATTTTAACCAACATTAATTCATCTATTTTGATAGAGTAAATAATTTGTCCCTTCTGGCATAGAATCGTGCATAATTTTAAATACGATTTTTGATTTTGTGTCAGAGAATTAATATGCGCAATTGTCAAGAGCGCTAATATATTAAGATTGATTGACGTGCGTATGTAGAAAGGATAAATTAATTGTGAAAAAACCGTAATATAAATCAATGTTTTCGATAGTTCTGGACCATCGAATACTATACTCAGAATTCGCAATTTATTTTAATACGTCTGTCCATTTGCCCCGTATCTGTTTTCTTGTAAAATCTCTATAAGATAATCCATGAGCCCGTTTATCTGCATGTCACAATCATCTCTTTAAAAAATCATTTGCATTTGACTTGTATAGAAGCAAAAGTGGCAATCTCACTTTTAGACTTTTTTTGAAAGTTCAAAACAAATCTTTATAAAGTGAGAACATATTTCAGTGTATATTGCTGTATGTTAGCAAAAGTAATGCTGTTAAAAAACCAATTTATAAATCATATTCATTCAATACCTTTTGAAAACAGACTAGTTCTTAGAATGTAAAATATAGACAACCGACTTTAAAATCAATAAACGCAAATAGCCGCTTTTGATCCCAGGATAGCCATTTTTTACAGCAAGTCATGAAAAAATAGTCATTTTTGCTTCTAAATAGTGAGGTAGTAAATCAGGGTTGCACATAAAGAAAAAATATTAAAAAAATGAATGTCATTAGTTACTTTATTAACATTTGTTAAGATATTCTTTTGATCATTCGTATTGAGACCGGTTTCATCAAACAAAATTTTAAAAGTTTTGCGTTTTGGCTTTCTTGTCCTTTTGAGCATTTTTGTATGTAATTTCAATATACCAGACATCGTTACTTTAGAGCGAATGAATGCCGGTGGATTGTGATTACATACACCGAGTAGGGAGAACTTTCAATAAGTAACAAAAAATAAACGTGATACCTTATTCCAAAATTTAAACTTTAAATGCAACACACCTAAATATAATAACATAGTAAATATATTTTTTTGGGTTTTATTGTAATAGAATTCATAAAAAATTCGAATTGTCTCCAACATTATTACTCTTATTACAATTAAACATACATTAACACCACTAAATCCGACAACTCGGAAAATACATTATCTAAGTGACGCATGATCACCAAGATTATAACTATTAATATATTTTATGGATATGTTTTATGTCTTAATATTTCCATCTAGTTTAGCACCGTAATACTTTGATCTAAAAAGTTATAATATTAAAAGTTTAAATCCTCCTGACAGATATACCTGTTCCTCTAGCCAATATTGCTTTCCGCTTTATTGGTTTCCTTTTACGTTTTCTTGAAAAACTATTTTTTTCACAGTGAGGTAAATATCCACAAACAAATAGAACAACAAAACTTTAATAAAGTCATTAAACTTGCTACTGATTAAACGTAATTATTTAATATTATGGATAATTGCGACACTTTAAATGTGGCGTTACTTATCTTATTGTGAATAATTCACTGTTTAACTTAACTCATATCAAAAATATAGTAGATAATCGGCGCGCCACGGACTTATGACTGACATCTCCGTTAGCGTGTGTCCAGTCGTATGCTCTATCAGTTTCTCCGTTAACGTTTTTAAATGGCAACGTTTGGATCGGTAAAAGTCGGTCAGGTCAGCCATAGTCACTTCAATTTTAGAATAATTGAAGTCAAAAATATGAAGATTTGTATTCTCACCCTTAGATAGAGAAAATAATATCTATTTCAGCGTTCGTCGAAAGTCAAAAAAAAGGAAATTAAACAAAATGCAGTCATGGTAGCTTTTTTCCGGGCAAACCGCATAAACAGCCGATAAAAATACCAGCGACATTTTTTTGAAATATCCTTTCATAAAATATAGAATTTTTAAAGTTATAGAAGCGGAAGTCTAACGAGTAACGAAACTCTGACGAGTTAAAATTAAGAGAAAATATTCGGATACAATCGTAGTTTTCATCACTTATTTTAGTCTTTCATTAATTTCTATAAATATTATGTTATGATGCATCTTAGTAATTGAATTAGATTTTTTAGTACTAGCTTTCGTAAAGATTTAAGTAAATTTGTCTCTAATGTCAGATATAATATTGCCTTTATCTTACCATATAGAATTTTGTATCCATTTTAAAATTTTACTAACCTGAGAGCATATTTTGTTTAATTTAATGCTTACCCGTGTAGTCAATTTGTTAGGATGCCTGAATGTTTTTCAGTGATCCTTTTAATTCAGTAAATACTTAAAAGTATTTTAAACGGTTAACTATATTAACACATTACTGTAGCAATTTCAATATTGATAACTAGGAGTGTATTAGTTCATACCGCGAAATCATTGACGAGGGTAAAAATTTTATTACATTTGAATTGTTTTTGGAAAGAAAGAAGGAAGGAAATGGGTCTTGAAATATTCGTATATAAGGATACACAATAAAACTTATTCGATTTGTAACTCCATAATTTTATATGCTATCGTAATGAACGTCATCAAAATTTTAAATATAAAATAACGTTTTATTTCAATATTTCGACAGCCAGCCAGAGTAAAAAATATTTTAATTTTGTTTTATGAGTTATGTCAGTGTAACTTTAATCGTACCACACAAGTAGATCGTATTTACTTAATTTGTTTTATAACCTACCGAAAAGAATAGAATATCATAGTAATGAGATTGCAATGAGAAATATAGTTATGGTCTGCATTTTACAACATGTATAAATTTTTCTAACTACTTTAAAAAATCGGAAGATTCGCAAAGGCAACCGTGCCGCAGATTTCAAGTTAGAAATACATCGCTTAGGCAACCAATTAAGTTTTTTTTAACATAATTTTATTTTTAATTAAACTATTTTTATTATTTTTATTAGAAACATTGAGGAAAATATTGGATTGACGGAATTAATTTTGTATTAGTCAGTTTGTTTTGTTAACTCAAGAAAAACAAACGCAATTGGGTGAATTAATAGTGAAATCATGTTTCAGAAATTAAAAATAAAGAGTTTTATTATAAATATAACATTCATAATATACAAGACCAACTGCATCGTATATTTGAGGAGCATTTCTTTTCTGTCTTTTTTCAATTTTCCCATAAAAGGGAAAGAACGAAAACTTTAATTAACTTCCTAGGAAAATTTCATAAATGTCGTATCATTACAGCTATTTCTGTCTGAAAGGTCTATTTAAAATTCCATCCCAAAGTTTTTTGTGGGAGGTTGTCTTCATGTGTGCGCATATCGTGTCTTCAGAGACGAAAAATATTTCTGAGCTTAAAGCTGGGTTTGTCTGGGTAAAAATTAGTTGACGGGAGACTGTGTAATATTATTATTCTTTCTCTTTTGTTTAATGTGTTTTTTCTAGCATTTCATTAGATTTTAATTTCAAGATTGTTCGTCTTAAATGCCCATGGCTTGAAATTGCGCATTGAAAGTTTCCTTCTTACATTTAGTTTGTGCCACCGTATTTGTAAATATTCATTAATTGAAAATATTTGCTTTCAAATAAGAGAGAGAATTTTATACTCTGACACGAAAAATTCTGCATAAAGTTCTCAGTAATAGGGATTTTTATAACCTTAACTTTTATACAACTAAGATATAAAAAAATAAATAAAAATTCACCCAATATTATGACCTTGCTTGCGACATGTTTTTAATATAATTAATATCAAAATTAAGTTTATTGATATCAATACACAACTCTACTAAAAACGGTATCTGCGTACGAGTTTTAAATAATAATCCAAGTATATTCTTACAATAACCAACTGTATAGTTATAGTAAATACCTTTAAACTATTCTACTTTAGATTAACTTGTAGCATTGTAACAAGTATTGGTAACTGAGGTTTTTTATTTGATAAATTCATAAAACGCCTTTCATCGACATTTAGCATCTCTGTTTAGCAATCTAGATCCTTTCAAAAACACCAAGTTTTCCAGTGTTATATCATTTACAACTAACATTGAGTAAGTTCCATCCACAAGGAAATACATCTCCATATGAGCTTCGCTCGTCTTATAAAAGAAAATTGTCTAATGAAAATTTAGAGCTGCTGTTTATATACGGCGTGCGTAGAGCTGCTAGCAGAGATACGGCGTGACTCCATTATAGACGCTTCATTAACTCACGGGTACGAAAACCGTCGCAAATTTTAGCAAAATATTATGAATGCCGACTTCATTCGTCATCATTTACATACGTAGAGCAAAATTAAGGTTAAAATTTTGTTTCATTGGTAAGATTATATAAATACGTTACTGTAGCGGTATTATAACGAAACTGTCATCTCTATATCACAGTGTAAATTGGTAGACTTGAAGATGTTTTAAAAATGTATGTTACCATGCGCCACATCAATTTCGGAAAATATCATGTGTTGTAAAAATTTTTATAGTAATATCACACTAGTATTAAAAATATTAATCCGGGGTTTGGGTTTTAAATGTTATTTATAGAAGAAAAACTTATTATCATTAGTTTAAGGTATATTATAGTTTAAAGTCAGTCAAACAAATCTAGTCAGTAACTGAAACCTTTTGCTGTACTTTTCCATTGTTTTTATACTAATATCGAATTGACGTGAATCACTGTAAATATCACAATTAAGGGATTTAATATAGGTAGTCGTGTACATTAGAAGACAATATTTCCAGAAGCCTAACGATGCCTAACATACCTAGAGAAAAATTACGATATATTGTAAAGAGAAAACTGTATTATTTTTAATATTTTTCTTATACTATTACGGGTTTTGGATGAAAACCCGGGCATATACACTCTACATAAAAAAATCTTGTTCAGTGCTTCATCTTAACTCTTTTTCATTTCAATAAAACTCTTAGATTTGTATCACTTTAAACATCAGTTTTTGCTTACAGGCTTTGCTGAAAATAATGGCAATGTTTTCTAATTACCTTTTAATTACTCTCATAGTGATGTTATTCTGCCGCTTTTGGGCATGGCAATAATTGCCTAAAGAAAACAAACAAATATATAGCGGATGGTTTCACTTAGTTTCAATATGGGGTGGAAAGTTATTTCGTATGCGTCTATAACAGAACTTAATCAGCTTTTTAAATTGAATAAATATGCATATAGTATATAGAGAAGTTCATTTAAAATAGACAATTAGTCTTAATTACTTAAAATTTCCTATATAACTTTTTCATTTGTTTTTAAGTGATTTCTACATTAACATTCAAATAGTTTTCCCGGTTTGTCATCCATTTTTTATAGTATATGTCTCCAAAAACCCCATGTTACTGACGTAAAAAAATGCAAAATTGAAAGGAAATTATAGCAGCTACATAATCTCTCTAGTTTACTAGTAATTGTCGAACAACTAATTAAATGTAGTTTTGTTTGTAAGTGTAGGCTCTATATAAGTAACTAAAATCAATTGCTAAAATAGATATGCACTCTAAAATAAAGATTTATTATATCTGTAGTAGACATACTAGACAAATGTATTATGTTATACATTAATGTTGGAAAAATGAACATTTATAATACTTTTGTATATTTATGAGTCAATAAATATGTACAAAACCCCTGTTCATAGATCTGATGATTATACAAACGTGCTGCGCCGACTGAATTTATCTTTCTTTTATATGCAAATATATTCTTATCTATTAGCAATATTATATCCTTTTTCCTTGACCTTTCAAATTATCTTTTTTTCACTTGTTACGATTTTGTCAATCTTCCGTACATAATTTCCCGTCTGCATCCCCCTAATAGCTTCTCGAGTAAAGCTTTCGATCTCAATTAACTCCATTTGACTGATTCGGCGTCGTTCCGACGCGCATTTATTTTTTATTTCTTTTATTCCGATAATGATTATTCTGTTAACAACCCATCGAGGTTTAATTTTGTTTTCCTACTGCAATAAATGATTCATTCCTAGTCCGTTTGCAATTTTCAGAGTGCCGCATCTCCAAAAAAACCCTTATAGGATTATTTCTTCGGAACGCGTAGTGGCACCGACTTGGAATTAATATCAAATACTTAGGTCTACGGATACGGATTTTATAATACTTGTTTCATAAATTTTCATAAGTTACATCTCTGCGCCCGGTAATACGCTCGCTTACTTGATTTTTTGAAAATAATGTAATAAATAAAATTCTATACAAAAGTTATTGACACGACAGTGATTAATATGGTCGCAAAGTATCGAGACTGATTGTGCATATTTTATTTAAATATTGTTTTTTTTTATTTCACTGATAAAACAAATTTGTTTGTTTAAGAGCTTAATGTTGACACATTTTGCTCTTAATAGCTTATTAACTGAAAACCTTTTTTTTTCATTAAATATTATTTATATCAAAATAATATAGGGTCAGTTTTAAAGAAATAATAAAAGATTAGTATTAACGTATAATCGTCAAAATAACAAAACCTCTTCCTATTATTTCCTTGAAAATTAACCTGGTATGTTCTACAATTCGATGGATACGGGATGGTCATTTATAGATTACCTACATGATAAATTAACGATAAGTAAAGAGTAAAAAAGCACCTGCTTTATTAAAAATTAAGTTTCTTTAAGTTTTATTCGTATTACAGATATTATTTTTGATAAATTAATATTCCAAGGCAGTTATACTTTCGGGTACAAAAATTAAGATATTCTCTCATAAGGATCTCTCAGGATTTGTCGAAATCATTTAAATATCAGGAATACCATTGTGAAACAAAAATCAATTATTTATAATCATGTACGAGTCCCCGCTATTGAAACCGTAGGACCAAAACTTCCTAGTAAAGGCACACTTGACGAGAGCGTAAGAATGGAAACGTATTATTATTTACTCACATTAAGTTGAAAACTGTTGAAAAGGGTATATCGTAAAATAAAGTCTACTTCTCTCTGAAGCAGCTCACAATCGTTACCTATACTTATTCCCTGAAATAATTCCAAATCTTTTCCGAAAACTGATACTTAGTCATACTGATCACTAATGGCAGATTGTTTGTTATTGAGAGAAATAAAAAGGATTCCTATTTACTACCCTCATTCACGCTAAATTCTTAATGTGGAATTCTGACCAAAAACTTTTATGCTAGTAAAATATTTTCAAAATCAAATGTGGCTGACGAATACCTGAAACAATCATATCTCCATTAATTATGTAAGAAGAATATTAGTGGGTACTTCGAAAGTTTCTTAAAAAAATTAAGGTGGATATGGCCTCCATTTGCGGTTATTTTCACATCTTAATAGACACGACGTGTATGATAAATAATTGATCAATATTAATCTGTCGGGTCTATATATAATAGGGTGTTTTTCTCTCAGATCTATCCGGTATCTGTTGTTCATATTAATAAACTTGTCATGTACAAGTATAACTCGCACGACAGTTTCTTACATACTTATGCGCATATTAACTTTTCCGAGTTTAATAGTATTTCTATAAATACCAATATTTATAAAATTTCTTACCATGCTAATCAATATATTTATACTGTTATTTAAATGTATTGCTTAATATATATTTCACAGATATAATGAAAATACATTTTAAAACATGAAGTTATTTTTGTCATAAGTTGGTCTACTATTACCCGTAAATTAGATAATAATTTAAAGGTGATAATTTTCCTGTAGTTGTAATAATTTTTCTTTTAATTTCGTCATATATACTACTATTGTGAATACGTTTCATATATTCAAAAATATTGGTTAAATGGAGATGGCGGTGGAGACACGTAACTGTAATAATAATGACCATTTTAAGGCTTAATATTATATAAATAGGTCCCTGTATCGATAAAAATGTTTGTGACTTGCCCCACTTATTTTTGAAAGACCTTTGTAACAATATTCCTACACAATTGGGTATATGATTAAAAAAAGCATCTCCACTTTAAATGTAAGGGTCTTCAATATTATTCTTTTAAAGATTTTTATAAATATCCATAATCCAACTCATCCCAACATAACCCAACCCAATACAACCTAATCCAATGTACCCCAAACCAATCCAATATAAACCAAACCAATCCAATATAACTCATCCCGATATAATTAAACCCAGCTCAACACAAATTTTTATATCAAAATTATATTGGGTCAGTATCACAGGAGTAAAAAAAGAATTAATAATTAATAATCGAAGTAACAAAACCTCTTCATATTATTTTCCTGGAAGTTACCTAACCCAGCCCAATACAATCTAATCCAATGTAACCCAATCCAACCTGATTTAACACAAGCCAACCCACACAACTCAACCCGACATGTGAATAAAAAAAGAACCTCCACTTTAAATGTTCTCAGTATTATTCAATCTTCAATATTATTCTTTTGAAATTTTTATTATTTAGTATGAGGGGTTATAAGTATTTATAACTCTACCATATTTCAGCACTATAATATTCTCTAATAATGTACATACAGACAAACAGACAGACTGACTTGATGCAACTCTAAGGGTTTTGTAGTTAAGCCACGGAAGCGAAAAATGGTCAAAAGTGTTTTGTGATTTAAGTCAATATGTCACCAATAAGGATAAAATTAAATAACGTTAAAAAAATAAGAGCAGTGTGACTTTAACTTTATTTTTTTTCCAGCCTTACATTTAACAAAATTGTTAGTGTCCGAACAACAACTTAGGCAATAAAAAATTTATTTTTTTTCATTTGTGTTTCCCTTTTTGTTAAAACCTTGCATTTAATTTTAAAATATAATTGTTCTTGCATTATATATGTAAGCAATAATTTCCATTGAATATTGTATTCGTAATTTAAAACATTTTCTATTCCGGTTTATTGATCTATAATTATTCTCTTTATTAGAGACGGTATAAAACAATTTAAGATGACATTGGTAGAACAGGCCTGTTGCTGTCTGCAATTTAGACCAATTAGAATGCATAACAAATTTTATTAATGTTAAAGATATGTTAAATTTCATGTATTTCAATTTAATTTTTTTTATATTTATTTGAGAATGAAAAAATTACAAAAATATGTTATTAAAATTTAGAATCTTCTTATTGAAAAATCAGATATCGAAGGAGAATAGCTTACTTATGAAAGAATCTTTATTTTTCCATATTCGATTTTACATTAAACCGCGGTAAATTTTAATTGCTTACAAAAACAAAATCCGCACAAGGTTACTCACATGTTTGTATATCTGCTGTCAGTTTTTCTCGTAAATATTAGGTGGCATTCTCCGTGTTTTTGTTTTTAAAGTGGTCAATAAAAGTTTTGATTGAAAAATAAGACACGAAAATTATTATTGGTAATATTCGTCAGTTGAAACGAGAATATTCGAAGGTGATTTTGTTTCATAGGTCAATCTATTTCTTAATGTCATTTCTCACTTAAACGAAAATTAGCCATTTCTGAGTCTCTAGAAACATCGATCTAAAATTATAGAAACTGTGATGTTATGAAAGATGGACATTGCAAAATATTTATAGAAACATTTTAGGCAAATGAAGTCGTCAAAATTTTAATTAAATCCAAAGTATGATATCTCTTAATTGAAAAAGTCAGTTGCAATTCTAAGGATGTTATCGGAAAAACGCAGAAAACCCAAGTTACATATTTGTCCTCATTCCGATAAATCCGAAACTGTGAAACCTAAAATTATGAAAAAAAGCAGTGTCTTGCTATGAACAATTAAAATTGCATACGTACTTAGTTGTGTACGGAACCCTCGTTGTGCGATTTGGGCTGGTAATCAACATGTCTTTATGGTGAAGAATTTATTTTACTTTAATTGTTAATAAGTTAAAATATGATTGAATTCTGCTGTTATCACAAATATTTCTGTTCTCACCTCCATGTTCCTAACCGATTTAAAAACCAATAAAACATTTCATTACGTCTACCACGTTACGATGAAAAGGAAGTTCAAGTATCGGCATGTGAAACTGCACTATTACAGGCCTGAAAGTGATAATATAAGAAACGTATTAATTGACTGCGTGTGTGAATAAATAATGGAGTTTGAAATTGTGTGATAATTATTTTGATATATTTCATGGACTCGTAACTGTTACACAATATTAGGTTCGTGCATCTTTTTTGGAATGTTAAATACACAAGAATTTATTTGAAAAAAATGCTCAATTTTCATAAGCCGACTTGCTCATTTCCTTAATAAATAGAAATTGTTTTGGATTTATACATATTTTGTCAAAGAGAAAAAAAAAATTTACTTTTCCGTTCTTCGCCATCATTCCTTGACTATTATAAGGCTTAAAAAATTATTTCTAGCCTTTACTCGTAAACCTTTCAAAAGGAATTTATTTTTAAAATATTACATTTTGTTGCTATAATTATAAATTTAATATTTTCAATTTCAGTATTCCTTAGCAAATATTTTACTCGAAAAATATTTGCTAAGGTATACATGAGGCATGGAAAAGTCGTAAAGTAATTAGATATTTATAAAATTATTCGAAAGGATATCGCTAGCAATATCTAAAAGCTATTATTATAATATCTAAACAACCAGTCTATTGCCATCATTACAATGAAACTTTACATTTTGGATCTATGAAATTTGATAATTCGTATTGGTTAGTCATATCCATTTCAATGTAGCGTAAAAATGATTTAACATTCAGACAATTCGATAGTTTTCTACTAATAAAAGACGTATTTCAGAGATTTCCTCTAATTGTACAGAAACTTTAAAAAAAATAATTCATCCACATAATTTGGCCGTACTGACTGTGATCCATGAAAAAAAGGTATATAATGTTTTTCCATTTTTCTAATTATTTTATGAACGAAGTTATTACAACCAACAATCTACAAGGCTCTGTTCAATTTTAAATAAATATAGTTTTTAGAGTGAAAAAACCTTCAACTATATTACCTGGTGTTATTTGTGAAAGAATCTATGAACGCTGTATGAGCTAACAAAGTAATTTAAAGTTCTCTGGACTGAGAAGATTAAAGTTATTACGATTTGTAATAGACAAATCGTAATAAAAAATATTTTCTTTCTTACTTTCGTTCATATACGTACTACTTTCTACAATAATTTTTTAACGTTTTAGGACCCTCATAGTCGCCCTATTATTCTATAACCTTTTTAGTATAAATTTAGGTTGTCTAGATTTGTGATGGTCAGACAAAACTCTTCGCCGAAATTCCATAATTTGGTCTCTGATTAGATGTAAAAAAATCTTTCCTACCTCATTCTCAATTTTAATTGCCATTAGGTCGACTTGAAATAGCTTTTCACTATTCTTGCTAATGTATATATACAAGTCCAGTAAATGTGTTAGTAGCTGACTATCTTTCTTGTATTCTTTGGATTATCCCTTGTAATTTTAGTAAAACACAAAGAAGGATGCGTTAATAAAAAATTGTCACATTTAGTCTAATTAATTTAAAAATTGCCTTTTTATACAATTTATGAAGAATCAATTTAAAAGCTATTTGATATTATGATCCATAGTTTCTCTGCTAAAAAACTATGTTCTCTTAATATAAATATTCTACACACGTAATATAGATAGATACGAAGTTAAATGATGTCGAGAAGGTGGTTGAAAATTTTATGGATACAGAATTTCCTTTAGTTAAAGTAATACTTTGATTAATCTTATATTACGTATGAATCAGTTAAAAGAGCAAATTATAAATATTTCAAAAGTACCTTTTTAATTGTAAAATAATTTTAAAGATATTGTTAGAAAGGTGCGTTCCGCTTTTCATAGTTTGTCTTTCCGCATATATAATAGAAATTATCAAGTAAAAAATAATTACACATTTTAAAGGGGTATAAATAAAATACTCGATTTTTTTTTAATTTCAAATATCGTGTGGCTTATCAGTTAAAAAAATACGCTATGAGAAAAAATAACTGTAATTAAACTCTTATTAAAATATTTGCTCAAGCTGTGTTAAATTTGTCGTGTGTTTCGTGGAATTATTCGGTGGAGAAAGTATCATGGGTCATCTATTTCCATTACGCCAATCAAATATAATGCTCTTATTCTTTCCATATCCAGCCGGTGTAGCAACAGTCAGAGAAAGTAGAATATTTAATACTTTGACGCATACGTCCCATAAAAATTGGTCCTACAAAAGAGTCCCTGATCCGAGGATTACAACTGAATAAGCGCTAGCAAACACGTGTGACATTTAGCCGGGACACATGCTTTAGACGTATGTAGTTAATTGGTGGAAAATTGGCTAACAACTTTATGCCTTGAAATTTGGTAGTCATCAGTCGTCCACACATCGCCTACAAAACTCATTCGTCTGCGTTACGCATTATGAGGGCAGAAGTATTTTCCAAGGCGAAAATATTTGAGGATATGATATAAATTCAACGTTAGTTCAGTATTTTGTTTAAATATTAAATTTACTATTTCGTGAAAACACTCCATACATTTTCCGACATAATACAGATTTACCACTTTCTGTATTCAATACGCACATTTTTAGAAATGTACACATAATTATTCGATATTTTTTTGGATTAAATAGTAAATTCAAACATATGCAATTTTAAGGCGCTTTTACTTCTATAAAATCAAGAAATATAGATCGGCGGCGGTGCTTAATCACCCTAATACCAAGAACGTATATACATCAAAAATATATTGCGAATCCTCTAAAATACTCCCATTATACGAACTGAAGCATTATCCGATGGCGTTTGTTACCGGTTTAGCCGTATGATGAGCGGTAAATGTGATACAATTTTTATGGCAATATTAGCAGTAAATTAAGATAGAAAATTACAACGTTTATTACGTAGTATATAAAATTTAAAAGATGTGTTAAGATGCTTAATGGTTTTAACAACTGATCTGAGTAGGTTTCTTTGTAAATTTGACTTCAAGGCTTATATTATTTCTACCTTTATCTCACTACATGACACTATTTAGTATGTGGAAGAAATCACGGTTAATATTGGGAGACAACAGAAAACAAAATAAATTTCTTCGCCAGTACGTGTAACAAGGAATTCAATTAGTGAAGCTGTTATTTCATTTAGTTTTGTTAACAATTAAACTAAGTTCGACAACATGTTTATCTACTATCTTTTATTAAACTATGTAAATAGGAAATATACATTTGATTCGGTTTCGATGATATTTAATTTTGTGGAAGTATGTACGTGAGCCTTGTATATTTACTATATAGGTAAGAATATATTTTACTAATTTTCATAGAAATTGTAAACTAAGGTCCTTAAGATTGATATGCATATATAAATGTTTTATAAGTTTTAAAATACAATATAATTACACAGAATAATGAGAAAGTTTTCAATCCCATTATTTTATTATTTCATTGACGTATATCTTCATATGGCACTCATAAATTGATTGCAATTAACGCGGGAGTATTAGAAAGCCCCATTACTGACTTAGGACATAACGTGCTAGTGAGTTATAGTGTGAATGCAAGAAAGTCGTTACACTTTACCGATCCTGCGTCAGTGGCATTGAGTTTAGCTCAGGAGATTGAATACATAGTACTTTCAGTATAAATTAGGTATTCCAGGTGCTTATATAAGATACTTATCAAAATATACCTGATTATCAAGATAACAAAAATCGTTCAGTTTTGATAAGTTTGCGGCATAATTTTTTTTAAAGTAAACATTTTTAAAAATATCCTTGTAATCTATTCAAATAGTTCTTTTTAGATTCTTGAGTAAAAAATAGCCCTGGCCCTACCTCGCCTAACCATTGGCCCCCACTTTCTATATAACCTCTCCAAATTAAATCATTCCAAATTTTAAATAAAATATACGGCCTTCTCAAGCATGAGGATTCATATGCGTGAATGGCGGGATAATCAATCAGTAATAAAAACAGGGCTCAGTTCGGATGCTTTATGTGCAGAATTCGAGAAATACCTACACCTTGGTGACATCTTATTTTTTAGTTATTTTACGGACATTTACTTTTGATATTTATATTTAAAGTAAATTTTAGAAAGTAAATTCTATTGTATTCAAGAACATTATTTATCCTATATGATGATAGATATGTTAGAAATAATTTCTCCGGGAAAACGCAAAAAGCCTAAATTGAACAAGTAACGTGTACGTTCATAATCTTATCTGATATGAGTTGGATTTTCAATGTTAATGGTGTATTTAATACACATGTTAATTTTAAATTGTCACTAACTTGTATTAATTTATTTGTAAATAGAAAGCAAATGTAATTTTGCAGGTTACTAATCTCTAATGGAAAAACAAAATCATTCAAAATAATTTTACTTATATTTTATTTGTAGTTTTGGTTAACATTTGAAAGGGCTAATTTAAAGGTCGAAATAGTCATAATTTTATTGAACGTCTTCTAAAATATACTGAAAAATATTCCTTCCTCCTGTCTTATTTCTGAAACTACTGAACCGAAAAATTATGAAAAAGAAACAAAATTTTGAAGTCAAAGTTCGCAGGAAAACTATAAACATGTTTCTAGAAATATTCGTAATAGTGTCTATGTCACTGCTGTTTCTTGGAATATTCGTAATAGTGTATATGTCACTGCTGCTTTAATTTACTAAGTATTATTAAATATTTATAACGCTAGAAAATCTATATAAGTGACGACTTCCGATAAAGTAATTTCACTTTAAAATATATGCGGATCTCTCCATGCGGGAGTCTGACTTACACTTGACCTTTTTTTTAATACTCTTTATTAAATGTACAGTCTATTATCATCTTGAATAGAAATAACACGAATAAAACGAATTCTCTTTATTACGTATTTAAAACTATGTTTTCATTAATACTGACACGTAACACTTCGACAATATTAATTAAATTAAGCAATAAATTTATTATTCAGCAATTTACAGCATAAAGTTAATTAACTCATAAAGACGTAATTTAATTTTTGCCAACTAATTAATTAATCTTATCGCCCAAACGGACGAGAAGCAGTAACTAAATAAATGCGAAACTTCTTAAGGAATGTCAATAACAGTGCGAGGTCATATCCATACAACGTTGATGGTACTCGTTATGTTTTCGTAATGAAATAATTTTGCATGGAGAATATTTACAGACTCCTTGGGAACAATAGCTGGGTTCGTTAAACGGACGTAAAACAATCGAAATAAGGGAAAACAGTCAGTATTAGTTAATTTATGCAAGAAAAATTTGTCGAAAACATGATCTACATACCACTTATACCGAAAGGAGGTAGAATATAAACTAAACCAAGCTTTTTGTGGACTTTATATTACATAATCTAAAGCTTTCTGTGCCAAATTCAATCGCAACCTGTAAACATACCCAGCACATGTGGCACTTTTTTTGGTACTTTGGTCGGATTTATAGTTCCGCAGACACGATTCTGACCAAAATCACAGTCGTTCATTATTTAGAAATTGCTCCATAAATTCAGTCACTCTCGTTTCATCTGCGATGTGTACTTTTTTGTATGAAAATTAAACGTTACCCAAGTTTTATTAGTATTTTAGATTTCCCTTGTTTGCAACAAAAGCATTACATATAACGTATATGTAATGCTTTTTCTTGAGTTATAATTTTAATACTATAGGTATACGTATAATCATTTCTTACTGTTTTATAACTTCTACATTTTTACTGTTTTATAACTTCTACATCAGTTTCAATATTTAATAAGTTTGAGTAAAAGAGTAAATATAGGTCGACATTAGGATTTAATTCCAATTCCATTAGCTGATATTGAAAGTTTTGCAAATTAGCTTAAGCAGACAAGATTTTAACTTTTACGGATTTGAAGTGAAGGGATGATCTCGAATGTAGATTTTGAAAGATTTGTATCACAAAAGTATTTAATGTTTGCAGACTATAAATAAACAACCTGAAACACTTTTTAATATCTGCATTGACTTTCATTCTTTTACTTTGATTTCGACGGACCGTTTAATTTTATCGAGGAATAGTAATTTTTCTTCGATTTGAATAAATTTATTTTCCTTCGCCATTAAAGTACAATTTTCATAAGTATAAAGTAAAATATGACATTCTTATCAAAATTATTTTAAATAGTATGTGTCAGTATGTACTGCCACGAAATTTGGCTACATCGACGAATCGCGTCACTGTCTTTTTATTCATCCACTTAGCATATTTATAAGTTATTGCAAATTGTTGTCAACGTCATTAAATTATTTATATAATTGCTTCTTTTATTTAATTTATATCTTCTTAGAATTCTTTATAATTTTGGCTCGTCTATAACCTCAATTGTCTCATTTGAAACTCCATGGCTTTACGGTTATGTTCCTACGGTAATAACATCGTCACGTTTTGATATCAGGTCACTGAGTCTAATGTCACGCGTAGTTCGTTGTAACGTCTTTTTAATTATAAAGCTTTTTTTTAAAGGAATTTTTAAATGAAGAAGACGTTTAATTTCCTCTATATTCTATTTTATCATGACATTGAATGTTCTTTGTACATCAGATTACTTATATCTCACTGTCAATAAATTAGTGACAAACAATTTGAAAGTTGTTAGTTTCATTCTGAACCATGTGGCTGTTTATTAACAGTAGAGAAATTATTAATTTCAACTGAAATCATTACAGGTTTTTAAATTGTATTGTCGACAAATTTAAATTAGTAAATGAATTTAAAGTTAAGTCAGTCCCTTAAAAGTAAAAACAGTCGATAACCATGGAAGTTTAGAAAGTCAATCGATTTTGTCACCTGACAATGCTGTAATGTTTTTTTTTATGTTATTTAATATTTATTTTTTCAATTATTTCTTTGATATCCTCGAAAATGACTCAAATATTTTCATTCATTGTTTGCTTCTATTTAATGTTACATACATATTTCTAAAATAGTCATTAAAAGCATTTGATATTTGTAACGAAGCATTCTTGGGGTAACTTTTTGAATTGAACATAGTATTTAACTAACTAACAATTTTAAGTTGAAAACCCGATTTTTAATAAGAATATTGTCGAAAAGCCCAAAGCCAAGTTCTAGTTAATGTTGTATGCTTTAAAGCATTTTTTTAAAAAGAGTGACCTGTTTTTTAACACATATTATACGTTTTTTAAAGGTATTCGTCAAGATTTTTAATTGAATATCCATCGTGATGGCCAACTGGAATTTAATTTTTTTCACTTAAACAAAATCACAATAAACTATATATATATATATATATATATATATATATATATATATATATATATATATATATATATATATATATATATATACATATATGTATATATATATATATATAGATATATATATGTATATATATATATATATAGATATATATATGTATATATATATATATATACATATAAATATATTTATATATATATATATATATATATATATGTATATATAACTACGGATAAATGGCATTTCAATTTAACTTAAAACAAATATTAATAATTTTATTCACCATGTAGGTGTCGCCTATTTCTTTCGTAGGAGAAAAATGTTGGTGAAAATTATAAAATATTATAAAACTATGAAAACTATCCAAAAACTATATTTAGAATTACTGATTTAGTTTTGCTGCAAATTTTAGGTAAACTTCTGGTAACGCTGTTTCTTTTATAATTATTACCTAAGTAATTTTGAAGATGAAGAAGACATATTTCTAAGGCTATTTTTAACAATATCCTTAAAGCCATCTTACGAAAAGTTCCGAATAAAATTTTTGTAACTTGCTTTTACAAATGAACTACACGACACACAGATAAAAAAATATTATAATTCATTTTTCTCAAAAAAATTTTCTTTAAAAATATTTATTATATATAAATTTATTAAAATAACGCAGCTAAAAGTTTTGGCCATTTAAATCACTTTGATTATCGTGACAACTATTTAGGATGCAGTCTGAAGTTTGTGGAATATCATCTATGATTATAAAGATAGTCATCTATGAATATTTATTTTATTGATATCTTCTTTCACTATCTGTTAGAAATATTACATTATGACCTTTTGACCATTTTAGCTCTTTCATAATACCAATGTACAATACGTTACCAACCAGTTGCAATTAACCTTCAAGTCATATCTTTGAAAGTTTCCCTTCATCTTTAACCGCCTTAACATGATCTCAGAACGAAAAATTTTCAAATAATAGTATTTGTTACTCAGTATACAAAAATATTAATATTATATTAATATGATCAGAATTTTAGAAAGCGGATCGCTGTAAGATTTTAAGTAATATTAGGCTACAATGACATTACAGCCAGTAATGGATTTGTATAAATCCAAAATTTTCGTATCTTAGTATCATAATTTAACTTAAGATAGTGGTTTCTACATCATATATTACAAAGTTAACAACTCATTTTTTTCTAGCATCTTCAATACACAATATGGCAACATTGTTAATAAGAAATGTACGTAAAAACAGAGGTCAATTCGACATTCTCGTGAAAATCAGTTAATGATTATGACATTGGGGAGTTCATACGGAGAGCCTGTATGACTGGCAATGTTTGTTTTTATATAAAAGTGTAAAAACTGATGAAAATGATGGCCGTAATTTAATTATATTTTGTCATTAAGTGGATACCGTTTACTGTGATTTACTTGAAGATCTTGTGAAGGTAACTTAGAGTACTGCGTCATCACCACAGGTAATTTTTTGCAGGTTTGAATACTTACTTGTGTATTACAACGATATTTATTACTATTTTAGTTAATATTACTCATTAATTAGATATTACCGTTCATTATATTTCTGACTCGTGAATTCAGGCTTATTTGAGCTTTACGGGCCATTGTCACTGATACCATTGTTACTCCAGATTGTCGATTTCAATGTTGTCAGGATATTTGTTACGAGTTTCTTATGACTAAATAAGTTTCAATAAGTTAAAAATAATATTATTTTCAACGTTTCATATGAAATTACATAAATTTACCATAACAAATACCAGGAAAGACGGCTCCAATATCATTAGTCGGGCCTATTATATAGCAATTCTTGGAAGAGGTAATCACAGGCTAATATGCCTGGTCAAAAACTACCATTTAATATATAGTGTTATATTAGTATATAAGTAGTTATCGCTTAGAATATGACGTTATATATTCGATTTTTATTTTATTCAGTCGATTTTTTAAAATGTAATGTACATATATAATTTGTAACACTTTATATATATATGACTTTAAATCTCAGATAAAATTCCGTGCCCATATAGTTTATGCGATAGTTATAGTATAGTATAAAAAACAATTATAAATTGTACGCTGAAAGATATTTAAAACGAAATAATTTTAGAGAAAACCCTCCGCATAATTTGGTTTTGACATTTTGATAAATATCCGGTCACTGAAAAGTTGCCGACCGGTGTACCTGACACATATTCTCATTCATTAAGCATTGCCCACAAACTTTTTTAATTTTGAATAAAAATTCTACTGCTTTCATCATATTAAAAACTTAATCTCGGGTTAGATGTTTTACTGAAAATATTGGTAATATTTTCTATTTAATTTGCATATACCTTTGCAGTCCGCTTTTGGTTATGACAATATAATTGAATGGGTAAAATCGAACAAAAAAGATATTTTTTTTATTTGTTTTCAATATCGAGAGTTATATCTCTATTAAAAAATTATTGAATGTGTGTGCTATTAACTTTACCAATTGAATCATTTGTATGTATAATGACTATTTAGAAAAAATACATCGAAATTAACATACAAACATAAATTAGTATCATCTGTTAAGAATTGTCTGTTTAGTAACTCTCTTTTTAAAAAAAAAAAAGAGGTGGAACCACTTTTTATTTCAATCGAAATTCTAGAATGGGTGTGATTTATCACATTGTTCTATTTAGGATAAATGAAGGAAATGAGTTTATTTTAAAAAAAATATAACATAAAATGATTTCTTTCTTTTAATGTGTAGTTATTATTCATTCAAATACATTTTGTGTACCAACTTGATAGAAAATATCAAGGGACTATATGAAAATTCTCAACAGTTTCTGATAAAAATTATGTTAAGTTGGCTTTCATTGAAATCATTTATATTTTTTACAGAAATATCTGGATCAATAATAAGACACTCTAATACAGTCCATAATGTATAAATGTACGTATGTGTGTGTGTGTGTGTGTGTGTGTGCATGTATGTATGTGTGTGTGTGTGCATGTATGTATATGTATATATATATATATATATATATATATATATATATATATATATATATATATGCACATGTGTTATTAAATTGGTATAACAAGCTGGCTTCGATGAGTTCATGAATTTCGGAGTTTATTAATTCAACTTTTAAATGTATTTATAATTCCGAAAATTATCAAATATCATTTTATTATCGGAAAATAAATCGAATTTGAAAAATAAAGATAATATGGTTGGAACTATTTGAGGAAAATATACTTAGTTAAATATTTCCTTATTGCATCGAAAATTGTTTAGAATCTGCAATAGTTGTAAAAGTTTCCTATAATTAAATATTAATCTGAAGTGTCCATTTGAGTATTAAGGGCACATTTACATATCGAGAAAAAAATTAAAAAGTTAAAAAGCAATTATAATATCAAATAATTTAAAACCATTAATCTCATTATATTGTATAGGATACCTGATTTTGAGCGTCATATCGCTATATCGTGACTAATAATCGATCAGCTAAAATTCAGTTTGCAAATAACAGATTGTAAAGTTATGATATTTTAATAAGTATAAATTAAAAACCTCTGTAATAATCTATATATGAATATGTAAACTAAAAAAATAGAGCACTAGAAGAACTCTTGAGGAAGTATGGAATTTATTTCAAATAACTTACATATGTTAAAGTTAAGGTACGTTCAATAATGTAATACATACTATTTATGTTAGTTTAAATTTCGACAATGCAAGACATTTTACAAGTGCACATTGCAGACAAAAACATGTCACATACTGACTTAACTTTATTTCAAAATCTTAATAATAAATAACTCTTGCTACTTCATAATATGCGTTTATTTTAGTGCTCGAATTCTAAATGATGACTTATCATTACGGCATATTACTAAGTAAACTACGTGAAATGCCGAAATACTTAAAAGTTAGAAAGATGAGGGAAACGAGCGAAAGCGTCTAGCATTTGCCGTAGTATGTAAGCTGTAACAATTCATATTATCTTCCCAGATATACAGACAAGTAGACACTTAGACAAATCAACATTTTCAAACACTTTGCATAGCTCACCATGACATAATGCTCGATTTGCGTAACCTACCCAATATTAGTGCGAATATTATTTGTAGTGAGGTTAATTATATCCGGCGGTAGCTCGAAAAACAGAAACTGTTTCTTGATATGCGAATAGTGTAAATGCAAAAATATTACGACCTCACTTGCACTTTAGATATTTGAGATATTTTACGTAAAATATAGTGATTCTATAAAAATACTTATTATATTGTGGGACATATACCTAAGAAATGATCGGATATGTAAAATGCATCATTACGTAAAAATAAACAGGTTTAACTCGATATATATTACGTGTTATATACGTGATGATTATTTATTAACTCCTGACATGGAAAGTTAGTTCTGTGTTCTCTGAGCTATGTGGATCTCTCATATTCGAAATATATCCTATTACTTCTATCCCGTAATGTCCACGCAACATTCAGTTTTATCTAAATAATTACGATTAATTTAATTCCTTGAACTTACTGGCAATGTTTTCGTCGTTGATTATATTTATGTTGACTAATGTTTTTGCATTTACAAAATGAACGTGAAGTCATATAGGCTCCTACCAACTACTCTCGCTTGAAAGAATTATCTCACGAACAATCGCTTTCGATGACTGCTATAAGCAAATGACGTAGATAGGCGCGTGCACAGGTATATAGGTGCATGTCTATTGTGAATCTTTTTTGTGCGTTTAATTTGTAAGTAGGGCCTATCTGGCATTACTTACAAATTTGATAGTAACAACTCAAATTTAATAACTGCAGATTTTTTCTCTATATTTTGTATATAGTCCTCAGAACTCAATAAAAAAAAGTTGTCAAGGACGAGTGGAACTCCACTACAAGGGTTCCGTTTATATTTAGCCATTAACATATATGTAATGGCACATAGTATTCTTATTGAAATATTCACAAAATTTTCATTTTGTAAAAACGAAAATACATTGCCTACTATATCTTCCACAGGGACATTATTGGATTTATTCGTATACCTATGCTGAAAGATCTTCCTTTTTGTCACATTTCATATGTCTAGGTCAACGAAAAGTACCCTATGGGTTTTGATTTATTAGCGAGTGTCAAAATATGCAGCATAAATGGCCGTGGTTTGTGATTGCGTTGACTTAGAAGCTTGATTTTTTACATCCCCTAAGAATCGTAGATCTAAGTAATAGATATCAATTTCAACCTGATATCTCCACGCATTCCTGAGAAAAAGAACCTTGACAGACAGACAGACAGATAGACGGCCGGACTACGATGAAATCTTGTAGAAGTTTTTCTTTTTTTCCTCTTGAGGTACGGAACACTAAAAAATAACGACGGGCTTTTTTACATGAAAATATAAACTCTTGATTACAATTTAAATAGACTAATCTTAACAAGGAACACTCTGTTTACACTCGTAAATTCGCGTGATGCATTCAATAAAAACTAAATCGTCCCTTAATACGTACTGGGGAGAAAACATTCAGCGTCTCCGTTGGTAGTGATGCACTTTTAAGGGTCCCCCGTCCATCATAAACACTATAACATAATTTTGTATTTTAGGAGTCCTTCTAGGAGTACGGATTCACAGCAATTTTCCACAAATTTTTCAACCACAAAATAAAAGTATTAATTTAATGTAAAAACACAAATATTTGAAACACTGCAACGTTGAATTATTACAGCAGTTTTGATGTCATAATTATCAAATTGGAGCAAATCATTATTAGCTGTGGTGTAATAATTTTACAAAACATTAGGTGTTAATCTTTAAATAGATTGTACGTGGATACAAATAAAATAAAAAAAGATGCTTGTTTATTATTTAAATAAAAATTAATTAAATTATAAGGTTAAGGACAAAACTATTTTTTTAATGTAATTAAGACTCCATTTGGGTAAAGGCATCCTTTATCTTCTTCTAGTGCTCGCGGTCAGTTGCGAGGGTCGTCCAATTCTTTGTTCTTACTGCTTTGTTTCTATCTCGTACTCCCAGTCGTGTATGGTCTACTTCGTCTTCTTTTCTCTTTAGTTTATTGATCTGCCTTGTGTTTTTTTTAATCCATAGCTCTTTGTGTCAATTTGGCTTTGTGTTCGAGCAACGTGACCTGCTCATAGCCATTCATGCAGTATTCTAGCGTCTTACCCCGCCTTACTGCCGAGAAAATACTTCCGTATTCTCTTATATTTTCATATCTTATCTTATCTATACGTTTCACTCTGAGAATACTCCTCGACATTTTTTCCTCTCGAAATAAAGGAAGACGTAATTAAATTCTGCGAGAATCAGAAATATAATTTACCCAATATTAAATTCTTGTTGACAGGGGACATACTAAGTACAGGAAAAACTATTTTTAAACTACGTGTATAGTTGAAGACTATGTGTATAACGATATCCACGTTTGTAAGGCTTATTCCTAAGTAGCAAAAACATTTTTTTACATTAAAAGAAGCACTGAAAAATGAGCAGAAAAATATAGGGAGAACATTTATTATTCCCAAAACTGCAAAACATGAAATAATGTAAAAATCACAGGGTTTTTATAGAATTACCCGAAAGATGAAGAAAAGCTCAAGGAACAATTCAAGACTTCCTCATTTTTGAAATATTCTCGTATATCCCACCTATTCAATTAAATTAGGTATAATTAAATATTTATTGCGCTAGAAAATCCATATATTAGTGACGATTTCGATAAATAATTTCCTTTCAGACTAGGTACGAAGCCTAGTTACTAGATAGCTTAACGAGATTATTAATGATTTTCTTTTATATACATTATATTCCCATCTTGAATGACCAGCTTTGTAATAAAAATATAATGAATACAACGTGTCTCCAAATTAGGTACTTTTTAAAAACATATCTGCGTCTTTACAGACACGCCATATTGCAAAAATATAAATTTAATTAAAAATTAAACTTCTTTTTCGGAAATCTACATGGTAATTCATAAAGTTAATTCACGCCGTAACGTCGCCAATTTATTATTTGGTAACTAATTAATTAGCCTTATCGTCAAAGCGAACAACAAACAGTAATTAAAAAAGTGCGAAACTCTTTAGGGAATGTGAATTTCAGTGCAAAGTCATATTGAACGTCCATCCTTGACCATACTCGTAATATCACACTTTCGTTAATTAAATATTTTAGTATAGAGAAGATTTACAGATTCATTTGGAATAGAAACAAGATCGGTTAAACTGACATAAGAGATCACATGAATATATAAATAAAAATAAATTAGGAAGCATTTAGTCGAATCAAAGAAACATGCCCGTATGTTAGTTATTTTATTCATTAAACCTTTATCGGATATATGGCCTACTTGGCACTAGTAAAACAATAAATGGAATGAATACTCCACAAATCTTAAATGTAGCTTTTATATTATATTATCTAAGGCGCTCTAGATTACAATTGATCGCCACCTAGAAATAATTATTAAATTTCTTCTGCACGTGCGACATTTCTTTGTCCCTTTCTTGGAATATACCGTGTTGTAGAAAATTGAGTGCCAAGATTTGTTTTTGGCCGAAGCGAGTTTGGAGAAGGCTAGCCATCTAAGGCGTATGCGTTTGTCTACTTCGTTGATCTGGTTCTTTTTACCCATTTTTACGCGCTGGAGTACAGTACCTTCCACATTTATAGTGGCCGAGCTATAGGTTTCTGATGTCATAATTGTTGTTTTATCCAGATTCATTTCGAGCCCAACTGACATCGAGGTTTTATGCAGTTCCTGAATCGTAATCTGATGTTCATTTGGATTATTAGCAAATAGAACTATATCGTCCACAAACTTCAAGTTACTTAAACGAGTACCTGAAATCATAAGGTCTTTATTTTTCCAATACACTTGTTTAAAGAAGTCTTCTACGATGAAGGTAAAATGTTTTGGTGATATTGTGTCTCTTTGTATAATTATGGGTTTTATTATATTAATTATGGGTTATATAATGGTGACAAAGATACTCTGAGTAGCATGCTTATAGATATTTACAATCAGATTCTTGTATCTTCAATCTATACTCGCATTTCTAAGAGATCTTTCCACTACCTATATTCCCACATTGTCGAATGCTTTTTTGTAGTGGACATATGTCCACCATAGCTAGCCACAGCAGGAATTTGTATTTTGTAGCTTTTTCAATAAGCACCCATATAGTCAGGATATGGTCTAGTATACTGAAAACTTGTATGAAACGTGCTTACTCTTTTGGTTGGTAGAAGTCTAATTTGGCAGTCGATCTATTTGTTAACCTTGGACAATAGTTTTTACACTTCCGAGAGAAGACTTATTGGTCTTTAGTTATTTAGATCGCTTTTACATCTTTTCTTTTATAGCAAGATTGCTATAGCTGTTTTTCAGTCCTGTGGTATAATTTCACCTAAGATTAAACATTTGTTGAACAGTTTTACCAAAAGTATCTAACAATGCGCCACTTCCCTGTATCAGCATTTCAGACAGGATTTCATCTCCTTACTACTACCTCTTTTGAATTTACGCAATACCAGTCTGATTTCATTAAATATTATACCGGTTATTTTCACTGATCTTATGTTTGTAATTTTTTGTATGTAAGTATACACACACACACACACATAAATATACATACATATATATATATATATATATATATATATATATATATATATATATATATATATATATAATTTAATTAGTTTTAAGGCTATTTCTAAAACCTTTTTTGACAATAAATTATTTCATTAAAATGTTTGCTTTTATTCAACAAAACACATATTTTTCAAGTGGTTATTCAGAGCCCTTTCGTTTGCGTAAGGGACATTGATGGAGTACAAAATCGTTTCTCAATTTTCTCTGGATTTATTACGTAATACTAACTGAGAATTTGCATTTAAAACCCCATTATCAATTCGGAAATTTCGAAAAACCCAAATCCAAGTTAATGGTAATGTTGCCTGGTGTGATTTTAAACATTTTTTAAATTATGTGACCTATTTAGTTAAACAATATATTATATATTTTTGAAAAGTCATCATGAAGATCTTTAATTTTTTACCTATCTTATTGGTCGTTTCCAATTCTTATTTTTTCCTTTATGACAAAATGGCGAATCTTAGACGCAATACTCTAATACATTTACATATAGACTTGTATAAACATTACTGGTTTACAGGATTTCTGCTAAATTATTAATATTATTTTTCAACAGACAAATACACTGCCCCTTTACTTTTTATAGACATCAAGTTATGGTGAATATCTGGAAAACGATAAAATTTAATAGTTATAGCTATAGTTACTGTTTTTTTTAATAATTTAAGCCATTTTGGAAATGAGGAATATTTTTACAATTCCGGGATAGAAAAGTCATATTTTGTCAATATTTTCATAAATATCCTTAGACCTATTTAACAAAAGTTCCAAATAAAATAATGTAACCTTTTAAATCTTTCAAGTTGTCCCTAAATTATTTAAAAAAAATGTTGTGTAATTCATCTTTCTCTATACAATTTTTAAATAAATATTTTAAGTATTTATTATTGAAGTATACAGAAGGTAAAATATTAAATTAATTTGTCAAATTTTGAGCATCTACATCAAACTGTTTCTAAGAAAGAGTGAAGCGACCAATGGACAGACAGACGGACGCGCGAGTGACCTTGTGAGAATTCCACTTTTTATCTTTGAGGTACAAAACCCTAAAAATTCACATTAAGTGTGTTGCTATTCAAAACACCTTAACGGTAGATAGTGGATTGAACATTAATATAAAGGATAGTCACTCAACATGTTTCCTTAATAAATATCTTCCTTTCACATGATGTCAGATATGTTATAACTTTTCGATCATATCAGCGCTTTCTCAGTATCAATATATAATACGTTACACAAGTTTGTGGCCAGTTGGCAGAATCCGTTGCCAAGGTCTTGCGATTAACCTTCAGTTGGTATTTTATTGTATATAAATTATTTTATTGTGGATAAATACAAATGGTTTTTTTTTATATAAAATTGAAATAATGAAAAGAGTTATATTTTATTTCAACCAATATTTCATACCTACAGAAATATTTCATACATTGGCACACTGAAGTAGTGGTAATTTTACAATGTGTTGATCATAAATAAGTACTAGGTATTCATATATTTTTACGTTAAAATGTCTTTGAAATCGATGATGAGAATTTTAAATCAATGACGAGTCGAACAGGTGCGTGAGACCAACGCGCCTAAATGAGTAACAATTTCTATTGAAGTCATTTCAGACATAAGTACTTCGACTGAAAATAGATGTAACAACGCCAACTTAATGTCCTTTTAAAGACAAAGGAATACAATCTATACCAGTATGTGCGGTGCAAAATGCATGGGTAAATACATATTTCTAGCAGCCGAACTACGTGAAATGTGCTCGGGCAAAGTGAGCTCGTGAGTGTTGACAGATGATTTGATATTTGCAAGTGATGACCAAATAATTTCAAAGCCATATCTTCGCTACTTCTCATGCTACTACCCTTTATTCAATTAATGGAGATTGCCAACGAATTAAATGTAAATTTTATTTAATTTGAATATACTATTCACAATTGATGTTTACAAGAAAAATTGCAGCAGTTTTCGACACTGAACTTCTTTTTTGAAGATTTTAATTCTCATTATTGTTGCCAGAGGC
The DNA here is from genome assembly GCA_039881145.1 of Druceiella hillmani. Classification (NCBI taxonomy): domain Eukaryota; kingdom Metazoa; phylum Arthropoda; class Insecta; order Lepidoptera; family Hepialidae; genus Druceiella; species Druceiella hillmani. The sequence continues at coordinate 1,533,822 of JAYKKI010000055.1, forward strand.
TCTCTCCACATTGCAAGTAGGATATTAACTCCATTATTTTTATTCTTTGACATACAAAGTTCAATATTTTCTCACTCTGAATTGTGTTATATTCTATGTTTTTTCAGTGTTCTGGCATACATAACTTTATTACCAGCAGATAGAAGCCTTTGCCAAGTTCCTCATCTTTTTACATACACATATAATTTTGAAATTCATTCCTAATTTTAGTTTCTGTCACTTCATCTGAGAAAATGAGGTTTCTCAGTGAATACCATTCACGACTGTCAATAATACCAAAAGTATGGGAATTAATGATCATAAATAGAAAATATTTTAATAGATAATATCAAAACTTATGAAGGCATTATAATTTTTCTTCCGAAAATACCGAATAAGGTTCCCGGATACCAAGAAGCGGTGACTGCTTTCGAAAAAGTCGTGGAAGGGAGGTCCGAGAATAAACTTTTTCGTAGATATATGAAAATGCACTAGAAAAATTGTTGCATATATAATCGGTATAATATAATCGGTTGGCCGTAAGTGGTAAAATATTTTTTACATTTTTGAAATCTTCTTCCAAATTTGATCAATATCATCTCATTGGAAATGGAGATTCCTTTATAAAAACTATTGTTTTTTTTACACTTTTCATTCCACTTATAATATACAGAGTAGTTTTTACAATGACTTGAATACTAGGTCAAACTTTCAGTTGCATATTCAGATTTACGCAGAGAACGCTTTTCTTGTAGATAACTATATGTTAGTTTTTTGTATTGCGACAGACCACACAAATTATTTTTATTAACGTCCGGGATAAAACAAACAATATTGCATAGAGAGAAGTAAGTAGGTTAAAATTCACTCACTCTTTCTTTGGGGCATGCAAGACTACCGTCATGTTCCACGACATTTTCTGGGTCTTGACTGACGACAGCAGTCACCGCTTCTTGGCGTCCGGGAATCATTTCCCGTATTTTTGTTAATTAATATAAAATGGAAGGTTAATTTAATGAAGAAAAAATTATAAAACAAATAACTTAATTATTAATGTACAAAGCGGGTGCCCCGCTAATATGTACATTCGTACACACACGCGCGCGCAATTTTTCACTTTTTCCTAAAGCTTTTGCCTGCCCGAGAGGCATATAAGAAATTGGATTTGGAAAGAAATAGTTGAAAGTTATTTCCATTACGTAAAACAAAATTAAATGGGAAACCATTACGAATACGAATTTTTGGTTTGAAAGAAAGAACCTTCAAAACATTTCCAAAAAAATAATGAATAAACTCTTAATCAACAATCGACATTCCAACAATTATCATGAAATAATTGTTAATGGGTTCCATGTAGACGTGTAAGATTATTTTTTGTTTGCATTTCAAAATTAAAATGGTAATATTGATTAGTCGTATCATCGCAATGTTAAAGTGTAAATAATTAAAAGCAAGTATTGTGCGAAGAGCATGAAAAAGTTATCAAACCTTAGAACTGTCCTATATCCTATGTCGTATACCCTGCCAAATTATTTAATAAGATATTTCACAATAATGGAATAAAATAGTGGCAATTCCGGTATTTGAAGCAAATATATTATTAAAGATTTCATTTTATTTATGAAGGTACGTACAAGATATAGATACTCGTATCAAAAATAATCGGACTCGTAAAAGTCAACTTTTAATTAAACAATTAATTTCGGGAAATATTCATTTTACTAGCACAAAAATAATTTAAGGAATTCTTAAATCAACTAAATTTAAAAATTATCACTTTGGTATATTAGACAATATTCTGTCCGTATATTATAAAGAAAGGGTATGTATTCATTGTTTGACGGCGAAACAGGCGCCAAATTATCACAGTCGTCAATTTTGTCGCCGCAAGTATCAGATGGGAGCGCATTTTAGTAATTTATGGCCACGAAGATGGAGCGAAAATTTTGTAGAAAAATAACAATATGCACTTTTTTTGAGATAAATTGTTTATGGGAATATTAATTCTATAAACAATACAAAAATGCGAATCTAGGTCGCGGCATATAGTCTGTATACGCGGCATGTAGTATGTAGTAGTCTATGTACTGTGTTATATATATATGTATGTATGTATATATATAATTATGAAAAATAGCGAATAATAGATAGTGACAGAGTGAGTTTCCATTCAATTATTATAGTTGATTAAATTAAAAAAAAAATTTTATATCAAGTTAAAAATTGGTCCTTTCCAATATTTTCGAAACTTTCAATATTATTATTAATCTCATGTCGATTAAGGTTTCAAAGACAAAGCCAATGTTCAAATAAATATCTATACTGATAATTTTATATGTCCAACCATTTATAAAGGTCTTTCAGCTCCTAAGTAGAATAAGATAACGATTTATGTTTTAAACACGTCAAATATAATTCTTTTACCCAAAATAGAAAATATTATTTATAACTATGAAATTAAATTTCAAAGAGGATAATTTTCTTTTTTCCTAAGTACGTGGGATATCGTTAATCACAGTGAAGTAGAGTTCTTTAAACAGAGTACAAATATGTTATTACATATTTTTTAATTGGAAGCAGCATGCAGGAAACTGCCAAAAATGCCATCTTCAGACCTACTTTCTTACCCGATCTATATTAATAAAACACATGAAATGTCTCTATATTAATAAAACACCGATCTATATTAATAAAACACATGGAATGAGCAATTCTACGTATGTCTTTTCTATAAACAATGCATATTGAGATTACATACAAATAATAAGTACGAAATAACACAAACATGATTTTTTTTCACTATCCTTATAGTAGTCCTTCAAACGCAATGTCTCCAGCAGTCCCTGAAGTCGTACCACGATCGTATTACTAATGACATCACACAATCTTGCTGTCAAAGTCAACCAGCCATCGAGCATCAAATTCAATAACATTGTCTATGTCAGTATGGACACGTGTACCCTTTGGGTGAATCTACATTTTTTAACCAGTTTCTTTGATGAATGCAAAAATCCATGAGTTCACCAAAAAAGACCTGGTTCAAAAGTAATCTAAGTATGTCTAAGAAAGGAATAATTTGATTTACAATTGTTTTTTGTTTACTTCATAATTTAGTATAATGTAGTGTACTATACCTTATTCCCGTATCTTAAAATTTTAATTTTTCACTGAAAAAAAAATGTTCCTCTTCTGTATCCAAACCTAAGTGACGGAAAAAAAACACGTCTGCAATACACCGACAGTGCGAGAGTCACTCATATTTTGCCAATTTATTTTTGTATATGATGACAAATTAATAAATAGAGGTTTACCTCGTACAGTTATTGGTCGTTAATTAAAAGAATTGATTTTTGCATTGGAACAATTCCTGTCGAAAGAAGTTCCTGATCCTGATGGCTTACCTCTGGACGTAATCAAAGGATGTTTCGATATATTTTTTCAAACCACTTATATTTATAATAAATTTCTTTTAGTTCTCAAATGTTCCATATAAATGGAGGAATTCCCGGGTGACTCCTATTTTAAAATCTGGGGCTAGGTCCGTCGTAAAAATTTAAAGACCTCTAGCAGTGTTACCTTTATTTGCTAAATTATTGGAAGTTGTTCTTTATCGCCGTCTTTATTTTCAAATTCAATTTCAGCTGACGATATGCCAGAGTAAATTCTACTAAAAATATTTCATCGTAACTAATCTCATTAATTTTGTGGATTATGTGACTAGAAAATTAGATCTCTTTTGTCAAGAAGATGTAGCTTATTTTGAATTTAGAAAGACGTTTAACCGATACATCGACATTCTGATAGTAAAACTGTTGTCTAATAGTAAAATTCTGATAGCAAAAATATCTCCTGTTGCAGTAAAAATCCTTATTCAGCGCGTAAATAATAAATTTAGTATGGAAATATTGTATGTTGGCCTTATGTATCTCAATCTAATTTCAGCCAAGGTAATAATTCAGGTTCACTTTTTTTTCGTTATAATAATGGGATTGCCTTCAGTTAATAGTAATGCTCATTGCTTTCCATTTAGCGATAATTTAAAACTCTTCTTAAATATCAAAAATCTACATTTTAATTGTAAACAAATGTTTAATTTGTGTTTAATGTATTTATGCACTAAACAAAGAACCAATATAAAATAAATAAACTTCATTAAATTTTAAATGAATTTTAAGAGTTTTTTTTTAGATATACGTGGCTCTCCTAACCACGTTCATTTCCTTATATTAAATTCTAGCAATATTTTCATTCATTATAAGAAATATTTCATCTGCAAATATATTAAGAGCTTTTTCAAATTCCTCTAACTCATCCAACAATAAGTTCAGTTGTGTACATCCAAATTGTATATAAATTAATACTTCTTTTCGCGTCTAATACTATACACCGGAGATTTAAAATTGATTTTTATTAACATTAAATTATAATGTAAGTAAAAAATATTTTAAGTTAAAAATATATTCATCTGTTATATCAAAATGTAAATGACTGTGAGTAAGATATGCCGATAGCGCGAGCCCGACTCACATTTAACACATTTACCTCTTTTTATTATAACAAATTAATAAATCACAATTAAATTTATTAGCAAAGATCTTTGCTAATATCCCACCTGAAGATGTTGTAATACAACGAAACCTCGGTCGCGGTAAAAAAATTAAAGTAATTATAAATAATACTACATCACGTATTTTCATTTAATTGTGAATAATGAATTTCTACAAAATCAAAGCCAAAAAATAAATAAATGGTAATTTATATTTTACCGTCATTGATAAGGAAAAGAATTTATTAATTTCGATTTGTATTTATTGTTATTTTTTCACGGCACTCAAGCGCAAGGCAGACGTATTTGTAAACTAGGAAACAAATAACAAGCAAAGAAAATCTGTCAGATGATTTCGTCCCTTTGATGAATAAGTTCGTTTTGATGCTACTTTTGGTGCGGCGCTTTCAAAAACTTTCAATAGGCAATCTTTCCGATTCATTTGATATGTCATTTCTGAGTTGCGAGGTGTAAAACCATCTCGAGTCGATTAAGGCCCTTTTCATTTTTGCGAGTCAATTTCATTATATTTATCCGTTTTGTTCATTTCGTGTTCTCGTTTTAAACTATAGATTTTGCTGGATATGATTTATTATCGGGTTATATATTGTAAGTTTTTGTAATTTTGACGATAAATGTTTTTTGCAATATTTCGATTTTTGAATTGATTTTAAAAGTCTAGTTACAGTGTAGGTTGAAATTAACATTGTGGTGAATCATTACAGCCGCGTGCGATACGTGAAGTTGTAACTGCCTCAATAATTGCGGTCTACAAAGAACAAATATCAAGTAAGCGGCTGCCGACGTTTCCGATGAAATGAATGATAATAATAATAAATAATAAATATGTCTACAAGAAAGGAAAATTCCGGACCACAAATTTCATTTAACGAAAACAATTAAAGCCAAATGAAAAGCTTTGTAATTGAATCAATTCTTATATGGTTAATTGTGAGTTTGATCAACTCTCAATCGATTACTCGTGAAAACAATGGTGACTTCAGAAAAAGTGATATAAAATCATATAACTATGAAAGGAAAACGGTTGACGAATTTTGATAATTGAAATTGAATGAATACTAAATTTTTTTTTTTTTAAATTAATTTGTAACTTTACATATTACACTTGGCTGTATTGAAACACTGTAGTTATATATCGAAATTTGTCTCGGGGACTTCACATTTTGGTAAATCTTTTTTTGTCTCATTACGTTAATTGTGTTGCCATCCATCACAATTAACGTAATGAGACAAAGAAAGATTTACCAAAATATGAAGTCCCCGAGACAAATTTCGATATATAACTACAGTGTTTCAATACAGCCAAGTGTAATATGTAAGGTTATTTCCATCAACATAGTTGCTGTTAATAAAGATCAAATGTCAATTCACGGATTTATTGTTCACTAGAGCCGCCGAACATGTTAACTGAGAGTCACATCAAGAAATAAGAAATCTCGAGGAGTTTTCAGTCAAAATATGAAATAACATCAATATACATCTTAATAGACCTAAGTTCACTTTTATTAGTTTACTTTTTTTGTAGTGACTATTATCGTAATGTCTTCTACCTCGTAATGTCTACTTACTATTAGAGGTAAAATAATTGTCTCTACATGAAATGTCAACTAATGAAAGCGAGCTTAGGTGACTTCTTAGGTGACTTTTTCTACTTACAGATTTAGATAAATCTTAAATGTAATGTGTGAATATACTATTTTCAATATTATAATCGTTCGACTTATTTAGTTCATATAACAAAAATACATTAAACGATATTGTAAAAGGTTCACCAAAAATATTGTCAATTGTAAAAGATTGTCAAGTTTCACAAAAAACTTGACAATTTTTCCGTATTTTAATTAGTCTTCGTAGTGCGAGTATACGTATATCGTGAGATTTTAAATATACTCTGTCATAAAAAATACTGTATCCACGTTTTTTTCCTGAACCCCACTTGTGTTAAATATTGGCTGTCAATCCGACTGGATTTTCTTTTCTTCGCTTTTTCATTTTTTCATTACTAATGTTCAGTGACTTTACAAAACGCCGATATAGGTTTTTATTATTTGTACACACTTGTAGAAGCAACATTTTGAGCAGTAATTGACTTTTAAACATATATATATATATATATATATATATATATATATATATATATATATATACACACATTTTGACCACGACCGTATATAATATACAGAGTAAAATAAAACGAAATAATTTCAAAGTTTATGTGAAAAATATATTTGGCATAAACCAGTCCAATGAAGAATAACATGGCATGTAATATTGAAGGTATTTAGTTTGCTTTAACAAATTAACGTGAAATGTATTTAATTCTCTAAGGTCAATTTTACACAAAATGTTTACGTATCATTACGATAATATTGAATAAAATATGATTTATATAATAAATTCACAGGAGTTTAAATTTTGTAAAAAATTATATATTAATTTATGTTAGAAATAACTAATATGTATTAGAGATTACTGCCTAATTTTTTAAATAAATTACAGACTGCCTGTTGAACCATATAGCTATTAAGGTAATGGCCCTTCTTTTATTCTAAGTAATCCTAACGCCAATATAATGAATGATATTTAATTTCTTAATGAACACGTCCCACAAAAATCATTCAAACAAAAAAAACGAAACAAATCTTTCTGGCTCTAACCGACTCTCACCAATCCAAGCGTTACGAGTTGAAACGCGTTAATTAATCGGCAGCGTACCGACATCTTATTTAATTTGATGTAAGTAAAATTAAACAAAGTAAATCATTCACAATAAAATACATAATACTTCACATAGAGCGGCATAATTACTTACAATTATAATTAATTACACAGTTAAAGATCGGTCTACACGAATTAATCAACAAATCATTTTTTTTTCTTTTCACTCAAATTAAAATATAAACTAAAGTACTTATTATTTTGAAGTATAAAATCATTTAAGTGCTTGCATCCTAAATGTTGGATGTAAACAAACTACGTAGAATGAAGGGACACCTGAGTCAGTGAGTGGCGAAGAAAGAACGTAAGCGCATAGCATACACGTTATGGCACACTCCGTAGCAATTAACTTACTCTCGTTTCATGTAAAAACAAGTACTCACATAGTTAAATCACCTATCCAAGCACTTTGCATAACTCAACGTGATGTAATTATGTAATCTGGTACTTTCATCTGTTCATCTATCTATTTGTGTAGTCTGCTCAATTTGAGTAACCAACCCGTCGCAAGTGTGGACATGATTTAAAGCAAGGATGACAGTTCTATTGCAGCTGGGAAAATAATAACAATTTGCCGATTTGTAAATGGAAAATGAATGCGACAATACTGATACTAATTTTTAAAACCGACATTTACGATGGAGATAGCGTATATAAAATTATTTTTAATAATATATAGTATACAAATATAACAGATAATGTGTCTATTATATATATGGATTATTGCGTATCCAACTGAGTATGCCTGAAAATATTCTTTAAAATAATGTCAATTATTTTTTCGTTGGAGTCGCGAATTGAGAGTGATTTTTTCAGAAACTATTGGGTATTATTATATAACTCCTTAATATTTTCTTCTCAGTCGGATGGATAAACATTTTTTAGTAATGCTTGTCGTATTATATGTAATATTACGGAGATATGACGTTAGCTGAAAAGAGTTGAGATCGAAAGAAACGTTCTTCATGTAAATTTAATGCAATACAGTGTTTATTATCTCCTTACGTAGTTTTAATCTTTTAGATTAAACGGGTAATTCATGAGAATTATTTCAAAAATGTCATGAAATGGTTCACGTTCATACCACTCGGTACCACGAAAAGATGTATGATCTTGTAAGGGTGTTTTTCGTTCATTTTGGGGTATGGGACCCTAAAAAATAAGTCTAGAATATTATGTATTTCAAAATATTTGACATGGTGGACTTGAAAAATAACTATCCTTCCTACTTTCCCTTTGCAACTACTTTTAAAGTATATATTTTATTTAGATTTCTGTAAACTGTACAAATCCTTGACTACAGTAAAAATTTTATGTCGACCGCGAACTACAAACAACGCGTAGTTTTCACCGCGTAACCAATATCGTTTACCAGAATCGTAAAAAGTAGAGGCCCGAAGAACGCCGCTGCCGCACGTAGCCCTGTCTCGTCCAACCATGTCTCGTCTACTGCAATTATATCAAACTTTTTGGCCAGGGCACTCGCGTAAAACTTTCTAATTTCCTGTGAGACCGCATGTATTTTGTTAATGTAATTGAAGTGTCCGCTTACATCGGTTCGATGTCCATATGTTCGAATCTAGCGAGTGATTTTCGAGCACGCCTTGGAAATATCCATTCGTTTACAGTTTGAGTTGCGGGGCCAGAATGATGGGGACATAACAGTTTCAAATTTGTCTTCCGATGCGCAGAAATTAGAAGAAGCATAATCTCATCTTGAGTTTAACTTCTTAATATGTGGCGCAAAGAAGCAGTCTTTCGTTTCTTTAATTGGCCAGCGATTCAAGCATCGGGTCGGATATACGATAAAATACATGAATTTATTTTATGTGCTCCACAGCTAACAAATCATTGTCAAGTTCGCCTGTACCACGTATTATCGCTTTACGGTAACGCCATCCTCGTCGTACCACTTCACTCCACGGCTATTCAGCAGTAAAGGAACGAACTTCTTGTGAATTTGGTGGCATTCGGGTGCCATCGGCGTTATTCCGAGCGAGCGGTGCGGCGTTAATGTTCATCGCTTGCGCTCGGAAATCTTCGACTTGATTCGACGGCATCTCACCCACCGACGTCTAACCGCTGGTAATAACAGTGTCTATAACCTCAGCCCGTCGTGCTTCCGATCGCTTAGAAGGAGCGGGACGTGATTGTGCTATCTCACTCATCTTTTTGGTAAGATTATCCTCCGGATAATTAATTTTCGGCTTCATTTACAAAATTATTTCATTTTGCTTTTTAATTAAAAGCTATTGTTCATCGTATTTTCTTGTTACATTAATAAATTGACTTTCAGAATATTCTTTCAGAACACTTTTTAGAATATTATATAACACCGTTTTGATGCTGAATTTATTTTTCGGCTTTTGTACAATTAATATTTTAACCAAAAACATATTTATTAATTATTTTTCCCAAACCCTTCACGCTTGAAACATCTCTTGGTCCGGTGAGACGGTTGGAGATAGAATTATTATAATAGACTCATTTATAATAAGTCAATTCTAATCTAACCAATTAAGGGCTCCTGAAAGTTATGGAAGTATAATGGCAATAAAAATGAGATAAAACCACATAATAAAGTTATTTAAATCGAAAACACAGTTCACAAGAATAACAGTCATAAATCAGCCAGCTGGAAAAAAGAAATAAACTAGGATAACATCCTAGAGATCTCTAGTCCATCAAAAAATTTTGTAAAAAGTTACTTTGAAGATCGGGTTATCGATGTATAATCGACGAATTGTGGGAAAAATATGGCTAAACCCCCACAGAGAATAATTAGATGTCTTATTTCCTCGCTAATTTCAGTTAATTAAATTTACAATTAAGGGGCAATACTGCCCTTTTGTTCTCAACTTTGCTTATGTGGAATTCTGCTGTGAAGTGTGCAGTTATTATTAACTGTATCGTGGTATATAGTGGGCGTTTTTTCCAATTCTTTGACGTTTTATCAAATATATCGGGATCCTTCAAAAAATTTAATGAATACCAAAATGGAAGCATCATGTAATTTTTAAAAAAATATTTTTAAACGTAGCGAGTATTAACAATGAACAGGTAAACAGATATAAGTATTAAAACGCCAAAATATCTTAATGTAACTTCTGAAACTTGAAGCTTTAAAGTAAAGAATAGGTAATCAAAATCAATCATGTCGTTTCACGTGAAGTTCTTAAAGGTATACGGACAAACAAACTATAATTCTTATAACAAAATGTATTTAACATACAGACTTTTTTTTCTTTATTGTTTTATTACATAAATGATAAAATATTCTCCTAATTATTAAAATTCAACACTCAAATTAATGTTATATTATCGAGTAAATAGTACCAGACATTCGATAATCGAACCATTGGTATTGTACATTCGAATTAAGAGTAATCCAATAACAATACCCGAAATAATAATTCCACAAAACGAGTCCCATAAAAAGCTACCAATTTCTTTCATATCGACCAGAAAATTAATATTGTCATTCCCATGGATGTGTGGAATCTTATCTATCAGCCATAGGGTCCTTCGAGCCACATGAAATTGATGCTCGACACACTTCAAACAATCTCTTGAAAAACAGCGTATAATTTGGAATTCTAACAAAAAAATTACAGTGTGTCACACTCTTCACACAAATATATACGTAGAACAAAAACCTGTAAAAGGTTACTCTCTACAAAAAATATTATCAAATTTTGTGACAATTCCCAACAGTCAGTTTGAAATGCCAACGAAAAAAAAAATATATTTTTGGAGACGACACGTTTCACTCTGTTTTATGCGTAGAATCACACGTATGAATAATAATCAAATTCTTTGGTACATATTATGACAAAATCCTCTTACTTATACCATCTCTAGTGTACACATGTACTCTAGATAGAGAAAAATTAAAATATTCTCACATCTTTCATTCACACATGGAGAAATTGCTCCTATTTTCCCAGTTGCCTTAGTACTGCGATCCTCGCTTTAAATCGTGTTCTTACTTACATCGAGTTGGTTACTCAAATCAGCCATTAAATCAAATCGAGATATTCAAAATGCTTGGAAAGGGTGATTTGTCTAAGCACATGCTTGCGCGTCAGGGAAAAGTAGGAGTATTTAAATTGCTAGAGCGTACGCTACACACCACGTTCCTTCTTCGCCTCTCGATCTTTTAGGTTTATCCTTATTCTAATATTAGTAATATGGTAATAATAATGAGACACCATTTACAATGCGAGCAAAACTAAATAATAAAATTACCTTGTGCCATTAAGTAAAGTAAGAGTGACTTACTATATTACTATCATTCATATGATTTCACTTCACCTCGCGATGTATTTTTATGTTGCATAAAATATCTGTAACGCATAAATTTCATCTGTAAAAAATTTCATTTATTAATATTATATGAAAATTATAGCGACAAAAAATATTTCAATTGAATCTCACACTTACACAAGAGATACTTACGAACCTGTTACAAGCGTTGACGCTTTTTTGTGTTGTGGATTTTCAGTGCACCAACTTTATGTAGTGTTATTATTATTATGTTTGTTTATAATTTATAAAGGGTTAAAAAGCGGTGATATCCACGGTTCACAAACAAAATTAATAAAAGTCTTCATCCAAACTCCAACTAAAATATTCCCTTAATTTTGGTCTAAATTTTATTTTGTATGAAATAATTTCTCCTTGCATAACAAGTGAAATAATATTTATGGAGACTGGTCTTTGACTGCCTAATTATTTGTCATTATAAACAATTATAGCGATCAAAATGAGGTATATATATCTTATTTTGAATGATTGGTAGTATTTAATTTAATTTTTATGAAATTAAATAAAATCTGGTCTTCAGTTTTACATATTTGTGTTACTTAAGTTTTACATATCAATACTAGCGATTGGAAATAATAATATCATCATTAACCTATAATCACTCATGCTATAAAACATACATTGGTACTCGCGTGAGATCATAGAGACCCCAAAAACAAATGGGCTGACAATTCAAGTAAACAACTATTTTATGAAAATCAACTTTATTAAACTTTAAGTAGGAACAATGTTAAAGAAAACAAGATTATCGGTAAATAGCTTATCTTAAAACTAAAATAAGTTTTTCAAAAATATACTTAAAAATCACTACAATTATCACAAATATTTTTTGAATGATCGCTGCAAATGTACAAATAATTGACGTTTTTCAATCCTTTAATCTTGGGCAAATGTCTTCATCTCACTCCACTCCACTTGGACCAGGCGTAGTAAAATCGTGATTTTTTTTGTAGACGCCGTTTCAGTGCTCTCGGCAATGTTAACTGGTGTAGCAAAATCGATCTTGCTTGGCGAAACGATTTTGGCAAAATAATTGCTAATTGCTTCAAGTAGTCTCGGCAAATGATTTTGGACTGTGTGTTGTGCTCATAAACTATCAAAGAATTTATAACCGTCATATTGAATAAATGATAAAATATAAGTAGAGGCCAGCGCTTTCTTCGACCGACATTGTAAGAGGAACACATTTGATCATTGGTGTCGACACCTACTTTAGTTTTATTATAAAATAAAATTATTTCTAGCTTATTCACAGCTGATTATACTTAGCAACATCATGGTGCATAGTTGCAAGCAAAACCACAGGCCTTGATTTTTTGGTCACATATAAACAGAGTCATATTTTCTTTGAAACTAAATGGTGCACTTTGTTCTTAGCGTTGCCTGTTTGGTAAAATATTCAAAGGGATTTCTTTTTTAATTTTACGAAGTGTACCCACTAGAGTAAATTTTTTTGATAGTAAAGTCTGTGCCAGTAGAATGCTCGTGTAAAAATTATCTGTAGTATCGTTTCTTTTGGTTCCGTATATAGGTTCTGTTAGAAGAAATACAATACTTTGAGTATCATTTGGAAGTTTGTATTCTTCTTTTGGTCGACTACCAACATATACCTAACAATTTTGTAAGTAAAATGTTTTCTCGTCTACCATAATATAAAATTTGATGCCATATTTACTAGGCTTGTCAGGCGCATATACGACTCGAGAAAATCTCCCCCGAGAGGGGGAGTTGTTCGTCAATTTTAACAAACTCGGAAACTGTATAGTGTTTTTTGTATCGATCACTCATGAGAGTATAAAATTCTCTTATAGGAGCTAACTAATCCTTTGCTAATATTTTTACTCTAGTCAGTCTATTATTAAACCTTAGACAGCGTAATATAGAGAAGAATCTATTGAAGCTCATAGTGTTCGAGAAAAAGTCTACTCCAGTTCCATCTTGCGCCCACAGATCTTTATAGTTTAAATAAGAAGAAATTAGTACACCAGCCATCATCAGAAGACCAAAGACATCTTTTGAATCTATTTCCCGGCTGAATTTAGTTTTGATACTTTGCATTTACTCATTAGTAGTCTTCAAAATCAAATCTATAAATTCAGCATCAAAAAATATGAAAAAGATTCTAAAATATCAGTTATTCCCTTAGCTATTCCTTTGGTACTAGGCAAATGAGTAATTAAATTATGAGGGCGAGTTCAAATTCTTTGGCGCATTGGCTCTTTCAACCATTTGGTTTCTTTATCCTTACCAATAAAATAATTAGTTGATATCTCTGGTTCTTCATAATCGCTTGAATCAGATGATGTTTCACTGCTGCTCGAAACCTGGACATTTTGTTCAAATTACTGGATGTCTACATCTTCATCGGAGCAGCTACAATTGTCAGAGTTGCTACTTTCCTCACCTTCCAATAATCGAAGGATATCGTCATCTCTGAGCCGCCTCATTATCTGTAAGCAAAAATAACAAACAAACAAATTTAAGAACACCTTTGTGAAGTGTATGAAATTACTAAAAATGTATGAACTAATGTGAATGTATGAACTAATATCTTTTTGCAAATGAATCAGAGAATAACAGTATTCAACACTACAATGTGATATTAGTGCATAAATACCGAAACTATAAAAAAACTTACATTTACGCTCGCGTGGTGTCAAAATGACCCAGCACTACCACAGAGACGCAACCACTCGCCGCTGCTGCTTGCCAGCAAATGACGTTAGAGACGCTGGTGAGTTGGGAAGCTACCTGGACTGATTTGTTTATAACTTGAAAGCTGTAAAACATACGCTTGTAAATGCGCTCTGAGGTCTAATTGAATGATTAAGGGATAATTAAACTAAAAGAATCTTTTCTACTTAAATCTTTTCTGATACATTAGGTAAAATATCATTTTATATTTATAATATTAGTAAGTATTAGCGTCATTTATTGATGGTGCTATTTATTTTCCACCCAAATATCTCGAATATTATTACGATTTTAAACGTAACTGCATTTATTAAAATACAATTCATTTTGCTAATTAAATGGGTCAAAAACGTTTCTGCGTGGACAAACATGCACATAAATAGACATAACGATAAAAATTATCATAATGTATTGGATCATTTACCCTTCATACCCCCTCCCTTATTTTATTGAACATACTTTCCATGTACAGACATGTACATGGAAAGTATGTTCAAGGACATTGAGCTTAAGAGTTTTTTACACGCGTAGAACATTTTATTGCCCGCTATAATCCTAGTTTTTACTTCTTCCTCAACCTTGTTCTGACTGATTATTATTGATCCCAGATATTTAAACTTTCTCGATGGTGGCATTTCCAATATTCCACTTTTTTGATTATGTCATTTCAATATGTTTGCAAGTGAGCTAAAAATAGAAGAGAAAATATGAGCTAAAAATAGAAGAAATAAACAATCTGAAGTTTAAATTGTAAGCGTTTTATAATTTAAAATCAATATGAATATACTTGAGATTCGAATTCATCCAAATAAATAAAACTCAAACTTTAAGTGACAAGTTGTGTTTAAAATGAATTAAATCAAATAAATTTGAATAAATAAAATAAATTTGAATTTTAAATGCAAGGAAATGCTCACCTTCCGCCATTATCAATCAGAATATTACGATAATTAAGGCAATACCGTAATCCATCGTTGGGTACAGGAGAGTTTTTTCTTGCTGCGTTAGATGACGCTAAAGCTAAGAGTTGTACAGAAAGTGAATCATTTTAACATATATATGAGCAAAGGGATTTCTTGGGATTTCTTGGGAATATTCTTGGATCTTTTTTTTTTTACTGGCAACATTTTACGTAGTCCTGACGATTATTACGCCCGCGAGTTAATGGAGCGAAAACAACGAGTTCACGCTAAATTGATATTCATGGTACGTCTAGGTTTTCCTTGTTAGGCATCTCTTTTTGTGAAAAGAGTCGGACCTCATATTAAGACGATATTTACCCACACTTGCTCTAAATTGTTAAAGTCGGGTTAATAGTCTATGACTCTTATCAAAATATGATTATCAGAAAAAAATTCAAAACAATATATTTTTTCATTAGCATAAAAGGGAAGAAATTAAAGCATACGTTTTAATTCACAAGTCGTTTCGCCTTAATCTTATAAAATTAGTCGACAGTACCAATTTTTAATGTTACAGACGTCCTGATTACTACAGACAAAATCTTCAGTATTTTGCAATGAAATATTAATAAAAATATAAATACAATAATAAAACTAAAGTTTTTTCCGTAGTTAATCAGTTTGAATTTTCGATACAAGTCCAGTTTTAAATACTATGTGATGACTTAATTTTCATTCACAACAAAATATCTACTTTATTTAAATTCATAACCACGACCTAGGATTCGTTGTATTACAACATCTTGAGGTAGGTAATTTGAAGAGAAGATTCTCTTAAAATTAGCTAAGAGAAGATGTCATACAACAAAACTTAGGTCGTGGTTTTAATAATTTTTTTTAAAAATAATATTATTTTTTTTTAAATAATAACGCGGTACTACTCGCGAACGGTTTGGACTGAGCTTGAAATTTGTCTGTACTTTTTAATGGATTGGCAATCAGTTTCTTGTCTAAATAGGCTTCATATTTAATTCGGTTTTCTTGAGATGATGATCCATCGTTTCTTGGGTCGTAAAAAATATCTGATTGATCTTTTTGGAATATAGAAATAATGTTTAATTCGTTATTAGAAATGTCCTTATGTTGTCTTACAAATTTAGTTACATCCTCAGATAGGACAAGTTCCTTATAATAGTTTAAATATAACACATATATTTTTTAAGAATTAATTAACTACTTCACTAGAATTTGTTGGATTATATTGGCTTTCAACTGATGAGAAACTTTTAACATGGGAAGTAACATTTTCCTCCATTGATATAATTACATATGTAGAATGATTTTACACACACGAATATACCTTTAATATTTTTATCGATAGCGGACTCTATGAGTGCATTATCTAGCAAAAGCATATATTTAAAAATACTTCTATAATACTTCTTTTCCATTTCTAATCTTAAGCCCACTGCTCTTGTTTTACATCCGCAGCAATAAAAATAGATGAGAATTATCAAAGAAATTGTAAAATTTATGAATTATTTTGTTACTTGGATTTAAATTAAATGCTTATAAACTACTTCTTCGTGAAAATTGTCTTCTTGATCTAATTTTTTTCGGTAAGATATGCGAGTTTCCCCTAAGTTAACATGGATCTTTTATTCTGAGATTTGACCAATTTGAGATATTACCCTTCTATTTTGGTAATAGCTTTCTTCCAGTATATGCATTTTTTACAATTTAACCCTGCTTTAGACGTAGAAAAATATTCACAATGTGCTGAAGGAATTTATCGTTATAATAAATTGTTTTTATAGTCTTTTTAAATTTAGCGTAGTTCGTTTCCTTGCTTTTTGGTATATTTGGATATCTGCGCAATATAATTATCATATATTTACGATGCACAAGAAACACAAACCAACCAGCGTTGGTCTGGAGTTTCCTTTTTTTATTTGATTCGGACTTAAGTATTTCTTTCAAAATCCGAAATTAGTTCTAAGCTATATTTATTACTTAAGAGAGTTGTAAATATTTAAATAATTAATAATTTGAAGGTCGAATAAAGCCAAACTCGTTCAAACTTTTAACAATGTTAGTGGAAATTAGTTCAAAAATGCTAAATACACATGATTTAGGCTGTTTGAGAAATAACTCTTTTTCTCGCTAAAGCTAAGTAATTAAAAAGTCAAATACTACATAAATAAATCTACAGCAAAATATTCAACGTCCCGGAGATTAATTTTCTTAATTTCATAAATAATCTAAACATATTTGTAATAGACACCCCATCACTATCTGGTATCCATTTTAAATATCGATCGAGTCTCCAAAAATTTATCAGTTGCCGACAGTTTTTATTAAACCATATCAAATATCCGTGAAGAAAATTCTTCAATACGGGATGACAACTGTTTATCACTAAAAAGAAAATGTTTAGTATTTATGCAGTAATTTTCATAGCAATTAGGTAGTTAAAGCATACTTGTCTTTATCATGTAACCTAATCAGAATTATGTAATGAAATTTTATTGTTTGCCTGCACAAGTGTATTTTTGCCACAACTTGGAAGAACTTATGAATTATAATATTCTACGACGAAATCTAAAATTTTTTAGAATTCTGTCTGTCGGTCTCTTGAAATTTTTGAAAAGTTGGTATTAAAGTAGTCTTTTTCAATAAAACATTGTTCCATTAAAACATAATTCGATATTAGGGTTGAAAATCGGAGGTAAATATAAATGAAAAGCTTTACGGCGTTGTAAAAGTACATCGAGAGTTAATCTTACAATTACTCACCTGGGCGGTAGGCTGTAGTAAGATAATATCCTGTTATTAAACAAAATATAATTGAAACAACGATAATCCCAAATGCGCTACTCAAATTACACAGCTAATTAAACATTATAATTACAAACTCGACTAATTTTAATAAAGAGCTAATTCGTAATGAGCAAATTGCATTGAACCCTTGCGTCCTATAAATTTATTGTTAGACGTAAATACTGCGGCGGGTCTCAGATAGAAGTAAGAGACACCAATGGAAATAATATAATATTTATATTTAGTCGCAAACATAAAAAAAATTGCCGATCCTAATTAAACTTTTAAAATATAATTTAGAGTTATGGTTAATATCGTGTTATGTAATATCCTACTATAATAACCAATACATTAACAAGACGTTTCAACAAATAGTTTTTTTGTCTTTCTGGAATTTATATACATTTTTTGTAAAACCGATTCCCCGATTCATTGTAAAACCGAATGCGGCTTACAAAAGGTTATAACGTCGTGGCTAAATCAATTAAACATAATAAACTTTTTGCAGACTTACCCTTCATCAAGCAAGGAGATGCATTTTAGACCACGTTGATGGTAATTTATTCATATGCTACAATTACCAGACTGCCACCAGACCAGAATAGTTGTCCCAATTTCTATCATGGGACACAATGAAAATCTCAAGACAGGATGAAAATGTGTTATGACTTGAGACTTACTAACGCTTATATTATACAGGAGATACGATTAGACTCCGTCATCCCTAGTTGCAATTGTGGTGTAAGATGCTGGGACTCTGTTAACAGTCCTATAATCATTGGTGTTTTGCAAAGACAATTTAAGTATAAAAATAAATTGCGCAAAATTAAGTTTTAATAAAAAGGAGTTAAACTTATTTCACTCCTGTCATTTCTTTAATCTATGAAAAATTTTAAATGTATAGTTTTTTCAAACAAATTTTAGTACCGAGTAATGTTTGAGTTTTTCATTAGGTAGATCATATCAATCCATGTTCATATTCGTATAAATGTTTATAAGAAGTGGACTATATATAAGGGTGCATTATTTGAATTTTCATTACACATGTTTTTCGGTGATTATCTAAGTCGATTAAATTTTTGTGATAATAAGTTTTATGCGTTTGCGTTTTGGTTATAAACGCAATGGTGGTAATAATAGCAAGCTTTGGCAGAAATGGAAGAACTAAATTAAATTTGGTTGAAAATCGCCACTCAAAAAGTATTGTAGAGGATTAAATCTACAGAAAATTTCACGATAAAAATTTGTGAAAACATTACATTCATCCGCAATACTTTCTGGTGCACTCCAATACCACACGCTAAACACCACAATGAGACAATATGATGTATAACCTAACCAACTCTTTATATAGTATCTATCTTTATGTTTGTTGCGAAATGAGTCCCGCTCTCTGATGCGATATTAATGTACCCAACGAGCAGCCGTGACGTGGCATGCCTACCGCAGCGCACGATACTTGCTTATATTGTGGACATTCATAGATAATAAAATTTATTATGCAAACCTTCATTTTCGACCCTGAATTCATCAATGCCGATCTATATATGATATCGTTATACAACTTTAGGATTCTGGAAATACAATAACTTGAATCATAATCAGAACTGATTACATTAAATATTATTTACCTGGAATATATGGAAAGCATAAAATTAAGCAATTATTGGTTCTCAATTTGGATTTTAGCACATACCTACGTATATATCAAACTCTTAGTACCGATTACAAAATAAGAGATTATCACTCTGTTAGCTCTTTTTGGAAGGAAACCAGTTCCTCTCCGTTCCCATATTCTACTTTAATAAACTGACAATATCTGTAAGCAATTTAGGTATTTTTGGAGTAAATTCTTGGAGTTCTACAAAGTGTGTCGAAACGAAAAGACTGGACTAGACTGTAAAAATTTGTCTACATGGTTTTAGAAATATAGACTGTTCAATAACTCCAAATACACAATTTTAGTGTCAGCTATTGAGATATGTGCGGGTTAATATGCTTCATTGCTAAGCGAAACTTAAAACTCCTACGTAAAGAAGACAGACGTAAAAAGGATAGATGGGTCTGGCACTAATCCGTTAAAATTTTTGTATGATTAACTTAAGTCACTTTTTAACATCACTAATTACGAATTGTTTCCGCCTACGAAAGTAGCTTTGCAATTACAATACTTGTTGACACACTTAAACTCTTAAAAGAGGAGGATCCCACTTGATATTAATAAAAACCCATTCTCTTTTATACAATATACTTAAAGATTTAATAGTAACTGTCATTAACTGAATGTATTGGGGTCAATTATATTTTATAATAATAGATTCTGGAACTTAAGACAACCCTTCAAAGAAATTCCCTGATTCGTGGCCAAAAACTCATTTGCCAACCCAATTGTATTAGCTGATATATATTATTTACAATGAAACATTCTTACCTTTCATAAAACAGCATAAGAATAAGGTGTAGAATTAGGCAATAACAAAGAATGTTGATATAAATTTCAGCACTGTCAAGTGATATTGAAGCAAAACTTCGTATATATTGACCGATGAAGGGCGGTAATTCGACAAGGATTTTTTTCGAGATATGGCGCTTTATTAATAATACATTGTTTAGTATATATAAATATTTTGAAATGATATATTCAACATCTCTCCGTATCCCATAAGCCGTTCCTGAGGCCAAAGACATATATTATTCGCCAGACTGGTCGGTTTTGTACACCATGAACAGCTTTATTTCAAGCCTTGCCGATGTACTTCTTTCCACTGGTGTTGTCCATTGCCAAATCGGATGCGAACTGCCAATTTCCTCTTTTCTTGAGTTTTCAATCTAATTCAAAACCTATTTGAGGATATATATGCACTCCTTAATGAGAATATGGCCAATACAGTTTAATTTGTGGCATTTTATTCGGGTCTAATCGACACTTCCTTGCATGGTTTTCACAAGTGTCACTTAGATGTCTTCTCTGGCCAAGATATTCGGAGAATATGCCTAGTGTAGCAATTGATGAAGGTTTGGAGCAGCAATTGATGAAGGCTTGCAAATATCATTACCGTTTTGACATTGGGCAGGAATATTTTGAGTTTCACTCTACGTGTGTTCTGTTCTGTGACTGCCACTTTGGACGAAGATCTCCGAAGTTTGCCCTAGACCTGCTGACCCATAAAAACAATCATATCTTTTTCAGTTCCTCCCATCTCTATATTACTCTCAACAACTCTCAACATACATGAATCCGTGGATATGTTTCACGTGCTTTTTATTCTAGCAGCAATCGTATTAGATTCTTTACACTTGATTCCATTTCTTGAGACATGATTTTGAGCCCAATGCATATACATTACAATTATAGTAAAAATTTTAACTATAACCGGAAATTATTCTACATTTCGTTTTCATAGAAGACGATAACAATTTTGAGCTAATATCCCGAAATATTATCAATTGTTGTCTATTTATTACAAAATACATTTATGTTTTATTATAAGAGCATATTAATAAAGTTTACCTGACGTAATATTAATATTGATTATTGTATTATTACATACGCGTGTGGAGCTAGACACAGATCAAATGATCGCATAACAATAGTAGTGCTAAGCCAGTTGCCATTGTAATGCATTAATTTTTAGAGATCTTTGTTACATTAATATTTCTTTTAAAATATCATTTATTTATATTTTTGTTAAGTTGTTACAAACAATTATATTAATAATTAACAAACCTTAAAATAGTTCAGTGATAATTAGCATAAATATTCGTGTGTAAAAATAAATTAATGGATAATATCTTAAAAATACATGGTGTATGTGTATTAATACTAGAATACCCTTGTAACTCCAAAAATCTTCATAGTGTCAAACCACCTCTTATTCAGTATATTTGCGTTGCTTTGTTTATCAACATCTGTAAGGAAATGTAGATTTTAATTCGTCTGAATTTTATAAATGTGCTGAAGACAGGCACTTTTGTAAAATTAGTGGACGTTCATTAATTACCGATCAGATAAATCGTATATAATCATATGCACCTTTCCTGAAGATGAAAATATAGCTTAACTTCACCGAATTACGTCGGGTTTTTCAAAACATATCAACCCTCCAATCTTCCTTTAAACAATGTTTTGATTAGAATTGAGAAATATTTGTTAAGGATGAAATTAAGGAATATTATCTATAAACACATGAATTGAAATATCAGGCTTTGCCAACTATTTTGCTTTATCTTCCAACATATTTTATTTATTCAAGTCGGTTCTAAGAAAATAACCAACACACATTATAGATAACCTCACACACATGGTAGAATTTGGACACTGCTCTTAGAGAAAGCCAGTTAGAACTTAGCGACATACTGGATTCAAAAATTAAATTTCATTGCTAATATTTGGAAGCATTTCATGAAAAATGAACGCACCTTTTTTTCTGAAAAGTTTGCTTATGGGTTTTCATCACTTAGTTTGTATTCACGAGCTTAAAATGTAAGGTGGAAATATTTCAAATGATATCCGTATTTAAAACGATACAAATATATTTTCAAAACCCATGTTGCACGTTGAAAGTTTACAAGTAACGTTTTACATTAAAAATTGATTTATCAACAATCTGACGTTGCTTTGTTAAAGAGAATAAAACTAACATCTTATATTTTTCATTTAAAGAATCCAAATGAAATGCTTTAAAAAAAACCTGGTGATATCAGAGCAAAAACAGTATTGCCTCGATATCAAGCTAGCTGCTTTAATACTTATCCAGTCATATTCAGCGTGAAGTTCTATATTCAATATATATATATATATATATATATATATATATATATATATATATATATGTATATATATTTATATCTTAAATCGCTGGAAGTATATTTTTCTCAATAAGAATAGTGTTCTGAACCGTGGTGAATTTCACGCAGTGTTGATACATAACTATGCAGATTTGTAATCATTATAATCACCCAAAATTTTTATATCAAATAAACTATTATCTAATGCAGCAATTTTGAATATTAGACAAAGTATTAACTCAAACTCAATGGCTCTCACGAATTCTATTCTTTTCCATTTATAACCATAACCTAGAATCATATTATTGCAAACATACTAAATCTAAGTATTGTTGTTTTATCTTTCAATTGATGTGTTATTATGAAGTTTTATTGACAGAAATAAAAATAAACAATTTAATTTATCGTAAATTGCGCCGGCCGGTGTTTAGCGATTTTTTTGCTCAACTTTACTCTATTTTCGTGAGACCATAACTAATCTCCGTGACCCGTAGCATACAATTGCGCCCGTTCTAACTATGCATAGAATCCGTATATACTTTAAGCAATTCATATTTTACTCCTATGATCGTATGTTTTATTTTGCCTTAAACTTAAGTAAATCTTTTCTCATAAATATATACTATTATGAAAAATAAAATTATTGTCAAAAGACATAGCAGAATAAGCTCTTTAAAGTGTCACTCAGGCGCGGGAGGGTAAAGTCATAATCGCGTGACGTATTCTGCAAAGGTACCATAGCAATTTAGTGAAGTAACGCACTCGAACTCGCGTACACACACACCCTCACACTCACACACACACACACACACACACACTCTCACACACACACACACATACTCTCTCTCACACACACATACACACACACACGCGCACACACATATACACACATATGTACATAAAAGTGTCTCATTCTGAGCGATCCGATGAAAAATTTAAACAAATATTATAATGTTCGTTTTGATTTTAATAATACGAAGTAAGTTTGGTGCCAAAATTTATTGTTCAGAATTAACATCCTCTTCTCATTGGATAATGCTGGAACCTAACCTTACCAAATCTTAATAGTGAGACTATCAAAGATGTTGGAAGACGAGCGCATCCCGGTTTGAGCGGGTCACGCTTATCTTCCAACATCTTCGGTGGCTACATAATGATGTTACAAAAAGGAGTGGTACATACCATGGCTCCCTGTGAAAAAAGGAATACAATATATATAAAAAATTAAATATATTAGATAAACGTAATATTATAATATATATATATATATATATATATATATATATATATATATATATATATATACATATATGTTGTTTATGTAATTTTATTTAAAAAAGGAAATATATTTACGTCTTTTAGGTGCACATATGACTTTTGAAAACAATTTCCATATAATCACAGGACAGCTACTATACGCCGTTTTACACGCTTACCAACAACACAAGTAATAACTTTTTATTAATATTTACGCACGCCCAGGTTATTAAAATTGCCGAAATACAGATTATCAAAAATTATTTCACTACATGCTACTCTAACTCTGATTAATTTTATTACACTCCACGAAAATGAGGCACCGTATGTGATATAAAATATTCGAACGACTGGCAATATAAAAATGGATTATAGTCACATTGTGTAGTGGAAAAGCGAAAGCGATGACAATATGGCTTAACACCCGTAATATAATAGCGGAAGGAAACACACGGAGGACGTGTTTCTTGCGAGTAGGTGCCTTCGTTATGAAGTCATCGGCGGTCACGTTCCACGCGTGTATCGCCTCGGGCTCTCTAATGCCACACGAAACTCATTTCACCCGAAGGGAAATTGACATTTTTATCATAACAGCCCTGCGCTGAATATTCAACGTAACTTCTTCCGTCTCCCATGAATGGTTGGTCTTGACTTGCTAACAAATTAGTAGAGATAAGGTGTTCCTTTGTTGCAGATAGCGCTGTTATTGTTACCATTTTTGGGACTGAAAAAAATTGTAGTAATAATTGTGCGAAGTTATTCGGCACAAACTTTTTTCTTTGTGTAGAACTGGAATATTAGCATTTAAGTAGAATGGTTACATTAGCATTTAAGTAATTTTAGCCGACTTTAGCTAAATGAAAGGAGGATTGTGATTCCAAATGTCCATTTATATAAGTTGGTTACTTCGCCTCGCAAAGTTGAAATAGGTGTATAACCGGTATGCACACTTAGCACACTTGTAAGAGAAATTAATACAAATTGTGTATTATTTGTCCGTTTTTTGTAAAGAAAGGTGTGCTCGTTATTATCTGTTGCGGTATTCGCAATACAACCATATAGCTTAGGCTCTCGGTCAATTCCAGGAAACTGAGCAATTTCACAACAAACACGAGAAATTTATCGTATCCCTGAAAAGTATGTTAGGAAGTTAATGCTAGTATCAACGAATTATATCGCAACATCGCCTGAATAATCTAAAATTAAACAAAGAAGGAAAATTAAAATTTTTTCAATCTGCAAGATGCTGTGCGAAAAATATTTGGTTTTTTTTTAACTGGACCCATTGAGGCAAAGTATAACAACAAACAGTGTTAAGGGAAACTAAGGATAAATATCCGATCTTATCACAGGAGTTGTCATTTTATTAACCTCATTTGTCTGAAAGAAATAGCATTGCTTGAATTGTAAATTAATATGGCGGCTGAAAGAAATGAAATAAGGGTAGATTAACAACATTTTCGTAGTAGTTCATGTGAGTATTAGGTGAGTACAGGCGGAGAAACAAATTCATCATTCTATAGTTTGTCAAATTTGAAAAGAACAGCAAAAATTTAAATATGAAAGTTGTAAATGGGCTTAAAATTACCTGATGCTCGTATAAAGATAATTTGAGAAACTTTTTCAAATTAAATACAATAAAATTCTTTTATTCGTTTAACATTTTTAAAGATTATATAAAGTTTGCATAACTATTTAGATATACATCTAATACTCATTTACGATTAAAAATTTATAAACTTTAGTAAAACCTAATGTTTTAATTTTGACCAGGTTCTCATAATATAAAATTCTACTGATTTTTGCAACATTTATGTCATTCGCAAATCTTGCTTCCAATTTTAGAGATGGTCTAATCAGTTCTCATATAGTCGTCCTTTTATCGATTTAGTTTTATTTACATGTTACTTTCTCCCATGACTTTCCGCTGGAATGTATTTATAATTTTCAACGTCAAAGAGTTTTTCTCTAATAATTAATTTAAATCTAATTTGTCCATATTTTGAAATAAATAAATGGCAATAAAATAATAAATCCACTATTGAAGAGCGTTTCCATATATAAAATATTTTAAGTTTTATTTTTTAAGTGATTAATCTATAAGTCACATTTTTTTGGGTGAGTCCTTTCTATGGTTGAAAAGTTATATTTGCAGATGCAAATAACCTTTCAGCGAAACTTACTCATATCTTGGTTTGTTCACATCTTAAAGATTTTTTCTTGAGTTTTTCACTGCCCGAGCGGCAATAACATAAGTTTATACAAAATAAGTTTGTATCTAAATTTCTATTATTTCTGCCCTCATAGTTTTACGTAATACTTTAGAAAACAGAAAACAAAATACACGACAGAACTGTACGTTACTATATATTTTTAGTGCTTCTACATGAGGTAGACGCCCAGAACACTAAACAAATTTCAAGCTATTCGAGATATGATATGTCATATTTTAGAAATATTCGGGCGTGTCCGTGTATGAAACGAAGGTGTATTACAGACGCTTGAAGAATAAATGGAACTTACGAACACCGTTAAATGTTTTTCTTTGGGCATGTCATGAGGAAGATGAGAAAAATGAAGCCCTGGGACTCATTATCGAAAGATAAATTGAAAAGGAAAACGGGAAATAGACTGGCAACGGCATTTGTGCTTAACGAACCTGCGGGAGTTGTTTGACAGTAGAGCATTACTCTTTGAATCTACTTCAAAAATTAAGAAAATGTTAATACTATCCAACCTTTAATAGGAACAAAACTCTAAGAAGGAGACAAAGAAATCGATACAACTTTTCTCTAAAGATATTCTATTAGTGAATTCATACACTCTCTCCGCCTAACAAGATTTTGTACAATAGTATTAAATATCTCTGCCTTGCAATTTAAAATTATTCTGAGTTACAACGACCAGGAATATATTTTTTTTCTTTTTATTGGATTTTAACTTTGCCCCGATTTTCCTCACGTATGTCTTTGGAAAATATTAACTGTAGGATTGAAGGTTTGAATATAGGTAGCGCTCTCCATAATACTTATTAAAGTCAACTATTTCCCGGTAAATACCAATTAAAATTTCGAATTGAAACTTAAAATTATTATACCTTCTTTCTAGAATGCTGATTGCAATGATACAAAGTCTACATATTATATCGGGCCCTAAAAAATCGAACAAGGAAATCCCTTTCAAATTCCTTTTAATGGTTGTTGCGTTATTTACGCCAGATAAATAGAATTATGGGCGGAAAAACAAAAATTCAACACATAATATTTCATCACTATTTTTATCAACTAAATAATTTTTTTTATTAAATATCTTCAATCTTCAGACATGAATATTCTGAGGTTTTATTATATGTATACATTTGACTGGAAAGTAATATGAAATTTTTAAAATACGGATTGTTTATTAAAAATCTTAGTGTAAAATCTCTGCTTATATTGCTTTGGGCATTTCAATTCTAAATGTCTTCACTATACTTTGTATTTGCTGTGTTTGGATTCTAAAATTGACATTTATTATTAAATTTATTTTCACTGTTTTATTTTGTATTTGTACAAAATATAATGCAAACAGGATTCTGTGCTCGGTTTGAAGTGAAATTACTTTATTTAGTACAAATTGTCAGTATTCCTGGAACAATAACGGAATATTATACTTACGCAAAAAATTAAATCTTCTTCAAATCCTTTACATAGGTTTTGTCTTCGACAATTGTTTTTGAAAATGAAATTTTGATTATTTCGAAATTGAAAATCGAGTTTTGCATTTTGTAAAAAAGACATAAAGTAGAAAGAAGAATATTTAATGGACAGCAACGAATAAAAACCCAAATTAGCGATCGCGGGTAAATAATGTTACCTGTATCTTTTCATGGCCACTGATTTTGTTTATGAAAGGTATAATCATAATTAAAATCATATTCATCTCATAACAACATACTATTTTCTATGAAAGTTCATTCACAGCATTTGCTGTCAAGCTGTGGAATACTCTGATAATCAAAAAGCATGCCTTTATACACGTTTAAGTATTGTTTCAAAACGCTATACCTCTCATATTTTTAATAAATCCGCACTGTATATCGGTAGAGTATATTAAATTTTGTAAACAAATAAATATGTTAAATTTTGGAATCTATATAGTACGAAGGATACAGTCCCAAAAAACATTATCTTGAAATAATTTACTCAAATAATTGAAACTATTACTTAGTTTTCAGATTAAGCGGTTGTCAATATTTCTAAATGAAAGAAAATAAAGACGTTCCAAGATATAATTGGTTAGTACACAATATTAGAAAGTTTTCGACAATCAATTTCAGTTAAGGAAAACAAGGAAAGCCAAAAATAAGTTTTTGAATAAATTTATTCTAATCTGGTGAATTGAAACAATAGCGATTGCAGGAAGTGGCCATCTTATAATCGCATTAAACATGAAACAAAACCGTATAAGGACAAAATGATAAATGTATGTATAGATATCGATGATTGAAATTGATTGAGATTGTAGATCTCCAGCCTAAGGCCACTTTCTATGGAAATAATGAGATAAAGAAATATTTAAAAAAAAATCGCTGCAGCGATACAATATAGCCATGTATGATGCATAAAGTCATTTCCACCCTAGTAACTGTGGCCACCAAGGGACAAATATTAATTCAACGACATCTACTCGGTCGTTAATCGAGTACTCAACCGGGATAGATTTACTATTCCGCAGGGAAATTGAGCCGAAGACTTCGATTCGATGTTAATAAAGTAAATGTAACAAACGCGGAATCCCTGTGGACATTTCGAATAAAATGCTAATAATCTCTAATACGGACGGTTTGAATTCAGCCACAGTGTGTGACTTCAATCATTAAATTGGGGCATAACCTGAACCAGTCTTAATTAATCTCACTTTTATTAGGGAATTAAAAACTTTAAAATATAGACAGAGGAACAGTAAATTCTACGATCATTACTCAGCATAAAATACAATAAATGTACACGTGGAAAGATAATATACAAACCTACACAATGTAAATAAATAATAGGTTGGCTTGTCGATAAGGGGAAACCTTGGTTTGAGTTTAAAAAATAGTTACTCATTTCGGTGGGTCAGGAAACTGTATCCTAATCGTGTTTGGATTGCAAGTTCTAATCTTATGCATATCACCAGCGTTCTGGGTCTCCACTGTAGCGTAGTTTTCTATGAAATTATATAGTTTCAAGAATTTAATTTGATTTTCCTATTTTTATTTACCTACAAGAAATTCACCTATTAATTTTTTTATTAATGCGACGGAATTCTTCAAAAGTAATAACTTATGCGTTCCACCGGGAAAATAATAAACTATATTTTTTATACCAAAATTTAATCTAAATCCTTATTATGGTTATAACAGCCTTTTCCTCTGCTTTTTTTTTAAAAAGTACGTTTTGCTTCTAATTAATTCAGACATCATCAATTTAGACTTCATGAAAATCTTCTGAAAATTTTCCAGGTGTAAACTTATCCCCGTAATGTTTTTATATAAAAGTGTTTAATGTGGAGTTCAGATTTTGAATATCATGATATAGCAATATACGATATGTAATATATATATATATATATATATACATATAAATGTACATATATATATATATATATATATATATATAAAAGTAATTGGTTTATTTCACGGTAAACTAATTCAAATCATATTTTCTCACAATTGTCAAAATTGATGACTTTTAAAAAAATATTTCTAGAAACGAAATGTCAATTCATACTTCAAGCTACATAGAAAAGTGAAAAAAAAATTACGATTTCGTCCTTAGCTTCCTTCGAACTTGAAAAATATGTAGGTCAATTAGTTTCGTCATTATGCCAAATTTCAAGTTTCAAGTAAAACAGTGCCTAAAGAGAAAGGCGTAAACTTTTCAAACATTATCTCTGGAACTATCTTATGAAAATTACAAAAAAATATTTCGAAATCGTTTTAATTTGCTCCTTCAAATGCCAGTATATACGAGTAAATTTGTTATACGATAAATTTCTATTAAACTTGTAAGAGTTCTTTTTTTTCACAGGGACGAACTCTATATTTAAAAAATTATGAAAGAAGTCTTCAGGTTCATTGGGCTTAAGTCTTGTTTACAAAGAACTTTAACGTTACTATAGATACAAAGTATACATACGTTATTACGTAAAAAAATATGAAGTTTGAGCTTAACGTTACTATACATATACAGTATACATACGATAAACGTTGCTATACATATATAGTGTACATACGTTATTGGTAAAGTCGATGAATATTAAGATTTGTGCTACACAGTGAATGCGCTCAGTAATGTTTAGATCTCGAAGTAACTGTCCAATACAACATGCAAAATAACTATAACAGTCCGCTGCCTTTTTATTTCATTTAATCATTTATACATCGTCGAGGTCAAAGTGTCATAACAACGTCCCTAGAATGGCATTCACGAGCTACGTAAAACATATTATTATTATTTTTTAATAAAGCCGTAAAAACGAAATGGATTTTTAATGTGACACAAAGAGAAACAAAAAATATATTTGTAAAAGCTTACAGTGATTAAGTATATGTATGTCATTTAGCCGGAAAAGTGGTGTTTGGGTGACCGGAGATTAATCAAAATATCAAAAGCAAATCTACAGACGGCTTTCGGTGAATTTATTTCAATTTGGGAATATTGTAATAGAGTTTTGACTTGTTTTGTAACTGTGTCGCGTAAACTTAATGAGACCTTTAATTTGTGTAAATAGTCATTATATTACAATCAAAATGTTAAAAATTTTATTTCAACACGTTAAATTTTAGGAATACAAAGCTGCAAGTTGAGAGAACAATATAAAATATTAATATATACGCAAACTCTTAGCTTTTCTTCAGTTAGATTAGTATTTGATTACATTTTCCGAAAGTTACCTTATAATGGATCTTATTAACGAGATTAGATTCCTTAATCATAAACGTCTGAGTGATTTAAGTAAAATAATTTGAAAGATGAGTCGTTATATTATATTTGGGTTATTATAAATAATAGAAAAGTAGTTAAAAGAAGCTTTGTTTCGTAAAAGAAAAATAAACAGAATTTATTATTTCATATATTGAAGCTAAAAATTCTATAAAATATTTATTAATTCTAATAAATCTTTACTGTATTTCAATTATTTTTTATGTAATTAATTTTTCAACTTGAGACTTGGAAGAAGCTTACTTCTGAAGCTAGCCTTTTTTGCCATGACTTTTTTTAAATTACTATTTTGAGAACTTATGACAAAATCATAAATGGTAAGTGAACGTTAGATGTATATCTAACCCTGATACCTAACAGACCATTAATAAAATAAATCTGCTCTGTTTCAGTTTTCATTGCTATTACGAAATAAAAATAACTATTGCTTTGCTTCTCAGCGATCAGTTATAATTCTATACAACTAGCGCGCCAGCCTCGCGTTTTGACGATAGAAGTGATTACAGCTCGGATATTTATAGCAATAAACAAATTTTAATGGCGTTCTTTTTATTGACCCTAAATTTTTAGGGGCTTCGTTTTTTTACATATCTTCTTACCCCTTTTTCTGTTTCTTTGTTTTTTCATATTACTTATATTTTTATTACTTATTTTCAAAGTTTTAATACACTTATTAATTTAGGAAGAATTATAAGTACATTTAAATTCAAATTCAGATCACTTAATTGATCACCATTAATCTATTAGAAAAAGAGCAACGATCTAGGCGATAGTGAAAACCTTAAATATTTTGGCATTTTTCTTCTTTTTTTCATAAGTCATTTGCCTTTAGTAATCTTAATTTCCATGAATGCCATTGACATAGGCGAATTGTTTCTGTCAAATGAGTTGATCCTAAAGCTTAAAGATGAAATTATTTAATTTTACGTGGAGTACTCACATGAATAAAGTAATATATGAATGACAGTTGTGATAAAACATCTTTGGAATAATGTTACAATGTTAAAACCTAAAATTCGATTATTTTACTCCAGAGAAGGACCTCACCGCCGATGTTAGAGAATCTTGTGTATGTGTACGTAAATATGAAAACATATAAATATGACAAGTGTATTTATAATCGTCATATATTACGTGATCGAGAAAAAAAAGCCAAACTTACGTCAACTTTTAACAACGTCGTGAGATAAAAGTTCCCTATGGTGGAAATAGATTTTAAGGTTTAAACATTTCGATACAATTATCTTTCATTAATTATTACGATTATAGCATGCCGCATAATAAGTAAAGTTAAAGACAACTGACGTTTTGAAATATTAAATACAGTTACTTCATCTCTCAAAGGCCTTATCGGTGAACGTTTGTGCATATCATATATGTGTGCGTAAATATAATAATGTGAAATATGACAAGTGAATTGAAAATTATTAAGTATATGTGTGTTTTATACGATATTTACGTATGTGCGTACATACGTGCATGTGTGTGCATGTATATATATATATATATACACATATATATATACATATATATATATATATATATATACACATATATATACATATATTTATATATATACATGCACACACATGCACGTATGTACGCACATACGTAAATATCGTATAAAACACACATATACTTAATAATTTTCAATTCACTTGTCATATTTCACATTATTATATTTACGCACACATATATGATATGCACAAACGTTCACCGATAAGGCCTTTGAGAGATGAAGTAACTGTATTTAATATTTCAAAACGTCAGTTGTCTTTAACTTTACTTATTATGCGGCATGCTATAATCGTAATAATTAATGAAAGATAATTGTATCGAAATGTTTAAACCTTAAAATCTATTTCCACCATAGGGAACTTTTATCTCACGACGTTGTTAAAAGTTGACGTAAGTTTGGCTTTTTTTTCTCGATCACGTAATATATGACGATTATAAATACACTTGTCATATTTATATGTTTTCATATTTACGTACACATACACAAGATTCTCTAACATCGGCGGTGAGGTCCTTCTCTGGAGTAAAATAATCGAATTTTAGGTTTTAACATTGTAACATTATTCCAAAGATGTTTTATCACAACTGTCATTCATATATTACTTTATTCATGTGAGTACTCCACGTAAAATTAAATAATTTCATCTTTAAGCTTTAGGATCAACTCATTTGACAGAAACAATTCGCCTATGTCAATGGCATTCATGGAAATTAAGATTACTAAAGGCAAATGACTTATGAAAAAAAGAAGAAAAATGCCAAAATATTTAAGGTTTTCACTATCGCCTAGATCGTTGCTCTTTTTCTAATAGATTAATGGTGATCAATTAAGTGATCTGAATTTGAATTTAAATGTACTTATAATTCTTCCTAAATTAATAAGTGTATTAAAACTTTGAAAATAAGTAATAAAAATATAAGTAATATGAAAAAACAAAGAAACAGAAAAAGGGGTAAGAAGATATGTAAAAAAACGAAGCCCCTAAAAATTTAGGGTCAATAAAAAGAACGCCATTAAAATTTGTTTATTGCTATAAATATCCGAGCTGTAATCACTTCTATCGTCAAAACGCGAGGCTGGCGCGCTAGTTGTATAGAATTATAACTGATCGCTGAGAAGCAAAGCAATAGTTATTTTTATTTCGTAATAGCAATGAAAACTGAAACAGAGCAGATTTATTTTATTAATGGTCTGTTAGGTATCAGGGTTAGATATACATCTAACGTTCACTTACCATTTATGATTTTGTCATAAGTTCTCAAAATAGTAATTTAAAAAAAGTCATGGCAAAAAAGGCTAGCTTCAGAAGTAAGCTTCTTCCAAGTCTCAAGTTGAAAAATTAATTACATAAAAAATAATTGAAATACAGTAAAGATTTATTAGAATTAATAAATATTTTATAGAATTTTTAGCTTCAATATATGAAATAATAAATTCTGTTTATTTTTCTTTTACGAAACAAAGCTTCTTTTAACTACTTTTCTATTATTTATAATAACCCAAATATAATATAACGACTCATCTTTCAAATTATTTTACTTAAATCACTCAGACGTTTATGATTAAGGAATCTAATCTCGTTAATAAGATCCATTATAAGGTAACTTTCGGAAAATGTAATCAAATACTAATCTAACTGAAGAAAAGCTAAGAGTTTGCGTATATATTAATATTTTATATTGTTCTCTCAACTTGCAGCTTTGTATTCCTAAAATTTAACGTGTTGAAATAAAATTTTTAACATTTTGATTGTAATATAATGACTATTTACACAAATTAAAGGTCTCATTAAGTTTACGCGACACAGTTACAAAACAAGTCAAAACTCTATTACAATATTCCCAAATTGAAATAAATTCACCGAAAGCCGTCTGTAGATTTGCTTTTGATATTTTGATTAATCTCCGGTCACCCAAACACCACTTTTCCGGCTAAATGACATACATATACTTAATCACTGTAAGCTTTTACAAATATATTTTTTGTTTCTCTTTGTGTCACATTAAAAATCCATTTCGTTTTTACGGCTTTATTAAAAAATAATAATAATATGTTTTACGTAGCTCGTGAATGCCATTCTAGGGACGTTGTTATGACACTTTGACCTCGACGATGTATAAATGATTAAATGAAATAAAAAGGCAGCGGACTGTTATAGTTATTTTGCATGTTGTATTGGACAGTTACTTCGAGATCTAAACATTACTGAGCGCATTCACTGTGTAGCACAAATCTTAATATTCATCGACTTTACCAATAACGTATGTACGCTATATATGTATAGCAACGTTTATCGTATGTATACTGTATATGTATAGTAACGTTAAGCTCAAACTTCATATTTTTTTACGTAATAACGTATGTATACTTTGTATCTATAGTAACGTTAAAGTTCTTTGTAAACAAGACTTAAGCCCAATGAACCTGAAGACTTCTTTCATAATTTTTTAAATATAGAGTTCGTCCCTGTGAAAAAAAAGAACTCTTACAAGTTTAATAGAAATTTATCGTATAACAAATTTACTCGTATATACCGGCATTTGAAGGAGCAAATTAAAACGATTTCGAAATATTTTTTGTAATTTTCATAAGATAGTTCCAGAGATAATGTTTGAAAAGTTTACGCCTTTCTCTTTAGGCACTGTTTTACTTGAAACTTGAAATTTGGCATAATGACGAAACTAATTGACTTACATATTTTTCAAGTTCGAAGGAAGCTAAGGACGAAATCGTAATTTTTTTTTCACTTTTCTATGTAGCGTGAAGCATTTTTCATTTCGTTTCTTGAAATATTGTGTTTAAAAGTCATTAATTTTGACAATTGTGAGAAAATATGGTTTGAATTAGTTTACCGTGAAAATAAACCAATGACTTTTAATATTAATTTTTTTTTGTAAATTTACGATCAATTTATGCCCGTGAAAACGTATTAGTATTATATTTTTATGGCGAAAAATAATATAAGTATTTACTTACAATTTAACAGAAATGTTGTTCTCCCTTATATATTGACTAAATTTGTGCGGTAATCTCCTATTGTTAGTTTAACTCGTGTTTTATTTTAAGTTTTATTTTTAATCGATCTCAACAAAAAATATTACCATTTTGGTATTAAAATTTAAATAGTTTTCACAGCTCAAAACTTCTTCATATTGGATGGTTGTCCAAAGCTCTACGTTATTAGAGTTGCCACATCTTTAGATTGATTAATATTTGCCTACAGATAAGAAGCTCTTTTGTGGTTGCAACCTAAATATTAGTCATGGACTTGTACCGGTAAATATACTTTTATGTTCAATTTATTGCAAAAAAATTCCCTTTACGATGTAAAACCCGCGACTTCCACGCAAAATAAACGTTGGCTTGATGTTTTTGTTTAGCTTCAAATAAACATAAGTTACTTTTGACCTTCTACCCCAATAATGTAATCAAAGTGACATGTTTTTTGTTCAGTTGTTTGTTTGTATTTTTTTCGCATATAAACAGGTCAAGGGAATTTAATAAAATTTTGCGTATAGATATTATACTCTCTATTGTTTACAGATAATTACGCTATTATTTGCAGGAGCAGAGCAGGGGAAAACAATTATATCCCTCTACCAAAAAAACTGATGAGCTGTCGAACCTATAGGAAAATTTTGCGACTATGCATCCCTATATGTAAATGGATAACACATAGTGTTTGCAAAGTTAATGATTAATAACATTTTTATTGCGAAACGTAATTTTCATTTACGTAAGATGGAAAAATTAACTAACTTAATAAACGTCTTACAATTTTCCCGATGTCACGTAAAAAACCGCGGGAAAAAACTAATTAAATTTTAAACCGACTTGATAAAATCAAATGCGAACATAATATATTGTCTTAGGAATAATGGTAAAGCAGATATCCTTTTGACCTTTTACTTATATTTTTAGGCGTTTTTTAAAAGTTTGTGATTTCCAACTTGTTGCTTCTGGTTAGTTAATTTATATGTCAAAATTAACATTGCGGCTATATTTTTCAGCTTCTTGAGTTTGCATATAATCTTAACTGATCCGTTTGCTCAAACAAGTACATTGATATATTTAAATAACCGGGTCAATGTCATCACATGGGAGCGAAGAAAAATTTAAACACAGAGGTACACTTCGACCATGAACTCCACTTTTAATTTTAAATACAGCAATATTTCTTCGCAGATGTTGGAATTAATATTTTTAAAAAGCTTTAGCGATTTGCTTGTTTATTTGATATCATTTGCTGCGTCATTTAATTATGATTGCATTTATTTTGTTGTACTTAGTATATAGTTTAGTTATTGCCTTTGTTATTCGACCGTTTTTCTATTAATTGTACTTATAAAATTGAAATTGTATTTCTATTAAATGAACTTCGTACACCAACAATGTATTAAAATTTTAAATCTGAATAAGATAAAAGCAACGAGAGATAATTTTGTTCAATATCCGGAAGAGAATAGTCTAAACCGTTCCGGAGTTACTGAAACTCAAACTTCATATTTTTTTGCAAAATGACCACCGTTTATTTTGTGTATCTTAGGACTCTAATATAAAATATTATTCAAAAATTGATGTTAATAATAAAAACTTTTTTGTGTAAAATTTAAAAAATTTCAATATTTTGGAAAGAAATGCTGTTTTGTCTATTTCATGAATCAATTAACGATTATGTAATTACATAATTTACATTGAATAATTAAACTTTACATCCTGTATATTTCAAATGAATATTCCGCAAAATATATTATGGAGCATTTTAAAATTTACGCATAGCTAGGAGTATAGAAAGTTTACGCAAATGTCTCAGATAAGCTGGAGATCTTCCCTATAAAATTATTTTCTAAAGAAGTATAATGAATTTAGAAACCGACATATTATATCTGAAGACCAGATTGCTAACTGAGACAAAACCCTACATAGAATGCCAAAATGCTAAATCTGTATCGGTTTAATGGTAACATATTATAGTCATTACATCAAATAATAAACTTTGACAGTACTAAAATATGCTCAATTTCACGAAAACTCTGAGATTTAGAATCATTGATATTGGTTTTTGGTACATTCAAATAATCTTTTAGTAAGATTGTTTTTTTTCTGAATCGTCTGACTTCGTATCATGATACATTGTTTTCCTTCCCAGCCTGTTGTAAATAAAATAGTGAGAACTTCGCATAAATTAATTTACATATTTTCAATCGCTTCCTCTACATATAAATAAACAGGCAAACTAACTGACAGCCTAACAAACACTTCAAAAGAACCTATGGCTTCATTTAATTTCAGGAACTTGTAGTTTTGAAACATTGAAATCTTCATTTAAATCAGTACAAATGAACAGACGGACAGATATTCAATTATTTTAATAGCTGTAGATTTCTACCTCCAAATGTTCTCTCTTGAAATATTTTTAAAATTTGGGCAACTCAATTTTTTTAATACATCTTTGACTTGTGGACATTTTTCTCTTTATTTTTTTTAAACAATATAAAGTACTGTTAAGTATTGAAATATACGACAACTGATAGTAAATCGTTGTGCAAAAATATTCGAATTAATGTAAGTCTTGAATTCAATAAATAAACAGCAAATATTTTTAGCATACGCCAGAAACAAAACGTTTTCATTAACCTGTCAATACATGATGCCAAATGTCATCCCTCTATTTATCATAAAGCATATAACGTTGACATTTAGGACGAGTCCTTCGGGTCATAAGAAATCGATGATGAACTCACCCCTAAATTTCATTACAACTTTTATCTGGTCGCAGCGATAATTTACCAACTTTATCGATAGCTAAAACAACATTGTTGACTGAACGTAAAAGGCAGACGTCAGAAACAGGTGTTAAGTAACCACAATTATCAATTTTGACAACGTAGTTATAAGATGAGAGAACATTAAATAATTTGTAGTCGCAAAGCGTGGATGAAAACATTTGAAGGAAAATAACAATATGTACTTATCTTTAGGCAGATTGGTTGTGATTTCAATTATTTTTCAGTAATGCTATTACAACCAAACGAGTGTAAGTCGCCGTATGTGGTCTGCGTCCCAACCGCACACACTAATTAAATTAAAGAAAAACTTCGGCAATATTTTCCTTCTTCTGACCACTTTCACCATAATCCCCAGGTACCTGATATTTATGTTCAATACTGAAAACCTTTTTAAATAATCAATGCTAAGGTTACCTATATTCATCTACAATATTGTAGTGGTTAAGTTATCTTTACGCTGAGGTATAACAAGTCTCAGAAATATTTTGACTTACACATTTTTAATTTTGCATAACAATAAACACATTAACTCGCACATATCACAATATCCAAAAAAAAAAAATATTTAGGTGGAAGTTTCAAGGAAATCAAATTAATGACTGGAAAAATTTATGATTGAGGTATCGTTTGGAATGGCAATTTATAAGAGTTTAAAAATATTTTTTTTTCCTAATTCTAGGAAAAGAATAGCAAAATTTTTAAATATTTTATTAGATAAATGTTGATATGTTGGCGACATATCTAATAAGCAATACAAATAAATAAAATTTAAATATCTTTTTGTGTTTTCGAAATAATTGCCTTTCCTTAAGGTCATGTGTTTATTTGCACGATATCATAAACTAAATAAATAAAATGAAAACTGCAATGATAATATATTGATCATGTCGTAAATAAAAAATACTAAATAAGTCCGTGAGTGCATTTCGGATGTTCCATATCGCCGCGCCACCCCGCCGTCCGCAGCTAGCCACTATCAACACACGCGTCTACTCAGTGATGCGCTGAATAAACTTTACGTCACAAGAACCGAAGACTCCCAATCGCTAAGAAAAAACTCAGAATGCATCTACTTGCTAAAGCGAATGGTACAGTTCTTATAACCGAACAAACTTACTTTTCTTTTTTAAAATTCCACGCGGGCAAAGTCGTGAAAGGCCATCTAAATTAAGTAAATCCACTTCAAACGAAGTACGTAACTCGCTAAGCGCAAGCCAGACTCTCATGAGGTTGGTTTTTCGTTTAGTTATCACTGTACTATATGGCATTACTTTCAAATAACTACTTATAATTAAGTAAATTTGGTATATATATATATATATATATATATATATATATATATAATATATATGTGTGTGTGTGTGTGTGCCATTTTTACTTAATTATAAGTTAATTTATTTTACGAAATAAATATATAAAATAAGATTGGTAACGATTAAGATAATTAAAACTGACAGTTAAAAGTACTGATTAGTCTAAATGGTTTTCTATGGTATTCAAACTTATGAATATTCCTGCACGAGGAAATAAATAACTTTCGTCAAAGTCTCCTGAAAGGTTACATTCTTTTGATGAAACCTTTTGACGCTGATACGTCGCCTTGAGATACTCCAATCAGATATCTTTCCCGTTCACTGAGTTTGTCATTCTGAGTAGCGAGTCAAAATAACTGAAAATTGTTTAAAAGATTATTTAACATCAAAAATTTTGCAAATCATTTAAATTCCCTACAAATGACGATCAAAAAAT
Source organism: Druceiella hillmani (assembly GCA_039881145.1). Lineage (NCBI taxonomy): Eukaryota > Metazoa > Arthropoda > Insecta > Lepidoptera > Hepialidae > Druceiella > Druceiella hillmani. Next base: position 1,573,898 of record JAYKKI010000055.1, read on the forward strand.
GTACAGTCAAAATTTTAAATTTTCTAAAACATATATACACTATATTAATTTAATTTCAAATAAAAAAATCGTTTAGATCTTTTTAGAGTCGTAGTTCGTATCCATATTCATTTTGATATTGAGATTTTCAAAATATTTTTTTAATTTCTTCTAAAAATTAAGAAAAAAAATTATATTATTTATAGAAATTCGTTGCATAGGTATAATCATTATAAAATTTACATGGAGAAGAAATATCAATTTATACAATTAATGTAAAATCATTTTTAAATACAACATGCCATTGGACATGATTGTAATTATATAGTTTAACGTAAAGTGTAAATTTTTAATTTTTGTCAACATTAATATGTTAATATAACATCATTTTACATCGACTTAGCTTTTTAAACAAATTGTTCGCCGGTTTTTTTAAATAAAATTAAATGTGCGGTGAAATATCTGCTTTTGATGCGATGTTAATTGTATGATTATTGAGAGCGGTTTTTATCAAAACTAAGAGGAAAATCAGGGAATTTCACTAGATGTTATATTAAAAATTATATTACATTAAAATTGGAAATATTAATGTGACAATTTTACATTGCCTTGTAAAATTATGTTATATTGATATTTAAAAAAATTCTAACCATTTAGTTTTTTTCTCAAAAATTGTACAATTAACATTTCAGAAAAAGTGTTTCATTATACTTCATTCTATTTAAAAAAAACGCAATATAAATAAAAAAATTTTCCCTTTTTCACAAACTGTTAAAATGATGTTATTTTCACCGTTTAGAAAACAAAGGAAAAATAATTTTCAATAAAAACATTTTATAATTTGATAATAATTTTTGTATCTTAATGTCACACAATAACCAACACTCGAAAATATACAAGGTTTTAAGAACACTTTCACTGAACTTTAGTTTTATTTAATTTTAAAAAGTCGTAAATACGTTAGATGGCTAAAAACTATTGTAAAGATTATGAAATTGATAGAATATATAAGGCTACTTCATGACATAACATTTTTGTTATGTATTTCTAGGTTAACGAAATAACTGAAATAGATAATAAATTGTACATAAAACAGTTATAAACCCGCGACTTCCAAAAAATGTATTATTTAATGGCAGCAAGTGTATTCAAGATATAAATCATTGTAAATATCAATGAAAAGTTAGTATAAAATATAATCGCTCTCATTATAAGCACAGTCACATCAGAATAATATCGCAAGTAGTAAATGGGAAGACATTTATTGTTAAGTCCCAGACGGAGTGTGAAATGGCAGATTGTAAATTTCAGCTACTTAAATATGAGTAAAATGCAAGTCTTTTACTTAAAATCCATTATTAACTGTGAATGAAAATCCTTTTAAGTAGGGGAGTGGAAAGGCTGAAGGGTCCTTGGGTACAGATGAACTCGCCGCTGTGTCGCCGGAGAGAGTTTGCTCTTTCATGCCGGTGGGTGACGTTAATATGCATATTAGTTTTATATTCACTTGTACATATTGATAGTTTTGTAGATAACAATGTCCTTTTAATATGCGATTAATCACTTTTATCCTTCGTACGCATAGATGATATATAGTTATATTTTCAATTTACCTTTTTAAGATAAACTGAAAAATGCTGCAAAACAGAATATAAATTTTAAGTTTTTTCATTTATTTTTCATTATTTGCACATCGTATTTATTAACAAATATTTTGAAACTTTTTGTTTCTCGTTCTAATTTACTTCCATTATCCGTACTTATATATTTGCTATAAAATAATTATGTATCCCAAATTTTTGATTGGATATAAAAGAAGTCTGTAATATCGGTTTAAATGTGAATAAAAATGAAATTATTACGATTTTCATTATAATGTCTTATACTACTAATAGGAAAAGTAAAATTATTACCTCACTCTCTTTATTGACATGCGTATAGCAGTTGGTTATATCAATTGTTTAATATACATAGATAGTAGAACTACAAAGTTTTTGTACCATAATATTACTAAGCAGTAATATTTAATTTTGTTTATATTTTTTCTTGCATACATAGATTTAATTTAATATTTCAATAATTACATTCATTCTAACAGAAGTTTAATAGCGTGGGAGAATTGGTTTGAAATCAAGATATGATTCATTTATTAATAGGATGCTACTTCATCCATGAGTAACAAATCCGACAGCAACTTCGTCCACTTATTATTTATTTCTATGTAATTTGTTCGTAAACAGAATTGAAAAAAAACAAATAACGATTTAGTGAGAAAAACCTGTACGGATCAAAGTCACTTAAAAATCAGATCATATGAATTTTCTATTAATGACGACGACAAAAATTATACAAGCATGAAAAAAAATTCAATAGACAGGTCGTTCTGTTCTATAGCTAATTCATCGTCTCTTAACTACTTTTCCTCAAAATTATTCAATGTACAGACGTTTTCCTTTTTACCGTTTCCTTTCACAAAATTCTACATTATTTTTCCCATTGTAAGATATGAAATTTGCTGTAATCAAAAGTGTTTGTAGTGCAGAGTATTAAGAATTTCAAATGTGAAAACTGCATTTAATATGTAAATATACTGCCGGTCCTACAAAGGCATTCAAATGCGCGTTGGTACCCACTCGTAGAGGCTAAACGTCTGTATACTTTTTTACAAAGAAAAACATTTCAGTTTTTAATCCATACAGAGGCGTAAAAAGAACGTTTATATTGTTCACATTGGTTTATATTAAAATGGGTATATTTTAAGGACGAAATATCCTTAAAATATACCCATTTTAATATTTAAAAAAAACGTTTATTGTTTTTCGTTTGAATAGCAACTCTGACAGGGATTTTATTCACACACGGTTAAGAATTGTTGTCTAGTTCCTTGACATTCTCTACTCGCTGATGAAACTTATATACGAAACACCAGTAAAGTCGCTAATTTACCAAATAAAAAGAGACTGCTTTTCGTCGGAATTTTACTGCATTTGCCATTTTTATTGAAAATAATTATAGTTTATGAAAAATCACTCAATATATAAAGAAAGTTAAGTAATTATGACGAATGTAGAAAAAGTTAGAAAGACTTTTTTCACATCCAGTAACTAAATTGCAAGATCCTTAAAACAATGTGATAATGAATTATTTTGCTAATAAAATATTGGATAATAGAATATACAAGTAGTACATATGTATCGAATTTTTTGTTTGTGTTCATTTTGACAAATACTCATCAATTTACAGATATACTTATTTAAATCGAATACTCCAATATTAATGGGATAGTAAAAGACTAAGTAATTGGCAGATAAAGTTCTAAAAAAATATTTACGAGTTTTTGCAAAATAATATCATCTTCGAAATATCTGACACAAAAAACTGACCATAAAAAAATCTCAAACATAAGAAATTACGGTAAAATGAAACAGATTAGTCCTTTGCAATCAGCCTCATTGGTAATTAAATTACTTTGGATATAATAATAATCGTGCGGTTTTATTTAATATAATTGGAAAGTGTTATTCAAAAACTCAAGTTACCTTCGTAGTTATGAAGAGCAATTTAATTACTTTTTCTCCTTGCTGTCTAGTTCGTAAAGGATCGTAGATTAGACGAGTGCTGCTAAAAATATTTGACCTATTATTTAATTGGAACAAAATAAATTTCATACAATAAGCTTTATAGTAGTTTAGTACTGGTTTGAACGTGCCCGCATTATGTGGTAAGAAACATCAACCTTATATCGATTAATTTGTTTATCACTTATTACCTGCTTAGAAACACTAAAAACGATGTGAAATGAATTAAGGTAACACTGAATACCTTGGTGTAGTATGTGTGTACATATTCCATTTCATGTATTGCAATATTAGCGTTTCCTGCGGTTCCACCAGCACAGAATATGTGATATTAACAGCTTTCTCGACTGACGATTTAATTTAGACATATCTCAAATAAAATAATTTGGTCCATTTGCTATTGTCACAGCTGTCGTCACGTCATCCGTGGCGCGACTTATCTATCTATTCCGTCCAAGCACTCTTTAACAAACATTAACGTAGCTGTCTAACCTGAGCATATTGTTATGCACGTATCTGTAACATTATTCATTGATACTCATTAGATAAAAGTGGATTTCATAAGTAAAGAATAAAATAAAGACTTCACTTGATGTTTAATTAAATAAATCTGGAATTTGTCGGCGATATTTTCATGCATATTCATAAATGTTCGTTATAATCGAATACAAAATTTAAATTTAAAAAAATATGGTTTTCTATTACTAAAGCTAACTAAAAACATATTTATTAAAAAAATTAATTACTTTTATTCCTTTTATTCCATCAAAGAATATTATCCTTTCCCATTACTTTCCACGTGACCTTAATAAAATAGATTCTCAAATATATGGTCACTGACTTTGTATTAAAATGGTTTTAAGTGTAGTTTCTAAGCAAATATGATTTTTTTTACTTTTTTGGCATCACAAGTTGAATTGGTGTGAAATTGAAAAAAAAAATTTTTTTTGCTTCTTTAGATACAATTACAACTGTGGAGATATTTAAATGAAAGTCAATATAATGTGAGATTACATATTTTACAAGAATAAACGTTATTTTAAATTTTTGCTTAAATAATACTACTGGCTGATTTAAAAAACTTAGACATGTCTAGTACATGCGAAACTCAATTTTTCAAAAGTATAATTCCACGTCGAAATTGATTCAACCATAAATTTCCTATCCTATTTGAGATTTATTCTCTCAGACCGTTTAATCAGAAGGTGATGCTGGTTGTTACTAATGTTTACAACAATTTAAAGAAATTAAAATTTCTAGTATAGAGCGCATTCCATTCTTCTAATGAATTTTTTGAACTCTGGCAATATGACTATTAAATACCGAACTAAAAATATATATAAAATAATATTAATCTTCTTCATTTAAAAATTGCAATTAACATGACTTTGTATGTAGGTATTGGAAAAACGAAACTATAGAAAGATATAAAAATACAAGTCATTAGCTATATTTAAGATGAAAATATAATTATATTTTGCATATAGTCAGTTTGCGGCATTTAATTGACTCCATCTCGATCATTCCAAGTTGTATCGTAATATTATCTAAGTTCAACACTCATTTTGTAATTGATGTCGCTTAAACGAATATTTTCAATTATTGACATTTCCCTTCATACATTCATCTGGTCTTTTACAATATTGGAACATTTCAATTTTTTTGGTGGTCATAAAAAATTAAATACTACTTTCACGAAAACGCTAACAGAAAGAAATTACTCAGTATAAGAATTTTTTCTAAATTAGAACACGACTCTCCTTGAAATAAATTTTCATAAAATGAAAATATTAAAGAAATTAATTGCTCTAATTGGCAAGCCTAAAATTGAAATCAATAGAAATGAAAAGTGTTCTTATAATCAAGAAACTGAGGATTGAAATGGCCTTATTCATCAATGGAATAATTTTCCTATTTAATGACATTATACTCCTTGCAGAAAGGAAAAATGCTTTGAGCAATAGTCGAAGTTTTATGTAAAATAATCGACCTTTGATAATCTGTTTTTTATACCTTATTAACGTGGCTACGTGTTTAGTATAAAAATGTTAACAAGTTTTATGGATTTCAAAATATTCATAAATATTTTCATAATCAACAAACAATATGACGTCCATTCTTTTCGGGAAACATTTTCGGTATGGGAAGAGACTAATCGCTAAAGATAATAAAACTCAATGGACGGCAGTTTTAACTGCCCAAATCGGTTAATAAATATAAATATTGGGTTTGCATACAATTTTATTGTGCAATACTTTCCTTTGAATTTATGAACAAATTCTACTGTTGTGTTACTGAAATATCATAGAAATTTACTCCTACTGTTTATTATTACATTTTGTACTTAACTCGATTATTACATTTTATACTTAACTGGATTACATTTTATACTTAAACTAAGATTTCGTATATCAAATAATTCACCATATACTAGCTCTTTGCCCGCGAGTGACACCGCGTAAACCTCTTTGCTTAATAAGTTGATAGCGAGAGTGATCAATGGTTAATCATGCCATGTTAAGCAATATAATTTTTAAAAACTCATTACCACTAAATTTTTGAGATAACTTTCCTGTAATTAATTTTTTAATGAAATAGATTAACATTTTTTTATTATCTCGTTACAAAACGTTGTTAATAACTTGCCCTCTCAATATGACAATCATTGAAAACAAAATATTAACAATTAATTCTACATTTTTAAAATGTACATTTTAAATCTAAAAATCCCAAGAAGTACATGAAAATTGTTATTGGTAAATGTTCACAATTATCGATATTTGATATTTTGTTTTCAATTCAAAAATAAAATATTTTAATTGACTTATAAACCATTCAAAAGGGAAATAAAACAACAAATGTGAAGTAACGTTCCTAAGAACCACTATGTTATTACGCTCCTTTTTATATAATTAAGCTACTTATTTATATAATGTGTAAATTTTTAATCAAACTTCTTAATTTTTTAATGGAACACAATGCAAACAATATCCAAGAGATGGCGTTAGTAGCTCGGAACATGGTTTGTTTTGTCTATTAATGAAAAGGGCGTACAAAATCACATGAAATTAATCTTTGACCTGATATTATACTGTGTTTAAAACATAAATTTAACATTATTCTTTACATTTTACAATATGGAATTATGGAATAGTTTTAGGCAGATTAGATCAGTAGAAGAGGGGATAAAACGCCAATAAAGAAATAAGATGGGAATTATTTTTTTCAGATTTTAGCAGTATTTACATTGAAGTAGCCTTCATAGGATGTATTAAAATACACTTTCGGATGTGAGGATGGTAGGGAAGGGTTAAGTAGGTAACAATAGTTCACGACCTGTAAAACCAATTAATACTGTTAACGTAAGGCGAATTGCAGATATTCTTTAAAATATTCAAAAGCATGGTATATAAAGGTTGTGTCGATCACGTCTTTTCATTGAGATGAGACGTCATCTAAACCGATAAATACAGTATTTTTTCTAAGGGGAACACTTACTTTTTAAGTGGCAGAAGGAAAAGTAATTGATAGAGTATTAAAACGGAATAAACAAAAAAATACTTAGTTCGATTACAGATATTAAAAGTGAAGAAAACTTGTTACTCTTGACTGTTGTAATGATTATTAAAAGAAATAATAATTAGTCAATTGAATCTGACAGCAACAGCGACTACCAGTATGTTTCCGTAAACAATGAATCTACTGAGCAGTGGAGGACGGTTAGAGAAGTAATAATTATTTCGCAGAGATTTATTTAAGGTTATAAGCAGAAAACTTAGTTTCATGTTCGTTCGGCACGTCGAGCGGGTAATAAATTTATGTAAATCCATAAGGCTAAAAACTTTAAACTTTTATAAAGTTTCGTGCGTTAGTTAAAAAAAACAAAAAATATTAAAGGACGTGTATATCGCAGCTCGGCCGTTTTTAATGTCCAATTATTTTAAAATTCTTTAAAATTTCTTATCTACATTTTAATGATCAAAACAGTTTTAGCATGCATGTACGCATGTGGACCACCTGTTTCTTTATGACTCTTAAACTATTAAACTTGATTTCACAAATGGAAATTATCGTTTGATTTAATTAATTTGAACAAAATTTTGGGAGATTATTTAAAAATAATTTATATCTTACGTAAATAAAGCTGGATAAATAAAAAAAATAAGTTAAAAGTAATATCCATCCTCTTCCACCATGTCATTCCTTTTTCCGATTCTTTGCATCCGTAATTTTTTCTTTATTCGCCAAATATGTACATATATATATATATATATATATATATATATTTTTTTTTTATATATATATATATATATATATATTTATATATATATATATATATGTGTGTGTGCGTGTGTATATATCTCGATAAATTTCATGTCTTTCAATATAAAGCCATAATTAAAAAATTTATGTTCCCTTAAAAATTTTAATTTAACTAGTTTTGACCGATTTTTTTTTTCATTTCTCATATTATTTTTAGGTACTTTTCTGGAAATAAGAAACAGGAAAGAACGAATCAACAAACCTTACAATCAAATTACTAATTTTCAGTCTTGCTTTATTAACTTTATTTCTTCTTGCATTATAAACTTTTAGTCTAATAAAAACGCTTAATTCCAAAAGTAGTCTTCATTGACATTTTGTGTATAAGTAAACACAATTCAAATTGTTAAATATTATTAAGCGGTCTTTCATAAAATTGATCTTGCATAGCTTGATGAAAATTTATTACAATTTTTTTAATTGACTCTGGATAAAAAGGACACGGGGCCATAGAATCTTTAAGATGTAGAATTTTTACAGTCACAGTTAAGAGTCGATGAATGTTTGAAATATTTACATCGTTTGCAAAGCACATGCTTGAAAAAAGGGAGGTACTAATTGCTCACTGATTATGACAGTTTAACCCTGTTTCAATGGAATCGATCGATTATAGATACAAAACACTATTGGGGACCTTCGAAGGTTCCTTCACAGTTCTGTGGCTTGCAATGGGTCATTCTGGGTGCGTCCTGAAATAACCCAATTGTGCGTGAGCGCGTGCATGTGCACGTGCATGTGCATGTGTTTTATGCGATTTTATGCAATTTTTTGACATTATTTAGAGTCGGTAAATCATGTCAAAGCACGACTTTATGTTTAGTGAATTTGCTGCGAAAATTCCCACAAACATCTTTCCAGTCCTCTTTTGTTCGAATTGAATTTAACCAATTAATTGAAATGTTATCTTTAATGAAACTTAGGTATTTGGTGGAGGACTTCTGGCGGTGGTTTACAATAAGATTTTTCTATCGACATTATTAGAGCTAAACAAAAGCAAAAAATACATTCAAGCTGGTATGCACAAAACGTACTTTGCACTACTTGCAATATTTTTGGGAGGGATAGCCCTTTATTTTTGTGTTTAATCTGTGTATTTAACTCAACTAAGTTCACCCTGCACTTATGTAAAACCACCAGCCAAGCTAGAGTAGAATTAAGGCAATAGGTCTCCGTGAAAGTTGGTCTTTTTATTTTTACAGAGTCGACTATTTTACCATTATTAATTTTTAAACGTTCATGCTGAGCGTGCTTTTGAACACGACTTCTGTAATCGAATTTGTGACTACAATGTTTTTTTCTTGAAATAGAAGAGGCAGCACAGCTGCACCGAGCTAGATCCGTTTTAAATATTCACAGTTTAATTAAGTCGCTTTATGCTGGTACTTCCAAGCGACCGAGTGCGAAGATCAAAGGGTTTTTTAAATTTTCCTTTTAGAAATTAGCATCAGCTGCATAAGCAGTGTGAAAACAAATTTAACTATGTACATCATTTTTGGTCTGATTGTACATATAAATAAAGAGGTAAAGAACATGTGCATCGAATATAAATACACTATTGACGATAAATAAGCCAATTATGATTTTTTTGTAATTTTGAAAAATTCCTATAAAATATTTTAATCTCAATAATATTTTTTTCATCATTTTATGTAGTTCATCGTCAATGATGTACAAAAAAACGTACGTAAACTAAATCATGCTTTCAATTTGAACCGAGTATTAACAGTCCACAAAAAGAATTCGCAGCAAAAATTAGTGTAAGGAGAAATAAATGATTCACAGAACGAATCGGATTCTAAAAAAATGGAACATGACACATACTTAGAGTGACCAAACTGCAGTAGGTAGAATAGAATGAACCTGCTATTGGTTCTGTCTTTGTTGAATAACCGATTACTTTGAAAAGATTCTATTTTACACCGGTTTAAAAAAAGAGAAGATTCTTATTTCGTTGCGCATGTATTTTATTTTTATATATGTGCAGCTATAACTCGGAGATGCTTTGATCGATTTATATTGTGTTTTTAGGTTAAAGAAAATTATTTTAGGCTGGTCCCATGGAACTACAGTCAGGACCCGACAATGGACTTCGAAGACGTTCTAAGAAACACTTCGACGAATGACGGCACTTTTGAGAAAATTGAGACTCGAAAAATCTCTAACAAAATAATAATTTATAAATTCTATAATTTTTGGAAACAACATTTTAACACAAAGTTCCATATTTATTCAGAATAATTTCCTTTTTCAAGAAGTGGCTGCAGAAATGACAGTTTTTTAATACTGGATAATTGATTTGGATAATATATGTATAGAAACAATTTGATGTAGACTTAGATTTGTTTTGAGTTCAACTTTATTAATGAATTCAAATTATATGTCCCTCACATTTAAATTTGCGACTTTATGTTCATTGTTTGAATTTTCATGTAAATAGATGGGAAAGATAACTAAATAAAATTTGGACTGTAGTTACTTTCGTGGCATAAGAAAATATGTCAATGGAACATTTTAAAATAAATGAATTTCTTCATTACGTGAATGAGTTATAGCCAGTTTAAATTTATATCTTAAAATAATTTTTGCCAATCATTGATTAAACAATTTACAAATTATTTTCTTTCTTAAATTAATCCTATTATGGCACCTGTTATTGCCGTTTCAGTCTTTTTGTTTATATAAAGAGAATATAAATTATGGATAAAGACATGCCACTCGCACATCGACTGAATTTATCATTCGCGTACACATTTTCATCTGTCGTAATATTCTTTTTCCTCGATCCCCAAAATTGTCTTTTTGAGTTATTACGACGGATTATTTTTACAGATGGAAAATTATGTTTTTCATGCATAATTTTCCGTCTGCATTCACATAATACCTTCTCGTATAAAGCTTTTGAAGTCGATTAATTCTATTTGACGGACTCGAGGTCATTTCCGCCGTTGAATATTTATTTATTTCATTCCGGTGTTTTTTTGTAGCAACGCGGCGAGGCTTCATTTTTACTTCCTACACAATCGATGATTCAGGCGGCATCTGTTTATGTATTTAGTTGTTGCTCCTATTAAATCGTTCCTCATTTACTTGTGTTATATTTTAATGGTGAAATACGTACCGTTTGCCTTTTTATTTCCTTCAAGTTTTCAAAAATATTTCTATTTCCCGTGCGAATATTTCAGTTACCTTATTTTTACAAACGTTTTGGTTATAATCGCACAATGTGCAAACCCATCTTGACAAAAAATTGAGTCGGTTTACATACTGCTGTTGACATTGATAAGTTACTTTATATAAAGTTATATTGCATGCAGGAAAGTGGCAGCATTATCTGTGTCAAGATAAGTAAAAGTTAAATCGATGTGAGGACTACGGCAGGCTCTACCACTGTCTCCTCTCAAATCATATAAGTATGGACTTATGAAAAATGTGGATGTGGAATGGCTAAGTGACTATATTTCACATACAGTAGTCCATAAGAAATATTTGTGTATGTATTTTATATGAAAAATGTATTTTGACATATAAAAATGGGAAAATATATTTCGTCAATGAAATTTTTCTTCTACACTACAACATATGATAACGCAGCATACCAAAAGAAATTCGGTGGGAAATAAAAAACAAACATAGTCATGACGTTAAATACCGAAGGAAATTTCTGAATTCAATATCCAGTACAAAATAAATGATTAGTTACTATTTTAATGAAAATAGATTTTTGTTAGATTGTTTGATGCCACACGGAGTATACGGACATAGTTGCTTATAAGCAATAAAAATTGTTGAACGAAATTCTTAGAAAAGAGAAAATATATCGATCTTCACTAAATTTCATAAAAATATCAGACTTTGTCAAGTGTTTGACTAAAATAAATCTGTTATATTTGTATAATCTACAATCAATAAATTACATAAATTCCAAGGTAATTAAATATAAACAAATACTATTTAATTATTGTGTTTGAAGGGTTTAACATTTCATTACAAACTTTTATTTTGTATTTTCTCTATCATATGATATGTTTTAAGAATCAAATGATTTATGCAAAATAGCGGTTAAAGAACGTGTGCATGTAAATGTAAATGAAAGTAGTAATGTAGACAGAAAAATTAATTTTTTTTAGCTATTTTTAAAATAAAGTATTTTTTATACTGGAACGTTTTTCTATAATCATCACTTTAAATACATTAAATTCATACGAGTCTTGTAATAATGAAGCTGGTTTAATCTGGTTGAAGTCATGCATTAAAGTCTTACCTGATATTTTAATGGTAGAAATACGTTAACAATCTCTAGCATCACGAAATACATCTCCAAGCCTTCTAAGTTTTTCCCTACATCCACGTATGGCTACAAAAAATCAGGTGTGAATCTAATTTTTCTCCGAGATCAACTAATAAATTTGTATACGTTATAAGTTTGCTCCACCAATGGTGTACTCAAAGTCTAAAGGAGCGTGCGCTCGAGCGTAGCTCCCCACAGAGCATTTGCTTCAATTGAGCTTCGAACCGCTCGCAACGCTCCATTCGAGAACGGGATTGTTATCACTGCAGCAACTTGCTGTCTGCTGTACCCTAAACCAAAGACTGTATGCAGTTTTTGTCGCATTACTAATATTTTCGCGTTAAATATAGAAAACTTTAAAAAAAATGTTTTGGCTCTAAATATAGCGGTTAGGAAAAATGCCAACGTCTTAAAAGAAATCTAAACATCAGATGAAGAGGACTTTATAAACTCCTCTTCTCTCCCCAAAGAACACGCGGATCTTCGAATGGTAAAAAAATTCTGAACGGAAACAAATTAAATTGTTATATTATACTGAATGAAAACTTTTCAATCTTACCTTTAAAATCCAAAAAAGAAAGTCCATGAGACAATAACTTTCACATCAAAATAACTTTATTCATTTTGCAGCATGAGTAATAGTTGACTATTACTGATTACTTTTTTTTTAAACATCAGGATGAAACTCTGCTATTATAACAAAGAGAGTACGTAGAAACTGCAGGTCACCAAAATCATTAGCAGTGGCCCTGGGCAATAATTTTTCAGTATTGCTGTAAACATATAACATTAAATCATTTATAAGAGTAAATTTATATTAAATTTTATTTCATACTCGCTACCAGTTCTAAAATTGTAGTTAAAAATGTGATAATTTCTATTTTCATATTTGACCCACTAAGATTTTTATTTTCATATTTTAATTTCGTTTATGACAAAACATTAACCTTTGTTTCCAAAACTGTCGAGTTGGCCGTGATTAAACTAAAGTTGTAATTCATCAGATGTCAGATCTGTAATATCTCTATTTCAGAACTAAAAATATGTACACCAATAAAATGGTTAATTTTGTGAAGTGTAAATAACACGAATTAAATATTGAATATATTTGGCGTTAATTTTGTAGAAATTCATTATTCACAATTAAATGAAACTATGTGATGTAGTGTTATTTCTACTTTCTTTAATTTCTTTACCACGACCTAGGTTTCGATGTATTACAACATCTTCAGGTGGGATATTTGAAAATAATTTCAAAAGTAATATTTTTATGCCTGATTTTGTCTATATATTTTTTTTATCTTTGTTCTTTTCGTTCGCGTAACACATTTTTTATGTTAGTTTATAATTACCTATCACTCGTTCTAATCTAATACTACAAATATTTCATATTTGTGGTTATATGGTTGGCAATAGATTGCTCTTGTAGCAAAGAGTATATAATATATAGCTCTCTAACATTCAGTAAAGTTTAATGAAATAATTTAAAAAATATGTTATTAGTCCACTCTTGTTTACAACTAAACTAAAAGCATAGTCTAATCGCTATGGTGGAATAAATAAACAGCTCGTAATCGTGAATATTACTCGTTCTCCTAAATAATTCCAAATCCTTGCCAAAAGGCAGATCCTTAGCAATACTGACCCAAGTGGCAAGTCATTTGTCATTAAGAGGAAAAGAAGGAATAATAAATCACTACCCTAATTTGAAGTAAATTTAATACGATAAAACTCTAATCTATAATTACCATACTTGACAAATTGCTTTTAAAACGGAAATTAATTTGAGAAAAATCTAACGAAACAGTCCATGTTCTAGTTCAAGAGATACGCAGGTGACAAATGATCGATTAACGTCAATCTTTGAGTCGGATTAGTTCTCCTGAACTTTGTTTTTTCTCTGCTTTTCATTCTAAAAAGCCAAAACGTGTTTATCATCTAAGTTAGTAATATCTACAGTAAGCGTGCAACTAGAATTTGTGAAATAATTGAAACTCAATCGGCTTCAATTGGTAATAATGAATGTAATTTAAATTTTATTTACATATCATTTATTAATTACCTATCAAATTTGCATGATATCCAAACCATTATTTTCTTAATTAATACCTTTCTAACTATATAAATTAAGAAATGATAGGTGCAAATTAAGCAAGGAAAAATCTAATTGGAGAAATGCAACACTTTTTTCAAAACAAAACGTGACGTCAGGATCTATGTAAACGAATTTATTTTGTTTACAATTTGTGTCGAATTTCTTGTTTTATAAGGAGAATTAATGTTCTAACAACATTTTATATATTAGTGCATATTTGACATCCTAGCAAGATTAAAAATAGTCTAGAATGATGACTTAATTCAATACGCAACTCAGTTATGATTAATTGAAATCATACTACTTATTCAAATAAAACATACTTATATTAAAGTGATCTTCACAACAATCCAAACAACTTGTTGGGAGACACTTCATCTCTTCCAACAAACTTGCACCATTTGTTCCTATTTTCGCATCTCTCGGAACAATAAAAAACATATTATGCACTTTTTCGCCATGGTTTTAGTATTTTTGCACCTAGGTTACCTACAAAACAATACTTGTAAACAAGCTTTCAAGCTTTTTCCCTGGTTTAAACGGCTATTGTACTAAAAATACGTTTATACTAAACAAACGCTGGATATAGTCTGTGACGTCATCCAAGGCGCGCGAAAATGGCGGTATTCAAACAGCTATAATTTAACAATAATTTTTAATATTTTTGTTTTAATTTAATTAAAGCATTTCCAACAGAATTTATATTATTTACCAAGTTATAAAGATGTAATCAGTTAATTAAAGATAAAAGTTTGGATATACTCTATTGTTCCTTACTAATTTATTTGTGATTGTAAAGAGGTTTTAAAAAAATTTTTAAAATAGTAGAATGACATTTTGGAAAGTAACAAATTCACTATTTAATTAACCAATCTTAAGAAAAATTTGATATTTTTGGAAAAATAACTAAGTAAAAAATAAAACATTGATTGTCAATGAAAAAAAATTTATAAATTTCTCAATAATTGTTATTCTTATAAATATTTTGACAAAAAAAATTAAAATTAAGTAAGTGAGTGCTAATTGGACTTTGTGAAGGTACCGTACCAATATTTATTTTAAACAAAACCACGACATCTATTAACTGTGTCCTGGATCAACGTATTATTATTGTAAAACGAATATTGTAGTGATTGACAAATTAGTGGGTTACAATTTCATGTGTTACATATAATGAATAATTAGGCGTAAATAGGTAAATCCCCATAATAAATAAAATGAAAGGCCATTAATATCACGTCATAATATTTTTAATTTATAAACGTATTTTATTATTTCTAGTGTTTTTGTTCATTTAACTACATTGTCTTGCTGAAAATTTAATCGTATATACATATTTCAATTATATATTTAAGGTATGTACCTCTTATTACTTCAATTATATGTGGTTCCATTTTAAAAGACATATCGATAAGGCATTTATATGAAAAATACAAAACGTTTCGTTTCTTCGATTGGTACATTGCTCGTGGATAACATTATTATTTCCTTCTTTTTCTGTCGAAATTTGTTTCGATTTATCAGATTATAAATTCAATAATTTATGGAGGTTCCTAAACGTTATAAAATACATTATTATTAAAATGCTTCGAACTGTTTAATCGGATGTTTATGTATAATATTTAAAATTTTAATGATACTGAACGGATATTACGCTCATACTCAAGTGCCTTATATGTGATATGAAAAAGTTATAACAAGTAGTAATCGATAAGTTACTACATATTTAAAGAATTATTATAAAAAGGACTTAACTTTTTCAGAAAGCCAGGATAGAAAAAACGACTTAGTTTTACTAGAAAACAAGTTTAGAAAATATCCAAGAATGTTTCTGTATCAATTAGAGTGAGCCGTTATGCTTTATGGTTATAGACTTTGTTTTTATTTACACTGTGTTAGAACAAGTATGTTTTACTAACATAGTTTATAGACTGCGTAAATTATATTTTTTATCACTTATACAAATTGTACTTTTTATTACACCATGTAAGTATGATCTCACCACAGATATGTTCTGTGGATCTCGCAGACGGGTTGACATTAACACTGTAACCGGACCCATTACACTTTGGACGATCTATAAAACACCCATATCAAAATAATCTAATTTTAATATTAAATTTAGAATCCTTCAGAAAAATTACAGTCTTCAGAATTAAATAGAACTCTGAAGACTGTAACACAGAATTAGAACAACATTTGATAAATTAAGTAGCATAGACAAAAAAATATAATATTCACAAAGAAAAAAATCGAGTAGCTTCTTATGTTGTTAAGTAAAACTTAATCGCGTTTGGATATTATCTCCCAATAAATTTAGTCTATATTAATCTGATACTAATAAAATCTTGAGTTAAAACTGCGGCATTTATAAAAAATGTCTTTAATCTAATATTTGATAAACATATATCCACTTCTATCTTATTAGGATAAAAGAAAGTTTTCTCAAAAGGACTGAGTTAGTCTAGACGCGCACTGTTAATTTTCAATAGAATAGTTGAAAGTTGGACAAATTACATAAACCGAAAAATATGTAAACGCTCACATATAAGTCGACCAAGTATCCAATTTTTGATCGCACAGTAGTTGTGTCCAATTAACCAACTAACCAAATGAGTAGTTCCTATAAGTAAAAAAAATGCACTACCTGATTAGTCATGTACCGATCGCGAGTTCAGTCATGCATTTGTTGATAAATATTGCTGATTTCGGTCAAAAATTAATTGATACGTTCTAGTAAATTTTATAAAAGTTTCTCTTCATATGGTTTCAATATATTTTCATATTTTGAATACAAGAAAATATGAAAATATATTTGTTTAAATTTTATTGCTAATCCCCATATACGTAAAATTATCCATTTTTACTGAATAACAAACATGCCCAGTAGATTACGAAATTAACAATTGTTTCAATTTGTACGTAAATTATATTCATCTGATTCTTGTAATTTAATAAATTGCATTGTATCCTTGCCTTTTGTGTTTTTCTACCTTTCATGTTTGGATGTTAATTTTTTGTATAATTGAGGAAATCTTTCTAGATATTACACAAAAATTTATTCATTAATTATTTGACGCTTATGTACGTAGCAAAAGGAAAATATTTTATTTTTCTATGCTGTCAAAAACATTCAACCCTTGATTGTTTTTAAACAATGGCAATGACTCAATATTATGTATGTACGAAAAAAAATTACGAAACAGTGTGATATATCAAGGTAAAGCAAAATAGTTAATTGTACCCCATTGTATATTTTTATATCGATATGTCATACTTCAACACACAGTTTACCGATTCTGAGTTTATCCTGGATGGACGGAGAGACAGAAAAGCATACAGGAAATAAAAACTCTAAAAAGGGATTTTTACGTTTATGTATCGTGCATATTTCTTCAATGTTTCTACAACAATATTTTATTCTTTTTACGGAATTATGAAATGGCAATTGCGTAATAATAATAAAGAAACATTCAATTAAATTTTAATTTCCATGAATCGCCCAAAACATTGGTTGGCCCATTTCTTTATTATAAGAGGAAAAATGAACGAAGTTTTTGAAAAAAGGTAAATCAGAAAAAAGGACACCGGTTGGTGATGTATTTGATTGCACTCAATAATACTAGCGGGGTTTCAGTAAATTCTAGAAGATGAGAGAAAGCGCAAAAATCGTCTCTGCGTGGCAGAAGCACAATTCAACTATTCAAAAGTTTACACATCAAAAACCACTATTCAAACTTTACAAATCAATGTAAAATTATGTCTACCCCCAAATTGAAGGGTTAACGTCTCATCTAGTTTTCCACAAATACTCGATATGAAAATATAGAGTCAGAAAATAATTTATTTTTGTATAAAAAGACTTCACTTGAATAGAATTCATCAACACTGATAGTGATTAAGTTCTAACTCCTTTTCGTCACTCTGGATAAATCATTCACGTGTATCAAACGTGAACTGGACTACGAGAAGTAGGACATGTTTCAGTTTTGTTTATATATTATCCTTGATCATTACTTTGGATCAATCACGCGCAATGATCTCATTTTTTAAATAAATACAAAAGACATCTAAAAATTGTTGTCATCATTTAACCATCCGCTTGTTATTAAAATTGCCAAACATATTACAGAATATTCTTTCGCGGTATATAAGAAGCGAATACTTACATGTATTACCTCCTGCAACTCTAAATCATTTTATTGCACTCTCACAAATATGAGGCACAGAAGCTTATATAAAATAATCGAACTACTGAAAATATAAAAGGTGACTATAGTCACAGCGTGCAGTGAAGAAGCGGAAGCGAGAACAATGTGGTACAAACTCTTAATCTAATAGCGGAAGGAAGCACACTGGAGTGGTGTTTCTCGCGAGTATTTGCTTTCGTTATGAAGTCATTGGTGGTTCACCTCGAGCCCTCTAATAGCGCACGAAATTCATTTACCCGACGACAAATTGACATTTTTATCGTAACAACCCTGCGCTGAACATTCAACATAATATCATCTATCTCGATAAAGGGTTGATGTTGACTTGCTACCAATTTAGTCGAAATAAGGCATTCGTAAAATAGCAAACAATTTATTTATAACAAATGCAAATGAGCTTAGTCACCTGAAATAATGTTAATTGGAGACAATTTTAAAAATTAAATCAAATTAAAGTTTCTCTTATATGTTTAACTTTTCTGTATTAATCTAATGCCTGCGTAACTATTTAGATACAAAACTAATACTTAAATGCGACTAAAAACGCCTTGAAAAGAGTTGAAAAGGTTACCACAAGTTAAAGTTTTAATTTGACACGAGTACACTCATATAATATGAAAATTATCTCGATTAAATTTATAACTCTTATATCATTCGTAATCTTGCTTTTAATTTTAGAGATGATCTAACAAAGCGTTATATATTCTTATGCATATTATTTCAATTTGTTTTATTTACATATTAATTTGTCGGCACGGCTTTCCGCTCGGGTGTATTTTTATTAACGCAACATAATTTTTCTCCGATAATTAATTTAAACCTATTTTGTACAGATTCTGAAATAGTGAAATGGCCCTAATATAATAAACCTACTAACGGAGAGCTTCAACGTAGATTACCTCTTAAGTTGTATTATTTAAGGACGTTACCTATAAGTTATAATTATGTGGCTGGGTCCTTTCGATGGTTGACAAGTTATATTTGCATCTGAATAGTATCTTTTACCGAAATGAAACTTACTCATATATTAGATTGAATTTTTTAAAATAAATCTCTGTGAACATCTCAACGACTTTAGTGCTCTCTTTTTTCAATTCTCAATGCACAAGGGCTAACAATAAACAGCAAGTCCCTGAGAAAATATTTTATTAGAATAAAATATATTATACGCTAAAATTAGTAAAGTATTTGGCGAACAAAATGTCAGACAGCACCTAAGGACGCAGAGGTACGTTTTAGTGCTACTGTATGAAATCTAGCACAGAACACCAAAAGAATGTTGTTTTTTGAAAATATCCTGGAGTGATAGCGTATGCAGATGACACAACACCTCTACATATATTTCGTTTCCCAAAGACGATCTCGCAAATATAATGGACCGTGTTGTGCGTGTGTAAAGTGTAAAGTTTAATGCTTGTCATCTCGATGATTGCTTTTGCGAAATAAAATATTTGTGCACCTCAATCGGAAATAAAAAAAGTGCACATGGTTCTTAAAGTAAAATTTAATTTATGCATATTCAAACAGTTTCACATTAAAAACAGGCTGTACAGAAACCTAATATATATATATATATATATATATATATGTATATATATATATATATATATATTTATTTATATATATATATATATATTTATTTATATATATATATATATATATAATACCTATTTCGCGTTCTCACCTCAAGCGTCATGCGGTTTCTCAGAAAAATGCTTGACAGATTATTATTTTTTAAAGGTACGGAAGTCTAAAAATGTAAACAAATTCTTAAGTGATGTGATTCAGATCGATATGAAGGTTTTCGATTATTAAATACTTTGCTCTACGGAATATTTCAAGAAGCAATGAATATTCAAAAACATACTTAATATAAAATAAGTTTCCTTTTATACAAATTAATTTGCTATGAAAATGTATAATAGTCGTTAGTCATTAAAGAGACATATTCCATATTAGGTTCTGGGGAGGTATTCCTATAGTTTACTTAAATTCTTGCGCTTTGCATGTCCGCTGACTTTCAGACTAAATCTGTAAAGTGTGATGTGCGTGATATTAAAAAAAAGTCAAATTAGCAAATATAGTGACAACAAAATAATATTTCCAACGTTCTTATAAAATCACGTAAATTATGAGTATTTAAATGGAAAATATAACTTACGCGTAAATCATTAGAAATATTTTGGTCTTCGACAATTGTTTTCGAAACCGAAATTTAGTCTCTGAAATTCAAAATCCGGTTTCGTATTTTATAAAAATCATTTTGGTTTTTAAAGAGGTACATTTTGGTTTTCCCTTCTTCTCCTTTGCAGGAAAAAGAAGAAAACCTAATTGACGATAAAGAATAAAAATCCAAATTAGCGACCGCACGTAAATAATGTTAGTCGTATTTTGTCCATGGCCACGGATTTTGTATATAAAAGGACAAAGTTATCATATTAATTCTGTAACATCATACTATTTATTATGAAAGTTCATTTACGGTATTTGCTGTCAAAATGTGAAATAAACTGTTAAAAAAAATGCTTGCCTATATTCATGTTTAAGGGTTGTTTCAAATCGCCATTCCTCTCACATTTTAATGAATCCGCCGTATGTATCAGTCGAGCATATTCCATTTCGTAAATAAATAAATATAAAACATACTATAAACTATAGAGTAAAAATAATAAAGCCGAAAAAAATAATTTCTTGAAATAATTTACTGAACTAATTGTAACAAAATAAAATGGGCGGTTGCCGATATTTCTAAATAAAAGACATAAGGATATTCCGAGGGGTAATTGATTAGTCTATAACAATAGAAAGTTTTCGACAATCAATTTCACTTAAGGAAACCAAGAAAAGCCAAAAACTAAGTTTTTGCATAAATAAATTGTAATCTGGGAAATTGTAGGTCGATTTACTTACTCCTTGTGAAAACATTAGAGATTGCAAGAAGTGACCGACGTATAATCACACTAACATGAAATAAAATCACTTAATGACGAAATGATAAATAGATGTTTGGATATAGATGATTGAAATTGATTGAGAAGTGAAGGCTGTTGAACTCTAGCCAAAGGCCACTTTCTATGCCAATGGAAATAATGAGACAAAGAAATATTTAACAAAAAAGGAATCCCCTGAAGTGGATACGATACGTGTATGATGCCTAATGTTATTTCCGCCTCAACAACTGTGGCCAACAAAGAACAGATATTAATTCACGGACTTCTACTCGGTCGTTAATCGAGTACTCAACCGGGATAGACTTACTACTCCGCAGGGAAATTAAACCGAAGACTTCAATTCGATGCTAATAAAGTAAACATAACAAACGCGAAATCCCTGTAGATATTTGAAATAAAATACTAAAAATCTCTAATACGAACGGTTTGAAGTCAGCCACAGTGTGTAACTTCAATCATAAAATTGGAGCATAAACTGAGTCAGTCTCTATTAACCTGACTTTTATTAGTCAATTAAAAACCTTAAAATTACGAACAGAGGAAATGTAAATTGTCCGGATATTACTCGGCATAAAGTACAATAGAGGAAGAAGTACACGCGGAAGGAAAGTACACAAACCTACACAATGGAAATAAATCAATACAGGTTTAAAAACTGGCCTCTGATACCTAGTTTGGCTTAGGGGAAACCTGTGTTTGAGTTTATAAAATATTCCATTACTTTGGTACATCAAGCAACCGTGTGCTGATCACATTTGATTTACAATATCTAATCTTGTGTACCGCTCAGTATTTCCAGTGTGGCACAATTTTCCACGAAATCATTATAGTTCAAGAAATTATTTTTTTCATATTTTTGTTTACCTACAAAAAATTACACAATTATTTCATTGATAACTAAATTTGTTTGATTTTTTTATTAATGCGACAGATTCACCAACAGTAATGATATTTACGTTTCAAAATTAGCTTCAACTAGGAAAATAAATTTAACTTTATTTAACACTAAACTTTAATCTAAACCCTTATGATGATTTTATCAGTTTTTTCTTCATTATTTAAGATCAAGTATCGGATCTAATGCGTAACTAAATTTGAAGTCCCTGAGGGAATATTAAGTCAGAAAAAAAAGACAAATTTTTAATATGATCTTGAATAATCGCCTATACGTAAATTCCATTCAAATTGGTCAAGTAGTTTTTATGATCACTTAGACTATAATTAAGATACAGGCAAAGAGGCCAACCACTCTAAAAAAACTCGGTTTTACTTCCAGTTAAATTCAGACATAGCCCGGATGCGAAATTTTTCAACAAATTTTCCATATGCAAATTTATCCCCATGATGTTTTTAAATAAAAGTATTGGTTATGGAACTCAGATTTTGAATATCATTGTATAATAAGTTGTGATGTATAATGCGTATATATATAGCAAACGCACACACACATACCCGTATTCACACGCACGCGCGCTCGTACATACATATGCACGCCGGCACGCACGCAAGCTTGCATGCATGCAAGCATGCACACAGATGTACACACCATATAAATACTCCTATACCTAATTATTTTCATCCCATCAAAGAATTTTTGAAAAAAAAGAGAAAAAGTTACCATAGAACTAGAATTTAAATTAAAAAAAATTCATTTCAACTCTAGGTCTATGGTAACTTTTTCTCCTTAATACTAATTCAGCGTTTCATAGACGGTTCATTCAAATGGAATATCTCATATCTTACATATTGCACACAATTTATTTCTTTTGGTTTAAAATAAAGTTTACTAGTGAATATTTGATTTAACTTGGCACGTTTTCAGTTTTAATGCATTATTAAATACCTACCACGTTGATGTACTTATCGTGTAAAACGCGTTGTAGAAGAAATTCTCTGATTTTTTTATATAATATTCAAACTATAAATATCTGACTATTTTAAAATTTAAAAATTATTTGCCGTTTAGTTTTGATAAAAATCGCTCTCAAAAATTTTAAAATTAATATAACGGGAAAAGTTTATTTTCACCACAATTAATTATTTTTTAAAAAAACTCTTCGCACAGTTTATTTAAGACTGAGTCCATGTAATATGACGTAATATTAAAATTTGCAAAAAAATTTCTTTTGCTGTTTAGTTTTGGTAAAAATCATTCTCAAAAATTATGGAATTACCATTACAGGAAAAACAAGTTATTTCCCCATACTTCATTTTATTTACAAAACACAGAAATTATTTTTATATAAACTAACTGTTAAAATGATGTTATAACTGTTTGGAAAATAAAATAAATAATTTTCATTAAAAAATATTACAATAATTTTTGGGTTTTATTGTGACACGACAACGTTAAATAGTAAACATGTCTATAATAATACTATTTTTTTTCTAAAAAAGTATTTCATTGAGAAAAATGAAATTCTAAATATACATAAATAATTTATTCGTTTGCAAAAACCATTGACGCAATATCGCTAAATGATATCAACTGACGTTGGTGTCATTTAGCGATATTACATTATATACGATCAAGCTCCCAAATTTAAATTTTGATTTACAAGTATAGAAAGATAAATATTTATTCATATTCTACTTTAAAAGTGGTAAAAATAAGTTAAATGTACGAGTATTTTAAACTAAATTTAGTCTTTTTTTATCCATTATGATATCGACTACATTTTTTACTCTAAAGTTTGGCATGGCCTTAAAAGTACATTGAGTTTTTTCTTCTATACACCTAAAGGGAAAATGTTACAAAATTAAAAAAAAATCAGAATAAGAATATGAAATATATAGTACCTATGTACTTTATATAATATATAGATCGATATCCTATACCTTTTACCATTTCAAGTGTCCGATTTTATTCGATACGTGGTCATTAAGAAAAGGAATCGTAAAAAGCAATGACTATTTCAATGTAAACTTGGACCTCATAATTGTTATGTTTTATTAATTGATAAACTAAAGTGTGATATCTAACTGGTCGAACTAACTAAACTGTAAATGTTAATGTCATTTTACGCTATGTAAATACACGGCGTAATAGTATTGTAAATTTTCCAAACAATTTAATTATTAATATTTGTGCTGCAAAGCGAATGCGTTGACTAATATTACAATCTCAAAGTAACTGCCCAATACTGCCAAAAAATAATATTCAAAATAATGAAAACAGTCCGTTGCCATTTTATTTCACTCAGTCATTTATATAGTGTCATAACAAAGTCACCAGAATAGCATTCACGAGCTACATGAAAAATATTATCATAATTTTCAGTGAAAAATGCAAATACAAAATGGTTTTCTAATATGACACGAAGAGAAGTTCCATTTTAAGGCAAAATACATTTGGTTAAAGCTTACAGCGATATATACATATGTTTGTCATTTAGCCCGGTAAGCGGTGTTGGAGTTACCGGAGATTTATTAAAATGTCAAAAGCAAATATGCAGACGGTTTTCGGTGAATTTATTTTAATCCAGCAATATTGTAATACAGTTTATGACGGTTTTTTTACAACCTTGTTAAGTAAATATAATGAGACTGGTATTTTCGTTATTTTCTTTAACTATTTAAATATAATACGGGAAATTTTTATATTGCAGGCAAAATATTAAAAATAATAAACCAACAGGTTAAATTTAAGTAATGCCAATCGGCAAATCGAGAGTTCATGCAACAGAAAAATAATATTTACACCAAACGATAGTTTTTCTTCAGGCACATTTGTCTTTGATTAGATTTTCCGGACGTTACCCTATATTGGACCTGATTAACAAGATTAGATCTCATGATTTTCTGAGTGGTTTAAGTAAATGATTCTGCAACGTGAGACGCAGTATTAAATTTAGCTTACCGTAAATAATAATAAAAGAGTCAAAGGAAGTTTTGTTTTGGAAAGAAATAAACAGAATTTATTATTTCGCATATTAAAGCTAAAATTCTATAACATTACAATTATTTAATGTAGTAAATTGTGGTGCTAGAGTTCGAAGGGCTTTTGAAACGAATCTTTTTTGCCGTGATCTTTTGTAAGTTAGTATTTTGAGAGATTATAATGAAAGTATAGATGATAACTCAAGGTTAAACAAATGCAATAAGCTATCACTAAAATAAACCCAGCTTGTTTAATTTTTCATTGAAATCTTGAAATAAGAATTATAATAGTTTCGCTTCTCAGCTACTTATTATTATACTTACATATGCAGCCTTTTTTGTTTACCAACAGGTTTGTGCATATTATAATTAATATTTAAAGACATTTCAAAACCGATGACGGTTCAAAATGAATTCAAAAAATTTGGCTTAATTATCCTTTGAAGCGAAACTTCTTTGGGCGCGATGAGAGTAAAATTTCAAAGTTAAATTTCGTGCAAGGTTTTCCATGCAATGTTTAGTTGTAACGCCTATATGTAACGAATCTATCGTAAGAAAGATGGAAAATAGGTGCTTAGCTAATAACCGAGAGAGATAGATGAAGAAGATAAAACAAGACAAGAAATGTTCGCATGCGCGAAAACAAACAAAATGGCGCTATTTATTGTCAGCTGTTTTGTACGTTATGTGTGTCAAAAGTAAAATGTGAAACTTTTTCCTGTTTATTTTGGGGTTTAATTTTAATGTGAATTTTGCACCTGATTATTGGATAACATTAATCTACTATTTAATTATTAATTATTTATTTATTTACGTACTTTAATGTATCTAATTGATAAATATGGCAAACTTATTTGTTAGGAGAGCAATGTCTTGCAGCCAACCTGAACACCAGTTCAGCTGCGCTCGAGGACGAGGCCGGGAATCGAGCCCGGGTCCCCGCAGTACGCCGTACAGTCAAAGGCTGTATGCCTTGTGATCAACCCAACACATCACAGTGACGACATTGTGATCCTAAAACGGCAGCAATAAAATCTGGAAATACAGTAGACGCTGTCTTTACACGATAACTGAAAAGTATAGTCAAGAATATACGTTTCGTACTTTAGTTATAATAACGTTATATTGTCAACTTCAGTAAGACAAATATCGCTAGCAAATACTGTAAATATTGAGGAAATATTTTAAGAAATATAACTGATACTTTATCTGCATTATTTTTGCCTTCATCCTTTAAATACTATTTTCAAATAATTTATTAAGGTCTTTTACATTTAATATTTATATCTCTCTCTCTCTCGCGCTCTCTCTCTCTCTCTCTGCCGTTTTACCCCTTACTATATACTTCTAAATCACGGTTTAGATCGACAAAGTAGCTTCACTTCTGTTACGTCTGCTGACTGGCACGCGCTCAATCTTTTTTATTTTATTAAAATTCAGAAAAACACCTAACACAACACACACCTCGCTGGTTTTTCTTTTCTTACCAATTAGCGCACCAGCGTCGAGTTTAGACGATAGAAGTAATTATAACTCGGGTAATTTTTAAATTCATCAACTATTCACATAGTCTTTTAGAAAATGGAGATCATACTCTAAAGAATTCTACCATTTTATCATTTTCTTATTGGATTTCTATTAGATAACTATTATATTGGTTAACTATTAGAATTCTATAAATTTTTACAATTAATTATCAAATAGTTTATTTTTCTAAAAGAAAAATAAACTATTTGATAATTAATTTTCTTGCTCATAAATTTTTCTCAGCCTCGTTTTTCCCAAATGTTCTTGCCCTTCTTTCTGCTCCCTGATTTTTTTTACCCTTATTATTTGTCTTCAAATTTTTCTCACGATTCTTTAGTTAAGAAAAATTTTAACTCTCTCAAATTAAGATCGCTTAATTGATCTTCCCTAATCTATAAAAAAAGAGCAACGATGCAGGCGACACTGTAAACCTTCAAGTATTTGCGATTCTTCTTTATTCATAATTAATTTGACTTCAGTAACCTTAATTTCCATGACGGTCACTGATATTAACAAATTGTTTCTCTTAAGTGAGTTGACTCTACAGTCACGTAAATAGACTAACATATGGATGGCAGTTTCAATACTAGATGTAAAAATCTTTCGGTTAATATTTCCATGCTTTATGATCAGATAATAAAATAAAATTTAAAGTGCGGCTATTTTATAACATAAAAGCCCCCACCGCCGAAATTTTTGCGCATCTCGTATGTTTATGGAAATGTGATCGCTTATAATAAGACATGCGTATTTATAATCATTGTAATATTTCACGTGACAGAGAAAAAAAAGCCAAACTTACGTTCACTTTTATTAACGTCGTGAAATAAAATATTTCTGTTGCTGAAACACATTTTAATGTAAAATTTTTTATGGAATTATATTTCTTTGATTATTTTATTACATCGTGCTATAAAATAAGCAGAGGGAAAAAATTAATGATTTCTTACGTTTTAATATATAAAGTACAAATATTGAACATATTTGACGTCAATTTTGCAGAAATTCATTATTCACAATTTAGTGAAACTATGTGATGTAGTATTATTTCTACTTTATTTAAATTCTTTATAACGACATAGGTTTCGTTACATGACAAAATCTTCAAGTTGGCAATTAAAGTATCGTTGCTAATAGCCCACCTGAAGATGTTGTAATACAACGAAACCTGGATCGTGGTAAAGAATTTAAATAAAGTAAAAATATTACTATATCACATTGTTTCATTTAATTGTGAATGTAAAGTACAGTTACTTAATCTCATAAAAGCCATCTCCGACAACATTTGAGCATGGCATGTACACAAATATAATGATATGAAATATGACAAATGTATTTACGGTACTCGTTATGAATTACTTGACGGAGAAAAAAATCACAGTTAATTCCAGTTTTATAATAAATTACACTTGAAATGAAAAATCCATATTATCATAAATATATTTTAATATTTAATTATTTCGGTAACGTCACATTGCGTAAATTGTTACAATTACAACGTGCTGCATGATAAATGGCGAGAAGAAAAATTTATGATAATCCACGTTTAATGTAATTAGTGCAAAATCAATTACTTTATTTATTAATTTATTTACACACACACACATTAACCGATACATCACAAATAACTTATTATTAACTACAAAAAGTAATGGTTTAACAAAGTTAGAACCTTTATATTAAACATGAATACAAAGTACACAAGAACTACCCAAGATAACAACGACATATTTCTACAAATTTACTTCCACTCGTCATAAACAAATTGCACTCAGGTGTGAGCGCGATCAGATGATAGAGTATTTGGATAGTGACTAGACATCCCTCCTTTACGAAAAAAAACGGTATTCATGCTAGGATATAATTTACTTGCGCATGATGCTTGCTATAAACGATTAAATATAGGAAAATTCTGTGATTTGAGGAGGTCAGAGGGATATTCATTAAAATAGTGTTAAATTTCGATAAGAATTATTTAAAGAAATATAAACAATGTTGAAAATTTATCTTATAATTTATGGTTGTAAAAAATGTAAATAATTAGAGAGTAATTGATTGTCATGTTACTGCAAGTTACTAGCTACTGTTATTTACAAACTTAATACTAAAGTTACATCTATTAAAATTGTAATTTGAACTTTAGTTGTAACAAAATCCAAATTTTATATGATATTCAGCAACGCGTTAAGAAAAATATAGATGACATAAATATAGGCTGTAAATTTTAATTCTTAAGTAACCGGGGAAAAGTTTAAACATTTCGTCTTTATTTACTAGTACAAATAATATGAATAATATGGAAAAGTTTAAACATTCAAATTAATCTAATTTCACTGTGTAAACTATTTTATATAATTTCTCTCTAGAACCGTATTTACAAACCATTCATAAAAATATCGAAGTCACTAACCAACGTACTGGCCCAATTGATTTTAGCACTTACCAATTATCTCAAATGTTTTCGAACATAATGTTTGCATTGCATCCACCTTGAAAGGTCAAACATAAAGCTCCTGTTTATAATGCAATATCAGATCACT
This sequence comes from Druceiella hillmani, assembly GCA_039881145.1. NCBI lineage: Eukaryota > Metazoa > Arthropoda > Insecta > Lepidoptera > Hepialidae > Druceiella > Druceiella hillmani. The sequence goes on from JAYKKI010000055.1 coordinate 1,603,269, forward strand.
CATAGACTCTACAAAATATATATGTAAACCAGATGTGAATGGAAGTTGAGGATCATCTCCCAAAACCTTTAAGTAGTATCCAAGCTACATCAACTTTGGTTCTATGAAAATTTTATATCATGTTACACTATTTAAATAAACTCTACAAAACTAAATGTAACACTACGTGTGTTTAATGTAATTTAGCGCGAAAACATAAATATTACTGATAAGTGAATTTTTTTGATGTGCATATCTTTTTTGGTTTGGTGGTTTATATACGTTTATTTTCATATTATAAATATGGATTCTTCATAAGTTTCGTAAATTTTTCTTTATGTTATAAATTAAATGTCTCCACAAAATTAATAATAAACGTTCGACAATCGTGGTCAAGAAGATTGACTATAAAATCCGAAATAACAGCATAATTATCTGTAAATGAAAGAGGGTTTAATACCCATTTATAATACATAGCCAGTGCAAGCATAATGAAATGAAGATAACCTTTGTATTTAACTAAAACATGTGTCCATCCTTTCTCGCCTGATCTCAGGTGAAAAGCAGGATATGAGAGGAGGTCTCGTAGTGCGACTATTACTCGTACTTAACATTAATCGATCTTACTTTTACAATTTAAACAGTTGTCACGCTTTAGCATTACTTTCACGTTGGGTGCCTGTTGGAAGTTATACATTATTAGAATTGTCACATTCTCGTACTTATTATTTCATGACTGTAGATAAGCAACTTTAATTTTTGGTCGCAATATTATATATTGACTTCTAAATTTCTGAACTCTAGTCATGGAGATGTGCTGATAAAAATAGTTTAATGTTCTATTTCATTAAAATATTTTCAATCATACTGAGAAAGCCGCGACTTCCACGTGAAACGAATCTGAAATAAATTTGTAAAATAATACTAAAATAAAATAAATATACTACAGTCCATTGAAGTAAATATCGTCGTAATGTTTTTGTTGCCAGAATTTACTTCCACTAACGTAATAGAAATTCTACTAACGTAATAAAAGTAAATCTTTATCTGTTCAATTATTTGTTTTTCCTTCTTTCACACTTAAAGAGTCCAACAAAAATGTTGCATACAGGTATTATTCACAACCCACTTCTATTATTTGCAATAATATTTAGAGAAATAGAGCAGTGAAAATAAACGCAGAAAAAAAATTACAGCCCACACGAAGAACCAATGAACCATCAAACCCATGGGTAAATTTCTCGTGACATATAATCTTGTAAAGTTCACTACCTCATGGTACCACTACCTCATGGTAACACTTATCTCATCGTACCTATGAGGTAAGCGTTTATAAAGTTCACGGTAAATAAAAGTATTATTGCTGAACATCCTATTTATCGAAGTTTAACGTGAAAAATTGACTCACTTAAAAAAAAAAGATTTTATATTTTTTCTGATACTGCACGAAAACCCGCAAACAAAATATAATTACATTATAAACGAACTTGATAACATTAAAGGCTAACGCTGTCTTAGGAATATTGGTTTCTGTTAATACATTTTGTTTAAAGTAGATTTTCCTTTGATCTATGTACATAAACTTTAAAACGTCTTTAAAAATGAGTGATTCCCAACTCGTTGCTTCTTCTTAATTAATTTGCACATCAAAATTAAAATTAGGACATATCTTTATCTGTTTCACGAATTCGCAGATGTTTTTCACTGAACCGTTATTAAAGTTTAAATAAACGGAGCTATGTAACATTTTTTTATCATTTTATTGTACAAACCAAAACGATATCGACTTCTGCTATAAACGTTATCTTAGAGCAACACTTTTTGCAGCTATTGGAATTGTTTTTAAAAAGTTCTTTTTTTTTGTTTATTTGATAGCGTTTGTTTCGTGATGTAATTACGATTGTATTTATTTCTTGTAAACTCTGTAAAATGTTATTATTACTTTTGTTATTTCACCGTTTTTCTGTTAATGGTACTTATCAATGAAACCACCAACTCCCTATTCAGGTTGTAAAGCCTAATACGACAATAGCAACGAGAGGTAATTTTCTTCAATATCCTAAAGAGAATAGACCAAATCATTTTTCTGTAGTCATAGTGATTCCGGCGTTATCAAGCTCAAATTTTATATTATTTTCAAAATTATCACCATATCAGTTACATTTTTATTATTGTATTATAAAATATTATTCAATAATTTAAGATGACCGTAAAAAGTTTTCTTTTTCTGTAAAATCTAAGATATTTCAAGGTTTTGGAAAGAAATACCTGTTTTTGTCTATTTCATAAATCAATTGACGGTTATGTAATTAGCCTGCAAGCGGACAATCGATTTTTTTTATTCTTGGAACATTGAATAATTCAACTTTATATCCAGTGTGTTTCAAATAAAGATTAATCAAAATATGTTCCGAGTGCATTTTAAAGTTTCCGCATAGCTAGGAGTTTTTTTGCGACAGATTAATTAAACGCATCTATACGTACGTACTTGCATGTATTGCGGTCAGGATTTTTTGAAAATCACGGGCATACCCGAATGAAACATGAGAATCAGTTGAAATAATATTTGTCACACCTAAATAACGATCGTTTAATAGAAAAGATACGATAGATATAATTTACAGTATATAATTATCTTTTATATACATGTATATATATATATATATATATATATATATACCGGCCATAACATGAATAAGACTAAATAAGATGAAGAGATATCCAAATATTAAAGAGAAAGACGATGGGACATAAGCACGCAGCATACTCGGTTTAATATATTCTGTAGATATTCATATACTTTCTCTGACGTACGAACAAATACTCTGACAAATCACCCTTTTCAAGCACTGAGTTACTCAACTATGCAATAGCTTGAGTAAATCACACGACCTTAGTGCGAACATGACTTATAATGAGGATCGCAATCCTGTAGTTGGGAAAAGGGATGTAGATGGGAAAAGGGAAGCAAATTCCCCAAATGCGAGTTTAGTATCAATGGGACAATATAATAATTTTTCAAATATCACAAATAAGCTGGAGATCTTGCATATCAAATTATTTTATAAAACAGTATAATGAATTTAAAAACGGATGTATCATATCGGAATAGCGGATCGCTAACAGAGACAAAACGTTATATAGATATGACACAATGCTTAATTCGTATTGGTTTAATAATTATATGTTATAGCCACTATAGTCAAAGTCATAAAATTTTACAATCATAAAAGAATACTGAATTTCTCGAGAATTCTGAACTTTAAAATAATTGATATAGGTTTTTGGTAAATTTTAAATAAACTTTTAGTAATAAATTTTTTTCTGAATTATCTGATTTCGCATCAGTATATATTTGTTTTCTCCCTTGACGGTTTTAAGTAAGAGTGAGAAATTCGTATAAAATAGTTTAGACGTTTTCAATAGATGCTTGTAATAAACTGACATATTAACAAACAAACGTTAAAAAAACACTAAATTCTTCATTTAATTTCTTAGACTTGTAGATATGAAACATTGAAAACTACATTAAAATTGGTACGAAAATTATACAGACAGATAGACAATAATTTTAATATCAGTAGATACATACTCTAAAACTTTCTTTCTTAAAATCTTTTTGAAATGTTCGCAATTAAATTTTTCGAAAATATCTTTGATTTGCAGATTTTTCTCTCTATTTTTTATATAAATGATCTAAAGTACTGATAAATATTGAAATATACGACAACTGATAATAAATCGTTGCACATGAATATTCAAATTTATGTACGTCTTGAATCCAATAAAGATCTCCATCAAATTTCATTGATGAAGACCAAAAAGGAAACGGTTTCAATGTGGAAAACGGAAACGGTGTTAACATTTAGGATGTGTCCTTCGGGTCATGAAAAATAGATGCTGAACTCACCCCTGAAATTTCATTACAAAATTTGTCTGGTCATAGCGATAATTTACCAACTTTATCGACAGCAACTAACATTGTTAATTGAACGTTAACGGCAGACGTCAGAAACAGGCGTTAACTAACAAAATAATTAATTTTAACGGCGTAATTATCGGATGGGAGAGCATTAAGTAATTTGTAGTCAGAAAATATCTGAAAATAAATAATAGTATGTACTTACCTTTGATAGACTGCTTGTGAATTCAATTATTTCTTAATAATTTTATTACAAAAAACGAGTGTAAGTCGCCATATGTAGTCTGCGTCCCAACCGCGCCCACTAATTATATTAAAAAAAAAATTGGGCAATATTTTCTTTTTTCATCTCCAAAATAAAATTGTGTACGACTGCCAAAGTTACATACTTTTAAGTCACCGTTAGAAATCAGGCTACCTAGACCTGTGATGTACCATTGAAGAAAATGAAATATTTTGAAATAGGTACAAATTTACCCGTAATCTTGTCACTTTTTTCTTGTCTTTGTACCTACTTTCTGACCAGCTTCACCATAATTCCTAAACACCTAATATTTATTTTCAATACTGAACACCATTTTAGGCAACCAATACTAAGGTTACGGGCATTAAATTATAATATTCTAGTGGTTAAGTTATCATTTACGCAATGATATTGCAAGCCTCAAAAGTCCTCCGACGTAGAAATTTTAAATTTGGCAAAACAACAAAACATTAACTCACATCTATCACAACAGTCAAAAGAGAAAGATTGATACATGGAAACCTCAAGGAAATGAAATTCTAAATCCAGTAATTAACTGGAAAATGTTTTGTTCCATATATGTGTGGGATATCGTTTAAAATAGCTATTTATAAGGGTTTTTAGATATCATATTTAATAAGCAAAATTTTTAGATATCATATTAAATATATTTTGGAATATTGGCGAAAGATATAATAATCAACACAAATAAATAAAATTGAAATGTGTGTCTGTGATTTCGATATAAATGCCTTTCCTCAAGCACATGTGATTATTTGCGCGATATCGAAACCCAATATCAATTTTTAAAACTATCTGTCTGGCAGTCTATCGGGTTTTTAGGATTGGTCTTCGAAATGGCTGAATCGATTTTGACGAAACTTTCACACCTAGAGAGATGATAGTGAGGAGTAATCTAGGCTATTTCTATTTCTATAGGAGTAATCTAGGCCCGGAAATATTTAGGTGTCCTGCATAAATATTTGAAAACTTTTGAAGTTTGGGGCAAAATTATTGGCAAGAATTTAAAAGCAAAATAATAAATAAAATAAATAATGTAATGAAAATGTATTGAGCGTAGCATAAGTAGGAAATACTAAGCAAGTCCGTGAGTGTATTTTGGATGTCCTGTATCGCCACGCCACCCCGCCGCCCGCAACAAGCTTCTATCCCCAAACGTGCCTACTCAGATCCGCGCTGAATAAACTTTACGTCATAAGAACCAAAGACTCCCAGATCGCGCGAGCTCAAAACGCACCTACGGACTAAAGCGAATGGTCGAGTTCTTATAACAGAACAAACTTAGGTAACAGCTAATATCTAATATAATTAAGTATGGCGAACCTCATAATTACGTTAAGTATTATTAAATATTTAGATTGGGTTAAGAAGACCATCTAAACTAATTAATTTCCCTTGAAACGAAGTAAGGAACTCTCGATGCTAAAGCCAGACCCTCACGGGATCGGTTTTTGATTTGGCTATCAACGTAATATATGGCATTATTTTAAAATAAATATACTTTTTAGGATGTAAATTAAATATAATATATATAATATATATATATATATATATATATATATATATATATATATATATATATATATATATATATATATATATATATATCGATTTAAACAGGATAATGATTTAGATAATTAATACTGACAGATAAAAGGATTTTTAGTCTATTTTTTATTGTATTCGAACTTATGAGTATCCGTAAACGAGGAAATAAATAACTTGTATCAAAGTCTCTTAAAGGATTTCATTCTTTTGATGAATCCTTTTGACGTTGCCGTTGGTACGAAGCCTTGAAATATTCTAAGCGGATATCTTTCCGGTTTCCAAAAACTTTGCAAACGATTTCAAATTTTCTGAAACTGCCAATTTCTATACTAAATCTAATTTCAGATATAAAAAAAAACGTTGAAGCTTTTGGAATCGCAGTTTGTATGAATATTCATTTTGGAATTGAGATTTTCAAAAGAAATGCCAAAAACTTTAAAAAAATTATGTCGTTTATAGAAATTTGTTTCATAATGTTTTAGCGATAATCATTATAAAATTTGCATGGAGAAGAAGTATCAATTTATAGAATTAAAAAAACAATAATTTTAAACTCTAATATGCCATTTGACATGATTGAAATTTTCTTATAAGTATTAATTTGAAATTTTTGTCAATGTTAATATATTAATATTACATAAATATTTATATAACATCATTTTACATTGACTTAGTTTTTTAGACAAATCATTCGTTAGTTTTTTTAAATAAAATTAGAAGTGCGGTGAAATAACTACGTTTGATGCGATGTTAATTGCATAATTTTTGAGACTGGTTTTTACCAAAATTAAACGGTAAATAATATTTAATTTTAAAATATATCAAAAATTCAGCGAAGGTTATATTAAAAATGATATATTAATGAGGTTATCATAAATTTTAAAATGTTAATACAGCGTAATTGTTTATTGACTTGTAGAAACAATTATGTTATACCAAAGAAAAATCATTTTCAACAATTTTTTTTTATCTCACTGACGCATAACAACTACCAACATGCAAAAACATACGAGGTTTTAACAAAACTTTCACTGAACTTTAGGTGTATTAAATTTAAAAAAAATTAATAAATGCGTTCAAAGGTTAAAAACTATTGTAAAATTATAAAATTGATGAAATTTATATGTTTACTTCCTAACGAAAGATTTTTGTTATGCATTTACAGATGAAAGAAATAACTGAAACAGGTAATAAAATGTATGTAAAATAATTATAAACCCGCGACTTCCAAAAAAATTATTAGTTAATGGCAGCAAGTGTATTAAAGATACAAATCATTGTAAATATCAATGAAAAGTTAGTATAACATATAATCGCTCTCATTATAACCACAGTCACATGAGAATAATATCGGAAGTAGGAAATAGGAAGACATTTATTATTAAGTCTCAGACGTAGTGCTCGGGCAGGTGTAAATTTCAGCTACTAATGTTTGAGTCATATGCAAGTCTTTAACTTAAAACTCGAACCTTTGTTAACTATGAATGAAAATTTGAAAATACTTTTACGTAGGGGATTGAAAAGGCTGAAGGGTCCTTGGGTACGGATGATCTCGCCGCAGTGTCGTCGGACCGAGTTTGCCCTTTTATGCCAGTAGGTGATGTGAAAATAAATATTGCTTTTATGTTCACTTGTACGTATGGAGAGTTTTGTATATAACAATGACCTTTCAACATGCGATCAACCAGTTTTATCTTTCGTATGCATGGATGATATATAAATATATTTTCAAGTTACCTTTTTAAGATAATCTGAAAAATACTACTAAAAATTAAATAAATTTTAAATTACTTAATTTCTTTTTAAATATTTACATACCGTTTTTATTAACCGAAGTTTGAACACTTTTTGTTTTTCTTTCTAATTTATTTCCATTACTCGTACCATTTGCTATAAAATAATTATGTATCCCAAATTATTGATTCGATGTAAAAAAAAGTCTTTCCTATCCGATTTAATGCGACGAATAATTAAATTAATACGATTTTCACTATAATGTCTTACACAGTACTAGGGGAAGCAAAATTATTACCTCGCTTTCTTTATTGACGTGCGTATAGCAGTTGCTTATATCAGTCGTTTAGTAATTAAACGTAGATAGTAGAACTAAACATTTTGTGTACCATAATATTAGTAAGCAGTAATATTTAATTTTGTTCATATTTTGTCACGCAACCTAGATTTAATTTAACATTCCACTAATTACATCTATTCTAACAAAAATGTAATCATGTGGGAGAATTGATTTCAAATAAAGGTGTGGCTCAGTTATTAATAGGATTCTGCTCCATATCCATAAGTAACAAGCAGCCGTAGCAGCGTCGTCCACTCGTTATTTGTTTCTATCTAATTTATTCGTAAACAGAATTGATGAAAACAACGATTTAGTGAGGAAAACCCGTATGGATCAAAGTCCCTTAAAAATCAGGTCATATGAATTTTCCATTTATGACTGCAAAAATATGTAAACATGAAATAAAAAATAATTCAAAATACTACATAGTTCTATTCTAGAGCTAATTCATCGCCCCTAAACTCTTTTTCTGTAATATAATTTAATATATAGACATTTTCGTTTTTGCCGTTTCATTGCATGAAATTGTACAATATTTTTCTCATTGTTCGATATGAAATGTTGCTGTAACAAAAAGTGTTTGTAATGCAGTGTAATAAGGATTTCAAACGTGAAAACTGCATTTAATATGTGAATATATTAGCGGTTCTATGGAGGTATTCAAATACGCATCGGTACCTACTTGTAGAAGCAACCGTTTCTAAACGTCTATATACTTATTTATAAAGAAAAAAATACAGAGGTGTAAAAATAATGTTTATATTGTTCACATTGGTGTATATTGAACTGGGTATATTTGAAGCATATTTAATTTAAAAGAAAATTTTAATGGCTTTTCGTTGAAATAGCGACTCTGACAGTGATTTTTTTTTCAGAAACAATTGATAATTGTCGTATAGTTCCTTAACATTCTCCATTTTGTTTCATGAAACACCTTTATAGTAGCTAATATCTGAAACACCTGTAAAGTCCTAATGTACAAAATAAGAACGGGCTGATTTCATAGAAATTTTACTGCCATATAACATTGTATTGGTAATAATTGTAGTCTATGTAATATCATACTGATATGGCATGCGATCTTATTTAATGTAATTGGAAAGTTTTATTCCAAGAGGCAATTACCTTCGTAGTTATGAAGAACAATTTAATTGCCTTTTCGCCTTTCAGTCTTGTTCGTTAAGGATCACAGATTAGACGAGTGTTGCTAAAAATGGTTCACTTTTTAAGGAACTTGCCAAATTTGTAATTAGAACAAAGTAAATTTAATACAATAAACTTTATAGTAGTTTAGTACTGGTTTGAACGTGCCCGCATTACCTGGTGTGAAACATCAACTTTATATGGATTAACTTGTTTAGTACTTATTGCCTACTTAGAAATACTAACAACGATTTGAAATGAATTCAGGTAACACTGAGTACCAGACATTGGTGTAGTATATATGTACATATTTCATTTCATATTTTTCAATATTAGCGTTTCCTATGGCTTCGCTAGCATAGAATGTGGTATATTATCAGCTTTCACGACTGACAATTGAATTTGAACATCTCTCCGATAAAATAATTTCTTCCATTCGCCAGTGTCACAGCTGCCGTCGCGCCATCGGTAGCGAGACTTATCTATTCGTGTCCAAGCACGGTTCAACAAATATTAAGGTAACTGTAATTTGCATGTGTGTTGTTCTTTGATACTCATTACATAAGAGTGGATTAAACAAGGAAAGAATAAATATTAAGGTAACTGTGTAATATTAATTTGCATGTGTGTTGTTCGTTGATACTCATTACATAAGAGTGGATTAAACAAGGAAAGAATAAATATTAAGGTAACTGTGTAATATTAATTTGCATGTGTGTTGTTCGTTGATACTCATTACATAAGAGTGGATTAAACAAGGAAAGAATAAATATTAAGGTAACTGTGTAATATTAATTTGCATGTGTGTTGTTCGTTGATACTCATTACATAAGAGCGGATTAAACAAGGAAAGAATAAATATTAAGGTAACTGTGTAATATTAATTTGCATGTGTGTTGTTCGTTGATACTCATTACATAAGAGCGGATTAAACAAGGAAAGAATAAATATTAAGGTAACTGTGTAATATTAATTTGCATGTGTGTTGTTCGTTGATACTCATTACATAAGAGCGGATTAAACAAGGAAAGAATAAAACAGATTTTAAATGTTCGTTGTAATCGAATACTAATTTAAGTCTTTAAAATATGTTTTTCATTCACTAGAGGTAACTAAAAAACATTTTTATTAATAAACAAATAACAAAAATATAACATCGTTTGTTGCTTTTATTGTTTCTCAATGAATTGAAGTGAATTATATCAAAGTATGCGGTGAAAAAACCTGACCTTTATAAGATGGATTCTCAAATGTATGGCGACTGAGTTTTTAATGAAATTGTTTTAACTAATTTCTAAGTAAATATTAACTTTTTTTTACTTTTTCGTCTTTGTGATTTGAATTGCTATCAAATTGGAAACTTTTAAATGCAAGGTATTCCAATTGAAGTTCTTGCGATTTATTTCGTGTACATACATAAAATTACAAATGCAGAGACAATTAAATGAAAGTCAATATCAATTAATTAAATTAAGTGACTTTTTGTTATTTTGAGATTGTAGCCGAAACATAACAATAAATGTTGCTGTAAATATTTGCTTGAAAAATACCAATGACGGATTTCAACTACTTAATCATCGTTTTCATTATTGTGGAATATGTATATGTATATATATATATATATATATATATATATATATATACACATATATGTGTGTGTGTATATATATATATATGTATATATATATATATATATATATATATATATATATATATATATATATATATATATATATATATATATTTATATAAATATATGTGTGTGTGTGTGTAATGTATTTTAATGAAAGTTGGAAGAACAACACAAAGCATATATGAAAAATTTTATGGCGGTCTTTTTCCAAAAGTATTATTCGAGGTTTAAACTGATTCAACCATAGATTTCCTGTCATAACTTTGTCGGCTAAAGCTTCTAGATTTTTTCTGTCAGACTGTTTAATAAGACGGTAATGTTGCCCTCACTGATTTATACAACAATTTAAAAAATTCAAATGTCCATATAAAGGGCCTTCCGTTTGTTGCATGTAATTTAATGAATTTAGTGCAGTGTGCGTATTAAACACCGAACTAAATAAATATAAAATAGTTTGTAATTCCTATATTTATAAATTACGAATAACATAATGTAACATTCATTACAAAAAACGTAAAATTAACTTAATGAAAGTAAAATGAACTGAGTGACGTAAAATGAAATAAAATATAAAAATCGTAAGCTATATTTACATTTCGAAAATATTTTAAATTATCGACACTTCCATTCATATTTTACATAGTCTTTTGCACCATTGAGACTTATATATGGTATTTTATCCATTGTTCGGTTCATTTAAATTTTTATGGGATCTCAAAAAAATAGTAATTTCACAAATACTCTCATAAAAATATACTTCCCAATATATTTATTTTAAATTAGAAAATCAATCTCTGAAACACATTTTGATACAATACGAGTATTTTAGAAATTAATTACGATAATTAGCAAGTCCGATATTGAAATCAATAGAAATGAAAGCGATCTTAGAACTGAGAAATAGAGGAATGAAACGGTGTCATTTCGCCGGATAATTTCCTTATTTATCGAGCACGCTGCACAGAGAAAAGAGAAATGTTTAAGGATTATTGGAATGTTTATATAAAATAATCGAACTCCAAATGACTTTTTTATATTTTATTAACAGGTCTACAAATTTAATTAATAAAAGTTTTAACGAGTTTTTTCACCGTTACAAATATGCCTTGACAGTTTCATAATCAGCTAGTAGTATTTTGTCTTTTCCGTGCTTTTATGAAAACATTTTTGTGATGGGAAAAGACTAATCGTTTAAGAAAATAGAACTAAATGGATAGAAATGTTAAAATTAACAGCTCGAGTCGGTTAATAATATAGACATTGGATTTGCACAATTTTATTTTTGTTTTGTAAAATTTTTACATTTGGATTTATGATCAAATTCTACTAGAAATTTACTCTTACGTTTGGATTACATTTTATGGTTAAAAGTGTGATTATGTATATCAGATAATAAATTATTTACTACTTTTTTGCCTGTGGCTTAGCCCGCGTAAACCTCTTTGCTCAGCAAGTTGTTATCGACAGTGATCAATGGTTAACTAAGTCATGATAGAAATAAAGGACAAATATCAGACAAGTGTATTGATATCTGTCACCTATTTCTGTCTTTAGTTTTAAATTTTTTTTGCGTAAACTGAAAATTTTTCTCTACGACGTATCGGCGGCACCTTTATGATTTTAATCGATATAATTTTTAAAACCCCATTCAAATTAATTTAGTATTTAATGCGTATTTAAGTTCGTTCAAACAAAGAAATAAAAAGAAAAACTAATTAACCAACTAAATTTTCTGAAATAGCTTATTCTTTCTCTGCGAATCATTTTCTCTTTCTTTTTGGATATAGATACAATTTTTTATCCGTACTATTTTATTGTATGTCCAGAAAGTATGTCTTGCTAAGTTTTAGAAAGTTGCAAAAGGCTGCTGATAACTTTTCACTGTCAGAAAGTTAAAAATTTTCAAATATATATTTTAAATCTACAAAACTTTTAAAGTAAGTGAAAACAATTATTCGGGAAATGTTCCATTAGCCTTATTTATTTATAAGGTATTTAAACATTTTTTAAAATTATCATTGCTCTCTATTCTGTTTGGATTTAAAAGAAAATAATTTAATTTGCCTTTTAAAAATTTAAAATGGGAATAAAAACCGCAATAAAGCTAATCAAATTATTTACATATATATTTCCTAAATTCATTTCATCAAAGTTTTTAATTTCTTAATGGATCATAATACCGACAAAATACAATAGATAGCATTAGTATCTCGGAACATGGTTTGTTTCGTCTATCGATGAACGTAGCATACAAAATCACGCGAAATATAATTAAACTTTGAGCTGGTAATATATTTAGTGTTTATATTAGAAATTTAACTTTCTTTTTTACCGATTTGCAGCTTTCAGTAAGGAAATATAAAATAGATTAGGGCAGAGCAGATTAATAGAAGTAGGTATAAAGAAGCTATAAAGAATTGACATGGGAATTGTTTTTTCCCGATTTTGGCAGTATTTATATTGAATTGGCGTTCATAGGATGTACTTTACATGTTCGGATACGACAAAAATAGGGAATGATTAAATACGTAACAATAGTTCACGACCTATTGAAATTATGAATACCGTATTAAGATAAAGCGAATTGCAGATATTCTTCAAAACATTCGAAGGCATAGGATGTATAGATTGTGCCGATAGCGTATTTTCACTAAGCTGAGACCTCACCTAAACAGAGAAATAAGGTATTTTTTCTGAGACGGATGAGTACATTTGAAATGACTTCCTTAAGAGAAAAAATTATCAGTAGATTATTTAAACTGAATACACAGAAAATACTTATTTCAGTTATAAATATTAAATGTTAAGAGAGCTTTTTACTCTTGTTCTAATGACGATTAAAAGTAATAATAATGAGTAAGTTGGATTTGCCAGTAACTGCAACTACTAGTGTGTTACTGAAAAACAATGAATCTACTGAGCAGTGGGGAGCAGTAATAAGTTGCTAGAAGTAATACCCGGGGGATAAATTTACCCGGGTGATAAATTTTGCCCGTTCCGTTGCCGTTCAATGCTACAGATACCGATTCTGTGGGCGTGATAATTGAATTTGAAGAATTTAATGTTTTATTTTCCTTGAAACCATTATTTTTTTAAGTAGAATATTATGTCACTTGATATCAGTTTGATGTGTCAATTTCTGAAGAATATGACAACGTGACCGATGTAATGAAAATAATTCGCAAACCTACAATAGACTACATATCATCTCCAAATATATAGATTACCATTTCGTTACACACTAACAGCTGGACTTTTGTTACTGATATTCATTAATGAGGTTTTATGCAAATATTCTGACATTTTTTACAGTCGGTAAATCATGTCAAAACCACTTAGTGAATTTGATGTGAAAATTCCGACAAGTATTTCCCCAATCCTTTCTTGTTGAAATTAAATCAAACCAATTAATTAAGATGTCATATTTAATGAAATGTGCGTATTTTATAGCGGTCTTTCAGCAGTGGTTTACAATGTATTTTATGTAGATGCGTTATTAGTGCTCAACAATGGTATGCTGGTATAACTGGTATGCACGGAATGTCCTTTGCACCATTTATATGATTTACACAAGAGATAGCACGATACTTTTCTTGTTTCTACTAATATTTATTAAACGAAATAGGGTACACTCACTTAAAACCACCGAAAAAGTTAGAGTAGAATTTAATCAATAGGCATCTTTGCCAAAATACGTCTTTTTATTTTTCAGAGCGTCGACTAATTTGATATTAATAATTTTTAAACGTACCTGCTGAGCGTGCTTTTGAATACGACTTCTGTAATTCTCTAATTTGAGAATAGAATTTTTTTTTTAAAACAGACACAGTAGCACAACTACACCTAGTCAGGGGCATTTTAAATATTCACACTTTAATTAAGTCTCTTCATGCTAAAATTTCCAGGTGTCTGAGCGCGATAATCAAAAGCATTACTTATGTTAATTAAAATTTGCCTTAAAATTTTCTTTTTAAAATTGACATCAGCTACGTACGTAGCGTAAAAAGAAATTTAATTATATACATAATTTTTTGGTCGAATTGTATATATAATTTAAGAAGTAAAAAAGTATGTCTTCCGAATATAAATAAACTATAGCGGATAACTAGGACGTTTATGATTTTTAGTAATTTTGAAAAATATATATACGTGGAATATTATACATCATGGGATATCATTTAAAAGGACTATTTTGATATTAAGATATACTAGAAAAATGGAAAAAAATATGTTCCATCTTTATTTCGGAAACAACTTAACAGAAAGTTATGAAAAAGTTGAGTTTATTTAGAATTGAGGCATTCAGCCTAAGCAAAGATTGCAGAAAAATTATAACAACGATTTTTTGTTATAGTTTTTGAGATGTCATAGTTTTAGACGATAATGCATATGTCCCCAATACTTGATTATATTAAACGTTATTAAATATTATCCACCTTATGAGCATATTTTGGTGATGTTTTCAATAGCATGCAGTTCAGTACAAAGTTTTCAGAAGTAAAGACAAATACGTGTTATCTTGTTATAAGATAATATATATTTTAGAGAAAAACAAGTACTAGACCGGAGGTAAAATTTAATTGCTTTAAATTATTATAGAAAAACCTGTCCTTTTAATGTTCTTTATTGTAGTTATTATTTTTTTCACTAAGCGAGCTAGAGAAATGTTAACATAATATTAACCAAAAACGTTAGTGCATATGATGTTCCAATACCGCTGCCGACTGATTCCAATATATGGTGCTAGATCTAAGCGAAATCATCATATTAAAATTAAACCGTGTATTAATAACCCACACAGGGCCCGATAATGGATTCCGGAAGTGTTTTAAAGGATACTTCAACAAGTGACAGCACATTTTGGAAAATTGAAACTTGAAAAATCTTTAACAACAGTAATATTTTACAAATTTAGTCATTTGTAGAAACGATATTTTACTATAAAAGTTCCATTTTTATTCAGGATAAGTTCGTTTGTTAATAAATAGCTGCAGGAACAACACATTTTTTTTAATATTTATTAACTGATTTAGTTAATATGCGTACAGAAATAATTTAATGCCGATTCCGATAGCGGGTATTCCGATTTGCTTTTGATAAACATTTTTTTAATGGGTTCAAATTATCTCTCTGTCAAATTCAAACTCGCATCTTCATGGTCAATGTTTGAATTTTTATGTGAATAGATAGGAACCATAATTGAATATAATTTCGGTCTGCAGTTGAAGTTTGTAGCGTTAGACAAGATTTTAATGGAACGTATTAAAACGTATTATTACATCACTTTCAAAAATTATTTTAATTAAATTTATGTATGAAAATCATTTTTTGCCATTCGTTAATTAAGAAGCTTATAAGTTATTCTCTTTCCTAAATTAACTCTATTCCAATACGCAATAATACCATTTCAGTCTTTTTATATATCTAAAGAGAATATAAATTATGTATAAGGGCATGCTACGTCCACCGAATTTATCATTCGTCTGTACGTTATTATCTATCGTCGTATTCTTTTTTCCCGACCTCTCAATTTGTCTTCTTTCAGTTATTACGCGGGATTATTATTGCAGATGGAAAATTATGTCTTTCATGCATAATTTTCCGTCTGCGTTCACATAATAGCTTGTCGTCTAAGCTTTTGAAGTAGATTAATTCCATTTGACCGATTCGAGGTCGTTTCTGCAATGTATTTTTATTTCCTTCATTCCGGTATTGATTGCCTCTTTTTTTTGTAATAGCTCAGCGAGGCTTAATTTTTGTTTCCTTCGCAATCGATAATTAGGCAGCATTCGTCTACGTATTTAATTGTTGGTGTCATTAAATCGTTACTGATGTTACATTTTAATGGTGCAATACGTACAATTAACAATATAATTATCATCAAGTTTTCAATATGAATATTTCATTCATTTGATTTGTACATCCGTTTCGATTATAGTGGCATAATGTAAAATCCCACCTTGATAGAAACTTATATCGATTTACTTACTGGTTGACGTTATTATATTACATTGTATAAAGTTAAATTGCATAGAGGAAAATAGAGGCGTTATCTATGTATAAGAATGCCTCTTAAGTAAAAGTTAAAACAGAATATGTTAAGACTGAAGCACTATCTACCACCATCTCCACTCAGAAAACTCCAATAATGTAAGTATCGAGTTATGAAAAATTTGTATATGAAGTAGGTAAACAAGTATATACTACATATTGCAATCGGTATATACCACATTTGCAAATGTATTTTATAGGAGTTTTGTATTGTGTTGATTTTTAATTCCTACTTGGATATTTACAAAAAGCGTTATTTTTGATCCTGGTTTCTTAAATAAAGGTAGTCAATTAAAAGCATTCTTAGAATTTTTTTATATATCCTGATTTAGACTACAAAAAATTACTATTATTAGCAATAATATGTACCAGATAAGGGTTAATTTGAGAGACTCAAAAAATCTTGTGTAACACAATGTGTTATGAACCGACCCTTAAGACGAGCCCAGAAATGATACAAGTAGTAAATATGATAGAATATTTAAATCTAATTGCCAATATAAATAATATGTTAGGCCAGCAAATTTTGTTACCAGGGATATTAATTTAGACGACATGTTTTGTTTTAGTCAAACGTATTTAAAAGTATTTTCCGAGACTGATATGTGATATTTTCGTCACATATGATAACGCCAATTTTTTACGTAGTTATCAACTTTTCCTTTTGTTTAACCTTCGTTTCCTTTTTCTGCGATCTTCTGCATTTTAATTTAAATAAAGTTGATTGAATTCACGATCCATAAACTTAAAAAAAATTATTTTTATCGCATTCATTCATCTCCAGACATAAGAATGAATCAACGTTTGGTAAAGAGTTAAGCATCATCGAGGTTTAAAAACTCGTTCTTTTTCTCCATAAAATTCTCCATAATTTAAAAATGAATCAATTACTTGATTGAATATTATTGAAACTTAGTTGGATGAAACCAAAGTAGTTTTTCAGATATTTCAAAGCAAACATTACAATAAAATAAATTTTTTAAATATTTTCACATAAATATGCGTTTTTTTTTCAGAAGAAAAATTATTAGTTATTAAATTAAAATGACTATCTCCAGTATAAAATATAAGTAACAAGCATGATGTATATGAAATAAGAGATTTAATGAAATGAAGTATAAATGAAGTAGAAGTAGTAGAAGCGAAAATCAGAGCGAGTTTAAAAAAGAAGACAACGCATTAAAACCTCAAGCAAAACAGTGATTAGAAATACATCTAGAATTGCTATTTAATATTTTTTTAAATCACAGTTGTATTTACATGTTTAAAACCGCAAAAACCTATTGGGTATTTTACATAAGTTTATACGCACACTAGGACAAATTTCATCTTTATTTACAGCCAACGATTTCCTTAACAATATTTATGTACAAATTTAAAGAACTCAACTTTCCTAGAAGTGGCCTGCAGATTTAAATGATCCTTCAATAAACGAAGGAATGAGTAAGATGAGGGGGAAGTGGGTAGTATACGTTATTTTATATTGAATTGATCCACATCTTTGAATCCCAAAAATTTAATCTCAAAATGTAACATTTATTTTTGAGATAGTATCCATAACAATTCGCGATTTGCAACGATGCTTTGCGCTTATTTTCTTGGGCACTCAAATAATAATTACGATATTACACTTGAGCCTGCTCTACCGATAGTTAATTGTCAAAGTGATTTCGGTCACGAGAAAAGGACGAAAACAATAAAAAATCGAATTAAACTTCAAGTGTAGATTGCAATAACCCAGGTAAAACGTCGTCAAAAATAAAGTCGTAAATCACGATGCTTCGTTTTCAATGGTACATTTGTTTATAAATACTAGTGGTAAACCGGATATCGGTATCAGCATTTGTATTCGCTGATATCCGCAAAAAAATATTAATTTTCCTGTATCTCATCTCTTTTCATTTTTTCATCAGTTTTTTATTGAACATTTTCAGCTTAATTTTACTAAAAAAAGAATATTTTTAATTTTTCATTGACTAGTTTTAGTCCCTATTAAAGCGGTTGTTTACTGAAATTTTGGTCGTTATTTTTATTATGAAGCGCAGAGCAATTAGTTAGACATTTGAAGTAATTTTTTTAATTAATAATTCTCAACTTATAGCTAATTAATAATATTCTTATTAAATGGTTATAAGTTAAGATTTGCTAAATATTAGTAGAACTCGCACTACAAGATTTCTGTACGAACTTATGGTACTTGTAAAAGTTCAGAGGTGTATTTCTATTGAATGAACGACAGGAACGAACAGGTGAAAGGAAACGATTAAAACTATTTGACGGAAGTGAAACATGGGGAAAAAATACTATGGTAATTTTAGTAATGTTAAACGACTATCTTAAAAATGTGCCTTATAATATTATTAACCCTAATCTAAATACGAAAGCCGATTGTGTGCCTTGGCCTTTTAGAAGTTTTTCCAATCTTCTTTTCTTTTTTTTACAGATTTTTCAAATATAATCTTAAACGTTTTTTCTCGTTATTTTCATCTATCTCTTCAATTGTTAAAAAAATGGCATTAAAACTATTAAGGGAATTTTATTTGCATGCATTCGTAGAAATTATTGCATCTATTTAATTCTGTTTACGTTTATAATTTTTTCTCAAAATATATCATTAAAATAACTTTTCAGAAGGTTTCTTTTCAAATCTGCAACGGTTTCTTTATGTTTTTTTTATTTGTGATGTATATGTTAGACGCCACTTTTCATTAATTTGATTTGAATTGGTTTACCATCTTATAAAACAGCGATTATCTGCTAGAATTCTTTCCTTATTTCAAAACTATTATTTTTATAATAAAACATTTTAAATTATTTATTTTTTTAATAAAACATTTTAAGTTATTGATTTTTTTTACAATTTTCATCGTATAGTTACCGATTTCTAATTAGCAGAGAGGTTTTTATTTACGTTCTATTATGTTTCTTTTGTTTTATCTTCATTAAATTTCAGTCTCTGGTACTGGCTTTTTTTTCAAAGCAACAATTATTTTCTTTCAAGAAATTTTTGTAATTATATGTTAATCATCAGGGTACCACAAGAATTATACGGCTTTACTAATTTTATAACCATTGTGTTTCTTTGTGCTAACTTTTGTTGACCCCTTTTTTGTTAATTTTAGAATCACTAATCGGATTTTCTATGACCCACGTATTTTGATTCTTTGTCACAAAGCAGTGTCTACTGGGAAATTAAACGTAAAGCTTCAAAATGTCAAGAATCCTATTTCTTAAGCTTTTATATTTGATTTCCTAATAGACAGTGCTTTGTGACAAAGAATTAAAATACGTGGGTCATAGTCGCAGCGAACGCGAACTATACCTAATCGCTGCGTACAATTATTTATTGTCCATATCTCCTACAAGAATTAGAGCTGAGCGAGCTTTTTCTTTGGCGGCTATTTTTACAACAAACTGAGAAGCTTCCTCGATGATAAAACATTGAACGTCAAAAAAGTAGACATAATTTATAATAATCCATTTTTTTCCTTTATTATGATTTATTCTTGTTGATTTCCTAAATACTACTTGTTACTTTTTAAAATACGTGGGTCATAGAAAATGCGATTAGTGAGTCTTCAAGTAATAATGTCTCTTATTCACAGACCTATGACACCTTTCATTCTATCTTTGCTTACGCCTACGATTATTGTGCTTGAAAATACCCTTTCATTAAAATATACAATCTTACAAGCAGGTTTGTAGAAACATCACGTAATACATAAACGTAAGCAAGAATTATTTTCGGCATATGATATCTTTATACATATATACATATGTGTATTGAAACAGGACCCTTTTGGGCGAAACCAACGTGTCCATTAAGACAAATCAAAATTATTCACACGCTTTGTGATCAGAATATTATTTAAACTGTAATTATACAGCTGACGTGGAAAAAACATAAAAGAAGACACCGACGAAAATGGGAATGCCGCGACAAAAGTAAAATGTATTTTAAAAAAAATGAAATATTTTAGAATTTAAAAAACAAAACAACTCAATAATTTACAATTAGGAGTGGTCAAAAAACGAAATCAAATTTATGATCGTAATCCGAAACCAAAAAAAATATCAAGAATTGTTTATAGAAAAAGAAAATAACTGCAAAAATCTCTTTTTCAAAAATTAACGAATATGGATGGCTTTTTAGATGTGTAAAAAGAATGTTGTTGTAAAAGGAATGAAACATAAACTGTTGAGTGATATTGACATTTGTTCCATTGTTGGAAAAATAAATGTCTTCTTCGCTCTTTATGGAAAGTAGAAGGACACCACTGACTGATTATTTAAAATGGTCAGCTGTCTTCAATTACGGTCAGCTTATAAGTTAGGTAATGAAGAAAGTACACTCAAATACAAACAAACGTCAAATGCATTCGTCATATTGTAGTATCCGATGAGTATCGCTGAATATCGTCGTCTATTGCCTCATCCGTCACAATCTTTTTTGCGCTCCATGTGTGCTTACGCCGTAGTTTTACGTATGCGTACAAAACTTGATAAAAAATATACTACGCTAAGTTGTGTGTTTCAATTTGACATAAGTTTTCTCAATATTGTGTGTTTTAATACAACGGTTTCATAGAGATAACAAATCTCTATGTTAGAACATTGTGTAATATTTAAATATTGATAAACCATGTTGTGATATATGTATTTGCGAGTTGGTGAACGTATCACTCGAAATGGTGGGTGATGTAAACGGTTGTAGCTCAATGAAAAAAGAATCTAATACTCGCATTGTTTGCGTTAATGAAATGTAAAGCTTGTTAAGTATTTTTTGTCCAGTTTTTTTTAATTGTTAATCTAATATGCAATATATGTAAAATAGAATATATTAGATTATATAGATTTTATTTATAAGTATTGAAATTACTTCACCGTGATTACTGATACTAAAATCTATATAAATTATATTATGTTGAGTGGATCTAATTTAAAAAATGGAACATAATAACATTTTCCAGCAAATATGTAATAATTTAAAATGCGTGAAATGTAATAATTTAAAATTTAGGTGAAAATGGAGACTGACGTATTTATAATCACAAATTATAAACCAAATTTTGTATTTCTTTTAGAGGGCAATCGAATGGAGCAGATTGTGTTATAGAAAAGAATGAGCAATCCTGTGGAATGACCTAATTATAGAATTTGCCAAAAGCATTTTATAATTCAAGATTGTGACACAATTATATTACGTTATGTTTACCAACATCGACCGAAGACGTTATAATGGAAACTGAGACATGAAAGAAAACAGCAATAGAAGAATTCTATAAAAGGTCTATCGAATACCTGTTCAGACGTAGTTTACGTAGGGGACAGCCAGCAATATATGGAATAAACAGATATCAGACCAAGTACAGTCGCGGCCGGAATGCTCAGTAACGTGTCAGCTATTTTTGTGAAGGAATATCTAAAGTGTTTGATATTATTTTAATACAATCAGTAGAATTCTTCTTTCATTTTCCTCGATTTAATGCAATTATACTTGATGCTAATTTTCATAGATGAGGTGGAATTTGAATTTGGCTTGCGGGATTATAATATTTACCTATTGCTTAATCATTCTACTAAGTATGGCCTGAAGTAGTGACGCAAATAATTCTAATTTGATAAAATATAAAATAAAAATTTTGATAACTTCGTCCTAATGAACGATAACTAATGAGTTACAATTTTGTATATACGTTCTCATCATTGGGACATAGATAAACACTTGATATTTTTAACAACTCCACCTATTATAAATAACGTATATTCTCATTTTTAGTTTCTAAATTTGTGTATTCCGCATTAGCTGTCTATTATTAGGCATTATTAAGTAAGACGTAAGCCAGACAGTAACTTTTATATTTATTGCATCTCAAATTTAAACTTCAATTACAAAAATTGTATTGGGATATTGGAAGATTGGCCAATTTGGTCAATTCTTAAATTAAAACAAGAGTAATGAAAGTTTACAGATAAATAAATTAAATACCTTTATAACGTTCGTGGCAGTTTAAATGTGATAAAAATAACAATTATGTTTTTTTGTCGTCGTAGTTATAGTATATTGAGAGTACACGCTGCATTACGACTTATGATTAATAAATAAGATCTCCTATCAAAAAACTCAGTTAAAAACTTGTTTTATCTTTCTGCATGAGAATAAAATAAAGTAAAGGCGAACAATTGCATCTGGTATTTTACGATATTTGCAAAACGATATAGAATTTTTCACGACCGCAATTATAAGAACATTCTAGTTACAAAACTGCCGTCAGATAAAATTATAACTTATATATCAAATTAAAACATAAGACGTTGACGTCTGCAACAATCCCAAACGGAAGCAACAACCACAAGAAATATTAATGGGGACAGATGGAAAAGAGTGGTTAACCATCGCACAACAGTTGGAAAAAGAGGTACAAAAAGATACGGCAGGAAACAAAGATTGCTCTAGACAAACTCAAATCTATAAACGGCTATTCAAGTCGAAATATACATTTTACCGATTATAGATTTGAGTATTCGATTAGAATAGAGTAGCGGATGATTGGGCTACTACCAGCGAACCCGAAGTATACCTAATAGCTGCGTACAATTATTTATTGTACATACCGCCTACAAGTCTTAGACTTGAGCGCGATTTTTCTTCCGGTATTTTTACAACAAACTGAGAAGTTACCTCTTTGATAAAACATTGAACGTCAAAAAAGTGGACATAATTTATAATATTTCATTTGTTTGGTTTATTATGATTTATTCTTGCTGATTTCCTAAATGTTACTTGTTTCATTCATAAAAATATAAATATAATTTATATTATTTTTAATATGATTATAATCTAACTTTTATTGATTTGCTTCGTAAAACTACAAGTAATTTGTTTTAATAATACGAAGTCAATTACGTAATTACGTAACACAAACTCATAAATTCATTATTAATTATGTAATTGGCATCTAAGTAATTTTGGAAGTCCCACCCAAAATACTCTGTTACAAAATTAACACAATTACTAATTACGAAAAATATAGTGATTACACTATTTCCGATTTAATTTTACTGTTTACTAAATTAACTCGATTACACTATTCCAAGTTAAACGACGGCACACTTTACGCTGGATTCCGTTCGGTGTCATCAAAGTGATACGACGGGACAGCGAACTGATTATTCGGATTTACTGGTAATTCACGGTTTTCTTTAAGTTTAATTTTTATGAAAATTCTGTTTATAACAATGAAACGTTTTAACATAATTATGATCCAGAAAGTATTAAAACAAAAAAACTAATATAGTGGGAATTATTTCTACGTAAATAAATCTCAAATAAAAAGTATACATTATTTTCGATTATTTTTGTCTTAGATTAGAAAAAAATTCTTGTCCCACTTATTAGCCATTTTTTATACTATTAAACTGAGACCCGAAAACAGATTTAGTAATTAATGTATGTACAGATATTAAACACTAATATTGTTATAAATATCAAATGCTTGAGAAAGGTTTACAAAAAGCTAGCACTAAATACGTTATAGTAACACTCATATCAGGATAATAGTAAATTGAATAAAGAGCAAAATATTTAGTCATAAACAAAGATAATATTTAAATACATGCAATAAGACAGTGCTTTATAAATGTCGGTCACTAGGGTGAAAGTCACACGACGGTGTGTCAGTTTAAATTCAGACTACCCTAAAGATGAATGGTAATTTTAAAAGCCAGTCAAGTAGGGAACTGAAAGGGCTGGAGAGTCCTTGAGTACGGAAAAACTCACCACCGTGTCCCCTCATAAATATCATGAATATAAATATGACTTTCGCTCGTACTTACGCATATTCAAAAATACATACATAAATATTTTTTCTTCCCTTTTGGCAAATGATTATATATATATATATATATATATATATATATATGTGTGTGTGTATATATATATATATATATATAATACAAAAAACGAGGGGATATTTTATGTAAGGGTTTACTTTACACGGACGAAGACAAAACGATTTTAACCAGTTTAGTTTTTGTCATTTGTTTGTTACTATTTTTTTCTTTTTCAAATACTGCCATGGTTATACATTTCAAAGATAATGTAACTATTTTTAGTTATTAAACAATAGAACAATGAACATCTAAATTATTTTGTAAATACTTAAGGTAACCAAAAGTGAAGACAGCCATTATTCTATAACCTCTTGACGTCATTTCAAGTTAATATGTACCTCAATTCCTTCTGGTACTCTAAGCCTTACAATATTTATTACTTTAATATAATCAGTTTAGCAACTTTTACTTAAAATACTCGTACAAAGAGTCTGATAAGAATATATTTACAAAAACGATCAACACCTGAAACTGAATAAGTAGTTATTTTACAAATACTGGAAAGAAGCACAAATTTAAAAAAAAAACCAAAAATACTTCGTCGCCTAATAACTCCACATAGAATTTTGAATGATTAATTTTCCGACATTTTATTTTACTTTATGTTAGTAAACCCTCCTTGGGTTTACTAAAGTTTTAGTTAGTACTAAAGTATGCGACGTTGATAATGACTACAAAAGCAATGATGAGCTAAGGAGAGTGTGTGAGTAAATATGACAGAATTTAGTTACACTTATCTAGTCCCGTCCCAAAGAATGATATTTTATATCACTGGTCTAAAGTTGCTCGATCAGGTCTGTGACATGTGACGGAAAATACCAACCTTACATTAATTAATTTATTTTTTAGTGCCCAGCTGCGTTAATCCAATTACTTGACTTCTAAATGAAGAGGTAGTATTGAAGATACTTCATTTAATATTTTAATTAATTTATTTAAAAACTGCAACGAACACATAAAATTATACGTAAATTTGGCGGAAATATTACTACATGGGTCATTTCTTTCAGTCAATTATGATGGTTAAATATAAAAATATAGTGATAAGGAAGACTGTAGAAAAAACTACTTTTAAAAAAAACTACTTTTTTTTTAAAACTACTTTTTTACAAAATTCTCAAATTAAAATAAAGAATATTTAATAGGAAAGCAAAAAAAAACGATTAAAGATATAAATAAAAGAAAAATATTCAAAAAACATCGGTGTGCTTATGATCACACGATAGAAGTGGAAACTAAAATAAAAAATACATTAACCTATGCATATTATATTAAACTACTCTCAAATAAAATATTAATTAATAACTGTATACACTTGAAATATTACACTGATTATATACAATAGGATACGCGTATTATGTTCAATTGAGCTGAAATAAAATATTGATAAAAAATAAAAGGGAAGACTTTTCATGAAATATTGTGGTATATTTCATAAAAAGAGACTGAGCTTTTAGAGTTTAAAAGCTTGTAGAGTTTTCAGAGGAAAACCATTAGTAGATACATTATTATGTGTTCTCGAAGTGTAGTTTAAGTTTAAACATTATTTTTTCGCAAAATAACATTCGCTGATCTCAGTTACATAATTTTCATTCATATTAATGTGTTTTATGTCTTATATGAATTTCTGTTTAATATTGGATCAGTATTTAAAATAAAACCAATTTTATAAAATTGCATTTTAGCCTTTTTTTCCTAAATATATTTAATACTGCTAAAGTGAATTCAGTTTTTGAAATACTACATACATTTATCAGTCAGCATTTAACATATTTGTTTTGAAAAAGTGTGGTAACATAAGGAATTTACGAAATGTATGTCCTAAGAAACCTAATTCAGTCACGCACGCTCGCACACAAGCACGCACATATGGTCGCACGCACGTACATATGGACACAAGAGCGCCTGTGAGCGTGCGTGGTAGAGAATTTGGAGATTTTGCTGGCCACATATTGTTTTTTATAAACACAGTATCTTAAAAAAGCCTGTTAATCTCGCTTATTTCAATAACTGATGCATATAATAACAATGAGTCAAGCAAACCTATCCATAAGAGTGAGCACTAGGGTTTCTGCAACTATGTACTTTCATACGTTCATTCATACGTATGCACGTTAACGAATCTATGGATCAGGTGAAACAAGTATGTGATCGAATTTGATTTGAATATTACTTATAAATCTGATATATATTTAAGATGTCAGATTAGAATATTATTTCTAGGGCGGTTAAGGTTTGAAAGATATTTAGCACAGAACATTACAAATCCAAAGGATTTAAAATATGGAGTGCTCACAAAATTTCAACCAGTTAACAAATTATAAATTTGACTGGCTTTAGAAAAATTGAGAATATTAAAGTACAAATATAAATTTATTATTTTCAATAATCTTCAGAAATGTTTTGGAGACAATGACCAAAACAGTTTTCAATTCTCTAAAAAGGGGAAAATGACCAACCCATTGCCACACTCACTGCCATTTATACGATATTTCTTTTCTAAATAAATTGGTTTCAGATTTTCTTATTACCTATGTGTTTTACATCTTTATGAACAGAAGATGGAACTCGATGACGCCTTTACTTCATTGTATTTGCTTGTGTTCGGGAATAAGCACTTAATTCGGAAAAAAATGGAAGGAAAATATGAAATTTCATATTTATCTCATGTTAATTCGTAAAAACCCGCAGGCTTTTACTTACTAGCAACACATCCATGAAACTATGTATAACATGTCAATGCGTGAAAAGCCGCACGTTTAATTTTACTTACTTTAAACACCGTTATGACTTTTAAACTCTACGATATAAAACTACGGTATGCAAGGAAATGTTTTATCTATATAGTTTCTTAAACTGGATAACGATTAAACAAGTTTTGCACAAAAGCTCTAGAAATTGACTTGGAGAATTAGATTTTTTTTAACGAGTGAAAGGTATACATAAGCTATAAAAAATTGAGTTGGAAGATTAAATTTTTAATAAGGTGCATTGTGAATTTTATGTAATATACACTGTTGCAAACTTCATTTAACTGTGTAGTCAGCAAATCAATCTTACATATACTTTTTATTTTTATATGCCTTAATGAAGACGTCAAAATGTGTACACTTAATATCCGTCACTTAATCTTAATATCCGATACGTTTCTTTAGCAAATATAATTAAATTGACTTAAGAACCGATGAATTTTTTGTCAAATTTATGAAGTTTTTGTCCTTACAGGCTCGTCGTTAACCTCAAACGTTTCGTTTAAAGCGGCGGCGCTGTCGATTGTGCCGCTTTATGAGCGCCCGCCGTATTGTAATACCGGATTATTGAGTTCAATGTCGCTCAGACGTTTGTTAAAGCTATTTGGGATATTAAATTGTAAATCCTTTTATATATAAATTCTTCTTATGCCGTGACCTATATTGGGGCGCTGAAGGACGCTCGCGAATAAAATACCAGGCATATTTTATTTGATTTTTTCTGGTTTCATTACATAAGTACAATCTCAATCATTGTATTAAACGAGTTTTGCAAATACATTTATCTAAGGTAAATTAAACAGCCTTGGATTATATAGAATTAGCTCACATTAACTATGTATATAACATAGCTTTAAAATGGACGGTATAATATCCATATTTAGACATTTTGAAAATGCAGCGAAAATAGGAATAAGGTTCACGCATCGTTGCTCTGAAAAACTTGATTAAAAAATATAAATAATGTGGCAAGCTAATTATGCAAATAACCAATCAACAAAAAATATACATAGAAAAGAAAAAATGTAATTATGACACATATTAATACGTTATATTATATACATATAAGAATAAAGGAAAGGGACATTATTTAGAAAGAAAAACCAGGCAGGAGGCAATATACAGTTATGAATATCAGGGTCCAACTTACACCACAGTTTGGCAACATGAATACTGAAGAAATGAGCAGAGAAGGAAATATCATACTTTAAGGCTATGTGTAGTAGGGAGTAAATCAGAGCAAATTCCAAAGCCATAAGCATTAAAGGATGCATGCATAAAATGAAGATATATGTTCCCAATGGGAATGAACTTTTTTACAGCGTTTCGTGAACAAAATATCTACAACAGCGAATTTAAAAAAATCACAACCGGCCTGCCGCTGTCATTAAACTATACATTGAGTAAGAAATATTAACTGACATTTGTTACTCCTTGATTTAATTAAAAATAGTCTTTTCTAAATTACGATATTTAGACAGGAAAATATTCTTAATTGTTCAATCAATTATAATAATGGACACCGAATCGTATGGAAAGATTTCAAAATTTAAATTATAATGAATCTCAAAATACTCGTTATTAGTTTTTGTTCGTTCTAAAATACCTATGCGATTTTTCGACCAGTCAGTACCATTTTTTCTACACCTTTGCATTGATGTGGACAAACTCATAAATTATTAAATAGATATAATGTAAGATCATAATGAAAATCAAATAATTTCTTCGAAAATGACCAAAAATATGTTCCCTCATCAAGGTTGGTACCGTTGGTACGCGTCTTTAAATAAATATTGAAAATATTAAATGGATTGAACTGGATCAGGTTTTTCCTATATTTGAAAAAGCGAGATAAGTGAATATTTGACTAGAATACAATTCATATTTCGTGAATTAACCGAATTCAATAGTTGCACGCTTGCTTAGAATGAGAAGATTTTTAGATGTTATGATTTCCACATACATTTATAAATTTTGAATTGCCTTCTGGTTTATTTATATATTACTGGTATTTTATATGCATATGGCGAATTTACTGTTAAGAAAGCAATCTTTTTAAGTAACCTATAGGTAATGAATGTGAACAATAAATACCAGAAGTGGAAAACAAAGGCTAATTATTTTAAAGTTTATATTTACACACACACACACACACACACACATATATATATATATATATATATATATATATATATATATATGTATATATATCCACAATAATGATTTTTCCCAAAAAAGCCTAAATTTTACATATCCACAAGAATAACTAAAACAACGTAGTGTGAAGGGAGACAGAATGTATACGAAAGACAATGTTGTCAGTGAAGTTTGAAGAAATTTTATTTTTAGACAGACTTTTGATAGCCCATATGGACGGTGCATTTGAAACGCGGAATTCAGTAAAATTCATTATTTGGCGGTGTAAGCAGAGAATATATACTTATAAAAGAAAAAATAATACAAAATAATATAATAACTAATTTTTGCTCGTTTTTCTCCAGAATATAACAGGACATGGATTGTGCACTGTTTCGGAGTCCATATGTTCACTTTTATCGTTAATCCTTTGTTGGTATTTTATTATATTATTAAATTTTCTCAGTGCGTCTCAACCATTATTGGATCAAAATTAGCTATCTACATGTTTATGTCGATTCTTTTTTCGAACAATTTTATGAGTTTTCATGCTTATCTAGTGTTTCTATCATGGTGTCCTTAAACTAGACTTAATTTTCCATGTTGATGGCATATAATTTTAGCCTACAATTATTGACGAGCCAACTTCTTCTGATTTTGGTTTCAATTCTATGAGCAAATCTATGAAGTTTAAAGAAAAAAAAATTAAACAATTATTTCATTTTTTCTAAAAATAGTGCTTTATGAGTTGTGTAATAAAATTACATTTAAATATCAATAATTAATGGAAATTCCATTGTTATTTAAATTTCCATCAAAAGTCAAGTGGATAACGTAGTTTTTTATTTTTATTTTTTACTTTAAGATTTTCTTTTTGCAAATCAAAATGCCAACTTAGAAACAGATTTTGGCATAATTTAAATGTACACAATTTTATCCCCCGTACACCAATTTTACTTCTATTTTTCCTAAACAACATAAGTAACTCAGATTTTTAAAAAATCTACAAAATATAAAAACTTTTTGACCCATTTGCTATTGACTTTATTTGCCTTAAAGAGGTTTTCATACAAAAAGATGAAAGTTGTTACATTTACCAGAAGTATTAATGACATTACTTTTAACTCTGTTAAGATTTTTCCCAAATGATTAACAAATATTGGTATCTTCCTACATAATTTCATAATGCATTGATCAGAAAAACCTGAAAGAAATCCTAGACAATATTACAAATCCGAAAACGAGTTTGTTTGGTTGTTTGTTCTGATTTCACCCCGCAACAACTACGCAAACACCGTGAAGTTTTACATATATATAGCCTGTGTCATGAAGGTACGGTGGCGCATTTACCTCGAAACAGATTTCATTTTCTTTTTGATAATTAAAAAATTCATCTTATCGGAGATAAAAGCGTCAAATTAAATAAGAGCTTGAAGATATTTAGTAGCATATCATGGTAACAGGTCAATCCATGAAGAGCATCAAAATAAATAAAAGCGTGGAGATAAGTGTATATATATATATATATATATATATATATATATATATATATATATACACACACACATATATATATATATATATGTATATATATATATATACACACACACACACACACATATATATATATATATATATATATATATATATATATATATATATATATATATATATATATATAGTAGCATATCACGGTAACATGTTGATATATGAAGTTGGTCCAAATAAATAAAAGCATGCAGATAAGTATATAGTGGCAGATCATGATAATATGTTAATCTACGAAGAGAGTCACAAGAAATAAAACTGAAGGTAAGTACATAGTAACAGGTTATGGCAACATTCCAATCTACGTTCACCTACCGCAGGGCGCTATCTTTTTTCCGCCATTGCTTCCTTTCTGCGTCCCGAACAATTTAGTCATTTTCAATACTAAGATACAATTTATTCACAAAAAGATGTTTTTTCAAACTTCACCGCCTTTTTTAAAGCTCTGTACCCCAAACGGAGAAACGGAAACTTAATAAAATCGTTCATATATCTGTCTATATAGAATGTGGGGTACCATTTGAAAGGGTACTAATAATACATACTTCAAAATTACTTTCTTCGTGATTTTATGTACTATGTTTTCAAAGATATGCTGAAAAATCAAAAAATGCGCCCCTCCGTTATACCCATATCTAAAATTGAGTAACCATAAATTATAAAAAAATATGGTTTCTAAAATCTAGGCAAAGGTTGTAAGCTATTATCCTATATCTTAATTTTTTTTAAATATACACAATCTTTCAACGCCTGTAAAAAACATAATAGGTAATTTACTTACGTAGTGAAATTTAATATTTGTGAATAATTTAACGGAAATACCATGTAGCCTTAATTATTTATAAATGCCTAAATATATATATCGTATCCTCGTAGTGCAAATTCTATTCATACTTGATAGGTTTTTTCTTTTACATGGTATAGAAGCAGCGGGTCAAAGGTTGTTAATAGAAAAACGATTCTTATGAAATTTCGTTGTGCTATTTGCAAGTAATTGTTAAAGGTTTGTTTTTCAATCTTAACAGTTGTAATGCTAAAGTGCTAAATAGTTACAAAAGGAGATTTTAATATCAACATTTAAACGGTATACATGAAGGTCTAATCAGTTATTTTAATAATATTCATAATTCGGTAAACACAAAATTTAAATGTAAATGTTAATAAAACATTTTAGACATTATAAAGGAATTTGGTAATTATTTTAAATGTGTTTTTATTAAAGATTACAATTTAATTTGTGAAAATATTTTCATATGTTATATTGTAATCTTTAAGAAAAACACCTGTACCTGAACAGTTTTTGAAATACTAAAATAGCGTCAAAACATATATCTATTTAATTATCACCACTGAAATACCATAAACAGGAAATTGAGTTATGGTTATGTCATTTAGAAAAAAATATTAAGTTCAATTTTAATAGTTTGAATATTTAATGGAAACAATTTTAGGAAGGTAACGAATGTAAAATGTTGTTTATATATATTATATATATATATATATATATATATATATATATATATATATATATATATATATATATATATAAAATGTAATATTCAAGAATACTATAAACACTTCGAATTAGTGTGCAGGGCCATATTACAGAGATACAAATTACAAAACGATTAATTTTAGATGCCATATTTCACAATGTATTTTCACTTAGCTTATTTTTAATTTTTTTCCGTTCCTACTGTATTAGGTAATTGTTTTTTTTTAAAGATGTAATTCGTTTAAAATATCAAAAGCCTTACGAAATTATTAGTGGAATTGGCTCTCTCTTAAAAGATGTAATTTGTTTTAAAATGGCATGTACCTTATGAATTATTATGATTAGTGGAGGTTCTGTTATGAACTCAGTGACCAATGTACTATAGCAGTTATGCTTTCTCTTTTAAAATATTTATTTCTTTTACAATGGCGAATGCCTTACGAAATGATAGGCAGGAAAGACATGAATGACTCAGTAATTAATACATTATAGCAATCGTGCTCTTTTAGAAGTTGACAAAGTTGCAGTAAAAAATCACGGTCGTATATTTACTGCAAATTAATTCGACAATGAGCAGAATTCTTTCTGATACATATTACATATTCCTTTCCATATCGGTTGTTTAAAGTGGCGATAGCTTTTTGTAATTAATACTAATTTATTAAATAACTAACTCCAGAGTATCAACAATTACAAACCATCAAGAAATAACCAACCTATGGGCCTTAATTCTGATTGGAACACAAAGATATAAAACCAGCCATCGTCCTACTGCAAGTATACCGTTTATATATCCTTTCCATAAAACTTGTCAGCACTTTTTCCAGTGAATAGCGATATCTATAAAATTCATACAGATTCAAGGACTATCATTTATTGTCAAAATATATCCAAGCTGTACCTATCGCCTTTACATAATCAAAATATATCCAAGCTGTACCTATCGCCTTTACATAATCAAAATATATCCAAGCTGTACCTATCGCCTTTACATAATCAAAAATATCCAAGCTGTACCTATCGCCTTTACATAATCAAAATATATCCAAGCTGTACCTATCGCCTTTACATAATCAAAATATATCCAAGCTGTACCTATCGCCTTTACATAATCAAAATATATCCAAGCTGTACCTATCGCCTTTACATAATCAAAATATATCCAAGCTGTACCTATCGCCTTTATATAATTTTACATATAATTTAGGGTGGAGACTGAATGAAATAAAAATTATGAAATTGCAATAAAATTCCAAAAAATCTTACGATTGATTTCGTATGTGGCAGTAGTATTTTTCAAGTTTCATAAAGTTACAAAGTTACGTTATAATACAAAAAAAGGCAGCAGCATCAGGACAACATGGCTGCCCCACTACACACTGCATTAGAGCAACCAAGTGTGGTTCGTCTTTTGAGTAGTGAAAATATTCAATAAATTAAAATTCAGCACAGAATAAAAGCACACCGGGATTCATATTTGTCTCTGCAGCTCATGTACAAATGGGGCAGAAAATCTAAGAGCGGCTTTAATTCTGTAAAGGATGCTCCGTGACTGGACAGGCTTACTGCGTATTGATGGATAAAAATATTGCTTTGGTGAGAGTGCTTCTAAAGGAAAATCGGATATAAACCTGATCTAAACAGCCAAAGTCTTAATAATGTGCTGGATTTCAATAAATTGTCTGCGCATCAGTCGACTGATAAATTAAAATAAGGAGAACTTTTGTGTTGTATTTAGTTTGAAGTCATTTTGGAAAGGAAATAGTTCAGGCAACCTTATTCCACTATCACCAACTAGAAATAAAAATATAAAACAAGCAATGGCACCCTAACTCATCTCTGAAACCAAAATATATATGGACTTATTCATTTGTGAAATCATAATAACTCTTTTTTCTAGGATGTACTCCTTGAGTAATTCTGAAATAGTATATGAAAAAAAGAGTGACACTTTTTAATACTTTCTATTCAAATATGTTTACAAATCAACTTCATTCTACAATATGTAATAGACGACGAGGACTTCTGACTTCAGATGTATTGTTACAGCTTTAAAAAGCCCGAACGCATACATTTCGTATAATCCTTCGAGCTGTCCACGATATCAGATTTGAATATCTCCTAAATCTATCCTATTCATGAAACCTTGCCCACAGGAACTTTTACGTGTTCGGAATGCTCAAAGAAGCGATCACAGATAAGGATTTCAAACGTCACACAACTGGTGACATTTCAAATGTCACTAAAAAGGAACACGACTACTCTCATTTTTTAAAAATGGTATCCGTGCACTTCCAAACTGGTCGAATATTTGTATTCAACGTCGTAGAAACTACGTTGAGAAATTATATGTATCACGTTATTTTAATTGTTACAATAAAGAAATATACAGCAATTTTAATTTTTTCATCAAACCCCATATTATAATACAACCAAAAGTAAAGTTTATTAGATAAAGGTAAATCTGAAAACAACCAAATCGATATTAAAAATAATATGACTGGTAGATCGGCAATACCTTTCGTTCAAACATTGGCTACATTTTATCTAGTAATAAAATAGGGTGACTCCAAATATTTTGACATCATAATAATCAAGGAATTATGCCAATATTTCCTAAGAAAATTCCTGAAATATACGGCAGAGTAAATTGAGGCTTCCAATGTCCTTTTTGGAAAAAGCGATAAAACATGAAACTATTTTCCAAAATTAAGGGATAATTTTAAACAGTGAAGTTTTGCGTATGAAATTTCTCATAAACAGCTCTTTTTCTCTCTCTATCTCTCTCTCTCTATATATATATATATATATATATATATATCTAATATATATATATATTATAATATAAACTAAAATAATCCTTCAACTATGTCATCTAAAAATTGATACCATCCTCGACCGCGGTAGTGATTACCGAGAGCGTTGGCAGGTCAGTAAACGTTGCTAAAGCACATATACCGCATATTTCAATGATTCTAATCAATATACCAGTCGCTGTCATGTGGTTGCATTTTATGCCAAAAATACGATTTGATATCACAATAAATAAATTCATTGAATTCATTCGGGTGGAATACTCAAACACACCTGTCACCACTGCACACCTCACTTCGGATATGTCCGGGAGGAAAAATTCTTTATGATTAAAAATATACATAGAATCATGATTTAAAATATACATGGCGCCATCTATTGACATACATAAGTTACCATACAAGCACTTCTTTTTGTGATTATTCTAATACAATGAGACTGATTTTTTTAAAATATTAAATACTCATCTCTTCTGTAAGAGTGAATCGATTGCAATGATATAAAAACTAAATGTCACTTCTTGCTGATCCCTAATTTTTTTAAAACACTATTCGAATTGGGCTGATTATTTTACATGTTGCGTGTAAAAATAAACAGACAACAGGCAAACAGACAAAACTTCCGTAAAGAATATTTTTGGGTTCTACTAATTTTTTTACGTCCCACAAATAGTTTTTTTGTAAATACCTTTTGTTTTTTGTCTACATCGTTTGAACTGAATTGCATGTGCGGATCCGTAGGGAATATTTTCTCAGAAAATAGTGCAGTCTCTTAGGGTATAACAAAAATTGTTTTCCTACCGAAATATTCCAATACATCTAAGTATTAAAACAAATTGGAATTGCATTTAAAAGTATCCACTCAACTTTTTACGCTTTTGATTGCTAATATAATTTTCAGTCATGTGTTTCCAATTCTTACTTTTTTAAGAAAAGGTTACCACTTTTATCTGCTTTGCTACGAATATATACACAGAGAATTTTTTCTCAGAAAAAATAACAGTCTCTTGGGGAGTATTTAAATTGCATTCTTTCTTGAAGATTACGTTGCTAGATGTTTACGAAAACATATAATTATGGTCTTCTTCAATGTGTTATTAATAACCAATAGTTGAAACAACTTCCAATTGGTTGCTAGTTTCAAAATTTACTTTATCACAAGAACGACCTATGTTCTGCACAATGATAATTAAAAAAAATTATGTGTACAAGCATGTACTAAGTTAAAAATTTAAAAGTTACTGGACAAGGTTTTTGTCATAGGATGAGTGAATTTTGATATAATTCAAATTAGGTTTACGTCCGTTGAAATTAAAATTAAAAATAACTCACCACAAGTAACGGTATTGTTTTAATTTATAATTATTTAAATCCGTTTTGAAAAGTTAAGTATTAATTTCTATCCAATCTACTGCTGAAGCAATTAATGTAAAACATTTCAATCTGTACCGACGCTCGTTCACGACAGGCTCCAAAACCACTTTATTGATTAAACAATTCTACGAGGAGATTTAACAATAGCTTCATCAATTCTCAGAAATTATTATTTGAATACTGAAATAACATGACGAGGGTTTCAGTACAAATTCTAAATTGGAATTGATAAGGGTTGCACTATGCTGCCAATACGCATGTTTATATTTTATCATGAGCTTATAACAAACCATTTATGAGGTAAATATAGTGCTTCTACGGTACTTTTGGTTTTAGACTTTATAAATAGAAAAATATGTTATGCTTCTTATTTAAAAATGGAAAAACATTTATGCTTCTTTTTTAAATAGTCGTATTTATTAAATAAAATTCTACGTTAATTCGATAATTTTGTCATTGCGTGATAACATTTTTTCTAATTGATTCCCACTTTTTAAACTATAAACATTTTACAGAATTAATCTGAAAATAATATACGTGGATACATTGGAAATAAATTTCTCTTCATAGATGTAAACCAATTTCTTGTAGAGATTTGTTGTGATGAAAGAAAAGACAATTGAAAAAGAAACGACGGCCAAGCTTGCGCTATGAAATTCATATTAAACGTTGTTTATATCATTATTTATGAATGCACAAAGTTTCAGCTTGATAATCAATCCTTCAATTATCTTTTGTATTCCAAAGAATACCAGCTTTTTTAAAAATAACATTCTATTTCTGTAAATAAATATCATAAATTTTTTATATAAATTTATCGTCAATTTTTGTGCCCATAAAATAATTAAGGTAATTGCTTAACAATTTCATATGCACACTTACTCGTAATTATAGGAAATCCAATACAAGCGAGAAATTATGGGTAAATAAGAAAATTATGGACAGATTTATAATTTTTTCAGTTTTACCATTATTTTTTTAATTTCGAGAGGTCTAGGGTGTGGGTGAAATATTGTAAGTAGCTAAAATTTGAACTTGAATTTATTATTGAAATCGACGTTATGGAATTAACAGAGTATTGAGAAAAGGAAAGAAAAATGGTTTGTTAGTTTGGTATCATAGACCGATATAGGGAAAAAATAATTTATTTTTTATAAATATCTCTAACAATTTTTTTTCATATTTTCTTACCGCAAAATAAAATTAAATGTAATAATCATTTTCCTTATTGTTTCATTCCAAAGAAACAATTTCTTTTCTCTTGGAAAATCTGATCCAGATATCTCATATTTATGAGTGAAGTAAGCTTTTTGTCTATTTATTATTACCCTATACCCATCTTACGGATTACCGAAAGTGATAGACATGTGGAAGTACCATAAGAACAAATGATTATAAACACAGTACAAAATATATCGAGTAAGTCAGAAAACACACAGAAATTCGAATAAATATCATTGTAACAGGCGATCAGTCATAACAAAATGTTAAAACTACGCATTGTTTGCCTTGCTGCTTACTGCGCCCCTTATAAAAGCTGAAGAGATTAAACAAAAGCCGAAAATCCTATTAACTACTACTCCTATTTTAATTTAAAAATACATCCATAATTGCGGGATGGAGCCAAAAAAGGTTTTCTATCTAGGCCTGTGTAATATTGCTGAAAGAGTACTTTTTCATAAAACTTTTATTAAAATTTAAAAAGCAGGAGACAGAAAGAATTCCTATTTTAGACCTGAACGACTATTTTGGACTCGTATTTTGTTACCAGCTCTATGTCTATAACCCTTATAGATAGATTATTACAGTTCTACTCAATATTACAAATATCCTGATTTCTGCAACAAATACTATGACTCTATAATTTATAGTTTCAAGATTATATATCTCTATGCGTCCTACTTTTAAAACTATGGTTAAATACTTCACAGTCGAACTATTCATCACATTAAGACTCTATAGTTCTATATTTCCTGGTTTCTAAATTATTCCTATCATCTATTGTGTCGAACGGTAAAAAAAATAAATCTTGCACCTATATTAGTCGTACATTACGTAAATAATAAAAAAATATCTTTTTTAATGAGATGAATGCGACTAAAAATAACTTAACGCGCTCGTAACGCAAACCTCATTCAAATTGGCCGGTTTTTATTTAATATACTTGTTCTAGGTATATGAATATATTAATGTAACTTTTCAATATTTCCATTACTTTATGTAACCTCACAGTTTTTTTTTTAATTATATAAATTAGATAATATGCACGATGTAAACTTAGTAGACACTTGTTCTTAAATTTTCGTTGGTCTTTATATTGTTTGCTTCCCGGACATACCACACCTTGTACTTGTGTATATAGACTAACAACCTAAATTATAGCAGCACGTTGTTTTAAAGCTGAACTATTATAAAAAAATAGAAATTTTGTTTGCGATAAAAGGAGCTTGAAAATAACACAGATTAATGTACTTCCATGCGGAGTATGAGAACGAAGGGGATGATCCAAGAGAGCGTATATATTGCAAGTCAAGCCCCGTGTACTTGGATCATGGGACCTTTATACTATCTAGTGGAGTGCACGTGAATTAAATGTAATGTACTAACTTTATCTGTGAATATCCATAAAGAAAACTTGTGAAAAAATGCAAGTAAAAAAGTTCCACGGATGAATGGAAGATTTAGATTTTAATACGATTGTCTCAAATTACTCCCAATATCTTGATTGTGGTTTCTAGTTATAGGAAGAGATAATAATTAGTAGGCAGACCTTCCATAATGCTTTAAACAATTACGTTTTTCGTTCAAACGATTTGTATAGCTGATTATGCATATCAATGAAGAAATAAAATAAACGCTTTAATTTTGGTGTATATTTTATGACAAGTAAAATATATCTAATCTGACAATCTATAATCGTCGATTTGTTAATTTCGTTACGTTACATTGATAAATAAATTTTGCATAAATATTGCTTACGAATACCTATATATCTACTTTTCTAAATAAAAATCTGTAAATATTGTTGATTATTTCTTTAAAAGATTTGCTATCAAAATTTACTGTAAATTTAAGAGTTCTATAATAATTCAGTTTATGGAAATTAGTACCGATAAACCATACAAATAACTGGTTACAAACAGCCGCCAATTCTTATTGGCATATAGGAGCCACTTTTAATCATACAACTATCGACAGTTGTAGTAAACACATGTCCACTTAATAAAATGCGATTTTTTAAAATCGCGAGCGTATTTAGCTTTTTAATACAACAAAGACACAAACAAGAAAATTGAATCTGTTATCATAGAATTCCAACATGCATTCAAGCGATGGAACTTGCAGCAATGTTAGTTCAAAAACTAATTGTCTTTTTTCGTTTGAATTACTAATGAAACCCTCATTATACTTTTATCAATATTTTTATTTTGAAAAAAATATGAGTTCAAAATCAAAACCACCTTTATATTTTTAAGACCAAACCTGTAAAGTTTCAATATTAAAAAGAACGAACTGAAAGATGCCTTGCCTTGTCAGCTACAAATATTTTAAGTTTAATAAAAAAGGTAAATCTTTTCGTTTACGTCCTTTGAGTAAAAATTCTACAAAGGCTTTGCCGACTTTTAATTATCGCTAAGCGCTTATTACGAGACGCCATGCTAGTGATGTCAAAGACCGCTCGCCGCTTCCAGTAGGTTTAAAATCCGATCAAAAAGGCCACCCATCATGGTTATTTATGTACTATAATATCATGAAATTCCTTAAAGAGAAGATTTATTTCATTGTGTTTAATCGAGAACGTTGGTTGTAATACAACTAACAATAGTTTTTGTCAAATTTTCGAACAGAATTCATTAAAATATTACACTTAATGGACGTAAGAGGATAGGAAGCACCTGTTACCTTCATCATTGGAATAAGTAGCAAATAATCTTTCTGAATACATCTACCTAAGATATTTTAGATTTTCTTATCAATTCCAATGAAAGTTCTGTACACATACATGTAGATGTATATATATTCATATATATATATATATATATATATATATATATATATATATATATATATATATATATA
The DNA here is from genome assembly GCA_039881145.1 of Druceiella hillmani. Taxonomy (NCBI): domain Eukaryota; kingdom Metazoa; phylum Arthropoda; class Insecta; order Lepidoptera; family Hepialidae; genus Druceiella; species Druceiella hillmani. The sequence continues at coordinate 1,643,973 of JAYKKI010000055.1, forward strand.
TATATATATATATATATATATATATATATATATATATATATATGTATAAATATATTTTTATATATATATATATATATATACATATATACATATATATATATATATATATATATATATATATATATAAAGTTTGAGGGGAGAACAGTTATTTTTTGTATTCTTCTCGAAAATAGGAGACTAAATAAGCTGTATTTTCCTTTTCTGATCTGAGTCTTTCTCGATATGAGTATTACTATTCAAAACCAAATAAGAGGTGAGGTGCATCGCGCTGTACATTGCCATGATGAAATAGTTTCGTTCGGCGCCCGATGTGCACGCTCCGCACTACCCTTAATTCCCGTGTTATTAACAGTGTACCTTGAGACAGGGAAAACACACGAAGAATTATCACTGAATACAACCGTTTTATTTTTTACTCAGGTATTCATATAAGTTGTCTTGCTATGCCAATTTAACAACCCTCTGTGTAAAGGGCGTAAAAATAGGATGTAATTATTTTCATTGTTGCTTTGGATAATTGTGTATATGGATTATTAATTATCTGACAAACAAGTGTTCATTCCAATATTTGTTCTAATTTCGTGTCATTAGATACAATTCAATATAAAATCGTTTGTTGACAAATATAAAAAATTAGCCGTATTCTTAAATAATCTTCTGACTTTTGCCTACGACTTCATTCAATAATCTGAGTATCCTTATGTATTGCGCTATCTATTGGAGTTAGATGGTTTGTTGGTATTAGAAATTCATTATACTGAAATATTTTAAAACATCTTTGATAATTTTTCAGCATAATTAATATATTATAATAACAGGTTTTCCATAAATTTACGTTTTATTGACCTATGCTTTGTCTGTCATAGTTGACTTAATAACAAAGTTATTACTATGTAATTAGCCGCATTTTCATTACGTAAGCTGCTTTGCTTCTGCCAGCATGTTCAATATTCAGAACTCTGCCAAAATCAATGTAGTAATTTTGAATGAAGCACGTTTCAACAAATAAATAGACTCAAAATTCTCGACATAATTTAAAAGTATTTCTTTTAAACATTCGTTTGCTTGTATGTTTTATATGTTTAAACAGAATATTTAGTCAAAACAAAGTAAAATTACAAAACAGTCTATTTGTTTTTAAAACTTATTCTTAGTCCTCAGTGTTTCTAAAAATCTTTTGAGACGATAAACTGTCACACTCGGATTAGAACAGGCGTGTGACGCTCCAAGTTATTTCCCTGTCAAATTGATATTACCGCCATCTGCTCGATGCGCCAATAAGTAACAACCGCGATAATACTACCACACGCTATCTATTTACAGATCTTTTATTTTATTATTTCATCACATGTATAGGTTTATGCATATAAGTTGAATGGTATTGACGCGAAAGAAGAAAAAACGACGGCATGGACACTTAAAACGAGCATTTTGTAAAGACTTAGATACGGATAAATATTTAAATTTATGAACTATGTAATATATACGTTATGCCTATTAAACTATTTATAAATATATTTATAATTTTTCATCATTTAAATACATTGCTTCATACATATTCCGCCATAACAAACGTAAATTTCTCAAAAATTATGAAGTCTAGAATCATTATTACAGGTTTCGAGCATTCTTTTCATGACTTTGTTTTTTTTTTATAATTTTATATTGAATAGTTTCGAAGGTGAAAAGGCGATATTTTAATATCCATTTTCAACACTATATTTTCTAACAACTTTTTTCTTTTTTTTATAACAACTTTTTTCCATGCCGCTGAACAACTAATATTCTTATTGTTGCCATACATATTTAAACTTACTCAATTGAAGGGAAAGAAAATTGATGTTAAAATTATTTTCAATTATAACATAAAAAAAATTGTATTATACGTCGTGTCTCTTTGCCTATTACTTCCAAAATTTCTATTGATTCGATGGGACATTATATAACTCTATCAATCCTTAAAATTTGTCAAAATATTTTTCATTCCACGTCAGGGAAGTTCTTTTGAAGTATCGTTTATAAAATAAAATAAAAATAAATTGTTTTTTCGAGTTCTTAATAACCGAGTTTTATTGATTGTTTTTGTTACATTTCTGATTTTGAAGCGGGCGATAAAGATTACATATTATGAAAATATTTTTAAAAAGAAAGAGAGATGAGTATTCATTTTATTACCATTATATCGTTGTATGAAACTGGTTTTATAATAGTACGTTATAAAAATTATTGTGAGATTCCATTTAATTTGATTCACATACTTTGTACCGACAGGACAATTTCATTAATTATATTGTTTTGTTTATTTGTATTTAATTAAATGGTCCGCCCAGATTCAAATATATCTGGATTCTGATTCTTCTTATTTCTGTGTAATTCGCATTTAATTTGAGAGCATTTGAATCCAGTTGTTACTTTGTGTCAACTCTCAGTTAAAAATATATTCCAGCAAAACATCCATGAATACGTAAAAAGAACGTATTAATTTATCGTCTTATTCATTCGACAAAAATGTCTTTGAATTATAAAATTGGATCAAATTATTTTTTGTATTAAGCTTTTCTTTTTAAGAATGACGTAAAACATATTGTCTATTCAATACTTAATAATAAGTTTAAAAACCTGAGAAGTTTTGCACACTCGGTAGTTATTTCACAATTTGAGATGTCGAAAGAAAACTTGTGCCCTAATTGAATCACGCAGAAGTATGTTTTGCTGTTTACAAAGTTGGAGAATCCCAAATTTCACGTATCTAGCTTTATTGGATTCCGATATGTGGATTACCAAAATCGTACATTTTGGCACTCAATGACTCACTGACAGATAACCGATATCAATCGGCCACTTGCAATATACCTGGAACTTTATAATTTGGAAAATATATTTTATAATTATAAAATTGTAAAGTTTGTGTGGAAATCCGAAAATTGATATACAGAATGGTTAAAGTTGACTCGAACTAGATCATGTAGAATGCAGAATATGTCCGCAGCCGGTTTTCAGAGAAATTGGCTTGCACACTACCGGACGCTTAGACAACTATTTTTAATTTTCTCTTTCAATTAGAATAGTTTCTTCAATTAAAGTATTTTCCAATTTATAATAGTGAATTGAAGTTTTATTTTTGCAATATATGCTGATGTGATATTCCACATTTGCATATTAATAAATATAAAATAATACTTATTTTTACAATTATCACATTTTAATAAACTCGTGCTTTGGGTCACATATTTAGAACGCTCGCATATAAAATTTACTTGTTAAAACACTTGATATTTATTTACAATACATTTATACACAGAATTTAACTATTAATACAATAGTACGGAACAATATTTATTATTTACATTTTCACTACTTTTGACTCGCATGGAAAAAAAAAGAACGAGAAAAAAAATTAAAATTCGATCACATTGAAAATTACTAAGTAGTTTAAAATAATTAGAATCGAAGAAGTCAAGTAAAAAAAACACTTGTAGTAGTAGCCTTAGATTGACATGTAGTCTTCACATGTTATTACATACTTATTATGTTCATATTCATAATTATATTCACGCATCTGATCTTAACGAGTTTTTTTTTAAATAAAAAAAATTAAATTAAATTATGGAGTAAATGTAATATTATTCATTTTTGTCCACATATGCTACACAGACACAAGCACACACACACACACACACACATATATATATATATATATATATATATATTTGTACTCAATATTTCTTGGAAATTGGCTGGAAAATTGAAGCCATAACGTGGAACAAATGAGCAAACATATTTACTTTCGTATTTGTAATTAATGACAGTATATATTTTTCTGTAAAACATAAAAACGTGTCCTGTGGCTTGTTCAATTTAACAAATATTAAAATATAAGAATGTAGTTTATGCAGAATGCAGTTTATAATCACGATTCAAAAATTACTCAAAATACCTGGACTTCTATCATCTTACGTCCTATTCCATAGCCGACTTCAAACAAGTACCCCTCCTAATACTCGCTTCAGTTTCAATAAAATTTCAATTCGAGAAGGTCGATTTCAAAAAATAATTCAAGAAAATGAAGGGAATATTCGTTTATACAAGATTTTATAAATTACAAATTTATCATTATAAAGTATAAATTTTCCTTAATCCAAACAATGGCTCTAATACAAATGTAGTAGAGTAACTTAATACCATAGTGGTGGAGTAATAATTCTATCTTAGGAAGTTCCGAGAAATTATTTACCGTCACCTTGATTGTGAAAAAATTTTCGTAACTTCCAAAACGCTATCATCACTACCATTCTGTTGAATAGATATATTAAGTGAATAACTTCTATGTTAATATTATTATGTAAATTCGGTTCTTTTCTCTTTCATTTCCTAATCTTCAAATTCACATTTTTCAATGTCACAAAGTATCACAAGTATCTCTTACATTATTTTCCGTCGACTTAATTCGAAAAGTTTCCCTGTCAGTTAATTAAATATATTGAAGGATCTGTAAGTTTATTATTCTATAAAATAAAAATTTAAATAGTTACTTTATATTGTAATTCCAATCTTATTATTTTATGACAGGATTATTTTAATCAGATTTACTAATAAAAAAATATTATTTCCTAACTATTATTTATAAAGAAAAATAAGAAATTAATATTGAGCAATTTTATTTTTAACCTATGTATCCTATATTAAAAACGTATTCCAGCTAAGGGTTGATAAAGTGTAAGAGAGAGGGAATTAAAGAGAAGTGAGGAAAAGAAAGAAAGTAATGTGGAGTCAAAGAAGACGGTCGATCAAAAAAAATGTTTGCTGTTACTCCAGAAAAATAATACAAGGAAGACGTTTCAAGTCTTCTTATAACAAATATTTTAAATTGGATATAATAATAAAATAGCATTTTTTCACTTTGAAACTTCAATTACTACTACCATGATATATGAAATATAATTAGTCACTAAACAGGAAATTTGATCCCCTTCCACCCTTATATTTAACCGCTACAAATTTGAACCGGTAGTGGGTATCGGTATCGTAAAACAATTTAACTCTATCATTTCCGTTTAGTACAATACGTTAGATGATGATTAGATATAAGTTTTATTAAAATATTTTTATTTGTTCGCAATCCAACTCTAGTGAAAATTGTCATATTGAATTTCTTCGCATTCCCAGCACCTCTCACACTATAAGATACTTCTCATAAATATTAACATATCTCCATATTCTCGATACTTAAACTAATATTTTACATGCAGAAACGTTTTAGAATAAACAACCTACGTGGTGGAAAAATCCGCATTGAATTAATTCTGCTGGAACTCAAGTTGCAAGGGAAAATACAAAAATATAGACGGACGTAGGGCTTTATATAAATGCAGATAAATTTTATAAATGGAAAGTAGGATAAATATTATGTAAACTTTGTTTTGCATATATAATGCAAGTTTATTAGTTGCTGAGTTTAATCTTCACATTGCGTGTCTATATATGGAATCTAAGCTGTATGAATTTTCAAAACTGTTCAAACTTTGGAGAATCTTGTCATACTTTTTACTTATGGAGATATGAAGCCTAATGTGACTTGAAGCTCATTAATATGCCCAGTAATAAAGCAGAAAAGTAGTCTGTTTGTATCTACGCGTTTATTTCTGCAAACACATGTTCTATTTAAAAACAATTATCTAGGAAAAGCCATACTTTTATAATTATTGTAGACTACAATTTATGCAGGTAGGGTAATGATAAAAATATAACAGATACAACTACATAAACTTGGAGCTCCAACTGTCCAAGACCAGCTTATTTATTTACTAATGATCCCGGATATTCTCGACGATATATGCCATATCTCTATGACATATCCAACTCCGATGATTGAGATCGTCTGTCGAAGACAGCAGGAACAGAACGTTAGTGACCGCGAAGAGAAAAGAAGGGTATTTCTACGCGAATGAAACTGTAGGACACAACCAGCTTATGAACAAAATAGGTAATAGTGATTAAGTATAATTCTAAGTTATACCATGGTTTTTAATATTTTTATTTCAATATATTGATATGACAATAAAACACATTGTTTTTTAATAATGGTAATGGCATATCCTAATTGAAAATTATGTGCAAAATTCTGTTCAATTTGTGTGTTCTTGATTTTAAGTTGGGCTGATTTTTCGAAGTTTCAATTCATCTGCCCGTGGGTAAGACTTCAAAAACACTGACGATTGGACCCTTAGGGCAAGCTCAAGACTAGCTTTTCCACATTTATTTCTTTTGCCAACAATGATAACTTTTTTTTCAATACTCATGAGTGTTAATTGAAAGGAAAAGGAGCGCGTCAACGTTAGTGTTGTAATGATATTATATAAGAGCTAGCCTCACACATTTCAAGTTCACACGGCCATTTTGATAGGCCTGATTCAGAGATTTATCCTTTCATTTATACCATTATCTTGTATTTAATCTTTTTTTGTCAACTAACACTTATGACTTTCTCTGTTAAATTATTAAACAAATTATGTATTTTATACCGATGAAACTAAATAAAATTTACAAACTTAATGAATTATTATTTAGTTTGTAAATTTTTAAAGATTATTTACGAGTTATTGCATATATTTTTTCACTTCATAAAAAGTTTTGTAAATAAGCTATAAATAAGAAATAGATCATAGATATTTGACTGACTATCTGGTCGTTTGTTCACTTGTAGGCGAATCATATAAAAACTACCAGACGAATTTTGGTGAGATTTTCAATACTGTGTCATGAGGCACGTATTATTTCGATACGACGTAGAGAAGTCTGTTTGCCTATTTAACTATTCATTTGTTTATCTGTAGACACATCTACACGAAATGTAATGAAAATGGACCAATATTATTCATATTCAATTCTATTATTCACGAATCTGTATTATTCGTATCCAATCATAATATAAAAAATTCAAATTGGTGTAGACAAATTGAAAAATATCGGAAGAAATATTAGTTTACAGGTAATATTTTAAGTTTATAGTCCCTAAAAATACTAAAATTATTGAATTAGGGAAAACAAATGAGAATATATTGGTATTTTAATACAGCTTCGAACCGACTCCAATAGAGGGGGCTAAATGTAAATTAACTCGCACTACAAGTACGTACTTACTCGTACGTATTTAAAGCAAAGTCCCCAGAATGATTTAGTGAATGGTATAAGTCCACATAAGTTTAAATAAAGTCCATCAACTTTATAATTATACATTCGTCACAATACCCTCTATAAAATGGTATTATGACGAATGAAACAGCCAACCAGAACACCAGCCCAGTCCCGCTCAATAAGCAAATGGAAGCCGGGTATCCGCAATGCACCGCGCCGTCAAACTGGCAACTGTTATTCCCACTAGCAACTCTATGTTTGTTAACTATACTAGCAATGTGAATAAAACAAAGCTTCATTAATACTGCAATATTTTAGTGTCAGGTTGAACGCTAGATACGTCAGTTTATTATACTTGGTGGATGCAAAACTTTGAAAGAAGTTTATTCAACTCCCTTAATTATATTTACTATAATTATGTGTAAAAGAACAAAAAGGCATAAAAAATTATATTTAAGTACCAGTATCATTTCAAACGACATCTGTCACCAAATGTCTATTCATGAGTCAACATAGCACAGTCCTTAAAAAAATAGATATTCATAGGAAAGGAGTAAAAAAAGAATAAGTGGTTTTAATTTCATATTAAGTACATAAATACTAGTCTCATTTGACGGTCACCGAATTTTGTTAAGAAATATCAGTTAATTGTAAATTTTTATTTGCATTTTTAAACACTTGAAATTTATTGAATATGTTCGGCGTTAATTTTGTAGAAATTCATGATAACTTAATTTTTATTCACAACTAAATGAAACTATGTATTATTTCTACTTTATTTAAATTCTTTACCACACTTAAGCTTTGTTGTATGACAGCATCTTCAGTTGGGCAATTTCTTTACAAATTGTCTGAAGTTTTTACGTAGATACCACGTAGTTTATTTTAGTTGTGAATAAAAATTAAATTAAAAGTAGAAATTTATTTTATTCTTTTATAGAGTGGAACATATTCTTATAGTACTTTTGCCAAATAAAAGCATAGGTAGCCGTAAGTCACACATAATAATTTATTGGAGACATTTATCAAATAAATAGTGTCAATTATTTGATATCATTGAGTCATTTCTGAAATAGTTTTGGTGATATAAAAAAAAAGAAACAACGATTTAGTAACTTTTTGTGAAAGGTGATTTGTCCTTTGCAGTACATTTAGAATTTAAATAAAATTAAACAAGTAAGTTGAAATATAAGCAGAAATTGAAAATTTCAAAATTCAGTATTAAAACAACCTACATTATATTACTAAGGTGGTTGGCTGAATTTGCAGCCAGAATTATAAGCCAAACAAACAACATATTATTATTGGTATATACAATATTAATATAACAGCAAAAGACCCTAGAATCTGAAATTGCAAACAACGTAATAATGGTATCAGCATTAAATGGTAGTCGTCTTTATCTACTGGATACAGGCAATATGCCACATACTTTCTGGTATACAGAAAAAGACGTGAAGCATCGTGAGGCAACCAACAGAATCAAAAGTTTTTACGTATTGGATATAAAATTCTATTTTTAATCATTAATGAATATAATTTAATATCGATACAGCAATAAATACCAGATATTTTACAAGTAATTTTTGAATTTTCCACCACACAATATAAAACACTTAACAGAAGTGAAAATACATAAACCGGTTAAGCACACCAAATAACTGTCACGTAAAAGAATGATTTCTATTTCCTACTACATGCGCATGCGTGTATTACCAACACGTATATTCTCTTAACTATATACACACGCACGCGCACATACATAGATATATTTAAAGAGAAGGAAATTAAGAGAGGGCAGTGCCACGCGCTGCTTGCATTTTGTCGCTTTTGCTCTGTCTCGCTTTCTGATATGATCAACAATACGCACTAAACAATCAATGCATTTCATCACCGCTTTCGTTCGTGTTGTTTCAGTTTTCCTCCATCCCTAACATTCATTAAAAATTCCCATCCCAAACGTACGTTAAAATCTTTACTTCAAAATCTTTACAGAAAGTAATAAATGAATTTACTTATATATGCCTATCATGAATGTGTAATTTTTAGAAATAACGTGAAATTTTATGTATAATAAGATAATTATCAAAGATACTTTAGCAACGGATTCAAGACGGATTAAAGAATTGTAATACCGGATTGTAGCTAAAAATTACGAAAAAATATTTTCATAAAACTTATTTCTTTTGTAATACTGATTACATCTTCGACAGTCATTATACATATAAATTTTTTGTGAGCTCTGACTTAGAATGTTGTACATTGTATTAAATTATGTCATTAAACTGTAACTTTATTTATTAGATCACTTCGGATTTATCCCCGTCAATACACTAAACTGATCACTTCATTGCTTACAATATCATCATATATTATATCGTTTTATTTCCGTTTCAAAAAGTAAATTTGATGTTGTTCGTACATCATATTAATATTGATATCTAAAAAATAACAATGCGCAATTTTTTGCTTCAATAAAATAACGGAATTATTAAATACAATGCTTTGAAAATAACAAAACTTTGTTAGCAAACCTTCAAGCTTGCATTGGTCAGTTTTTAGAGATGTAAATATAACTTTATTCTTAATTCTGAAGGTATACTACTTAAAATTATGAATGTATTTGATGTGCCCTTTTAAACGACACCATATATTACATTTGAAATTTTTAAATTTTTTTGAGTAATTTATTTATCGCTCTGAAATTGTTGTACATATCTTCTTGGGTGTTGCTAATTGAGATATGTACAAGCTAGTATATTTTATAGCTATTTCAAATTCCTTTTCAAGCGGCGTCGAAAAAACCACTGTGACATACACGGGAGAAATGTTATAAAAGTACAGTTTTTCTTTTCGATACACGTAAACCTAAAAACAAGAATGTTGTGAGTCGTTGCGATGTTATTGTTTTTAGGGTTCAAAATAAATAAATACGTCATGAATCCTTGTAAATCAAAGTTTTATAAAATATAAGATGTGTAATGATAATTTGTGGAAGCCTTGAGATTGATTAAGTAATTGTAAATAACTTCGTCAACTTAGCAAGGCCACCTAACATGTATTCCAATTTCAAATAAAACTATAATCATTATTTAACATACTCGCTTAAGATAGGTTTTTACAGAACAACGTACATCATTGAATAGAAAAGTATGTATAATTAGTGAAAAAATACACGTATCGGCGTTTTATGTCGAATAAATACATATCATCTTCCAGAGAGTTTACAATTTCCTTGTTTTGTTGAGAATTTTGATCAATGCTTTCGAACATATTATGATCGACGAACACTTTCTATTTCGAGTTTCATTATTTTCAGTGTAATAAGTAAAGTTTACATATAAAAGTCAGTGTACTTGTCCTATTCGTCCAATATAAAAAAGTAAATTAACTTTTCATTTTATTTAAAGGCAAGAGTCGTTGAACGACAATGCTAAAATAATCTAAGCTCCTTTCGCGTGAATAATTTGATCCCAAAAGTTGTATTTTAATATATTTTCTCATTTTGTTTTAAATTCTCTTTACTACAACGTTTGTTTTTATATATTGTAGTAAAAGTCAAGTCAATTTTGTTGGTAAGTACGCTATTATACTTGAGTTATCTCCATGTTATGTTTATAGTGCCATGATAGATACAACGTAAATGAAATATTGTGTAAATGAAATAAAACAGTTAGGTTTTATTTCATTTACACAATATCTGATTCAAATCTATATTTATGTTTTCGAAAAATGTTTCTTACATTTTTCGATGTGGCGAATGCGATGTCGGCGAAAGCCGCAGGCAAAATTATTATGTGAATAATGACAGCTCAAATTTCCTAACACAATTTGCATTGATTTAAACATAAAGAGTTTTGCACTAGTCTTCAACTATATATTACAAGGAGGTATATTTTACAATCTAACACCAAATCTAACTAAAGCGATCCAGAGGATAGTCAAAGATAAAACTAAAGCGATTCAGGGTATAGTCAAAGATTTGCTTTTAAGGATAATAGAAAATATAATTACGTTTGTTATTTAATTTAATGCCCCTATCCACCACCCGAATGCACTTTCAATATTATGATCACTATCTAGAAACTATATTCTACGGCGGAGAGCAAGCCGCTACAATGCACGTAGATGCCGGTATTAATATTTCCTATATTCTGGTGGATTTTTTCTTTTGTTGAACGTGACGTGATCGCATCTGTGCTACCCTTGAGACTTCCAATTGATGTCAACGGATATAGGAGGATAAGTTCTTCAAAAAGTATGTGGAGCTATAAGGTCAAAGCTCTGGTCGAATAACATATTTTACATATACCACGAAATTGTTATTTCATGGGTCGCTTAAACAAAATGCATTCTATCTCTTGAATGTTTCAATTTTTTTTATTTCTTATCCATTGATTGTTTTAATATTCTGTATAAACTTTTATTGTATTTAGATTAATTATCTTGGAAGATATTTAATAAATGCAGTTTCTTCTATTACCGGAAGAAAATTCTATCCCACTTCCGAAATTGTAATAAACTTTCGTAATAACATGAACATTTTTAGCAAATAAATAAATACATACATACATTTTTCATTTCATTGTTTTTCTTTGTTGAAACCGGGTACAATATTTAGGTTCGTGTACCACAATCAACTATTATGGAAATAATTATGTATTACAATAATAGCTAAATGTTCATGTAGTAAAATATTACTGAAAATTTTTTGTCGATTTTTCAAGCGATATTTAAAGATATTTTCATAAAGTTAATGATGGAAAGATATTTAAGTGTTGATATCGTAATAAAAAATAAATATTGACGAGATGTCAATGCTCTTTGGCAAATTTCCGGCTGCCGCGTTATTATTTGTTATATGCGGCGTCGACGAGAAAATGCCGCGAGTCATTTTCTTGTGAAATAAAAAGGTCAAAGTCCATTACCTTTGTTGATAAAAGAAACTATTTCCTGCTATTTATATGATTGGAATTATTATGTTTGTTGTGCTTTGCCGCGCTACGTAAATTGAAGAAAATGGCGTCTTGACACAAATTACACAGTACAATATAAGAAAGGAAATTGTAGACAATTACTTGAGATGTGAGAAACCATATTTTCAATTGAGATATATTACAAAGGATTTACGACATATTTAGCTTTAAACATTTAATGAAGAATAAACATAATCTATAGAAAAGTACCAACTTAGCAACTTAAGTCTCTAACAATTGCATGAAAAAAAATATCTTAAAATTCTATGGAAATACAAAAGTCTAATTTTGCTGAATTGAATAGCACATTCATTATGTTTGACTTTTGTCGAGTAATCTATATTTTTTCACCGTATCGACATCTTCCATCGTAGCACATAAGCCGTAAAGAGGCTGAGTATATATAAGAAACTTATAAACAATAACGGCTATCAGATCAGCTTTTCATGTCATAAGACGTGTGGATTTGATAGTACTGAATATTCATATATAAGTAACCGTTAACTGTTTATAAAGTTCCATTTATCATAAATATCTTTAAAAAATTAATCAAGCAATGCACCTTAATCCACAGATTGATTGATACTCTGGATATACATTTTTAATATGCTTTTTTACTTAATTAGTGGAGCCGCTTTGGTTAAGAAGGCGGTGACTTTAGTGACAGAGAAGGTCTTAAAATTTATGGAATCAGAAAGACGTGAGAATGATTTAAAAGCTAGATTAGAACCGCAATAGTCAAAAGAAATTATTCAAGAGTGAAGAATCTACAGAAAGAGGCAATGAATACTCGAATTCAATATTAGAAAACGATAATTCTTCTGCACGCGGAAGAAAAAATTGAAGAAATAAGAAGCAGGAGAGGAAAAAAGAGGGGGCAAAGAAAAAGGTGGGGACACAGACACTGGATGAAATTATAAGCATGGTTTGAATAACGCAAAATCCTATGACGAAAGAGCCACAGTCACTTATTTCAGATGGGCTCTTTAAAGAAAATTGAAATGGAGATTACCAGGCCACTATTAAAAAGATGAAAAGAGTTCCATGAGTGTCCGCATGTTTTACAAAAGAAAACAGCGTACAAAAATAATTCTATAAAAATGAAAACTAGTCATTTATTGTCCAATCTGTAAGAGGGGTTCAAACATAATCACTAAAATTACAAAGGGATATTACTAATTACTGTGGTATAAATATTACAAGAGTGATTTTATTCAGAGTTGAACATTACTTTCAAAGTAGCTTGGGCGTTAATTAGTATGGTTTCAGAAGAAACAGGTTAAAAATTAATCAAGTCTTCACACTGGCATTTATGAAAATATTTTTTTAGAGACTGTGAATGAAACGTGCTGTTTTGTCAATTATTTAGTAGTTATTTAGGTATTATTCAATAGTTTTAACCTCCACATATTTTAAAAGTTTGCAATAAATAATTACACTATAAAATTTTAGGATAGACTAAAGAAAACTTGTTTTTTATCAAAAAGTTACAATTATCAAAAACCTTACAGTGTTATTAAAAGTTTACCTAAAGTTTAGCGGTAACACTTATGTCTCTAAGATGTAAACTAGGCACTATTTTACCATAGTGTAAAATTATACTAAAATTTATAAATATCCTAATAGATATAATACAAACTCTTACCACGATGTGTCCTGTGTCACAACGATCTCAAATTGATTTTTCTGCAATTTTGCGTAACATATATTTAGAAGAAGCTGAAAATTACCCAAAAAAAGATTTTTCTTTAATGAGATCCGCAAATATCTCTTGTACACAAGTAAGTACAGGAAACAAAATCTACCTTAATATGATAACACACGAGAATATGATTATTTACAAAGATCCTGTTAAGTGTATTGTATACATATAAAGACATAGATCTTGCACAGAAATAGTTAGATAAATAATTGTTTAAAATTAAAATTTGACGTGCCTCAATAAAGCGTCATTTTTGGTTCATTTCTCTCTGTTCACTTATAATTCAATTTCTGCTGAATAGATTTTGATACGGTTTACACGGTTGGATGATGATGACGCATATCATAAAATTGTTTAGTATATTTTTTAAACGTCGTTAATTGGATATGCATGATAAAATTTTAATAGAAATTTATTAGTCATTAATAAAATGTGCATAATTTTGTTTCCAAGTAACGACGTACAGCTTCTTGAATAATTAAGTTTATTTATCATCTTAATTCATAATAAATTTTAATACTTTTTTGGTTTAATACATTTAACCTTCCTTAGTAATATTCAGAAGTCGAATAACTTTTACGTTAGTATGATTATAGAGTTGTTTTTATGTTAAATAATATATTATTGAATACGTTCATTAATATATCATATATCTAATTCGTTGTAAATTTCTCAGTTTGTTACACAATGATATGTAATGGTAATTATAGGCAAAAACCTGATTAGTAATCATATGTCTTGGTTTCTTTGGATTACATTAGGGTATTGATTGCTTAGCACATGCTCAAATTTAAATGCAGTACGTCCAAATTGATGGATAGGTTAAGAAAGTCGCTTACGGTAAAGATTAAACTGGGAATCATGTCCAATTAACCAAGATATTTATCGTGGTTTCAACCTGATTCCTCAGCTGTTCCTTTGGCGTGGTGTTTATAATTAAGCCTTTTATCTAGATGGAGTCTAAAGTATTTCCTATATAGAGTGTAAGATATTTTCTTCTTGTTTTCTCGCATATGTCATTGGATGGATTTAGAATCATCATATTGTATTTTCCAGTCAGCTTGCATCTGTTAATTTTATCAAGTGCTCCTTGCAAATATTTGGGGACTTTATTTTGCGTGTTTGTTGTTGCTATTACTAACGTGTCTTCAATAAAAGTATCTGTGAGGGTTTTTCATTAGTAGGAATATCAGCTATATATAGTACATATAGAAGTGGACTCAAGATACGTCGTCGCGGTACACCTATCCAGATTAGACAGACAAATCGACTTAAGTAATTGATAATAATTCTCCGGCAGCAATTTGCTTATTTTTTAAGCAAGATCTTAGTTGCATACTCCGTAGAACGCTTTTGATACTGCAGGACAATATTTTCTTTGCTCGAATGTCTTGTCCATTATTTTTTATTACCTTAAAATATTTTTTCTTACTACGAACCGGATATCCGGGATTATCACAAGTAATTTATGTCGTTTCTGAAATAGTTTCTAAAACAATTTGTATATTAAGCGTAACAGAGATATTAGTCATATTAGTCAATACGATATCATCTATTCTGCAGATATAGTACGTTTCTTTAACATAATGATTCTAAATTTATCTGCAGAATTTCGTAATATATTTCAACCATAAGCAAATATTAAATTAGAAGGTTAGCATGATAAAAATTGCATGATAATACCTTGTATAGACCGGAAGATATTTTATAAATTATCGAAGCTTTTTGGGATTTCGTTTTCTGTTTCTTGTACCATTTCTATTGGATTGGAGTTAAAGGTTTAATTAACATTACTGATTGATACAATGGATTAGAATTACTACTAATTTGAATATCATGAAGTTAAAATAATGGTGCCAGTTGTTGAACAGAATCAAGCTTTATCTTCATTTTTCGAATCCATTGATCTTGTGCCTTCTTAATAGGTGGCACTTGAACAAGCGGCCGTCTGAATCTGCGAGTTACTTTCCAGGGAAAAGTAATCTTTATCTGCCTAATTAAATAGTCTTTGTCTACATTAAGACTCAGTTCACTCAGGTGAACTTCGATGATATTTTGCTAAAAAATGTTTAGTTATTCTTTTTAAAATTTTTAAACTGCCGCATATTTTGTCTTTCACTGTAAAAATTGTCAGCATAAATGGATGTAACTTTTAGGCAGCTTCAAAAAATTAATGGTAATTTATATTTAGCTGTAGTGTTTTATAGAAAATAATTCAAAATAATTGTTTTGAGGATCGTGCAGCCGTTTAGTGAAAAACGGGCCTCCTAAAACTTTATCCTGTCTGTCACTTTGTTCGTATACAACAGCACTGTAACTTCTTAAATTTAATTCATATCATAATTATATTTTGGAACACACATTGACAGAACATTTTTTTTAGTAATTCTACAGAGTAGATTGTATGAAACAAAAGGTCTTTTACACACGAATAAAAAGTCTTTAACAAAAGTTTCCCTGTACATTTTATATCCTTTGTCCCCTTTATGAGATATCACTTTCCATTATTTGAATTAATTTGTCGTATACACTTTTCAACTGTGTTAGGAATTATAGGTACTTTTATATTGGCAACACTGCTCTCTCTACTTGGCAAAAGAAAATGGCGGATTACTGTTAAGATGTGTAATTGTGTATTAAGGTTTTATAATAATAAATAAAAATTTAAACATGTGAAAGTATTTCTAATTCAATTAAAATAGCTAACTGTATATTCAAAAAGCTGCTCTAGTACACACTGGGAAAGAAACGGTAGCTGCATCTAGTAACCACTAGAAAGGAAAATTCTCCAAGACACAATCAAAATATTTTTCTTAGGCCTTTGAAATGATTAACAGGATATATTAACGTAGTGAAAAATAATTGTAATATTTATATCAGTGTGGTAAAAATGCTATAAAACATTAGTTGTGTAAATTTTGTAATCAACTATGTGGGTAAGGAAATCTCATGCTTGACTGTTACTGAATAGGTTAATTTTTTGAATTCAGAAGTAAATAATAAACGAAAGACGAAACTAAAGACCAAATATAAGGAAATGTTCATGAATATTTTTGACCTGTAAAGAAGAATTAGGAAAAAGATATCAAGAAAAATGTAGTATATACAAAACCAAATATCTTAAAAAATTAAATCGCAATTAATACCTTTCACTACAATTTTGTCATCAACATCTCCTATCCAAAAGTTGCTGATCAACAGATAACAACATTCGGTTTAAAAGCACTACCGTTTTTAATACAGATACCATATACAATATACCTTAAAGTAAACACGTAGAATCAATCTGATTGCCGGCAAATGATTAATGAATACTGAACCTTTCAAATACCAACGAATTTCATCAGCATACATATCTGGGAAGTATCATATCCGGCTTAGTATATTTGTTTTCAAAATTCAGTCATTTATATTCATGGACATTAATTACACCATCGCGGCTTCCGGGATCATACACGAATTATTGGTTGTTTTCTGTTTAACGTCATAAATATAAATTCTGATGTGATTATAGGATGTACCGTAGGCATCAATAATACGATCGACTCGTTTTAAAAGTTTTGTCTCATTTCATTTCATTTTTTAACACACAATATATACAGTAAGAATTATCGAAAATTGAAACATCTATCGAAACATTTACACGTACATACGTACACGTACACGTACACGTACATAACGTAGACCCTCAATAATTATTTCTCATATAGCATAAACACTAGTGAATATTATATTTTTAAAATTTTAAAGAATCCTTAAGCCCTAAAATTTCATGAATAAAGAAATGGCTTTCGAATTGCTTAACACTGAGACATAAATAGCTAATGCTTAAAAATATTTAATTGGAGTCACCAAAAAATTCATCTCCGTGTACAAAACATTAAATAAAATCTCCCTCATCTCTTAAAGTATTAATTGGAAAAATCTGAAAAATATTTGTACGTGCACAACGAAGTCAACAATGTCAACAACGACTGTAGAAAATTTTCTAAAATTCATCACGTAGCAACATAAACATATCGCTTAATTTGTCCTTCTGATCTGATCTCGTGTTAAAGAATTCATGAATAGACAACCCTCTAACCAACTTTTTTAAAAAAAAAAAGTCCAACACCTTCTTAACACTCTTTCGGCTTTTAAATAAAGTCGCTTTATCTGTCGTGTAGACGATACTACTCCTTTTATCGATTTCTATTATATTTTAAAAACAAATATTTATCTTAAAGTAGTAAATATTTCACTAGGTACGAAAAGAAAAGTCGTTGAATATGCACACCATAACCATCAACGTAATTAAGATCATCATTTGCATACTTCAAGCACTAACTATGCTTGTATATTCATTTTGATATCTAACTATTCATTAGCAATTTTACTTTTATTTGTAACTGTTAAAGTAAAGGTTTAAGAGAAATTATGACACATTTAATATAGAATATATAACATGATAGAGATAGAGCGAACTCTACTTACTATCATTTAATGCTCATCGTACAAAAATAAATGAAGCAAAAATTAAATATTCTGTTAGATTATTAATGTGTCTCGAGATAAAGTGTGTTAAATATTTGATGCGAATAAATCTTAATCATATTGCCTGTACAAGTTCTATTTTCTTTTGCCTAATTTGAGGCCACCCTTTTTTTACTTAATTACAAAATAATGAGTTTTAATATGGAATTTTGAAATTGCATATCATTTGAAAATGATATGCAGGTATGTCCACTGCCTTGATCCCAACGGAGAATAACGGAATCGTAGTAGTGAAATAATATGCATAGACGTTGGGTTAATAATTAAAATGAATTTCCTTTTTTAAATTTGGCGGATATGCATTTATTGAAATAACTTTTAAAAATGGTAATTTGTTAACTTTAAAATAAACTTTATCTTTTAATGAATCTAAGAGCGATACCTCTTAGATTCATTTAGAGTTACCAATTTTTCCGCGACTTCTGGAGAGATATAATTCGCAAAAGACTGACTTTTTAAATGACAACGATGTAATTAATTGTGGATAGAATAGTTCAATGGTTTTGATTCTTCATGTAATAACTATGCAATAAAACTGTATACAATAAACGCATAAATGATGACATTGTAGGTAACAGTGTGAATCGTTAAAATAAATTCAATCAGTGGACTAGTTCATTTCTCTTTTTGTCTTGAATTTTAGTAGACTTACTTGGTCAGTTTTGACGAAACGTAAGTCTGAAAAAAATTCAATCCAAATTTGTTGAGTACTATTTGCGTAATAGAGTGCAAAAAAAAGATGTGCGGACATTATTTTACAACTTCCTAATGTTACATGTTCTATGTTTTCATATTGGCATCGTGAGAATTTAGCAACTTTAGAGACCACATTTTAGTGCCGTGAGTATTTAGTAATATTAGACACTTAATTTTAGCACTACGAGTATTTAGCAATTTAAATACCTCATTTTAATGCAGTGTATATAAGGCAATATTAGATATCTTATTTTATCGCCGAGAGTTTTGGACAATATCAGACATATCATTTATAGCCACTATTTTCTAACTTTCCCAATTAGTGTTTATCAACCTTACAGACCTCATTTTCATCACGATTTTTCAAAAACACCATACATGCTGTTTCTGTAGTGCAATAAGTAGTACAATAATGCATCTAAATATATAATGCATTAAAAGCACCACCAAAATACAATAATTAGTAATTCTTAAGCAACATGTGTATAAACAAAGAACGTTGTTTATTGTGACTTTATCAAAACTCCGAATATTCTTAGCAAAGAGGTTGATCATGATCAGTGACAAAAGCAAATTCGCTAAGAGTAACTAAGAGCAGGCCGTGCCTTTTTTAAAATAAACATTTCTGTTAACCACGTTAATGATGCCAACAATAAATAATGATGGGTTTTAGACAGCTGATATTTTACCCCAAAATACTAAGTTTTTGAATTAATTTCTAAAATTTATAAACGGAAACATGATCTTTCTTACCAAAGTAATATGCGCAAAACGGGTTTTGTAAAAATTCTAGAGCATAAATTTAAAAATTAATGTAAGTATTGTTTACTAATTTTCATGTAAATACAATAATATATATATTTGTATATATATATATATATATATATATATATATATATATATATATACATATGTATATATATATATATATATATATATATATATATATCAATTTATTTTATCTTCAGATGATAATTATAATAAGAAATTGATTATACTTATGTTTGAAATTTCCGGTCATACAAGTACATAAGCATTATATTAAAGTTCAAAAATTTCAGGGTATATAATAATTACTGCTGAGCTATTTCAAATATTTTTTATTATTTTTCACCATTAAAATACGTTGCCTAATTCATCATGCCGCTTCGTTACAAAAGTTTAACGTGACAGAATCACTGAAACATCGCGAAAGAAGTTTCACTACAAACAATTTAAAAAAATTGTTCCTCGTTAGCGAAATTAAATATCTTATGTGTATATATACAGAACGGGTCGTTTGAAATGAACAACTGTCATAATGTTTGAACAAAATGACCCGGATCATCTTTCAAATCATTTGTTAAACGAACGGGTCGTTTGAAATAAACCATTAAAATACTTCTAAACTGGGTGTATAAAAATTATAATGCTGCTTGATTATTGGCTTTAATGAGAATCACTACAAGAAACACCGCGCGCCGATACCGTTTTGCTAATATCAGTAATGTATGTGTTTGAAAAAAAAATGCTTAATTATTTCTTATTTTAAAGTATTCATGACAACTAGTACTGACTGGATTTTCGATTAATGTCGAGCGGTCAAATCACATTATTAAACACGTCGTAATAAATAATGCATTTATTATTCATGCATATGATTCTGTATATCAAACTGAATAGAAAATGATGAGGGATTATATAGTTCTATCACCGAGGTGAGAACTATGAGTATATCATAATTTTCAATCGGTTTTGAAAAAAAAGTTGTTAAAGTTATAATTATGAAGAGGTTTTTAGATTATGATTTGACGGTTATACTTTTCAAATTTTAAATACGGCATTTAATGTTAACGAGTTAAATGTGATGATCGACTGACAGGCAGACAATTGAGCAAGAGAACCAAAATTTAATTCATACACATATTTTATACACTTTATTAATTACTAACGAAATAAAATTTTGGAAAGGTCAGCATTTCCATAAGAAATAGGTAAATGTTATATACATTGGGTGCTGAAATAAAATTGATCTTGGGGATGTCTGAAATAAAATTCATCAAATAAATATAAATGTACAATGAAATGGTTCAACATTAGGGGTAGAAATTATTATTTTTTTACTTCTTTAAAATTTACTGTTGAAGAATTACATGTAGTTATTAAGCTGAACTTATTACTATGGAGACAAATTACGTACTAAATTTTAAATGAAATATGGTTTCAGGAACTACACTGACGTGAATCATAAGTTACCGATCTTTTAAAATTCAATCGTAGGATTATCCCTACACTAAAAAAATGAAAAAGGCTTTGCAGTCAAAAAAATTATTCGCATTACATAGATGTAAAATAATTTTTAAAAAGTTGGTGTTATTTGGGACATAAAAAACAAATAAATGAGCGATTGTAACAAAGTTTAAAACAAAAAATCTTCTGAAGATTTACCTAACAAAATGATAAAAAAATATTTTTGCAGTCCTTATTGTTAGCCCTTCCAAAAACACTACCCAATATTAATCCCGTATCCCACCCGGGCTTCCTCAGGGCATCTTGTGGGACTCGTAACATCCCCTTCATCTAAAAGTAGGGACTATTAAAGGTCCCTTTATAGTATCCCGTATCTGCAATCACAACGCTTCCACCCAACAGGGTTACGTAGTGTCCCTACTCAATGAGTCAATTAGTAACACCATTTTTTCAAAAACGCTTTTGACGAGTGCTCTAAATGACTCAAATTTCTGTCCACACTCAACCAAGTCCCGGTGACTGAAGGTACTTCATGCTAACGATTCGCATGATTCTATTCTATTACTATGCTGACATATGCTCTCAATTCAGACTTTACGCGTATCATCATGCTCCCTACAATTTAAAAAACGTGGTTCGCGTCCTGCGTACTGCCCCATACTATAAAAACATTTCTTTCGTGTATTTAATTGGGCTTCCTAAAATTCCTATATGAATGTTTTTATTATCAAATATTGAGAGATATGCCACTTAATACGGTTTATTATTCTGCTCAATTTTATTTTTCAACCTTAAGTAGTTTCCCAAAACGAAGCTATGACAGGCGGACAGACAGAGACGTGGGTGATTTTATAAACTTTTAATTTCTCATTTTGAATTACGCATTAAACACATCGATAGTTTTTTTTCTTAATTTAATATGTAGCCATTTCCTAAATTAATTAGAAATAAGCTATTAACGGGCGTTGCAGTCAATTCTGCAATATGAAAATATTTTTTTGGCCTTTTTCTAATTTTACCTTCTTTTTGGAGGCTCTTTCGGACGTGCAAGTTTGAGGGATTAGTACGTGACATCCATGCGGAGAGGATACAATGGGACACAAGCACTTTGTTTCATCTTGCTATCTGGAAGACGTTCGTGGAATTATCATTTAAAAACAATGGTGTATAAAAACCTGAGTCCCAAAAATTACAAGATTTTTCTTTTACCCCAATTGACTATTAAAATAAAAAATTATTGTTTCTCAACTTTCTCTATACAAGAATATCTTTTTTATATTTGTAACATGAGGCCCAAAACTGCATGAACTGCATATGAATATAATTCTATATGAACACTATGAATTACAACCTACCCTAGTTGATTTGCAACCAATAGGTAGTGCCACCCATAAAAAAAAATTCTTATATTCTCTTAAAAAAAAAAACTTAGTAGGACACAGTGTTTCGACACAGTAAACGGCAGCTTATTTCCGTCAAACGACAACCTATAAACAAATGACTCCCTGGGGCAGCGCTTAAGGACAACTAATAGGAAATATATTTTAAAATTCCTCATTTAAAAGTTATCTGGTAGTTAAAACTCAAAGTACATAAAAATTGGAGGCTGTATTCTCAGAAAATTTCAAAAAGGAAATCTGCGAAAACATTTTTTTCAACCGCAATATTTTATCGTACATATCAATAATACCACCTGCTGAAAACCACAATGTCAATAGGAGGTGACAAATCTAAGCGCCTCTTTATTCATTTCTATCTTTATACGTCCCGCAAAGTGTAAAGAGCCGACCGGGCGCAACCCGCTGATGTGATATTGATGTCTCTAACGAGCAGCCGTGACGAAGCGCGTCTGCTATAGCGCAATAAATGCTCGTATTGGCGGTGGGGCTGTCCATTCATAGATAATACAATTTACAATGTAAACCTTCATTTTCGACCCGCTATTCATAAAAATATTGATAGTTATTCATCAATTTTTTATGCATATAATGATGTCGTATAATTTTAGGACTACATAGGTAAATTACTGTCTGAAGCAGCTTCAAACCAGAGTTGGTCATTTTGTGATCGATAACCGATTACACTTAATGTGATCTGTACTCACTATAATTTTGATTACGGTAAATCTATAATCGGCAGAGATTTCAGATTAGAGAATTGTAGATTATATAAAAAATACTTTTGTAGAAAATATTGAAACGAATGTTTCATTAAATTTAACAAGTATTCAATCTAAATTTGAACATAAGACTACAGTTGAACTTTAAATCATGATTAACGAATTAACATTTAGTAAATAACAAAGTCGAAATAAAATTATAATTGTTTTGTGTGTAAGCCAAAGATACTGTAAGATGCCCGCGGCCCGCTCTCATGTTGCTCTCCGCAGAGAAGGGCCGCGGGTTTCAGCCAATATCATTGGTGTGAGTTTTGTTTGACTATTTAAATGTGCTATATTATTACAAGAACAACCAACAAATGTAATAAAGGCATTGGTTTGGTCACGTTCTTCGAATAAATCTGGATCATTTTCCACTCTAGCTTCCAGGCGATAAAACATAGCCGCCTGGAAAGTTCAGTGAATACCATCTAAGGAAATATGGACTAGCCAAATCTCCACAACTGAATATCTCCAAAACTGTTGTTAAACTCTTGAAGAAGCCAAAGATGGTCTTCGAAAATCGTCAATTAAAAAAAGATCGTCAATAACGTTCCGAACCGCGCGGCACCTACGCTGTGGTATCGATGAAAAACCACCTTCCTCTATTGGTCACCTGGGTATAAAAGAGGAAGAATTTAGGTACTTTATATATTTATTTACAAAAAGAACCGGTCGATACTCATTTGTTAAAAAGATTCATTTAGTCATTCGCATTGATTACATGGAATCATAAATATAAGTAGCTCGATAGTTTCATAAATCAAGTTATAATATATTCAAACGATAAACTTAATAATGGTTTCTCTTAAACAAAAAAACCAATTGCGTTGTAAGTAATTGCAATTTTAAATTCGTGTAATTCTAATCGGAGAGTGTGTAAGGAAATGGCGTGATGTTCACATTATCCTCTGAGTTTTCTTTGTAATCTTGGAATAAAAGAATCAACGTAATTTCAACAAGTTTATAGTGGCGTCGAAGTTTACTGAATGTACGAAAATTGAAAGTGGTTAAATATTAATAGACCAACTAACTAATATATTCACTATTTTAATCCTTGTTAAAACTTATTTATAGACATATTTTAATCCTTGTTAAAACTAATTAATAAGTGATCTTAGTGATTCGTTTAACAAAAATTTAAAGGAGTCCACAAAACTACTTGTGATAGTACTTTTCTTTTAATAGGAAAAGTCAGAAATATTGAACATCGGAATTTATAGATTAACTTTTAAAATTCACAACATATTTGTTATGAAAAACTTAATTATGTGCATCTAAAAGATAATTTTTATTATCATTTCGCTAACTTTAACAAAATCATTAATGATTGATATATATTCTTTATGTCAAAAATACATAACAACGTATGAGTCCTTTTCAATATTTCGGTACATTCATTTTTAGAAATTGACATAACGCAATTTTTTCCACTCAAAACTTGTCTGTGCAACGACTGCTCAAGTTTGGTTGTAAATGTTAAATAACACGTAGTTCACTTTTAATAAACATCTATATTTTCATACTCTGATTCAAAAAATTAATTGCGCACAGTATGACTTACATTTTTAATTCCATTTATTTATAAAACCACTATATATAATTGCAAGTGTTTAGCACAGCACTCTTTACTTTGGTTATAATTAAATAATTGGTCAAAAATTATTATCTTATTGCTAGGAAATACTGAATAAGGTTCAACGTCTCCTTCTCTCTATTTGGTGGCTTTACAGTTAAAAACGTTAATGTAACGGAATAGGGTCTACACATTATTTTTATAACTCAACAGAGAAATCTACACATTATTTTTATACTCAGATTGTCTAGAAATGACATTAACTGTTGTATGTTAATTCATTACTTTTTATGCAAATGAATAAAGTTTACGTGATATAATATTTATGTCGTTTCTTATTTTGTACAAAATTTGTAACAAATTATAGTAACAAGAAAACTTCACTTCAAAGTGCTTACTTTCACGTGCATATTGGTTTTACCGTAATTTTTCTTGTCACCTAAAAAGTAACTTGTAAGTAACTTGTACGAACGTTGAAAATTTTTGAGAAATGAACATCAAAGGTTTTCATATTAAAATGAAAGCTCTCGATAAAATTAAATTATTTTCCATCGAATTAATTACTAAAGACGAACAGGTTAATAACTGCAATTATCCAAGAAAAGTTCTAAAATAAATTTTATTTAATTTAGATATAATTTGAAATTCGTGAAGTAATTTAAACTTCATTAGAATTTTCAATATGTACTATAAGACTTTGGTTTATTTTAGATATTAAATATTTTTAATAAACATTATGTTATAACAATACATTGAATTCCTATAAAACTACCAAAAGAGAGAGAGGGAGATATTATCGGCGACTTCTATTGAGTACTTCCTAGAAAAGGAATAACGATTTTGCTCCAATTAATTTTCTAACCAAAGTAAAGAGAGCCTTGCTAAACAATGTCGATTAAATAATTTCTCATACGTTATTTTTTACGTACTTGGTCAATAAATTGTTCTCTAATGCCATATCGATAGCCGTATTTCATATGTCTGGGCTCTCGATAGGCAAATTAAATGAAATATTACAAATTTAATAAAAAGTAACGATATTTCTGACAAAAAATACTCCAGTTCGGGGCCTACATCAAACAAAATAAATTACCTTGTATCGCATCGGAACTGAAAGTGAAATGATTACTATGATATAGAATGAAACACTAGGTATAGATTAATAGATTGCTTGACCATTTTAGTGCTAAGCCAGTTTCCATTGTAACACTATAAATAATTTTCCGATGTCGGCATTTTCAGTAACATTTATTTTGAAATTAATGCATTTTAAATTCCATTTTCCATTAGGCTTTAAAAATTATAATCGTTGAGTGGAATTTTACGTAAATAGTGGTGGGTAAAAATATTTCCTTAAAAATGCTTAGTATAATTTGATTAGTACTTAAACCTACATATATATTAATTAGTTTTCAATTTTAACTTAATTTTAAATGTATAGAGTTATCAAACTGATTTGTATTATGTTACACAAATAACAGGTGTAATAATTTGAATAACAAACTATTTTTACGTATAGATTTACACTTTTTTTATATCATTGTTTATATTTACACATGAAAAATTAAATAAAATGGCATTCGAAGTGCAAACTGTTTCCTATTCCGTTCGTTAGTATTGGAGATTTATTTTGGCTTCTGTAAGCAAGTAAAGATTTTTATTCTTACTAATGCAAAACATAAACTACAAATAATTAATGATTAGCGTTAATCTTATGAAAAGGCTGAAAATACTCTACTCTTGTTTTATTTGTAATCTAATTAACGTTGAGATAAAACTAACATCGTCATATACACACACATACTTCCTAGAAGTTAATATAATTGAACTTCATGGAATTACAACTCGTTTCGCAAAACATTATAATTCGATAATTATTTTAAAGTGCATACAAATATATGACCTGTATTATAAAGAACAGGTCATATATTATAGAATTATAAAATACAGGTAATATTATATGACCTGTATTTAATAAATATGTAATTTTTAAGTGTTTTTCAGTATCAAATCTTACATTATGGGATACTACAAGAAAATGTAAAGTATTGATTTGCGAGCAAGTTCCTTTCACTGAGAGATTAGGGAAAATGGTTTAATTAACTAAACGAAATGAATTATTTATGTATTTGGAACTATTATTTTACTTTCTATTCAATGATATTATGGCGGTTTGAGTATCGTCTTAAGAAACATTATGTTACCGACCCAAATTCGTATAGATAAAGTAATGTAAAACAGTCTCTAAAGTTCGTAGATTAGGACACAAATCGTATTTTGTTCTAATAGGTAACTATATTACGAAATCTTGATTGTGTATTATACGTAGTTACATAAGTTATTTCAATACGAAGAAAGATCATTTAACGATTTCGGGTTAGTGGTGAAGTTAGTTCAGACTGAAATTTATGGTGGAACGTAATTAAATATTAAAAGGGTATTTTCGAGATGCGGACATTTTTCAGAGGATTAATATGAATTAAAATTTGTTAAGACGGCTCAAATTTTCATAATTTGAGGTGCTCCGTCAGTGTATAAATATATAGTAAATATAGTTCCGGTATAAAATTTCGGTGTAACTAATTGAAAAGCAATGAGTTTTGGTGTCTTGCTATAATTACAAACTTAAGTTTTAAATTATTTTTAAACCAAAAAGTGGGCAAAGCACAATCATCCCACATTAAATTTTGAGAAATCAAGAAATTTCTGTTTCCATAAACAGATACCAGGTTAAGTTCATGTTATTGGGCAATGCTACTCTCATGCTTAGCTCTGTTGTAATTTATGCTTTAGGAAAGAAACGGAAATATTTTTTTGTGAGAGTTTGACTGCTACATGAGCTACTACGCTTTTAACCACGAAGAGGACTAATATGTTCATGGAGTTACTGAATTACCGTCACAAAAATTAGCGGGCTTACACCAAAATACGATAGTTGCAAGGTTTTTTAAGTATATGGTGGAATATAAAGGGAATTACTGGTACCAATTTCCTATCAAAAGTGCAAATATCGTCAATATTTTCTTTAAAAAAATTGAGCGAAGTTGGTTTCAAACTTCCGGCAAATCAAAAAGAATTTTTTACCATACAATGCTCAACCTAACGTGGTAAAAGCAACTCACGAAAAAAATATATTTTCACCTTTATTGACTATGTTTCCACACACACTGTAAACCGAAAATTTCTCACTCTCCAACTGTGATCTGTATCGCTCGTTATCTGATTGCTCACAGGATGAAGAATCGAAATTATCCCATTTTTGAGTCAAAAGCCTAAAAACCAACAAGACAGTAATATTACCTCTTCAGATACGCTACCAACTTATAAAAGATAATGATGACAATTATATAATTAAAGATTGATTTTATTAACAGCCTTTAGGGG
This sequence comes from Druceiella hillmani, assembly GCA_039881145.1. Classification (NCBI taxonomy): domain Eukaryota; kingdom Metazoa; phylum Arthropoda; class Insecta; order Lepidoptera; family Hepialidae; genus Druceiella; species Druceiella hillmani. The sequence continues at coordinate 1,672,361 of JAYKKI010000055.1, forward strand.
TTGAGATATGAAATTTTCATCATACGGAGAACACAACAAGGGAATTAACTTTCTTTTAAATTATTAGCCCAAAGTTAATTAACGGTTACGTGAAGTATTAAATATACTACAACTTATAAAAGATAATGATGACAATTATATGATTAAAGATTGATTTTATTAATTACATGCAAAATGTAAGAAATTCTTTTTCAAATGCAAAATGTGAGAAGTTCTTTTTTAAAATGTTTGGTTGAAAATTAACGAATGCGAATGATGATTGATTAATTTCCAACAAAACATTAACAAATAATTTCTTCATAGAAACTTCCATTAAATATTCCATGAATTCTAATAAGAGTTATTTTAATAAAAATCATAGTCCTGGGTGACCGTTTTCCTTAGGAACGTGAAATTATATTAGATGGTTTTAGATTTAGTATTAGATTTTCTTTCCCTTTCCCAAATCATTTCCCCTTCCCTTCCTTTACCTTCGCCTTCACCATCACCTTCAGCTTCGCCTTCACGTTCGCGTTTGCCTTCGCCTTCGAGTTCCCCTTCGCTCCTGCCTTCGCCTTCGCCTTCGCCTTCGCGATACTAGACAGTATTATACGTATTATTAAAGAATATGCACTACGTTTTTAAGCCTGTGAAAGGTATAGCAGACAATATATTTACGTTGTGAAAAATAAGTAGTAAATATTTTAATAGAAATACTATGTAACCTCAAATGTTTGTAAGGGCCTAAATACGTAAATGTGTATATAACCATACCAAATTTCATCAAAATCGGTCCTTTAGTTTATGAGTCATTGACGAACATACAATGAGAAAATCAGACCAAGAGATAAATATTCCAAAAACTTATGTTTTGTGCTCTGCATAATGTAGGTAACATGTTGCAACTATTTCTTTCAAAAACAATTTACGTACAGATTCTTTATCGTTTCTATTTTGTAGGGAAATTGATCCAGAGACTTCTGTGTCCGCATCACATTAAGGTCATTATCATAATAAACTAAATGTTTGTTATGTCGAATCCCTGAAGACGTTCCGAGTAAAATATTGGTAATCTTTAATACAATCAGTTTAAATTCAATAGTAGGTGCAATTGCAATTATCAGATTGACGTATAAACTGAATCTATCTTAGTTAACGTCGCTCATATTAATTATTTATATAGCATAAACGAACATACGAATTACAAGCATACGTATCACTATTTGTCGGTATAAAAAAACAAAGAGAGGGCGTTACAGGGAAACAAAATACACAAATCTACGCAACGTAAATAAATCAACATGGGCTTTGAAAATGGCCTTGCTGCTTAGTTTCTTTTGCCAGTTGATGGAAACCTCGGCGTGAGTTCATAAAATATTCATTCACTTCGGTATATGTATCACGCAGCCGTGCCTGTTCGCGCTGCAAGTTCTAATTTTATGCGCATCCTCAGTATTCTCGATGACCAGTGTGGCGGCAAAGTTTTCTATGAAATTACACGATTTCAAGAATTTAGATTGATTTGAAAATGTTTGCTTATGTAGAGAAAAAATTACTCGATTATTTTATTATTAATGAGCTTTGGTCCCACGCTTTGCGTGCAAAGGTTATTTATTATTGCGGCGGAATTCTTTCGAGGTAATAAAATATGCTTCTCCAAAGTAGTCTTACGGGGAAGAGTAAATTATATTTCAGGTTGAACTTCAAGATAAATCATGATGACGATATTTTTCCTCAGTCTTTAAGTTGATATACGGGATTTATTGCATAATTGAATTCGAAGTTCCTAAGGGAATATTAGATTAGAACAAAAGATAGGTATTATTGTAAATAGACCTCAAATATAGTCTCAGCTTAAGTTTCATTCTAATTGGTTCAGTAATTTTGTGCGATTTTTTAATAAAAATATTTAAAAAATAATATTATAAATATAATATTTTTTAAAAAAGTTGATTTTTTTCCTACTTAATTTCAGATTTGACCTAAATATAAGATTTTCCAGTATGCAAACTCAGTATGCAAACCCATCGCCCGAACGGTTTTATATATAATTATTTATTACGTTTATTACTAGTATGCTTAAATCATGGTTATTAAGTTTTACAGTAATCTGTCATATACATATATATATATATATATATATATATATATATATATATATATATTAGCACGCGCACACATACACACACATATACGTAAATGCTCAAGCACGCATGCACGTTCCCGTGAACATATTCAGTTTTATATAAAAATACAATATATTGTAATAAATACTCGTGGCATATCTAATCATTTTTATTGCACCAGAGAAATATTGTTAAGAAAGCTAAGCCCTATGCTAGTTTAATTTGCGTTATTGACGAAAGAGTAGAAACTAATAATAATTGGCATTGAGGATTAACATATGACCTACAATATATCAGAGATATTCTTGCTTATATTTAAAATTTTTCTTCAAAAAAAATTATTACAAAATGACAAAATGTATTAAACCATTAATTAAAAATTTATTAATTTGCAATGAACATCTGCTTCTGCATACTTTATTACAACGTGTACAACAGGAGAGTCCAATTTTTAGAATCATTAATGTTTTTACAACGGATAATACCAAAGAAATATTAACTAATCAATACTACTAAACATGCTTAACTCTATTTTAAATGTAAAAAAGAATTTACAAAATTTCACAGATATAACTTGATTAAAATTTTATTTATTAATTTAACATACATTTGCATTTTGAAGCCATAAAAAAATTCCCATAGGAAAACAGAGTGAAAGCAAAAAATACAAAAATTATTTTGTTTAAAAAGCAATAAAAAAAGAATTAAGTAATATTAAATAAATTATTTTACTCAATTTTTTATGAAAATTTTATTTCTTACTTTTATTGGCTCATTACTTATGAAATGATCTGCAGGGTCCTTTGTCACCTCAGTATTTATATACGAATCATATACAGTGTGTACCATTACTAAATTCCTCCACTTCAATGTGTATTCGTGTATCATGGATAGATTGCAATACACTTATTTTTTTAAGTCACAGCACGTTTTTATAATATAAGAATTGTGATAAATCATTATAAAATCATATAACCATGTAACAATTGCCATTATATGGAAACAGATATTCACAATTTAACATATTTTAAATACTAATTGGAATATCGAGTGATATATTTTATATTTGTAATTTTTAAAAAATTATGGAAGTTCATTTGTTGTTCTGGTTGTAAAATCATGTAAAAAAATTAGGTGCGGCCTAGAAAATTATTTTAGAATTCACTAAGTCGCTAGAAATACTAATGTAAGGAACCCTATAAAGCAGCAACATCTTATTTTGTACTCGGGTATCTGTAGAAGTAGGTTTGTTATCTTTGGATAACAAACCAACTTCTACAGATCCCCGAGAACAAAATAAGATATCAATGGTTTCTTTTTCACTCTGAAAGCACTCTGTTTTAAAAATAAAGGCAAAGTATAAATGTTGATGCACCGTACACCAAGAGCTGTGGAGTATCATTAAAGTGACACGACGTGACGCAGCGGACCCCTTACAGGAATTTGAATAGTCCGCAATCCGATTATTACTTCGCAGAAAAATGTGTGCTGGTAGTTTATAATTTTCCTTATGTTTTATTTTCGTGGGATTTCTGTTTACAATAATGAAATCTTTAAATATAAGTATTATCTAGTAAATATTGAGAAAAATTATTATTGGACAATGAGTTCCTCTTCGGTAATGATTCTTCAGATAAAAAATATATATTTATGTAATAAAAATATATATATTATTATAGACTATTTTGGTCTTCATTAAAAAAATTCTTTTAATCCTATTTAATCAAGCTGTAAACGATTAAGATGCGACTCCCTATACATTTGATTTTCATAAAGCTAATAGTAAAGATGAATAGTTATTATAACACGCTCATCTTAGGAAATTATTAATAACAGCAAAATATTGAGTAATACATTTAGAATACAGGAAAAGATGGTGCGATATCATTTTTTACTGCCAGGGTGAGAGTCTATGACGATCTGTTACTTTAGATATAAACCATATTAATCATGAATGGAAATTTTAAACCCCGTTAAATAGAAGATGGAAAACGCTAGATAATTCTTTAGTGTTGATGAACTTGGGGCTATGTCGCGGTGTAAGTTGCCTCATTGTAAACTGGATTTTATTTCTGTTGTATGGACTGGCCCCAAGGACATTCCACTCATTCTAAAAAACGTCGAATTAAAAAAGTATAAGTTCACGAAAAGGCACTGTTTGCTGTGCTTGATGGACCGGTAGAATTATTGACCGATATTGCTTCAAAGATGATGTTGGCGAGAAAATTATAAAATGGAGAGCGCATTCGATCCATTACAACCAACTTTTTCATTATGGCATTAATGTTGTAGAGCTTTGGCTTTAACGAAATATAGTGGTGTGGACAAGGTGCAACAAGCCGTGCAGTAAGCGACACAATGAATTTATTGCAGGTTAAATTTTATGACCGCATATTTCATGCCCTTGTGAATTGATCTCTACGATTGCGTGATATCACAAAAACGGAATATTTTCGTTGGGGATATATCAAGTCGCTAGTATATACTGATAAATCGCATACGTTGGACTACTTAAAAGATATCATTTCCTGCATTACTGACAAAATTTCTCGAGAAAGTGACGGTAGAATTGAACTTCCAGATTGCGCTTCATTTGAGTCAGCTGCGGCACTCACACGCCTAAAATCGTATTTAAGCACAAGTAGAATAAAATTTAATTTTCACTAAATCCAATTTTTTAAATAATTATGTATGTATATATATATATATATATATATATATATATATATATATGTGTGTGTATATATATATGTATATAAATATATATATATATATATATATATATATATATATATATATATATATATATATATATATATATATATCTATATCTATGCGCGTATCACAGATGATCGCTTAGTATTCAAACATAGGTTCAATAAAAATATAAAGAATTAGGCATAGTTTATTGACAGTTAGCAAGCTATATGTTGTTATAGGAGAGTAATTTATTTAAATACGCTATGGAAAAAAATAAATGAGCAGTATTACAATATAGTTTACCATCATTTTTCCGTATTTCTCTATACATCTTGAAAAAAAAATTAACGGCGGAATTGGCAAATTGTCACAATAAGACGGAAATAGGATTATATCAATTATAACATTTTGCTCATTTTTATTTAAAAGAGTGGTGATGTAAGCAGTTAAATTTTGTATAACTAATTTCTAACGTAACAAGATAATTGAGCTAGAGACATAGAGTCCAAAAAATCATTATTCATTTGATAAAAATTGTACGCATTTTTAGAAGATTAAAGTATTTTATGTATTCTAACCAAGCATAAATACCCATATTTATCATCCATAATAAATAAAATATATGACAAATTCATATAGTAATTAATATGATGTTCAAAATTTTACCTTGGTTGGAACCAAAGTAAAATTTGTAATTACAATGTAAAGAAATAAAACAAAAGTATTTTCCTAACATGACTGAATTCTTTTTAAATATACATATATTTAAAAATTCATTAAATATTTAAATATATATTTACCATTATGATATATCAAATGGGCTCCCATCGAGGTTTAATGGAATTCATTATCTACGGTTTTTAAGAGAAGAACGTGAAAATGTATTGAATGAAATATCACAAGATGTACTTGACAAGATCTGGCTACAGAACGATGGTGCATTGGCCCACTTTTCGCAAAAAAGAAACTAAATAGGACGTGACGATACAATTGCACGGACACCACGTTCGCCAGACTTCAATCCATTGGACTATTTTCTAATATATATATATATATATATAGAATATTTTACATGTACATAAGTTCTTGTTATTCGTTGGGTCCATTTCGTTTTTAAATATTTTTTTACCATTAATAAATTCCGTTTAAAGAGTATTTAAAAGTAAATTATATCAAAAAAGAATTTTGCATAACTTTTTTTTCTGAACAATATTTATATTAAAACCTGTTTTAAATAGTTCGAAAGACTAGTCAACATTTAGTACATAAAAAAAGTCTCCAAAAAATGTTTGGTCGCAAATTATGTTTTTGCTGCAAATCAGTCGTTATGGTTTTTGCGAATAAATTACATCGTTTGTCACTACACCCTTAACAGTCACAAAAATAGTCATATATTAAAAAAATAAGAAAATTTAAAAAAATCAAAAAGACGTTTGAAATTTACAATAATTTGTCAGCAGTAAAAATAATTTTCCGAGCCATATTTTTTAGTAAATTAATCATGACTGCCACATAAAATAAAATATGTTATTTAAAAAAAAACGCATTTTATTCATAAAAATAAAACCAGTGATAATTTTACTTTTGCTTAAGTAATTTTTTTATGAGATGCTATATAAAAATTTTCATGAAAGCGGCGATTTTGTATAATCCAGCACGTTCCATATTTTTTGGGCTGAATAAACCTTTCAATAAAATATTGAAATACATTTTTCATTATTTTGCAGACTTAACATATTGAAAAATTTTGCTAATAGAATATGAACAATACCCATTTACTCAGAAGATAAATCGTTTTCATTAATCATTAAATACCAAATCCATTACCATTAATTTGTGAATCAAATAACCTAGTCTCTTGCGGTGAATATTTAGATAACATTGCCTAGAAATTTTTAAAGATTAATTATAATTTGTTAAGTATAATAACTCAAATAAACCTCTGTGATTATGCTGAAGAACGACTTCAAGCAATGCCACACATATTAAAGAATAAACAAAATGTCTCATATACAATCTTTTAAACTACACTTAAAATTCAGTTTCCCTAATATCAGAATTCTCTAAAACTATTCTTCATACATTAGGTGTAAATATTTTATGCACACAAAATAAAAAATAAATTTTAAAACAGGCGCATAGAAATAATATTTATTTATGACACGAAAACTATGTCATTTATTACGTAGAAATCCTTTTTCATATCCTTTTCTTTTACTATTCACGCCAAGGCACAAACCAATACAGCAATAAAATAGCTTAGATTTCTTATATATTTTCAAGATATATACGTGAAATTAATTATTTACCCTGATAGAATTAGAAATAAATGTTTTCCTTCTGACTTTGCTTCTGTGCTGTTTATAATTCGGAAGTTCATTAATTTTGGATACTCTTTCACACTTTTCGCCGATATATCTTACTCTCTTTCCGGTTGTATTGAAAAAATATTTCCTTGAAAACTTCTCTTGAATTTCGCCTAATACCGTAATTTTCAGAATCCACTCTAAATTAGTCTCAATTATATTTGATTAGGTCACCGCGCCCCGTAAGAGTTGATTTATAAAGGAAAAGTGACGGATATTGTTACACAAAAAAGATATTTTCTCGGTTTTAACGCAGTTAGCCAATAATTGTTTCAAACAAAATAAATTCAGTTGAAATATTTATGAATATTTTTGTAAGAAAATTCAAATTCCTAAATGTTATCGTGTTGTATTCGTTCCATAAAAATTTGCGTGCCCTAAGATTCCCACTGATCAATTCAAACTATCTTCCGAATATTACATTAGGAAATTTAAAAGTAAATCAGTTTACGAATTGATATGCAACTAAAAAATTGTATGTTTTTTTATATTTCAACCCCTCGTTTTATTTATTATTAAACTAATTTATTTTTGTTGAAATAGATAAACATTCAGTTACATGAACTGTGGTATAATGCTTAAAATTAAAATATTTGGTAATTAGTTCGTTATTTATTATTACATTAATATGTAATAAAAACGTAACTATATTGCTGCTACAAGGTCATAAATAATTCAGGAAAGTATAAAACTATAGTCAAACTATAAAAAAAATTGGGCACCAAAAATATTATTTTATGAATTAATTTGCCGACACCAGAAGATAAATAGGTGTATAATAAAAAAAATATAAATTTCAATGAGTTCAATGAACATTATTTTATTAATAGAAATTATTTTCTTGTTAATTAAACAAATAAACAAGTGTAAATAGAAGTCATCGGACGCTAAGTACCATTGAATAATGAAACACAAGCATTGTGCCAGTCTTATTGTCACGTCTTATCACCACATTGCTGGCGCTCTTGAAGAATATAAGGAAATGAGATTGTGAAGAATAATTTCAATATTATTGTTTCGTTTTACGAAAGAATTCTCCTCTTGCAGGGACGTCGTCGTCATGTAATTAAAGAACCGGAAGAAAATATGTCACTGTAAAGACAATATTGAAATATTATGATATAAAAGAACTTAATCTTATTTTCGTTTTATACATACAACAATATTTTAATACTGCACATGTACATTAGCTAAATATTTTAATATGCAAATGTTAAGGCTCGAATTGTCTACACTTAACATTAATATATTTCCCAAGTCTGACTAATAAAACGTAATCAAACATTAAATTTTTTGATTAAAATTTTAACCACCAATGAGAAAGATAACAGTAACAATAATTGAACACAGACGCTGTCCTCGCACAGGAATTGTCTATAACCTGTCAGCTAATTAATTTGATTTGCCCATTAAATTTTAATAGCATGAGATAATAATTTAATAATCCCGTCACTTCGCATAAATTATAAAAAACTTCTGATAGAAGACCATAAAACAGTCGTTAATTCGCAGGATGCTGGCCATTATTTTAAGCATTTGCCCGTGTTATAAAATGGTCAGCTTGAGGACCACCATGTAATTAATCTTTTGCATACAAACGTGGTTTTTATGTAGATATGTATGTGGAGACAGAACCTGCAAGGTTAGCCTAATACCTCGGGAAACTTGAAGGCACAAAAGCGTCTTTTATGTCTTGACATTTTAAGGTGTCTTGTATTTAGCGAGCTGCAATTGTCACGATCCGTGACTTAAATATAGGAAATATTTAAACGTAAGTGTAGTTAGAACATTATTTTAGGTACATTTCTATGAAACGTGGAAAAATTCACTTCAACTCTGGATAACTTCGTTAGAAAAGCTATTTATCCGACTACTCTCGTACACGTTTCATACTATCGATTATCTAATAAGATTAAATGACCTAATTTAATTTTTCAATTAATTTAATAATATTTCCTTAAAGTATATTTATGTTAAAGCTTTTGAGAAACTCGAAATTGGTAAGTCATTAATTAATACGCAGTAAAAATTAAATGGATGGATTTAAGAACAGATAACAAGAAATAGTCGGAACGTTCGTTGCGATTCAGTTTATAATTAGAACTAAAACCTTAGCTATTTCTATTCCGGTCAAGTCTACCTATAAGACGGTAACCTTATAAAAGGAGAAAAACAACGCCGCCTTACCTACGAAGTAGCAGAAAATAGTTAGGAAAACGAAATCTTTGCTCAATTATTATATATTCCTTACCTCAGGAAATGTTTTTAAATACCATTCATCATTACAAGATACTCTTATTCTTATATCGTGTACTCTGTACCCTTTTTCTAATTCTATTTTTAGAAACAAATTTAGGGAAACTAAAGTTACATATTATTAACTCCATTAAAGAGATGATTATAAAATACATCATAATTTATCCCGATGAAAATTAAAATGATGATAAAACGATTTTTTTCACGTCAATTGGGTAGAAATATTTTTCAATGCCAAAAGTTATTTTCTCCTGATATTTTAATAATACACATAACGTCAATACTACGGCGACGCGATCCTCTTTGATTGATGAATTCGCTTCATAAATACATTAATCGACAAGTATATTTTCCGTTTACATTTAATGATTACGTTTTACCAATTTTTATATTAAATATAGATAGTGGGTATAAATTTTGTATGTATACATATAATGTATATTTAAATTTCAGCCAAGTGTCGGGACTAATGATTCCGCAAAATTTTCCCATATATGTTGAAGTCAAATTTATATTAATAAAGCTTGCTGGAAAAACGAATATGTGTGTATACCGAAAATTATGTGTGGCAATAAATTGTGGAAACCGTCGGAAAAGAGAGAAAATAAATTGAAAGAGGCGGAAATGAGATCAGAAAGAATTTTAGTAGGGAATGGTAGTCACACAGGTTTTGATTAAGAAATATATAAATACTGATTCAGCCACAATTTAAAATGTACTCCAAAAGAAATATATCAATATAAAGATTTGGAGAACAACAGCAAGATATTTCTGTATAATTATAGATAATTTCATCTATAAAAAACATGTTTAATATCTGAATATTTAAATGTAAAATGTAAAATAAGCCTAAGCATAATAATATTTTAACGTAATTCGTTGATCCTAACATTTGAAAAAACAGTTTGGAAGACGATTCGATTTTTAAATTCATAATAATACTTCAAATTATAACTTTAAGTTGACAAGTCAATAAGATAAATATTATTTATTAAATACAAATTGAAATCGTTTGTATTAACCACCTAAGATTTAATATACGTTTAAAAACATGTCTAATATTAGATTATTTACGATTTGAAACAAGAGACAACGAAAAATATTGTGGTCAAAGAACTGTGCAATTATATACAGTGTATTTTATTAATTTCAATTAAATCATCATTTCAACAACCAGAGTTTTAATTCAAAGAATCTGGTATCATTTCTCTTGTCACATTTATCAACTTACATAAATTACACCTATTCTTGTTTTCGGACTACAGCTTCATAAAAGCTAGTTAAATCAATCAAAAAAATATGACAATTAGTTAAGGATACTTAAGACTAAATCTATAGTTCCCTAATTTTTCATTTAACATATTCTTTAATATCCACACTATTGTACATTTAGTTTATTTAGAAATATTACAATTTTTAAATGAATGAAAAAAAAATTTAGGACTTCAAATATCTTGTTAGCCTAGGAACTTGAAATTTGGAAAGAAGGAAATGTGTCTTGTAATGTTTTCTTTTTTTGTTTGGGTTAAGGGAAGGGAGGCCCCTTCCCTTCACCCAAACAAAAAGAGATAATATTCATTTCCTTATGGAGTTATACAAAACAGACTGATTTTTTGGTTTTGCAATTATTTTTTTTGGAGTATATATATCTACATATATATATCTATATATATATATATATATATATATATATATATATATATATATACATATATATATATATATATATATATATATATATAAAATAATAAGGCAGAGAACGATTTCACGAATTCAAAAATTGTATTGGAATATTTTCTGTGGCAAATTTGATAGGTGATTTAAAAATTGATTGATAAAATTATATAAAATATGTCATACGGATTATCAATTCATTAATTATATTTCAAGAAAAAAGCTTCCCTACGAGATTATTGCGTGATAATACATTGAAAAAATTATGAAATGCAAAGTAGGATTTATGTCTCTAAATTGAAATATATATATATATATATATATATATATATATATATATATATATATATATAAATAAATATATATATATATATACATATATATTTATATATATATATATATATATATACTTGTGCATTTTAATTCGTTATTTGGAAGCCGCTCGGCGAATTAAACATGCCGAAATATTTACAGAACCAAGTATTACATTTCTGGTTTACATGACATTTTCCAATTCTTTAAATCCATTAATCTACCCAGAGCCAGATAAAGATGAAACATATTCGTTTGAAATTCATTATTGAAATATCAAAACATTCCCTCATCGCGGAACGCTGTATTAAATACGTTCGTTCTCGTCAAAGCGATCCGTGTCCAAAGCGATGGGTGCCCGAAAGCATCCTGTTGGAGCGTCCATTTTGTGTGAAACGATAGTTTCCTGCGTTACGCGAGGCGATAGGCTCATGTAATTTTGATACGCGTTAATGATATAATAACTGCTTAACTCTACACTATTATTTAAATATATGCTTAAACTTAGAGATTTCAAAATATGTTTAATGTTTTTTGTAAACATTATGTATATATATATATATATATATATATATATATATATATATATATATATATATATATATATATATATATATATTTAAATGTATGAATATGTATATACAACATGTACTGCTCTGACATCAGGCTTGCGCACGCGTAGCGTCCAGTGCACAGGTATACACATCTATACACCAATGTATATACCCGACAGTATGACGTGCGGCGTTGTACGATTTTGGATGGGTAAAATTTTGTGAGTTCGCGTCATCGACATGATGTATAATTTTATTGCTGTGTATATCCATGTGTAAAGTTAAATTGACTACGTGGAAAGTTCAATGTGTGTACACTGTGAGTTGTTTAAATAGGGGTTTCGTTTAATTATTATTTTAATTGTTGCATTGTAGGATCACTGTGCAGTAGGACAACAGTGAGTAATAAATATATTAATGTTTTTATACAAAAAAATTAATAAAAAAAGTGGAGCATTTACTCTCAAATATTTCCAATTTTCGTATAAATATTTGCGTTTAAAAATTTTGTCATTTATTTTTTATTTTCTTAATATTTTACCTCTGAAATATATCATGCAATAAATATTTTAGAGTAGTTTAGAAGTTACCTTATCAGCGTGGTAAAACAAATATCTAGTTGTTCAGTAATATTTTTGTCGCGGTTTTAAAATTAAAAATTGTATAAAACCATTTAAGTTTTTATTTCTATCAGCAGTCCCCATGACAGTCTTTGTTTTTTTTAGTTATAACTAGATAAAAATCTTTAAGGATTAATGGAAAAAGTTGTACTTCTCCTATATCCTAGTGTTCTGCACTCATATTGTTTCGGTCGTCAATCGTAACTCTTGTCAGTTATTGTTAATAACAATCATTAATTTTTGCCTTTTTAAATGTGACTATTTTTATTTTTCTATCTTAGTTTCTCTATACTTAAACATAGAAACTTGTTCTTGTGACTGACTGGTAGGAATTCCTGCACTAGAAAGTAAATCAACAAATTTTGTAATGTTACTTTAATATTTAATGAAAACAAATAGATTTCATCACCACCTCCCAAACCAATAGTTTAACTTATAAAATTATTACATACTTTGCTAAATTTCTCGCATCTTGAAATGATGTAAATAAAAAATTCTCGTAACTTGAGCCCGACTCGCTTTTCGTCAGTATAATTCATTATATACGTATTTGAGAGAAACTACGTCGAACAGCCACATGAAATCCATCGGCCTAAATATTACTTTTATTTATATTGAATATATATGGCGTTAATTTTGTAGAAATTCATTATTCACAATTAAATGAAACTACGTGATGTAGTATTATTTCTACTATCTTTAATTTCTTTACCACGACCTAGGTTTCGTTGTATTACAACATCTTCAGGTGGGATATTAGCAAAGACTTTTATTTGTATGAATAAGCCTCATGACTCAAACGTCATTTGACAAAATTACTGTGATCGACAAACTTAAAGTCGATAAATTACACGATCTGTCATAAAAATATGTTCTAATTCATTTCAAGATTAATGTAAGCCCGTAAATTTTTTTCTTTCTTTTCCATCGAGTTACTTTCATAATTATCATTAATCATTTTAAACGAAGAACATATATAATGTTTAAGATTTGGCTGCATTAAATCGAAAAATTGAAGAAAGATATTGTTGCTGAGGAGAGTTGCGTAAGTATCTTAAAATGTGTGTTGATAAGTCTCCGTGGTTTTGTTATTTGTAATGTTACAAAGTAAAATTAAGAACAAAACATATATATATATATATATATATATATATATATATATATATATACGTATGAACATATAACATTAAGACACAACATGGCAATGTTCATACTGAAATATTTGATTGACACGCAAGAACATGCAGCAGATAGAGGAGTACGGTAGGTAACAATGAAATAAATTGCCTGGTATGAATAAAGTTATTTAACATTTCACATTTAATAACTCCATAAATGACGAACGACAGATTCAAGATTTATCTTACTTGACTTGGCAACTCTTCCACGTATGATATTTTAAAGTCTAATATGGGGTTAAAAATCAAACTGAAGCTAAAAATAGACTTTGTGGAAGGAATAAAACGTAGAAAATAGTTCAAATACACTGGCTTTATATAAAATTCAACTTTAATCTTGGCTTCCACATTTAGCGAGATGATTTTTTTTATATATTTCTATAGGAATTAAATATTTATACAGGAATTTGACGTAAGTGAAAGTTTTATGGTATGTAGACCTATTTATATGAAAATTAAATTAAACTTTATTTAAGAAGGTTTTAAAAATGAAATTAGTATCTTCGTTATTAAATTAAAAGATTTAATTCAATGTTGTGTTAAGAAGTGCTTTGCTCTTTGTACATAATAATTTCTAATTCTCCTTTTATGACACTATTTTTTGACCCACCAGCATCTGACATTATATAGAAATTTTCTAATTTTCCAAGGAAATCGTTTGCTAAGTCACCTGGTGTAATGGAATATGCATATAGTTGTAACTGAATATGCATATAGAAAACTAATAAAAAAATAACAACTTTAAAAGCACACAAATCTGTGATAGACTTTGTTTTATTTATCTGTATTAATATTGTTCTTGAGATATGTAATCGTTCAATATTAAAGTGTTAACGAATTTATTAATTTGTTTTCATACATTTATTTATGTTGTCGTTAGTGAGAAAATAGGAAGTGATTTTTTAATCCTAGGTGATAAAAAAATTAATAAATAACATATGACCACATGTACTAAAGTTTGCATTTCAATAATTTCTTTGTATTAGGTCTGCTTCCACAAATAAAATTGAATATTAACAAATATTTAATATACGTAGTATACGTAAATACGTAATATACGTAAATATTTAATGTACGTTTTTAATATACGTAGAATATAAATACAACATAGCTCTGACACGCTTAGCTCCACACTTAAACCAGAAAGTGACGCAAGTTCGTTGTAAACGTGCTCAGTGTTTTTTATTTTAGGGATGCGAGTGGACGTACGGTTCGATATACAGACATACTCCCAATTTTAGTCTATTACGGAAATAAGGTAAGCATAATTAATGCTTTTAGTTTTAGTTCTCAGGTTAGAGTATCTAACTACATAATGACGGTAACGATGTATTTTCCTAAAGAGACACGGCTAATTTTAGACGGACGAATAATTTTGAGTACGTTTTATACAAAGTACTCAATATAATTTACATGTTGAACTTGAAAATGAACGATTATATTTTATATTATTAAATTAATGATAATACACTTTCAATATTTTTAATATTTTGTTTGATACTTAAGTATAAATTTTATTCACATTTAGGAACATTGGATTTTAATGTCTTACGTGTAACACGCTTAATATATGTATAAGCTATTAACTTTAAAATACAATTTTCCAATATGAAGAGAAATCACCCTATAAGGGTTCTGTACTCAATTAGTAAATATTTTGAAGCATCTAATATTTATATATATCTGTGTTACATGTATCTATTTATTAATATATAAAGAGAAAACTTTGTACCACTTTTAAGTATAATGTGCACACAGTGGAGTGTTAGATTTGGCATCGTTAAAGTTTATACGGAAAAGGAGTGCAGAAAGCTAGAATTCTATGTAATATATGTGTATATTAATATGTGAAGGGAAAACTTTGTTCACCTTTTTAAGTATACTATGTGTATAGATGAGTGCAAGATTTGGCATAGTTAAAGTTTATATAGAAAAGGAGTTCAGAAAGTTAGAATTTATATATAATATATCTATGTATTAAAACGTAAAGAGAAAACTTTGTACCCCTTTTTAAGCATATCGAATGCACGGAGACGCGTGAGATTAAACAACTTAGATTAGCGTTTATTTGATTAAAAAATAACACGATAAAATTAAAACTGGCAATGAAGTGCATCAAAAAATAAATACGCGTACAAGTTGTAATGGTGTTTTCTTTTTTAAAACGTTATTAAAAACTAATTCCAAAAAAGGAATTAAGGCAAACAACACACGCTATTGACATATTTGTACACGCTTTCTGCTGACGTAATAGAACAAAATTTAAAAAAATAATATGCAATGATTATAGAGGTATACTCTTAGACAAAGACCCTCAGACCTAAAAATTCAATAAGATACTGTCAAATTTAGACCAATGGGCGACTACAAGTAAATATTATTTCTTAAATATAAGTATTGGCATATTTGAAAAAGTTTAAAACTTTTATTTCGTTGACAAGAATTTTGTCTTTAAGAAGAAATTGCTTAAATTTTAGGGTTTCATACCACAAACAAAAACGGAGCCCTTATAAGATCTCTCACGTATCTCTCTGTCTGTCGCAGTCATTTTCCTGTGGAATCGATATGTGCAGAAACTTTAAATTTGACGAAGTAATAAAATATGTAAATATGACTAATACTCAAAAGTATTCCTACGGGAGGTAAATTGATCACTCAAAATCTTTTGTAATTCCATAATAGAACGAAAGACTTTAAGGATTTTAAAAACATTTTTTACATAATTTCAGGGAGCATATCTTCAGATATATTCTGAAAAGTTTGAAAAAAAAGTAATTCCAAAAATCGACAACATAACAAATTTCTAAAAGTACTCAAACTAACAAACTAACAAACTTTTTAGCAAACATTATGAAGCTATTGTAGCTAGCGCATATTAGAACATCTTGCATTATCGTAAACCAATTTTTATGAGAATGTTAAATTATGTTTTATAACAGTGAAAAACTAGGGATATAGTAACAAAATCCAATCACGACTTGGTGTGACTTATCAATTGAAATCTCTCAAGACTAACCTCCTGAGTATCAAAGAAATCAGTATTATCAAACATCTGTTGGATATAATGCCGTATATATCATGTATATGCCATAATTACCGATGAGAGCCCGGAACTTAGTCCCAAACACGTTCTAATTGATTTCGGGTCTGCTGTTTTCTCGTGTGGTCAAGCTAACGGCAATGTTTAAGACCTAGTCGTTTAATGGCACAGATTTAATTAATTTTTTTTTCGCAGTAATCATACGGGATGTATAACTTCTTAAGAATAAAGATAATATTATATGTTTTTACTACCTACCACACTATTAGTTGGCCGTGTACAAAGTATCTTGTTAAAAAACCTTTGCATTTCAACATTAAAATATTTTGTATTGATAAATCATTTTAATGATCCTTTGATATCTATTTCTGTAAAAACATTTCTTACTCATGAAAAATAACACCTCTCTATACAAATTTCTCTATACGTCATAGATTTCACAACAAAATGAGGAAAACTGAAAATAAGTTGTACTCATTTCATTCTCGAATCTGTAACGTAAGTCCAAATTGTGATAAAAGTTGCATAATTTTTAAAGCACTTATAATAAATTAGTCTATTATGTTGCTATCATCAAAAAACCCATTGCTTTCATAAATATTTTATTACAGAAATTGCTTTTACCTGTTAGCCATCATTCAATTCGTTATGGTAGATATTTAGTATAGAAATGGCAGCTCCCCGTAATACGGCATCCAAAGATCTAGCGTTTACACGTGAGACATCAACCATGAATCCATTACCGTCATAGATGTTATTATAGTGCTTACTGTTACTCCTGACTCATCATCCAAAAATCCAATCTCTCACTGCGTAACTACAAAACCCACTATATTATTCTGGGATTTTAGATCCGATGTAGGATACGTAAAATTTTAAATGTTGATTTAATTAAATTTTACTTTTATCCGTCTATATAAAAACTATTACATAGTTTTACATTTTTACTTGAGATATATTATATATATACAGATTTCAAATAGAGCTTTCAGCAAAAAGTTACTGTAACGAAACCGTCAAAATGATTGGACACTGGGAACCGATACCTGTAGGAAATAGAAGGGTTAGTTATTTCCGAATAAACAAGTTGATTTTCTGAAATATTAATTTCCTGAATTGTATGCTCACATATACCATAACATTGTCGACACATTTGCTGATTCATTAAGTACCTACTTGCTGTATTATTAGATCCCGACTAAACATATAAAATGTTTCACATTTATCAACACCTTTTGGAAAAATATGTTTTAATCTTTACGTGTAATAATTATATGTTAGTGTCTTTCTATATTTTTGTCATATTATTATAAATAAAGTACCTTACTTTAATATAAAATAATTCCAACTTTTTTTATATTTATTTTACCACTCAATTGTTTAATTTAGTTTACAATGGAGTTTAGGAAATTTGAGAGTTCTTCAATTTCCCGTTTTCATAAAACTTTATGAAAATATAGGCTATTTATAACCAGGATTGAATATATTATAAAAATTTACTAAAAGATAAACTTTTCTTGAAGACTAGAGTGAATATTATTAAAACTGACGTCACAAGTAAGTTTTTCCATGCTTGTCTAAACGTAAAGTTCCAACTTTTATAACTCAACTAATTTTTTGAAGATTTGTCCAAACAATGTTCACTTTTCGTCAGGTAACAATTTCTTTATACGAGCTTGACGTGCTTGACAATTTCTTTATATTATATATTATGATATATAATATAAAGAAATTGTCAAGCACGAGTAGAAATCGCACAACGAGGTCGCCTTACATATTTAGGAATCTCTAAACATTTAAGGGTACATGGTATTTCTATTAAACTACATACAAAATTTTTACTTTTTAAAACCTAGATATATTTTTAACACAATAAGAAATAATTGATTTTTGGAATTGTTCCGTTATTGGTGCTATAAAACCCCCATAATGCCTTTCTCTTTCCTCCCATTTCATCCATTCCGTTATAACGGTTGTAGGTTCACCGGAAGAACATTTTAGGTTTAGATGATCAGTGAATAAGACTATGGTAAACAAAATAAATTTTTGCGTCAATCTGAGGCTGTAGGCCTCAGTACACGACATTAGTTTCAACTTAATATCTTAAGCCGTTTCTGAGAAAAAATGGTTTTGACACACAGACGGAAGAAGGGATAATAATGTCCCGAATTTTTACTTTGAGGAACAAAATCAAACAAAAAAGGTCAAATATGGTATTAAAACTTTTTCCTGAGTATAAGCTGGTCATTTGATCGTAAATATGCGAAAATGTAATTGGTCAATACTTTGAAATATATCAATAGTAATTTAATTAAAAATACGGAAAAACTTTTTGAAATTAATGGATCAATAAGCACGTAATAAACTTCTTATATGTCGCTCAACAGAGCAACGTACCATTTTACTTTAATAAAATTCCTTTTGTGATAAATATTTTGGCTTCCAGTTCCAGATCTAAGAATATATCTTTTTGTTGCCTCGAGAGACAGGTATCAAGAGAAACACAGTTAGTTTGAACAAGCGTAAGAAGAGTACGATCCTCGTCTCCACTCTCAAATAAAAAAGAAAAAAAAACTATTTTCATTTATTTCGACATACAACGTACTTTAATACACTTCACATGAAACCCGCAGCTGAAGCAAAAGGAATATTTAACCAATCTATTCAACAATACGGCGTATTTGCGCTGACCGATCGCCGGTACAATGGAAAAGAAATCGTCGTTGAAGTGTGGTCGGAGCAGCGCTAGGACAACTGCCCACTCGAGCAAGAGTGCCCTCTCGGGAACATCCACCCGATGTCTCAAGTCTACCGGGCGCGCCTTTCCAACTAAACAACTTTCCAGTACTTCCTGTTAGTTATAATTATATTAGACAAACTTGCCTTTTCGCAGCCGAGAAAGCGTGTCTTTGCCGCAAACAGATCGATACCGAAAAGTATCGTTATAACATAATTGAGTTCTAAAGTGATAGCTTAGAACTGGTAAATATTTGAACCAATAAATTTTTTGTTAAAATTCTACCAGGATCACAGAGTTCCATTTAAAACCTAAATATTTCGTGTTATATTAATTTTAGATATTTTGGAACATAAAGATTATATTGTTAGAAATTGTATAACACCTGACGACAGGGCTCGGAACCGGTTCAAAAAACAAAAGTTTTCAAAGCATAATAGCGGTTTGCTTCTAAAGGTTTTGTGTGAAAAAAATTCAGACAGGAACGTTTCATTAAAAACATTAATCAGTTTATCTCAGAATATGCGATGGGCGTCAACACTCTTGATTTCATTGAAAGTTGAAACACTTATCGAAATTGGTTGAAACTGTGCAAAATGTAAACAAAGCAGTCTCATATATTTGAGAAAAAACCGGTTCAAAAATTTAACCGGTTTTCAAGCCTCGTCTTACCAGATCACGGAACTTTAATCAAATGTATAGGAATACCTTGCGTAATATTTTGTACACACTGAAATTTTATTCAAAACCATACACTAGAAAAAATGTTTATAGAAAAAATATTTTGCCAATATTTTTTTTTCTTATAGACAAAATATTTTGCCACTGTGACAATAAAATATTTGTCAAACCTTTCATAATATTTTGAAAATCAATGTTAATCAAATATGAACATTAAATGAAGCTTTGATTATTCGTTGCGATCGTTCCAATTTTCTAGAAGAAAGTAACATTAAATTTGAAAATGGAATTGTGAAAGAAAGATTAATTTTGACAAGATTTGAAAACTTGGTTTTATTATTCAGCCAGGTGTGAACATACAAAAATTTCCAAGATATAAAACTTATTAAATTCCAATACTGGCACTACGAAGATTCACACTATTTGTATGTGGAACTATTTACAAATATTTAATTTTCACTACGTAGATATACGACTTACTACATCTTTTACAGGCACAAGAATATGTATTTTCCAAAATTATAAGAGCTGAAAGTTATAGGAATTTTACATTCGGTTCTAAAAACCATATTTTTAATTTTAATCCGATTAGTTTCGGAACTAGGGGTAGGAGAATTTTTTTCTGTATTTTTCAAAAAATATATTTAAAAGACCCATATAACTAATATACTCCACGCATTTATGTAATATATTTAAAAAATATCCTTCATATAATGAACCAAAAAAAAGTTTTCTTGTGCTTAATTTATTCTCTCCAAAAATGTGTATAAAACATTTAGTAGTACTTTTGGTGTATGTGCGGTTTGATATGTTTTATTGCTGTGCCAAATTTCAAGTTTCAACGACAAACTTTTTCTGAGAAAAACGACTGGAGACCCCGAGCGAACTTATAAGGGTTCCATTTTTCTTTTTGAAATTCGGAATATTAAATACCTACTTTTTTAGACCCCAAACACAAAATTATTTCTTCGATATATAAATCTAAGTTATATAATCATATTAACATGTTATCATATTAAAGAAAAATCACGATTTATTTAAGTGACAATATCATCACATGAAATTCATACCACTTTGTCTTATAATCGCTGTTCTTGGTTGAAAGTGGCAATTGATAATTTTCTACTTTCCAAATTGCATCCGCTAGTTTATCCATATCAGCGTTGCACAAATTTGATGAAAGTAAACATTTCTTCGACACGCAAATATGTAGAATATAATGAAAAAGATGGTCTTTAATATTAATAATATAACTTAAAATATATATATATAAACATATCATATTAACGGAAAATCATAATATATTTAAGCAACAATCCTACCAAATGGCAATCGTGCCAAATTGTCACATAATCACTGTTTTGGTTGAGTATGGTAATTAATAACTTTCTAGTTTCCAAATTGTGTCTGCTAGTATATCCCTACCATTATTGTTAACAGTCAAATCTTGTTAAAATTTAAAAGACGTAATTTTTTTTAACATGCAGATAAACAAAATATAATGAAAAATGTAGTGACAGTATTTATTAAAAATTTAATCATCTTTTACTTGCCAAAATCTGAACTATTGCCTATTTTGATATATGCATTTAGATATATGGTAAAGCCGCAATAAAGTATTACAGAATTAACTAGATTGAAGATGATTTCAAAAACCATTACAGATATGTGTGGTTAAAAATTCCTCTTCCGGCTTTTATTATTTTATATTTTAACAGATTTAGGTAAACTATTTTATAATTGTACTACTGTTTAAAATTATCAATTTTATCTCAATAACTTTTATAAATACTATTTGATCCAGAGAATAAATAACTATAAGTTATGAAAACATTCCAGAATAAATAATCCCCGTAGATTTGTGAATATGAAATTACAGTTTTTTGCACAGAATCCACTGATATCAAAAGTGCATTTTACTACGAAATAACTGTGAAATTTCAAAGTGAATATTTTTTACAACTGACAAACAAAAGCTTTGACAAATCTTGTGCCGAGAATTGAAATAGAAGAACGGGCCCACTGTTATTTCTCTAGTTTATGCCACAATTAGAAAAGTATAGCTTATTGGCTAAGTCTGGTTTATGGTTTCATAAATTAAAAAATGTATTATTTAATAAGAATGATATATTACAGTATAACACTTATGTTAATATCTTTTCACTGTTGAGGCGATGTTGTCTTTAAATTTTATATTCGGAAATATATCCAGAATTCTTACCGTTTTGTGTCACTGAAACACAAATCAATTTAGTGGTTCCTCCTGTCGTAAATACATTTGCGTTTCTTAACATCGCCTCTCGCGAAATACTACTCTATATCTTAGATATGTACATATATATACATATATATATATATATATATATATATCCATATTTGTTTGCGTATGTGTGTGTGTGTGTGTGCCTGAGTATGTTTAATATCTAATATATATTGCGATTAAGTCTATGTATTATGTAATAATGGAATAATCGAAAATATATAATATTTTAATTACTTTGACAACAATATAATTACCAATTATTATGTTATATTTTAAAGATGCGATAGAACTAAAATTTAACACGTTTCAATTTTTCATACTTCCTCATTGAATCGATTTACGTGAACCACAAGTTATTTTTTTACATGGAAGATAAAATTGAATAAATACATTTTGGATCAGGTTATCTCTTTGGAAACTAATCATAAATCATAAAGTTCTTAAACGTAAATTTAAGAACTTGTTATAATGTTACGTCCTAGATGTTATAGAATGTACTCACATGTGTAGCATAGAGCAAATTAAAAAATAGATTGAAAGCACTACAGCTATGAAATATTATGAAGTTCTATGCACTGCAGAATTTTTACGTTACAAACTATCATTGGATACTTATTTCCAACTACATGAGATGTAGTTGGAAATAATTTCGTAAAGTTTAGCGATCGCGACTATTCAGTATACTTTGTAGACAATGCAGACTCGAAAAGTAAGTACATTGAACCTTAAACGACTAAATGACATGCATTTGTGGAAATTTGTAAGGTTATTTGATAATATTGCGTTGACTATAAAATTATATACACTCGTAGTTAGAAATATACATATTTTATTCAAAGGAGACAAGGTTTATATTACGTATTTATTATAAATATGGTTGATTCAAAAATTATTGAGTATATGCTATTCTAATCTTCTCAATAGTCAGCAGTGACTTACAAGAAATTAAAATTAAACTTTGCCTGGGAGAAAATTAGATGTTTTCTCAGATTAAACGCTCAATGGTCAAGTCAAATTAAATGAAGGTTTTCTGGTATTTAAGCGTAGATATTTGCATATTTCCTACAAAAATATCACGACCGATAATGAATATTAAATACAAAATTACTTTTTTCTTTCAATCACAATAACCTTCGTGAATGACCTATGTAACATCAACTTTTTTGAATGACGTGAAAACAATAGAGTAAATGAGACTTGAATATATATACATAATTTTTTTTCATTGTTAATGAATGTAAATATAATTTAGTTTTTAATTAACTTGAAACTAAAATTTTCATCGTTATATCATATTTGCAGCCTTACTTTGGCCTCTCAATTATTTATACAGGATTAAAAGTGAAATAAATATTAATAACCCTAGTTTTTACTTTGTAATTTATTATAGAGAACCAGTGTTTTGGTAAAAATATTTTATATGATTTTATTAGAAAAAGAAACTATAGGTGCATTTTTTTCATATATCGGTATATCAATAATAAAGTCACAAGTTTTAAGACCACGAAATTGTTTTTAAAAGTTTATAAATCATCTGCCTTTTGTGTAATAATATTATTTATTATGTCACCGACGATTTATCACCATTTAAATATAAATTGATTAAAAATATAAAGAGTTAGGTGTGATTTACTGGATTACTCGTACCCCTTCAAATTTTCCAAATTTTCGCGTACTATAGAGAATTTGAGAAGTATAATCCTTTAACCACGTTATGGAGAAAGAAATAAACGAGAATGACTAGAATGTTTTACGCGTCATCATTAAACTTTTCAATTAAACAAAAACACAAATTAACGATTGAATTGGCTAACCGTCAGACTAGGATAGAAATTAGACTATTTCCATTATAAATTTTCCTCATTTTTATACGAAAAGAGCAAGCATTAGGTTTCTTTGTTGCATAGTTAATGTCTAACGTAACAATATGATTTATTTAGAGACATACCATAAAAAAATTGTTATTCATTTAGTAAAATTTTGCATTATTAGCATAGTTAAGTATTTAAATTCAGAGTTATAAAGTACACTAACCAAGCATAAATATCCGTATTTACTATCTATAATAAACAAAATATATCGCAAATTTATGTAGTAATTAAGTAATTCAAATCACAATGAAATTTAGAATTACGATTTAAAGAAATACTACAAAAATATTTTTTACAATTATAATATATTACTTGTAAAATTTTAATAAGATCTTTGCATTTGTAAGAGCGACAAACTTGATTACTAAGAGTTTCCTCAATATGTAGATGTAATCTATCTAATTCCAATACAAACACAGGGTATTCAGGGGAATACAAGTGAAAAATGAATGTCGTTTCATATGGTCATTGTTTGAAATTTGTAATAACAATCCATTATCAAAACGTTGGAGGAACGCCAAAGATTAAAACTTTTAATTAATATTAAACGTCATTTTTGATCTTCTCTCTATTTGACGAAAAATTATATCTACGAATTTAAGCGTGGAGGGAATAAATATTGTTTTACGTATGTACGTTTATAATGATGCTATTTTAGAAAATAGCATCATTATAAACGTACATACGTAAAACATTTATTCGTTATGGAGCATAGTCATTGAGTTAAGAGCTAAGTTGCATTAGTTATATAAATTTATTAATCTAAGGTAACTACTCTTTGTAAATATATAGTTTCAGTTAAAATATAATCCAGTTTTTATTTTACATTATGAGAAATTATTCAATTTGCTCCAAGGAAAAATTAATGTCTTCAATCGACTGTATTACAGATAATTGCAGTATTATATTTCAATACTTTCATCATATACCTTTTAAATTTGAAGATAACTTAAAGAAAGGTAACTCAGAAGTACGTGAGACGATTGCCTATGTTCAGAAAAAAAAGGTAAAATGCTAGTATATTCATATATTAGGCAAACAGTATGTGTATGCACGCGCACGCGGGATCACGTAGCGACGGTTCCGATTTTACCTAAAGCGATCTTGTGCCTGCCGCCATTTCGGAAATAGTGAGGGAAATTTAATGTTTTATGTAATTCAGAGTGATTCGGTTATATTTCAAAGGCAGATAACGTACATGAAAAATAGATAATTTGGCGAACGGAAAACAACACTTTTTTAAGTAGATAAGGGGTCGGAAAATATGATTCGCTCGTACGATGTAGCGCCCCGCTCTATTGTTCGTTCTGTGTGTATTGCGGTATTGATATGTGCTTTATTCCGGGTATTACACTGTTAATTTTAACGACCTTCCTAATACCATAAAATTGTAATATTTAAAATTGTATATATATATATATATATATATATACACACACACACACACACACACACACACACACACACACATATATATATATATATATATATATATATATATATGTATAAATACACACAAACAAGGATATTGTATAAATTAATGATTAGTTATATAAATTACAACCACACGAGAACTAAACAAAGAAAGAGGAAATAAATTAGTTCAGCTCATAGAAAGAAGAAGCATGATCAGAAATATTTCGCAGAAACGGTTAGCAGAAACGATTTCGCAGATCTTTAGCATCATATTTTTTAGATTCTTAAAACCCATGGCGTGTGTTCTATATTTTTCCCTGTACTTTATTTAAAAAATCTCATCCAATAGTATAACACTTCGCAATTTTCATAGATAAAATTCCTCCGCTGACGGCAGAGTCCTGATTATTATTTAATAAATTCTTATCAAAAGAAGTACCTTCCAATTTAAGAAGATATTTAAATAAATTTATCGGATTTTACCCTAATGTTTGCTGATTAAGTATCATTATTTAAAATTTTCCCATGTAGATTTTTTTTTCAAATTAAAGGATTAAGTTTAGTAAATTTATCTGAACATATAATATTCTGTAAATAACCCGTACTTTGCGGCGTATTTCATATATTTTATTACACAGAAAAAGTCCAAAGCAACACTAGATAATTTTCAATATAATATGTAATTATGAAAAGAATTTAGATAACGACTTATGTCAGTATCAGAATGAATCAAAGAATATTTATATATATATATATATATATATATATATATATATATATATATATATATCTCTGTATGTATGGATATGTATAAACTTCTCTAGTACTTATGAGGTAGTATTTATTGAAGTCATTCAATACTATTAATATATTAAATAATAACAGAATAAAATTGTACCTATAAAAAAGGAGGTAAGGGAAAATGAAACAGTTTCATGTGCTAAAAAGGGATTTTAAATAACGTATAAATAAATTTGTAGTTTATCTAAAACTAGCTTTTGTTAAATTTCAGTTATCAAAGAAAACATGTTTTCTCTTAAATTTGTTAACAAAAAAGGAATAAGAAAATCAACTAAGAAAATATTCACTTACCTGCCAAATAATTGTACAGGGATAGTGGATTGTTCTGCCTGTGACTTTGTCCATGTGCTCTAAAAATATAGTAGGTTTATATTATACCACGTCAAGGAAATTTTATACTCACCACGTTTCTACCTCTCTTATTGGGGCTAATAATGACTTAGTTACTCTAAATGTTCACCTTTAGGATAAGCTCAATAATATTTACCATGAGAGGTGTAGTCTTCAGTTTCTTTTCAAAACTTATTTGTCTCATTTCTAAATATGATATTCTTTTAATACGTCACTATGCATTAAAACAAATTACACTCCGAAGGCACATTTTCAAAAATGTTTTACCGATGTTGCCCTATTTCGAATGTTTCCCTAATTATTTAATCAACAGCATAAATCTGCAATCCATTTCTTTCGATGTATAAATTATAATTTGGTTATTTACATTTCACATGTCAATTTTTAAAACTTCCTTTTTTTCAATAATTTCCAAAATTACTCACAATTAAATGAAACTACGTGATGTAGTATTATTTCCATTTTCTTTATGTTCTTTACCACGACCTAGGTTTCGTTGTATTACAACATCTTCAGGTGGGCTATTAGCTATTAGCAAAGATAATCTTTACTAATAGCCCACCTGAAAATGTTGTAATACAACGAACCGAGGTCGTGATAAAGAACTTAAAGAAAGTAGAAAAATACTACATCACGTAGTTTCATTTAATTGTGAATAATAAATTTCTACAAAATTAACGCTAAATATATTCAATATTCAAAAATTATTTAAATATTAATTTATGTTGTTTTGATCATTTTGAAATGTCCTCAGGTAGCGATAAGTTACATTTATATGCTGGGGAAATTCGGTCAAGGAAAATTAAATTTTAATTTCACTTGACCGAATTACTATTTCGCGCGTTAAACTGTTTGTTTTTTGGACATAAATTATATTCCCATATAGATTGGTTTAAATAAAATTATTAAAAACTATCACTGTGATTCCTCTTTGACTTTTTAGGACTATCGCGCCATCTAAATGATTTCATTCAAGTAAGTGTGACTTACATGAAAAATAATAAATTTACGTACACATTAAGAAAAAAAAATTACAAATTCTCTCAGAGATTATTTGGAAATAGGTCCTTATAATTGAATATTATTCGATACCATTATTCGTCAGCTATCTGCTTTAACTTCATTAAACCGTATTAGTATCATAAAAGACCAACTATGATATAAACTTAATAAAATGAAAACTTGAATGAATTAAGCCGAAGCGCAAGAATATTCATTCGGACGTAATTCGTTGACCCTATTATTTCTAAAAACAGTTTCTACAACGATCCGACACTTTCATATTTTTATTATAATTTTAATTTGACAGGTATTTACCTGTCAAATTAAAATTACGAAAAATGTTATTAAATACAAAGTGAAATATTTTTTACTAACCATTTAAGATTTTATATACCTTTAAAAACATGTTATATGTATATAATAGTTCGTAAATAATCTAGTATTAATTATATGTAATAACTAATATTAGATTATTTACGAACTAAAATGACAGCAAAGAAAAATATTGTGGTCCAAAAATTCCTGGATAACATATTGTGATTTTTATTAATTTCTACCAAATCTTTGATTCAATAGACAAAGTTTTATTTCACAGAATCTTGAAATATATCTCTTATCACATCCATCAGCACACATATGTTACACCTGTTATGGTTTTTGTACTACGGCTTCATAAGAAATAACGTAAGGATAATAAAGACTGAAAATTTTGCGCAGTTGTCTAATTTTTCGTTTAAACTATTCTTTAACGCCCACACTGGTGATTAATTAAGTTATTTAAAAATTTTACTGGAGACTGTGACTGAAAACGTTCCTTCAAAATGCAATAAAAATAGGGCTTTTCGAATATCTTATTTTATACTGACTACTAATTCACTCATAGATATCTAAAGTTTATTTCCCGTTAACTTAAAATCTAAAAATTTGGGAAAAAATAAGGCCCCATATCTCATAAAAGGAAATGTTAATTTTCTAATTGTGGAGTTAAAAAGTAAATCGATTTTCTTGGTTTTCCACTTATTTCATTTTGATGGATAAAATAATTCGATAGCGCGAGTTCGATATGCACTTGATCATTTTTTAAATTTTTTGGAAGAATTTTGCATCCGTCTAAACTTGCTTATATCACTTTCCCAATTATTTTGGAAATCATTTACAAAATTGGCCACAAAAACTTTCTAAAATAGTTTTGAATTCAGCATAAAATTATTCTACGCCTAATATTTTGTATTCTATCACACGATTAACTCGCAGCTAATTAAGTTTGTCAATTTTTATGTACACAAGTGAATGAATAAATAATTAAAAAGAAATCAACTTCCTTACAAATCCTTTACAGAAGTTTATAAACGTTATAATTTCCTCTAAAGTTACAAATTTTTTCAAAATCCTAACGCTTTTGCGTCAAGACTGATTTACAATACGAGCATTGCTCTCCATTTTCACAACAAATTTGGTTTGTCATAGAATTACCAAGCCGTGTGATTGCAGAAACATTTACATAAAGCTAGTAATGCAGAGCTCAATAAGCATATCTATTTTCAGTGACAACGATTTTAATAACACTTTACATTAAAAAGCTTTAATATAAATGATTTAATTAATCATTCAAGAAGGAAGATATGAATAAATGTCATTAATAACAACACTTTGCATAGTGTAATATGAAATATATCTTCAACAGAACTTGAAACCGCTCGGCGAATTAAACCCGCCGAATAATTTACAAAACCAGGTATTAGTATATTTCTGGTTTACATGATATTTTAAATTTTTTTAAACCCTTTAATCTGTCCAGCGGCAGATGAAGATCAAACACATTCATTTGAAATTCATTAAATTATCAAAACATTTCTTTATCGCGGAACCCAGCATTAAATACATTCCATCTACGTCAGAACGGTCCGTGACCAAAGCGGTGTAGGAGCGGTGCCAGGAGCGGTGCCTTGGAGTAGGTTGGAGCGTCCATTTTGTATGAAACGATAGCTATCATGCGTTACGCGAGGCGATAGGTTTGTATAATTTCTATACGCGTGAATGATATAATAACTGTTTAAGTCTATAGGATTATTTAAACCTTCGCTCATTTAAAATGAAACTTCAAAATACGTTTAAAGTTTTTGTAAACATAAACTACAACTTCTTTAAAATACGTCGTAGAATCGTAAATTTGCTATATTGTTTTTCATTCATATTTAAAAAAAAGTGTCAAGATACGTCTATCAAAAGATTATTACCAGGAATACTTTCATGACAACCATTTTAATTTTTTTTAGATTCTATTTGTATGCCAGGGGTTATCCCCCAGTCGGAATAAATTCGATTTACATTGCTTATTTTTATTGCGATTTATTTGCACACTTTATTCAATTACTTGACCAGAAGGTAAAAATATTATTTACCTTTATCAAGCGACAGTTAAAAAATTTTTTTTGTGGTTTTAAATCTGGTCTTTTAAGGTTTTCCGTTCAACGAAAAAACATTGACGGTCTCCCATTCAACAAAAATATTTTGACCATCTTTTATATCAAAGGAAGGTTTGTAAACATTTTTTTATCTAGTTTAATGTATGAAATTGATACATATGGGGGACTTATGGCCACGAGAGCAATTTCTCACAGCCAACCATAACACCAGTCCAACCCCGTTCGACGAACGGCCGGGAATCGAACCCGGGTGCCCGCGGTGCACTGCATCCTCAAAGGCAGTATGCCTCGTGATCAATCCGAGGCATACTGCCTTTGACGATGCAGTAAGCGAAAACTTCTTTCGGCACGTTAAGCGATTTTTTTTCTCTAATCTATCAATAACATTTACTGCTTTGGCACCACACTGACACACGCGCTGTGGCCTGTGCTACGTATACACAATTGTATGTACGTACACGTATATACATATACAACAACACATCGTACACGCCCGTCTGTATAATATGCGCTTTGGACGCTTTTTGGATGGGTAAAAGCTCACGTCACCGACACTTTACAATAGCAGTGTATCTGTAGCTATAACAGTGACGTGTTGTGCAACATTAGTGATGTAAGTCAAGTAATACCTTTACTTTTATTGACTACATAGAAAGTTGAATGTGTGCATTCTTTATACTGTGCTTTGTTTAAATTGTGTGTTAGTTTGATTATTAATTCAATTACATAAGTATAGAGTTGTACAGTAACTCTACAGATAAATAATTAAAATAATCATAACAACAGTGATTAATAAATGTATCAATATTTTTATTTAAAAAGATGAATAAC
This sequence comes from Druceiella hillmani, assembly GCA_039881145.1. Lineage (NCBI taxonomy): Eukaryota > Metazoa > Arthropoda > Insecta > Lepidoptera > Hepialidae > Druceiella > Druceiella hillmani. The sequence continues at coordinate 1,703,545 of JAYKKI010000055.1, forward strand.
AAAAATAAAACATTTGCTTTCAAATATTTCCAATATTCTTATGAAAATTTGCAGTTAAAAATTGTATATATTAAAAAAATTAAATTTTGTAATATATTACCTCTGCAATACATTATGCCATGGGTATTTCAAAGTGACTTAAGAGCTGTAAACAGATATCTACTTGTTTGAAAATATTTTTGTCGCGGATTTTAAAGTTAAAAACCCTATAAAATTGTATAATATACCATAGTTTTAAGTTTTCACTTTTGTCTGCAGTCTCATGACTGCCTATGTTCTTTTTAGTTATCAATAGATAAATAACTTCCGGAATCAATGGAAGAAGTCTTACCTCTCCTAAATCCTAGTTTTTCTGAAATCCTATTATTAATTTTTGTTAAAACACAAATATTAATTAATTTTTGTCTTTTTCAAATGTGACCTGCATTTTATCCTTTATTAAGGTTTGTTATTATTTTTTATGTGCACATGATTTTTTATAGTTTAACATCTCTTACATTCTACCAAACACCCAAATTTTCAAAAGTTACAGTTGTGATTTACTGGAAAGAATTGTTCCAGCAATAGTAAGTGAATAAATAATATTATGTATTTTAAAATTTAGTGGAAACAAATAAATTTCACATTCACCTTCCAAACCACATGATTAAAATTAAAAAATTATTATATATATTTTGCTAAAGGTCATGTAATTTCAAATGATGTAAATATAAAATATTCGAGCTTGAGCCAGACTCGCTTTTTGTCAGTATCATTTATATTCACATTCATTATATACGTATTTAAGATAAACTAGGTCGAATAGCTAGATGAAATCCATCTGACTAAATGTACTATTATTTGTATAAATAAGCCTCCTGACTCAAACCTAATTTGCAAAATTACCGTGATCGAAAGTCATCGTCTAAATTACTGCCATTTCAACTGAAAAATTGAAATAATAAGAACAAATTTAAAGTCGATAAATTACAGGATCTGTCAGAAAAACGTGTTCTGAAATAATTTCAAAATTGATGTAAGCGCATCAATTTTTCCTTTCTTTTTCGTCGAATTGCTTTCGACATTTTCCTTAATCATTTTAAATGGAGAAAATATATAATGCTTAAGACTTGGCTGAATTAAATCAAGAAACTTAAGATAAATATCATTGCAGTGGAGACTTTCCTAAATATGATAAGATTTCTGGCAATAATTCTTAAAATTTAGTGTGGTGATGTTATTTTCACATATTTCTAACAATGTAGTATGCAAGAATGTCACGTGTGTAAAAGATTTATAGAATGCTGACCTATTCATATGAAAATTAAATTGGAAATTATTTGTGAAGGTTTTAAAAATGAAACTAATATATTGTATTATTAAATTAAAATATTTCATTCAGTATTGTGTTAAGAAGAGTTTTACTTTTTATATTTAATGACTCCGAACTCTCGTTTGGACGTAATATTTTTTGCCACACCAGCGACTGAAATTATATAGAAATTCTCTACTTTTCCAAGACATTCATATGCTAAATCACCTGGTTCAAACCAAAGTTTACGTGTTCTATGATTACTGAACAAGTTTAAAAGTCGTGGGTACATTTACCCACGACTTTTAAACTTGTTTAGATAAGTTATTTAAAAAAAATCTAAATATTATATGAACACATATATTCAATAGTCTTGTTACCGTACTGCAGATGGCACACTAAGTAACTTCACCTAAAAAAAATTTCATGAAGAGGTGTTTGGGTACTACACCATAGATGGCGCCCTATGTAATTTATTTCGCCACTGCACCTTGGATGGCGTCCTATAGAATTAGATGTTTTCTGAAGAGCATCCCAGAAAAAGAAGGCCAAATTATTTTAATGCATATTGGACCAACGTTAAGTACATATTAAATATAGGCTACGCAAGGTGTATTTGTGGGTACCAGAGCCTCAGAAGGTTACAGTGTGTAGACGTGCATCACGGAATCCAACGTTAACGTCAACATAGCTTTGGAAACAGAGTTGCAATCTAGAACTCTCTAAAACTCACGCCAATAGCCTCAGTGGCTTTCGAATTAAATCTGTTCGTACAGGTAAATATCAAATTCGATTTAGTAAATTACGTAGGGGAAAATAATCCAAAGCTAAACATTTTAAAACCACTCAAATCAACTTGTTATATACTTCGATTTACCTTTATTAATAATTTTGATATATGTAACCGTTCAGTGCTACGGTGTTAACAAATTTATAAATTTGTTTTCATATAGGTACTCATTTATTTTGTCGTTAGTGAAAAAGTGGTAATGTTTTTAAATCGTGGGTGAAAAATAAATTAACAAATAATATATAATCACTTGTGTTAAAGTTTACATACTAGTAGTTTCTTTGGACTCGATGTGCTTTCATAAATAAAATTTAATCTCAACAAACATCTAAATTCTATCAATTCCTTGCGTAGAATATAAATACCACATAGCTCTGACAAGCCGTTCATATAGATGATAAGGCTTAGACGAGAAATCGACGATAGTTCGCTGTAAACGTGCTTAGTGGTTTTCTAGGTCAGTGATTTTTGTTTTAGGGGCGCGAATGGACGTACGTTTCGATGTGGAAACAGCCTCCACTCTTAGGTTCATTACAGAAATAAACAAAATCTATTCAAAATTAAATGAAACTACGTGATGTAGTATTATTTCTACTTTCTTTAAGTTCTTTACCACTACCTAGGTTTCGTTGTATTACAACATCTTCTGGTGGGCTATTAGCAAAGATTCCATCTCTTTCCATATCTTAGCTAATAGCCCACCTGAAGATGTTGTAATACAAGAAAGTAGAAATACTTCTACATCAAGTAGTTTTATTTAATTGTGAATAATGCATTTCTACAAAATTAACGCCTGATATATTCAATAAAGAAAATCTATTTAATACTTTTAGTTTTAGCTCTCAGGCCGGAGCGTCTACTTACCTACGTAATGACGGTAACGATTTCTTTTCATCAAGAGTCACAGCCAATGATGAGTCACGGAACTGACGAGTAATTTTGAGTACAATTTACACGATGTAATTAATGAAATTTACATGTCTAACTTGAAAAAGGAATGTCTGTATTTCATAATATTATATTAAAGATTTTCCAGTTTTAAATTTTAATATTTTTCTTCATATTTAAGTAAATATTTTATTCACATAAAGAAACATTGTATTTTTATATATTATTAGTGATAACCTTAAAAAAATAATTATCTATTAACTTTGAAACAAAATCTTCCAGTACAAATAAAACTATGTGAGTTTACAAGAATTTTATATACAATTAGATAAATATTTTAGAGCACATAATACTGTATTACACGTAACTTTATAATATTATTACGCGAAGAGAAAATGTTTTACTCCCTTTAAGCATATTTTGCGCACAGAGGAGTGTGACTTGGCTTAGTTAAGTTTATATGGCAAAGGAGTGCACAAAGCTAGTATTAGTGTAGTATTAGTGTATATCTATATATTAATAACTGGAGAGAAAATGTTGTACCCCTTTGTAAGTATATTGTGCGCATAGAGGAGTATAAGATTTGGCATAACTAAAGTTTATATAGAAAAGGCGTGCAGAAAGCTAGAATGTGTATATATCTATATATTAATTTGTGGAGAGAAAACTTTGTATTCCATTTTAAGCTTATTGCGCGCACGGAGGCGCGTGAGATTAAACAATGCATCTTATAAGAATGTGAAGTTTAATTTTGATTAGCGTTTATTTTATTAAAAAATAACACGAAAAAATGAAAACTGACGGAGAATTGTGTCAAAAAATAAATTTTAATACAAGTTCTAATTGTATTTTTTTAACTGTTACTAATATTAAATTAAAGCAGACATTACACGCTAATGAATTTCTTGTACACGCAGTCAGCTAACGTAAAAGAACAAAATTCATATAATTAATTTATTATTTCTCCAATTTAAATATTATGTTTAATGTACATATGTGTTTATAAGTGCATTTTCATGATTCCATAAACAAGTCCATTCTTTTATGTCACAAGTGTCTATCCATTTGTGTGTCACAGCCGGACGTATAAACTTTATATTTGACGTAGTGATAAAGCATATTGACTCACATATACCTGAATATTATATATATGGACGGATTATATATATATATATATATATATATATATATATATATATATATATATATAAAATCCGTCCTCTAATATTTACACAAAAATCTTTCATACCCGAAAAAAAAGAACGAATCTTTATAAAATAGCCCGCACGTTCACACTTTTGTGTTATAGCTTTATGTACAGACTTTTAATTTGACAAAGTGATAAATCCTATTGACTCATATACACCTCACTAATTAGCAAGGAAAAATAATCCTTGCGCTAATATTGCCATAGAAATTTGATATCTCAAACGAAGAAACATACCTTTGTAAAATTGCCCATATACTTTGCGTTAAAGTTGAGCCCATAGAATTTTAATTTTATTTAGTGATAAATCACTTCGACTTATGAGGTATATATAAGTTAGTAATGAAAAATAATCTTTTCTTTAATATTTACATAGATATTTAATACGTCAAACGGAAAAAATCTTCGATATCCTAAAAGAAAAAACACATCTTTCTAAAATTGTCCACCCGTTACCTCCTTTTGTGTTACCGCTGAATGTAGAGACATTTAATTTGAAATAGTGATAAATCATATTGACAAGTATATACCATATTACTTATTAATTAAAACCAATCCTTTCTCTAATATTTACACAGAAATTTGATATCTCGAATAGGAAAAATATTCCATATCTCAAAAGAAAAACGAACCTTTATAAAATTGCCCATATATTCAACTTTCATTGTCACAGCTGGACGTAGAAACCTTAAATATGACATAGAGATAAAGTGTATTGACTCATATTTACAACCCTATTTAGTATTGGAAAATAATCCCTCCTCTAAAATTTACACAGAAAATTTATAGGAGACAAATGAAATACTCAAAAATCTGTTTTCCACTATAAGATCATATATTCTTTGAGACGCTCATTGAAAAAGATTCCAATACTATTTTTTTTCACAATTTTTTGTAAGATAGTTCTAGGCAGATTGTTAAAATTGTCCCTAAATGATATTCTCTAGCCTCCAGTGTTAAAATAAAAATTATGAAAAATGCAACGTTCATAGGAAGTACAAACATTATGGAAAAAAAATATGGAAAACTAGAGCTTTTAATTTTTAAGAAAGTCACGGTAGTTTTACGGCCTTAAAAGTTATATTAGGCAATATATTCATATATTGATAATAATAGTATTACGCGTTAATGTAAGTTTTTGGAGTTTCTGCCTTTCGCTTTGTGTGTTTATTTGCGCACGCATCACATTGAATTTATTAACCCCATGCACATAAGTTTTTTAAAAAAATATTGAGGTTGATTTGTAATAAATCCTTTTTTTATTTTATTACAATCAGTATACTTAATCGGAAGATATGCAAATTTAATATTTTAAAAAATGTATTTACGTTACATTAGTATAATAAAAAAGGGCCCAGCTACTTGATGCGTTGTAGTTATACAAATATATACTGTACTTACGTATATCGAAAGATGAAGCAACATTTATTTTGAAACCCCATCGAAGTTTTCTACCTGGATATACATTGGCGAAATAAAGGAAGTTGGAAAGCGAAAAATGTACCGATGTGGTTTTTTGTAAACAACAAAAAACCACATCGGTACATTTTTCGATGACCTGCTCTTACGAAGTGAGGAGCACAGCAAGTAATGAATGATATATACTTTGGTACACAGTTCAAATAATTAAAATCAATGTACCATTCTCCGTATCCATTGTTTCTATGTAGACTACGTATTTCAATATTTGCTAATTTCCATGAAAATAAAAAAAAACAAATATTTTGTCGATATTTCATCTAAAGCGCAATGCCACATTTTTGCTGCCAACATAATTTATTTTTTTCCATATTTACATACTTCTTCTCATCTAAGTTATAAACCATGAAGTGAAATAAATCAATTAGTTATAAATTCCAGTAACTTAATTTTGAATAAGAAGACGACTATATTTACATTAAGTTGACATAAAGTTTAATATCTTTGAATCCATTGTTACATGAAACATAAATTACAAATATGTTGAATTTATCACCATTCACAGTTAATAACTAAGATAATTTTCCCTGATAAGTAAACTTGGCAAGTTTAGTATTCAACTAATACACGTATGCTGCCAACATATATAATTGAGCACTGTAGGCCTGTGCAAATATTTTAAAGCCGCTACGGCGTACGCTTTGTTTAACCACAATAGTTCTGATTATTATTGTTGAGAATAAAACGACCGCTTATAACTACGTAGCAATTATTTATAGTGTAGTTATTTACAGCAATTGTATGAGCAAAATAATAAATGTTTTTCGCCAATTTATCTTCAAAAATTATAATTTTCCTTCTAAGAGATAGTTATTTTCTTTTCAACTAAACAGTGAGATATTAAAATTTGTTGGTAACTTCCAATATAATAGCAAGTTATATAAATCGTCCACAACATTCAACCTTAATATATTTTATTTACTTTGCAGTAAACAATATGATTATTAAAACTTCACAAGGATAGAAGTTAGAAAATATTCATCAGAAATAATATTGCACTGATGATATCAATAAAAGCATAAGTTACAAAATCAAAAAGTTATTTTCATACGTTACTAATGCATATGAGCGGTCATACCGCTATCAAGATGGGACAGGCAGTTTGGAGAACAAAGGAGCAATAAACAACTTATTGGTATTGTTAAGTCTCCACAAGGCGCAGCCGGGTAGCCAATCAATTTTGCTCGGGCTTAACTCTGTAGCAAAGAAAACAAACAGAAATACTGTTATAATAGTGCCGACATATCTTCGGCGACCAAATCCACTTTTTCACCTGACAATGGCAGACACCATTCGCGACAGTGACTTGTAAGGGTAAAAATTCTGAGACTGATATGTATGCACTAAAACAAAAATCGTTTTCGATAAGAAGAAACTTATTTGTAGAGTCGAATAAGTCAAGGGATAATAAATATATTACAATCTAAATGTATATGTACATATTAGTTTCAATTTAAAATCATAAAATAATCATGAAAAATTTCAACTAGACCTAACAGAGTCAGTAAGACCTAACAGAGGATATTTATGATTAACGAAGCACAGATATAATAAAAATTTTCCAACTGCAAGTACCGAAAAACACAAACAAACATACAAATATTTAATATAAATAGCTCTTATTAAGGGATAATAAAGTGTATTAATTACTAGTGCTTAATGTTCGCTTGGATAATAACCCTTGTTAAGCGTTACTAAAATATTGTAAAAATCAGGAATCCTAGAACCAATTTACCCAAGACAAGTAAATTGGAAACTATCTTTGGGACTCCTGTTTACCGAATAATTAGACTTTTAGAAATAATATAATTTTTCTATTCCAATTTAAAAAGAGCCCCAGGTTACTACACAAATCATGTAGAAAACCATACACTCACATACAACGATATATTTGGCATTAATATTCAAGAAAGGATTTTCATACACAATTAAATGAAACTACATGATGTAGTATTATTTCTACTATCTTTAATTTCTTTACCACGACCTAGGTTTCGTTGTATTACAACATCTTCAGGTGGGATATCAGCAAAGATTAACTCTTAGGAACAACCAACAGCATTTATATGTTTCAAACACAATAGCGGAAGACTACTTTGTGCGGATTTTTCCATTGTTTATGTTAGTGAGTTTATTGCAGGGGCGCAGACTAGGTTTTATTATATTACAGAGAGTTATACAATATACCAGTATTCTAGTTGGGGTAATAAATTCAATTGTTGTTATTATGTGAAGTTATACAATGCAAATTTTAGGGTGTATGTAATAAAATTAAATGGAAGTTATTGTCGGTAATATATTGCAAAGGCAAGGGTATTTGAAAGTAAGGCCAAGGTAATATACTAATTCTACATATCTTATTATCGGTAATATATTTATACAAAAGCAAGGGTATTTGAAAGTAAGGACAAGGTAATACACTAATTCTACATATCTCCGGTTTTGTGTATTCATATATTTATTTATTTATTTCTTTTAATTTTTTTGTTTTCATTATATATACTTATATTTATATGTGTATTAATGCTGAAACAATTTCCAGGGTACTGTAGTATCAATGTTTTATATTTATATTATATCTAGAAGATATTAAGAATGGGTGATGATATTATATTTAGTTGTTCATTTAATATATTGACCTTGATATCTTTTTTATGTCTGTTTATTTCTAATGTTTCTAGGATATTAAGTTTATTACCTTTTGTATTTATTTGTAATATATAGGGGGCATTATCAGTATGGGGGTGATGGTTATTTTCAATGAGATGTTTAGCAAAGTGAGATGTGTCTGGTTTATTATTACGCCAGCTGGCGATGTGTTCTTTATATTTTGTATTAAAATCTCTTCCTGTTTGACCTATGTATACACTATTACAATCGTTGCATTTAAGTTTATAGATACCACTCTTTTTTTGTTTATCTATTTTTTCCTTATTATTAATAAGGGTTTTACCCAAGTTATTTAAGGTACTATACGTACATGTTATATTATTTATATTTTTATTATTAGTTAAGAGTTTTCCTAATTTGAGTGATACATTTCCTATGTATGGGATAGATTTATAGTAAATATTATTCTTATTTGATGCGACCGGGTATATTTCTTGTATTAGTATTTTTCTTAATTTATTATGGTACAGTTTTGTGACAATTGATGGGTCATAATTATTATTTGTTGCGATTTGTCTTATAGTTTTTATTTCTTTACGTAGGTTAGGTTTTTCAAGAGGGATGGTTAAAGCTCTGTGAATCATGGAATGAAAGGCTGCTAACTTATGGGACCAAGGGTGTTGAGATTGACCACTAATTATGGAGTCTGTAAATGTGTCTTTTCTAAATATACTAAATTTATGTTTATTATTTTTGCGTTCTATTGTTATATCTAAAAAATTAAGTTTATTATCGGACTCTACTTCTAAAGTGAATTTGATATTATTGTGTAGGGAGTTAGCAAAGTTAACAAACTGGTCTAACTGTCGCTGTGTACCTTTCCAGCAGATAAGGATGTCGTCAACGTATCTATAATAGTATAATATATTGGTCGCTAATTTACTGTTTAAGAGGCTGGTTTCTAGATGGTTCATAAATAACTCGGCTAAAAGGGGACTGAGGGGGGAGCCCATTGCAAGGCCATTAACTTGTTGAAAATTTTTTTTATCAAATAGAAAATAATTTTGGTCTGTGCATAGTTTAAAGAGATCTCTAATTTCCGATGTTTCAATGGGATTTAATTTTTTCCTTTCTAGGATATCTGAAATGATATTTAGGCAATCTTTTGGTGGTTTATTAGAAAATAAGTTTACTACGTCGAGTGATACTAATTTACAATTGGGTGTTAGATGTATATTTTTAATTTTATTACAGAGATCAACAGAGTTTTTAATGGTATGTTTAGGCGCAAATCCGGTTTTATTACGGAAGATCTTATTCAGGTGAAAAGCTAATTTTTTTGTGGGTGCGTTTGTGTATGAGACAACAGGTCGTATGGGTATATTTGGTTTATGAATTTTAGGTTGTCCATATAGTATTGGGGGTCTAGGGTTCATTTCTATAACTTTATGTTTCGCGAATTCGTTAGGAAAGATGATGTTACAGGTTTTAATTAATTGTTTTACGTTATCTGCAAATGTCGTGGTGGGGTCCCTTTGTAGTTTTGTGAAGTCGTCTGGTTTAAGGAAATCGTACACTTTATTTTTATATTCATTTTGGTCTAGAATAACTATAGTGTTGCCTTTATCTGCTTTAGATATGCGGTAGGAATGATGGTGCGGTATGAATATTATATTTAAATCCTTTATTTAAAAGTTCTAGCTCTTTATTATTAAATGTTGATTGTGAAAGGTTTACTATTCTGGGATAAAACGTTTGTTTGGGTGTGACTTTTGGTTTCTGGGTTTTGGCTTTCAGTTTTTTAATTTTGTTAATTTGTTTTTGTATGATGTTTTTTATTATGGTACTGACATCATTTCTAATTTTATAGTCTAAAGTATCAAATTCTATAGGGTGAAGGAGATATGTTAGAGAAGAGTGTATTACCTTTAAACCTTTAAAGTAATTTTTACCTTTAAAGGTAATCCATCAAGAAAAAACATAGAATCACTAGTAGTAGATACCATCATTGCATTCAGTAACCAGGACGCACTTACTAAACACAAAGCTGCTAATATAATATGTAAAGAATACTCTAAAACCAAGACACACATTAATGACGAAATTTTGACACAACGTAATCTACAAATTAAAATTAATGAAGATAAACTCACCATATCTAAAGCAGATAAAGGCAACACTATAGTTATTCTAGACCAAAATGAATATAAAAATAAAGTGTACGATTTCCTTAAACCAGACGACTTCACAAAACTACAAAGGGACCCCACCACGACATTTGCAGATAACGTAAAACAATTAATTAAAACCTGTAACATCATATTTCCTAACGAATTCGCGAAACATAAAGTTATAGAAATGAACCCTAGACCCCCAATACTATATGGACAACCTAAAATTCATAAACCAAATATACCCATACGACCTGTTGTCTCATACACAAACGCACCCACAAAAAAATTAGCTTTTCACCTGAATAAGATCTTCCGTAATAAAACCGGATTTGCGCCTAAACATACCATTAAAAACTCTGTTGATCTCTGTAATAAAATTAAAAATATACATCTAACACCCAATTGTAAATTAGTATCACTCGACGTAGTAAACTTATTTTCTAATATACCACCAAAAGATTGCCTAAATATCATTTCAGATATCCTAGAAAGGAAAAAATTAAATCCCATTGAAGCATCGGAAATTAGAGATCTCTTTAAACTATGCACAGACCAAAATTATTTTCTATTTGATAAAAAAAATTTTCAACAAGTTAATGGCCTTGCAATGGGCTCCCCCCTCAGTCCCCTTTTAGCCGAGTTATTTATGAACCATCTAGAAACCAGCCTCTTAAACAGTAAATTAGCGACCAATATATTATACTATTATAGATACGTTGACGACATCCTTATCTGCTGGAAAGGTACACAGCGACAGTTAGACCAGTTTGTTAACTTTGCTAACTCCCTACACAATAATATCAAATTCACTTTAGAAGTAGAGTCCGATAATAAACTTAATTTTTTAGATATAACAATAGAACGCAAAAATAATAAACATAAATTTAGTATATTTAGAAAAGACACATTTACAGACTCCATAATTAGTGGTCAATCTCAACACCCTTGGTCCCATAAGTTAGCAGCCTTTCATTCCATGATTCACAGAGCTTTAACCATCCCTCTTGAAAAACCTAACCTACGTAAAGAAATAAAAACTATAAGACAAACCGCAACAAATAATAATTATGACCCATCAATTGTCACAAAACTGTACCATAATAAATTAAGAAAAATACTGATACAAGAAATATACCCGGTCGCATCAAATAAGAATAATATTTACTATAAATCTATCCCATAATGTATCACTCAAATTAGGAAAACTCTTAAATAATAATAAAAATATAAATAATGTAACATGTACGTATAGTACCTTAAATAACTTGGGTAAAACCCTTATTATTAATAAGGAAAAAATAGATAAACAAAAAAAGAGTGGTATCTATAAACTTAAATGTAACGATTGTAATAGTGTATACATAGGTCAAACAGGAAGAGATTTTAATACAAAATATAAAGAACACATCGCCAGCTGGCGTAATAATAAACCAGACACATCTCACTTTGCTAAACATCTCATTGAAAATAACCATCACCCCCATACTGATAATGCCCCCTATATATTACATATAAATACAAAAGGCAATAAACTTAATATCCTAGAAACATTAGAAATAAACAAACATAAAAAAGATATCAAGGTCAATATATTAAATGAACAACTAAATATAATATCATCACCCATTCTTAATATCTTCTAGATATAATATAAATATAAAACATTGATACTACAGTACCCTGGAAATTGTTTCAGCATTAATACACATATAAATATAAGTATATATAATGAAAACAAAAAAATTAAAAGAAATAAATAAATAAATATATGAATACACAAAACCGGAGATATGTAGAATTAGTGTATTACCTTGTCCTTACTTTCAAATACCCTTGCTTTTGTATAAATATATTACCGATAATAAGATATGTAGAATTAGTATATTACCTTGGCCTTACTTTCAAATACCCTTGCCTTTGCAATATATTACCGACAATAACTTCCATTTAATTTTATTACATACACCCTAAAATTTGCATTGTATAACTTCACATAATAACAACAATTGAATTTATTACCCCAACTAGAATACTGGTATATTGTATAACTCTCTGTAATATAATAAAACCTAGTCTGCGCCCCTGCAATAAACTCACTAACATAAACAATGGAAAAATCCGCACAAAGTAGTCTTCCGCTATTGTGTTTGAAACATATAAATGCTGTTGGTTGTTCCTAAGAGTTAATCTTTGCTGATATCCCACCTGAAGATGTTGTAATACAACGAAACCTAGGTCGTGGTAAAGAAATTAAAGATAGTAGAAATAATACTACATCACGTAGTTTCATTTAATTGTGAATAATGAATTTCTACAAAATTAACGCCAAATATATTCAGGATTTTCATACTTACGTTACTATATGCAATGCATATAAAAATGTTTCATTTCCGATTTCTATGTTCATTCAACAGGCGCAGTACATAAATCATTTGCAAAAGGGACATGGTACAATTTGACGAAAGCACCGTCTGACATTGGCTTTGAATTTAATCTCTTTGGGAATATTAATCAGAAATGTCTTAACAACCCATTGTTTCTTTTCTCCTTAGTGCAGATTCATTCCGCCCCGGAGCGATAGTCGTGCTCGCTGTAGAAGCGCCCTACCGTAACATCGCCAGATATAAGTGTATTTACAACGCCGATCCGCCCGCCCGCCCGCGTGCACAAATGTTAGCCAATAAAAAAAAACATTTCTAAGAACTCACTCGTCGTGCTTTAATCGGTTGACATTCTCGCAATAATAATGACTGATTCTTCTTCGCGGACATTTGTGACGAATGTACAAGTTTCCTTTTTTCGATACACTTTTATTTCTGTATCTGAATGTGTTTTTACACAAAGTTTCTAGTGTGAAAGTTTAAGAATAAATTAAAAGACGCTAAGTGTTATGGTAAACATTTCTTAAATTCTTTATTTCTTTTTTTAATATAAATATTTGCAAATAATTGATTTTTTAAGACGTAATATTTCTTTTGTCATATATCTTGACTGTCAAACGCACAATGGTTTATTAAAGTTTCAGTAAAATGATTATACAACTTACGTTAGTAAGTAATAGATGATTTTTATTTATTTTCGGTAAAAAAATTTTATCATATGTATTAGAATCCCAGCTTTTATTGGTGAAGCAATAAGGAGAGGAAACATTTTGGTTATGAAAAAGAAGTAATAAAATCGGTCAAAGGCAAGCTGTACTTCCACAATCATTGTTCATCTGCCTTCCATTTAAATGTAAATAGTAAAACTCTCCGATTGCCGTGCTACCCGGCGCCGATGGCATCAATTCCGTATCAGTTCGCGTATTGCAGAGCAGAGTGATAAGCTTAATGAAATTTTAAAAAATTAAAAAGATGTAAGTACAAAGTCGTTCGTCACATTACGGAAATTATTTATTGGCAAAAAACTTTTTTCTAAAATCAGTCATTCAGCAGTTATAAGGAAATAAACAATTAAAAAGCTTGTAACGATTAATCGCGCTAGAATTTTTCAATGCTAAACATTTTCGTTCAAGTCAATTCTCAATATTGAAAATTAATTCAAATGTTTTTGATAATGAGGGGAAAAGTCAATCGTTTTAAGCGTTTTCCTCAAAAAGTATTTTAAGAAATTCGCAAAAAATATATTAAACGTGTTACTGAATTCTTGTTTCATCAAGTTTCCATTTACCTCATGAAATTAACCCTCAGAGTAAAAATGGAACTATTGATACTCTATATCTATAACTGGGTCAACGTACCTTCCTTCTGTTCTAAATTTCAAGAAAAAAACTCTCCGGGAAAGTCACCTGCGACAGATGGATGGAAGGGCGGACTCCGTATTGGGTTCATTGATGTTTCGTTTTACATTGTACCAAAATCTGCTCTTAGTTTCTTAGTTTTACCTTGACACAATGTATCTGCCATAATGTATCAAAGTTGCTCAATAGGCATATGTTAATATATAAAAAATAGTGTTTATTATTTCATTAAATTGTAAAAGAATGAATTTGTACATGAAAATAACGATCTATTTAACGTATAGCATGATAATATAATGAAATTTGGTAAGGTAATAGCTTATACCCTTAAACAACATTTAGGATACTTTTACCTATATATTTTGTACAAATATTTTTATAAAGAATTCCACACGAACGAAGTCGCTTAGGCACAGCTAGTTTTATATAGTTTCATGGCTTACATTCCTAAAATTAAAAAAAAATAAACGAAAATGCTAAATATAAACGATATTGTTATTAAATACGAGCTAAATAATAATCTTCCATAAAAAAGACACGGCGCCCACAACCACACTTCCCGGTCGAACCCAACTACGAAGTTTAATTAGCTCTCTAATTAGAAAATTCGACGCGAAATTATAATGACGAAGCGTATCGTGGACAGCTGCCGTCGCTAAATCAAAAATTTTAACAAATCTGAACCCCGCAAGCAAATTCGCGCTCCGGTCGACCAAGGAGGACAATGATGAAAAACATACTTACACGCGCACTTATCTCCTGTGACGTCGGCGTATGACGACACAATTTGTAGGCCTGCGTGACGCTGCAAAGTGGCGCGATATGTCCCTCCCGGCTGAACCCTTCTTTCCATGTATTTTTTACCTCAATATATGGGACCATTATTCACGCCAAAGCCAAGGGGGCTTTGACCGGCGGCGGTAGGATTTTAAAGAGTTTCCAACGACTGATTTGCCAAGTGAATTCAATTTTCAGTGTTGTTTGAAAGCGTAGTCGGCTTATGGTTTGTCCTTTCTTTGTTTCGTATTGAAATCAAAATATATTATTGTTTACAATCGTTTAATGAAGGGACATTTGTTTGTTTTTTTAATAAATTCTGAGTGGTTGTCAATGGGTGGAATTGAAAAACGCTTATTTCGTTTTACTGGTGCCTTTGACAAAAATAAATATAAAAAGGGTTTTGAGTTACCAATATATATTAATATACAGCCGATTTTATTTGGAATGTATAATTATTTCATATTCAATTTTTATACAATTTTATTACTTTCGATTTTAGGAAAGGGAGAAAAATATTGGAACATTTTATCTACGAGGTTTTTCCATCAACGGATTACATAATATAGATAATACTTATTTATTTTGCTTACTTCCTTCAATGACAAAGAAATATACGTCTAGAAACATTATATATCTTTACCATTAAAATAACAATTTTATTTATTTATTAATATTTGATTTAAATAATGGAGGTAATAAGCAATTGATCCCTTTCATATCGATACTGTTGGAAATTTTAGCTTTTTAATTGTAAGTTTTAAAAACACAGCAGTTTTAAAAGTTTAATTAAACGAAATAATAAGAATAATCCGGAGTTTTTTTAATCATAATAAAATATCCTTCGTTATACGAATCGCCAAATTCGCTAAAAAAGGTTTAGTTTGCCACTCTGTTGTTTTAAAAGAAGTATTCAATAAGTTTTTATTACGTCTGTCTAATATAATTTGCATTATTTAGCTAAATTACAGTTTAAGTTTCACCACATTAAGATTTCTAGGGGAAAAGTTATATACTTGTGAAAATTCGAATGTCGCATAAGTTATAGCAAATGTTATATTTTGATTATTTTCTATGAACATAATAAAAATTGTCACAAATTTTAAAACAAAAACTTATAACTAAAACGATATGTTTGCTTCCACTACTTCACCTTACTTTAATTACGCAATCTAATGATGTAGCAATGATGTAGCAAGGTGAGGATCATTCGTAATAAAGTAGGCCAAACCAGTACGCCATTCGCATGCGAGTAACAGACATTAGGGAAAGTCTGCTAGGACCAATATTGAAATATTATACCAGCAAATAAATATATACTCTGTTAATACCTTAATATTGAGCTCTCATAACACGTGACTTTATTTTTGGTCTTCGATTATTAAAATAATAACCGAGGTATTAAGAATAAAATTAAATTTATTATGGGATATTTTCCAAAATTTTACGCCAATGTGTAAATCAAGATTAAAAATTTTCCAAAAATATTTTATCTCCATAATAGAGAGTCTAGATAGAAATTTTTCACCACAATCGAACAGATCAGTATTTTAAGAACTATCCGTGAAAATGTTATTTAGTCATATTGAGTTTTATGCAAATTATCGGGTACGAAAAATGTAACTCTCACAAGACCATATGAAGAGATACGTTACAGCCGTTTTGCTTCGAAACCATGTGGCATACAAAATGTATATTTCACGTAATAATAAAATATGCTAACTTGCATATATCTCAGAATAAAAAATTTAATGAATTTTTAAGGAAATTTCGGGCTTTTGGAATGAAAAAAGTAATGAAAAAAAATACAATTCCATGTGTTCCATGTTATCTTGTAAAAACGATGGTTACAAGTGTCTTAAAACATTTCTCTATAACTTTAGTTATTATACCTTCAGAAATATTCTGAAAAATATGCCCCCCTCCCCATTTATTTTCGAAACTACTGACCCTACAATTATGAAACAAAGTTTTTAAAAACCTGCATAAAGGTCTTGGGAAAATTATGAGAACAATTTTTGATATTATAGTTTTGAGATTTTTACGAGAATAATATTCACATTAATGACAATTTATGATATGTAAAATAATTCCACTTCAAACGAGGTACGCACCTTGGATGCGCGAGCTGAGATATTTTAAATAAAAAATCTATTTCATTTTTGTAATATACACCTAGTATACAATTTTACAGATGGTTTTAGTTTTTTACGCCTCACTTCATTTTTTCCTTAGGAGAATGTTTTTGTTTTGAAAAATTTTTGTCATAGAATAAAGCCTTTATAAAAAATTTTACAGATTGTTTTAGTTCTTACGGCTCATTACGTTTCATATCTAGGAGGACGTGGCTTAAAATAGTTGTGAAAGAGCACAATGTATATAAAGTTATAGAGATCTTTTTAATTTTCTACAATTTATTTTGTTTCATTTTTAAAAGGACGTGGCTTTAAAGTCGTAAACTTAAACTAAATTTCTCATGGCTCCCATATTCAAAACTTATAAAGTGTTTTTGGTAAGAAAATCGACCCTAACTGCCAGTCATTTATAAGTTCCTTTTATTTCTTTTAAGATATAGAAGTCATGCGATTCTCTAAAATAGTAAACTTTTTGTATCAATCAATTAATCAATTATATATCAATCAATTATGTATCATCAAACAAACAAAATTAGTGAAGGTTGGTCATTCGTTGAAATAACAGAAACAAATGCAAATACACTTTTTGCATCATGTTTTTATAAAGAAATAAAATTATGTCTACATTTATATGCTACTACCTAAAACAATACATGTATAAAAACGATCGTATTGCAACGATGCAAAATTGATAAATCAAACATGTTCGAGAACGCTTGTTCGATATAAAAAATTATAACCCAAATTTGTCAAAATATTGAGAGATTCATCAAACATTCTCTTCTGTAAGCTGCAGAGATTGAAGAAAAGGAGCATATATTAGAGAAAGGAAGACATTTGAAGGTTTAGTTATAATTAAATAAGTTCCTTCTATTCAATATGGTTTTTATTCATGGTCTGAAAAATATTATTTTAATTTTTTTTTATCAATCCTTCACAGTATAAGATATAAACCAGAGAACACAAGAATATGGCTCAAGTGGCGGTGTCCATTTGATATTTCCTGTGAAACACAAATACACACTTTTTAACCTTGTACAAGAGTTAGAAATTGGGAACTTGGAATTTATTTTAGTTTTCAAAATAAAAGCATTTAAAAAATCACATGCCTTTGTATATCTCTCTCTGAAAAGGACCACTTTATAACGTCGGGAACGGCTGAGTTCTGCGTTAAACAAATTTTTTTTCTATGAAATATATGCTACTGAGTATTGCATCCCTTAAATTTATCCCGTTAAATAAAAGTATGAAGTTAGAAATTATTTCATTAAATTTTTAAATTTATTCTATTGAAGTAATATATTTTTTTGCTCTACCATAACTAGTTCCTGTGATATAAGGGTGCAAATATTACTCTTCATATACATTATTCTGAAAGTGACCTCTGTAAAACGTAAGGATAGGTTTAGTTCTTCATCTAAGGTATATTTTTCTATCAAATGTGTGATACTGAGCATCGCATCTCTTAAATTTATCCCGTTAAATAAAAGTAGAGACTAAGAACTTATTTGTTACAAATTTTATAGCAATCTATTAAAGTCTAATTTTTGTTTCTTTCCCATAATCAGCTTTAGAGAGGGAAGCTTTCAAAACATGACATCTTTTAGTATATTTTGTCTCTAAAAATTACCCCTATATAATACCAGAAAAGACTTAGTTGTACGCCAAATAATTCTTTGTCTATAAAATATGCGCCACTGAATAACACGATAAGCACTACTAACATTCACTTAAGTTAGATAAGCTACAAAACACTTGGCCTACCACTAAACCTAGTCTTTTATTGTTTTAATCGAGTTTTATTTCACCCCGCTTTAATTATTTTCGTCTTATTTCTTCTTCTATATTTCCAAGTCTTTTGTATGTATTTTCGGTTGAAGATTTCTTTTCATAACATTTTTTCTGTTTGTTATACCATTGTCCTCACTGCGCGCAAGTACATCACGATTTTGTTCAAAACTAATGCGACAAAAACTACTCTAGAAAATATAAAGACGTAGAAGGCCTAACTGCAACAAAATATAATAAAAAAGCACAGCAACTATTATCGATACCTATCGAGTAGGGTGGGTGGAACGCCTTTTGATTGAAATTCTTTAGTTGCTCGGCGGCATCGCAACTCTTCGAACCACTAAATAATTTAACGGCGTCTACTGAAATTAAGTTTTAGATTAAATTATGTCTGGTCATTTGCAAACTTGCAGCTCGGCAATATTGACCGTTAAGCTCCATCAAACGACTTAGTCCGTGAGCGCTCCTCCGATCTCGCGTTTTAACCAGTCTACTACTACAGAATGTATTTTAAAAAATCGTGCGTCGAAAGAGGAATTGGAAAGATTTTATAATTTCGCGCAATTTATTGGGATTTTTAAGTGATCAATGTTGGAATGAGAATTCTCGGAAAACATAAGTAATATGCTATTAAATGAGACCAAATATTTCTATATGACACTTGAAACTCGTGTATTTTGATTTCCTTATGCGTAATATCAATAATTTGCTGCCTCTATTTGGATTTGTACCAACGTTTGAATTATTACGTTGAACGTAAATCAGCAGCTATATAAATTAATTAACGTTGGATTGATTGCTATGAAATTCAGTTTGCTTTCTGGTTTTATATTAGGTTATAAACAATTTAAAATTAGCAATTTTGAAATTATTTCTATAAAATTCTGGTTTATGTTTGCGACTTTCCATTGTAATAATGTAGCATATTTGTCAACCTATGCTGTAATTTTTCTCTGTTTATATTTCTTAAAAATCGTTTCGTGATAAAAGGTAAAATTGTGATCAAATTATAAAAGGAAGAAATCGTTGTATGTTGTGCCAAGATAACCAGCCTATTTTTAGGGATTCGGTGTACACGGAATAAAATAATGTAAACTTGCAGATTTGTTTAAACATAATGTGGCATAACCAAGTAGGACGTAATTAATATCGCAATTTATATATGTCGGGAACTTTTCCAGATGTAGTAAAAGAAGTCTATATATCAAGCTAAGCTAAAATATAATTGTAAGCTGAATTTGGTATAGTTCTATTCAGAAATTAAGGAGTTATACAGTAACCAACATCTATTCTTCCGAATTGTCACATTTAAAAAAATGGATTAGACGTATTGGACAAACATAGAGACTAATGGATATCCGATTCAATATACTGGTCCAAAAATATTTAATTGTGTAGCAGTTCATAGTCGCTGGTGTGCTTATCACATTAAAATCTGTCCAGTACGAGTAGAACTTGTAGCATAAAAGTTCTGTATATATTTATGTATTTACAGACATTTAAAGACCCACAGTATTTCGATTACACCAACATTAATTTTTTACAACGCAAATATTTTGCCATCTATATCGTTCACTGGCACAAAAACATGCACATTACGAATAAAATAATATTATTTCATACCACCACACCAACATATATATGAATATACAGCCTAATATATCTTTAACAGACATAATAATTACGCATTCACAGACATAATAAATACGCATTCAAGCCACTTGTATGGAGTTTAAATGAACTTTTTACAAACCCAACTACATGTTTGAGTTTTTTGACTATTACTCGTAAACTAGTAGAGCCTATTTACTCATGATCATTGTCGTTTTATATTCTATTATTGTAAATACTTTTAAGATATTAGAAATAGCGGTTTAGCTGATAGGGGTGGAGGACAATTAATTCGAACCAAAAGGATCTTTTTAAATCTTAACATTCCGTAATCGAATCCCTATTTCGAAGAGGTTTTCATAACATACCTCCAATATTTTAATATAATTCTCTTTAGCGATACATAATGCAGTGAGCAAAAAGTATTCAACTCCACTCTATTTGCAGGGAAGGTACCTTAAAGTGAAGAGGTATAACCATGCCAAGTTTCAGTTTTAGGAGTGTAGCACTAATAGTACTGCGAGAAATACATCTGTGGTTAGGGTACGGACTGAGATTAGGAGATTTTCTAGTTCACTACGGAATTCTAAAAAAGAAATTAATATTATTTTATTAACATCCTTTATGCAGAAAAAAGCATCAATGTGTACAAGTTACCTTAGCAAAAGTATTTATTTTAATTTTTCTTTATTTAATCGGAAGACAATTTATGTTAAACGTGATTTGTGACAGCGACAGGGCCACGCTTGTGTATTTAAACAAGTTATATTTTTGGAAAGAATCGTTTGTTATTATTTTTCCGTTTAACTTTACGTATTTTTCGGTTCGATGCCTCAATAGGAATAGCTAAACCTTCAGAAGATCCCTCACCTCTCCTCTGTTCGCTTGTCGAAACTTGAATTTGGAAAATACTGGAGTGTGGGTTAATATAATTAAGCGTATATGTATGTCAACAGCTGAAAATCAAAACTATTTTTGGGATAAAATGTTCATTGGTAAATTAAGTTCAGAAAAAAAAAATTAAACTTGTACAATTTCATATATTATTACTTGGTTAAGTCGCAATTCCAATATTTAGAGAACTAAAGGAGACTATAATATTATAATAGCAAAAAATATAGAAAACAAGAATGAATATCATATCATTTTCAAAATAAAATAAAGCAATATTAACTCTAAATTTCATTAAATATATATAATACATACGCCTTATTACTAAAGAGTAAAAGGATTCGAATCAGTTGGAGTTTATGTTATAAGGTAGGCTTCATCTCCATTTGGCTGAAAATTATAATTAACGTGAATTGAATCTATTTATTTATTTGGGAGAAGTTTTATTGGGAGAATATTTTATTTAAGAGAAGTTTAATATAATACGCGTGCGTTATTGTATTTTAAAATAAATTCTTGCATTGTTTTTGATAAGCCAAACTAGTAATGTCCATCATATAACATCAACGTTATATATATATATATATATATATACATATATATACACATATATATATACATGTATATATATATATATATATATGTACACATATATATGTATATACATATATATATATATATATATATATATATATATATATATATATATATATATATATATATATCTAAATCAGAAGTTTTAATTTATATTTTGTGGACATAAGCAAACACCACAAAACTTTAATGAAAATATAAATTATAATTCATAAATCTGTATGCATTCCTTTTTTAAACCTTGAAAAGGCGATTGAATATTCATTAAATATTGATTCTAACGTATTAGCTTGCCTGCCTGCTAGTGGAAATTGTTTTCAGGATATTAGAAATATGCAAACATATGTGCGTACAACGAAATAATTAAATTGTGTATTTAAGACCGGGAAGACCAATATATATACACCCTAAATAACGTTACAGATCTACATCTAACTCCGTACACAAGATCTGTAATTAAACGAACAACTCGCAGCCCATAACGACGCTATAACGATAAGGTTACTCAATAAACTCAGCCTAGCAGAATGATGTTGCAAGCACCGTAACTAAATAATACATTTAAAAGCGACTTTATACTTCGCTTTCATTTACGTGCATAATTATTAACTGCCATACGACGCGAGAACATCGGCAAAATTCGATAACGTTGATCCTTTGCTACAGCATATTTCGGTGGCATAAGCTTAAGTGTATGTGGCAGCAGAGAATCGGGCGTTGACCGTCAAACGTCTCCGCACGAGATTGGATAATAAAGTGG
Organism: Druceiella hillmani; assembly: GCA_039881145.1. NCBI lineage: Eukaryota > Metazoa > Arthropoda > Insecta > Lepidoptera > Hepialidae > Druceiella > Druceiella hillmani. The sequence continues at coordinate 1,726,282 of JAYKKI010000055.1, forward strand.
CAAACATATTACTTACACGCGACGATCAATATTTTGTATCGAACTCGCTGTTGCTCGTATTTATATTCGCATCCTATGTTTCACCCCCTTTGTTTTGTCCGTATTTAGAAAAGTATCTGACAACCCTCGATTAAAGGGTTATATTTTAAACCTACAAAAGTACTTACAGAATAATTCGGAGTCGTCAACTATTGTTTAGAAAAATAATCGTTTTATATTACGTGTATATATTTAAATAATTAATAATTTTACGGAAATGTACATAGTAATGTTATGTGCTATGTTTTAAACTATGCAGTATTTACAGACTTATTGATCGATGTTAAGGAAATTGCAATATGATTTCAGATTACTGTCTTGAAATAAATAAGTATTTTATATAAGATTTTGTTACTTATCCTTTTCTCTATAACACGTTTTTAAAATAGATTGAATGAAATGGCAAATGAATATAACTATTTATAAATTGACAAAATTACCAACTCATAATAACAGACGATGTGGTATTATGCTTAACAAAAAACATGTCTAAAACTCGGTAAGAATTTTTTTATTGACAGGTGAGAAAACTATAACCACTGTTAGCTTTTTTTGTAATATGTTATGGCAAATTCATGGTGTGAAGACAACAAGTTGGGAGGCAATATTTTGATAAGTATGTAAGCTTCTCAATGCTGCATTAGAGAAAAAATAAATGTTTTTCGATGTCAGATTTCTTCAATGAAACTTTGCACGATGGGATCCCTGAAAAAAACAAATTTTGTCGAAATTCAATATATAAGTATGATGTAAAAAAATATAAAATAGTTTTTCATATTAAAACAGGCTATATAAAAGAAATGATTTGAACAGCTCGCTTCCATATACCGTGCGACCGGATACACGTCGATAATGTCTTGGCGAGAGCCTTCAATTTATTTGTTATCGAGATAAGGTTAGGGTAAAAATTTAAGATAAATTGGTGATAGATTCATTTTATGGATTCAATACATATTTTTTGTTAAACTTCGTATGGTTAACGTTTCTTGAATATGTAACTAATCACGTTTATATACTTTACAGTATTCATTACAACTGATCACGATTCTAATTAAACCTAGCATAGATATTGTGTCGAACATTAAAGTGGATACGTAAGTGACTATGCTGAATACTTCAAGTGACTACGCTGAATAATGGAAGATAAAATGTCACCCAGACTCTGAATGACTTGCAAATATCAAAGTTAACAAGACTTGTTTCGACAATTTTTTCGCGGATTTGTCAGCTACAACTCTGGTTCGAACCGTTTTCTTATCACTCCTTCGTCTTTAACGTAAACCGTCGAATATGGTAATTAGGAATAAAGCTGTCGTTATGCATGTTTATGTATTTATATCAGAGAGGTAATGCAAAAGAAATATTTAATTGAGATCTCTACTTCAAAGGTCAAAGGAAATAACTTATGTATTGTTTATATGATTGTATGCCTATTATGAGATATGTGATTCATATTTCTTTATATATGAATCTAAATTAACATATAGCAAAATATTACAAATTGTATTGTACTTTTAATACAAGTCGCGAGTGGATATGAAAATATTTTTCGCGTATTCGGTCAAATGACTCGTCCCAGGACAGATCTCTCATTACGAGTTTTGGTTCACCGTGTTTAATTCATAATCCCCATTAGTGAAATATAACATTTCAAAAGAATATATTATGCGTCCATATACCTCTAGAAATATTGATAATTTAGTAAAAAAAATTAAATAATTTATATATCTTAAAAGATTTCGATTAATTTGCGTCAAAAATTTTGAGAAATATAATATACTACCCATAATTGTGTTGCGGCAAACACTTCCCGGCTTTCCAGAAACTTTGAGAAATTATTAAAAATAATGAGTTCATTAAGAAACAACGTTTCATTTTATCAATAATGGATATAATTTCTACAGGTTATGTTGGAGCAGAATTTTGATCAGCATGCTCAGGTACCTGCCAAGCAATATACCTACGATATCATCTATACGTCGAAATTGAGGTTAACCCACAGAAGGACGCCCTTCTCCGTCTCTATCATTTGGCCTGTATTTATTCGAGTCACGAATGATATTCGGAAATAATGTTTCTTGTTGGGTTCGGTAACAATTTGATGACATTATAATAGGGTTTATTTGGGAGTTTGAAATTGAGATATAAATATTATAGTGTCAACTTCACTTTAACTGGAGGCGATATTTAGTGAAATTTTCACTCTGAATACGAAACTCCTGAATCATTATTCTTTTCAGTCAGAAAATAAAAATAATCTTTTTAATCTGAATATTTGTCTGAGAAATGAACTTTCGATATTGTAAGGATAAAGATATATATTACAACCCCTTTGTAGCAGCTACGGTAGACCTGTGATATGCATACTGAAAACGTGCATCGGATTCGATAACAAAAAGTTTAGCCTTTTCTAAATAACCTCTTGCAATCGACGGTACATATCAAACTATAATGAACACTAGGTTCTTTTTGCGGTTAGCAAAGAAATAAAAGGATTCTGTTGATCAATGTAAATGTGTGTTCATTACCGATATATTAAATAATTATTATGTTCACAAATTCCGGCGCTTTACGGGTTTGAATATTAGCTATAATCAGGGTGAAAAAATTTAAAATTATTATGTATATTATTTAGGAGCTTAGCAAAGTCTTTTCGGTACTTAAAGGTTATTGACAATGGCTGAAGCAAACAAATATACTTACAAATCATATTCACAAAAACAATGATTAAAATCAATTAGAATATTAAAATAAGTAACGGGCCGTGACCACCTTAGATACTCCACCATTTTGGCTTTAAAATTCTCTCGAGATTGAGAGAGAAAAATAGTTTGTCGGTAATGACATATACTAAAACATAACTGATCTCTAGATTTCATAACAAAACTGTATCAATGTGTCTCTGAAGCCATTCAAAATCATAAAAATTACTCATTACTAGAAACAATTTCAAATCGCCGGCAAAAGCGGGAAGTTTGCAATTTTTATTTCTAATGGCAGATTATTTATGATTGAAACAAATTAGATAGAAACAAAATTACTACTCCAGTTCGCCCCAGAGTTAGCAAGGTAATAAAAGCTTTTATTTAAAATTTTCATATTGGGCCAACAACTTTTGAGGTTGGAAGTGGTTCCGTAAAGAGCGAATCGAAATAGAACGTCTTCCGTTCGTTTCAATACACGCAGACCAACTTTCACGGTGGTTTCTCTCATCTCATCATAGTAAACGTTAATTGCGTTATATCATTTTCTATTCCTTTTCCTAGGTTTAGGTCTAAACTAGAACACTTTCTTTTTAACATTAAAAAGAGCAAAAGTACTCATTGTGACTGCAAATTCTTAACTATACTTCATTAATGCAAAAACCTTGCGGTACTGAATTTTTAAAACATTCTGAAATTAATTCATCCCAGAAGTAGGGTTAGTATTTCATATATATATATATATATATATATATATATATATATATATATATATATATATATAAATATATATATATCCACTTAATTTTTATATTCAGATAAGTTCAGTACTAACTCTCAAGTCGTTCTATTGACGGGAAGGCTCTCTTGTAAGTGGCTAACGATACTAGCTTTTTTCCTTTTTCAAATATAATAAATAAAAATACTTTTTCAAACATCAACGCCTTCTTTATATGTAAATTTTAATATGCACCTACATTTTATAGTACCTTAAAAACCCTTGTATGTATAACCAGTTGGCTATACAATTAGGATCTAATCACAATGAAATATCATTACACTAATTATAAATGACAAAATGGCCTAAGCATAATCGCAATCAATTGATAAATGGTAATTTTTTCCACTTGTTCATTAATTAAAGAAATTCGGCATAATCATGAAAATTAAAGACTGAAAAACGGAACAGTTTATACCATTGTATATGAAAATAAGATAGAAATAAATCACTTATTGTATTACATAATCATTATTTATTATACGTGGCATTAACATATATTAAATATTGATTAAATTAAATTAACACACGAATAAAATTACCGCTGTAGGAAATAATAATAAGTTAAATTATATTTCTTTAATCTTTTTAACTATTAGTTGAAAATAATTAAGATAAGGAAAGTTTCCTTGCATTATCTGAATTTATATACTCGCACAATTATGCAGTTACTGCTAACGAATATTTTATTTGGAACAATGAAAACAGGAAAAGAATTCCCGTGCGATCCACCAGCCGCCTGTCACCTGATTCATTGTATTATTTAGAGTCACTGTACAATTTGATTTCAAACAGAAAGTATGCACAAGGGAAGTGACTTTAGGAAGTGAGTAAAATTAAGATGTAGTGAATAAAATTAGATACCTGAATAATTTTAAGTCACTCAATAAATATAGAATTAACCCAAGGCTTATGTCTTTGGAAGCTTGTTATTAAAACTAGTAAAATTTCGGGTTCAAATTAAAAAAATGTCAAATAGAATTTATAAATAATATATAAAATAAATAATCAATAAACTTTATCTCCAAATAACCTTAAGGAGTAAAATTGAATTGTCTATAAATGACAATGAATGCTTGGAATTGTCGATTTACAAAGATATGATCTCCGGCGTTTATATGTAACACCCTCAATTATATATATTACGATTTTAAACCAAACACCTTTCTTATTATGAAGTAATGAATATATTAATAAAAATAATTACCAAAACCGGCTAAGTGAATGTTCAGCACTCATTAAATTGTGGTTCGGTATTTTTTGTATTATATGTGTATTAATGTTAGCGTCACGGTTACCCAAATACGATAAAAAAAATATTTGATTATAAGGATATGGCCAAATAACCTAGAAATTCAAAAATCTATATCTTCGCAATGGGTATATTTCTGCGAAATTACAGGTTAATATAGTCTCATGATATTTAGTACAATTTTAAAAATTTCACTGGATGGGGTATGCAAAAGACACCCCAACTTTATAACCACATGAAAGAAGATACGGCACCGCCTATATTTTTTTCTTTGCTATCTTCTCATTTATGTTTATGTTAAATAACGTACATTAAATTAGCTGCAAATTTTCATTACAAAGTTTGAGATATCGTAATGATAAAAGCCTTACATACAAATTGCATACTTAAAACTCCATTAATTGTACAATATCTATTTCTTTTACAATGTAACTAAAAATCTACTTCCACGACTAAGTCAAAATTAATTTCAGTCACTATTTCTGTAAACGTAATTTTATTAGAATAACTGTACATTTACTTTTGTGTTGTCTTATAGCAAGGAACGTTTCATAGTATGAACAGTACTTCATTTTGTAACTAATATTCACGTATTAGTGATAAATATTAAACAATACGTACATTTTTGTTTTATCGTAATTGTCATATTATTTCATTACATTTTTTTCAATTGTTTCATATAACACTTAGTTATTTCTGTTTGACGTGTGAATTTTGTAATTATTTTCAGAATTATTAGAGTTCTATAGTAAAATAAGGGACACTTTAAAGGTAGTAATGATTGTCAGTTCGTCTAATTCATCTATATGTATGTCATAGTCCAACAGTTTATATAGTTTCAGACGTGTATCAAGAAAAATTTGCATATAGACGGTTTATATGAAAATCGCAATTTATACGTAAAAAGTATTTAAAAAAAATTGTATATCCTTACCAGGCTATACTTAAAACCGCGGAAAATCTGACGTCATATCTATTAAATGCTTACCATTTACAAAAACTATTTTGAAGTCATAGCAATACTTTGTTTTATTTGAATATATCGAATGGGCCATAAGTTACATGCTTACAAATGGATCGATCACACATATCGCTCGGATGCAGACGCGCCAGTGGACAAACATAAAATTAATGTGACTCGGAAAATTTATATTTTATTTATCTAAGCGATGAATTTGTTGATAAACAACGTGACGTTTATATTCTTTTTATATTATTTGCTTTGGGGCAAAGTGACATGCAGTGCTAATTCTCGCAATCATATCATTTCAATCATCTACTAAAAGTTGTTAAGAAGAAGATATTTAAATCTAAACTCTTAATCTATTTTAGTCAAATTAAAAATTTTAAATTGCTCTTGAAATTTTAACTGGTCGAATTTGATAGTAATTTAATATTGTCACTATGACAAGACACTCATCGCAAAATGTACTCCTGTTTTGTAATTAGTTTGTAGTGTTTCAAAACAAAACTTTTTTGAATTGCTTAGCGGTATATTTTGAAATATATTTATATATAAAATAATAAAAAACGCAATTGTAAAAAGTAAACAATACAGGATAGTAAACTACTAGAACTCGGACCACAAGGATTCCCTATATGTAATAATTGTTGACAACGTGAATATATTGTCGAATATATCCGACACAGTTATAAATAAATGCTGCGTATTTGAAAAAATTAAGATCTGGGCTAATCCTAATAGTCTTCTTGTAACTTTCTGGTCAGATTTTTACAATTGCTTTATGGTTCAGTAGTTTCCCTAATAATTAATTATGAACGGGAAGGAAATGTGCTATTTCTTTACATTTTATAAAATATCTTTTAAAATATGCAATTTAAAATTAAATATATTTTGATATTCCTCATAAAAACCTTTTCAAATTATAACCCACATTTTAAATAAAATGGAAAATTTTATTTTAAACTTTATAACACATTTATATACAAACAATTTAAAAAGTTAGCCACTGCAAAATGTTTGTGTAAAAAAGGTATAGCAAATTGCTAGTTCATTCGTCGCATGGTTTCTGAACAAACTTATGGAGGGTCCGTTTTTTCTTATCGAAGCCCTATTTATAAAACTCTCAATTCTTAACTAAAATAAGTATTTAGCCTAACTAGGCGCTGCAATTACAATTGACTTTGTATTTTACGTACTTTCTATTAATAAATTACAATTTTTAATTCGATGCCAAGTTCAAAATAAAAATGAAGATAAAAATCAAGTGAGAAGAAAAAGAAATGAATGAAAGCAAATCTACCGAGCGCTACGTTGAACTTTGTCGCCACACTTGTTTACTTTTGTCATCATTTTTATTGTATAGCAAAACAAGAAAGTAAGCATAATTTAAAAACCGTAGCGAAAAACATTCAGCGAATATTAAAAAAAAATATTTTGTTGACATATTGGAACCTTGAATTTATTTCATATTTACCTACAACTTGAACAACATGAAACGAACAGAGTTGCAGATAACAACTAGCATAAATAAATACTACTATTATACGCGTAAAATAACAAATAAGATGAATCATAGTTTAAAAAAAAATTTTTAAAAAAAATAGCCATTAAATAGTTCCAATAATCACTTTCCGCCTCCATCACCATGGTCTCGTCGTTGTAATATGTAACCACATGAATCAATCAGATAATTTAAACGAACTTAAATTCGGTGATTTATGTTAATCATTGAGAAATTTCCTTGAGAAATTCCTTCTTCAAGAATATCAGCTTGATGGTATCATATTATGGTGTCATCGTCAGATTTTCATTACTTTACAAAGTTTAAAATTATATATAATGCGATAATTACAACTGGGCAAAAATTGGCTTCAGAGATTGGTATACATGCAGATTTCCATAGAAGTGAAGTTAGTAAATGCGTGTTAAAATACATCACGTGAGATATAAAGTTAAAGTTTTTGATGCATAAATATATATTGAAGAAAGTAAATCTATATATAATGTCTTCCCATTGGGCACATAACTTAAAACTTACATAAAATTAATACTGTCTTAAGAATAAAAAGCGATATACTTTTTACAGATTAACGATAATGAATAAATTATGGTTTTTTTAATACCAAGTGCGTCAAAAATAAATGAATATCCCAAAAACAACGATTCATCGCATAGGGCTACGGAGCTCTAAAATTTAAATATAGCTTAAAAGGAACCAAACCGATTTAAGGCAAAATACAACACATGGCGCTTTTCATTTATGTACATTGTGCAAATAGAGAAGTTTAAATTGATTTAATTTGACTGTTCTCCAATTACATTAAAACAATAATAGAAGATGTAAGGAAAAAGTAATTTTAGTATAAATTATTGGGAATTGTAAAAGAATTCAAAAATATATCAATTAAATATTTAGAATTATAGCAACGCTATATAAGTGAAGGAAATATCATAGTTTAAGTTATTTCCCTAGAAAAAAGTCGACGTTCTGAAATAATTTAACAATGTAAATATTAGCTAGGTAAATATTAGTTATCGACAAGTCTGCTAATTCATTAAGAACTTGCTGTATTATTAGACAATAAATAAGTATAAAAAATTTTCACTCGTATCAAAAACCTCTTGGGAACTATATGTGTTAATACGTATTAATTATATTTTCGTATTTTCTAATATTTCTCACGGTGGAATTATGTTTAAAATACATTACCTTCATATAAAATATTTCCTATTTTCCACATAAATGTTTTATTATTTAATGGTTTAAATCAATTTATATCGGAGTTTAGGAAATTTCAGAACTCTTCAATTTCCTGGTTTTCATTAAATTTCATAAAAAGATGGGTTAATTATAACAAAATATTATAGAAATTTATTAAAATGTAAGCGAGTTACGACCTTCGATATTAGCCTCGCGGGGTCTCTTTTGGGGGATTACTGTGAATATTATTAAAATTGAGGTCGTAATTAAATTTCTCCCTTCTTGCCTAAACGTAAAGTTTACAATTCACTAATTTTTTTTAATTTTTCAGAAAAAATATTAAATCTATGTCAGCGCGTGCCTTGAAATTATTTTTTACGACATAACACAATTTGTGAAGCACTAGTAAAACTAGCACTACGAAGGTTCCGTACCAATTTAGACATTTATAAATATGTTTTTTGTAATTGAAACGTAAATATAAAGCACACAGAATTAGAAATAATTTATTTTTGAATTTGTCGTTTTACTTTTGCCGTAAGACTTCCATTATGACTTTCTCATTCCTCCTATGTCATCCACTTCTTTATAACTTTCAATGTTGTTAGTCGACGGAAAATACTCTATATACTTTGATGAACTGATAAGAAGACTATGATAAACATTGAGATACAAAATGCTTTAAAGAGCCATACCACACGTGAGACAAAATTTTTTACATCAATCTGAGCCTACAGACCTATAGAATACGATATTAATTTCAACTAATATCTCAAACCGTTTCCTAAAAAATGGGTTTTGACAGATAGACGAGCGGACGGATAACCAAGTAATTATATAAGTGTCCTGAATATTTCACTTTGAGGGACGAAATCAATAAAAAAAATAGTCAAATATGGACTATTATATATATAAAAACCCTTTTTCCACAGTAATAGCTGGTAATTTGATCTTAGATATAAAAAAAACATTATTATTTAATATTTTGAAATATATGAATAATAATACAAATAAATATACTGAAATACTTATTGAAACAAAGAGATAAATAGCACGTTGTAAACTTCAAAATTGGCACTCAGCAGAGCTACATATCGCCTTACTTTAATAAAATCACTTTTGTGATAAATTTTTCATCTTTCAATCTCGAGAGTTTGCAAGATCTAAAAATATATTTTTTGCCTCGAGAGACAGGTATCAAGAGAAACACAGTTCGAACAAGTGAAACAAATGTAATGAGGTCTCGTCTCCGCTTGCAAATAAAGAAAGAAAAAAACTATAAAATAAATACACTTTACACGAAACCCGTAGCTGAAGCTAGAAGAAAATGAACTACAGTATTCTTTCAATAAGGCGTATTTTCGTTGACCGGTCGCCGGTACAATTGAAAAGAATCGTCGTTGAAGTGTTGTTGGAGCGACACTACGACAACTGGACCCTCTCGAGCAGGAGTGCCCTCTCGGGAACGCCCACCCGAGGTCTCAAGTCCAACGGCCGCGCCTCTCCAACTAAACATTGATCCGATACTTCCTACAGTTTATAATTAAATTAAATAAACTTGCCTTATCACGGCCGATAGAATATGTCCTTTGCCACAAAAAAATTGATGTAAAAATTGGTATCGCTGAGTTTGATGCGATAACTTAAAACCGGTAAATATTTGAAGAAATAATTTGTTTTTGCTACAACTCTACCGTTATCATAGAGTTCCATTTAAAATGTGAATATTTTGTGTAATAACAGAGCAAGGAACCTGTTTGAAAAACAAAGGTTTTCAAACCTTAATAGCGGTTTGCTTCTAAAGGTGTCGTTCAGAAAAAAAAATTGACATAGGTTCTTTTTATTAACAAGTTTTTCTATTGTCAGTTTTTCTCAGAATATGCGACGGGCGCCAATACTGTTGATTTAATTGAAATAAAAAAACACCCTTCGTTAAACACAAGTCTACTAAAGTGTAGAATTTTAAACCGGTTTATCTTTAAAAAATATTCATAATCAAAACGGGTTAAAGTTGAATAAAATATAAACAAAACTTCCTCACTGAACGTAGATAAAATGTATAGGAATGCCATATTTAATATTTTGGAAACATTAAAATTTATTTAAAACAATTATTGAAAGCGATCGTTCTACCCCTCTAAAAGGCGGTACATTTAAAATCATAAATAAAATTATAAGAAAATAAAAAAATTAAAAAAGGGTAATACATAAATTTTAATAAAACCCTTATGTTTAAATTTATTTATCTCAAAGAAAAATTCACTGAATTTTCTCTTATAAAAAAACGCTTTTTCTTTAAATTAGTTGCCATATCTGAAAAGGAAAGTGCATTATGGTGTGAAATATTCTTTTCATTAAAATAATTTTAATAAAATTATTTTTAAATACTTTACTACATATTTTTAATTTACGATTTATTAATACTGAAATAGCACGTATCCTTTTCTTGGAATTTCCTTTGAAGCACTATTTTATTAAATAGCATTTGAAGCATATTTACCCATTTTGCCACAAACACATTATTTTACAATTAACCATGGACTGACAATGAAAATATTTAAATTTTAAAGATGTTTCCTATATTATTGACTAAATAAAAATCATTTAGAAATTTAAAGCAGAGGCCAAAATACTTTTCAAACCAAAATCTATTTGAAATGTTAGTGAAAATATTATTTCTTTCTTAAAATACCTTCATTAATAAAAGTCACGAATTATCCCATCGTCAAAAAATGGAAGATGGTATACGAACTACTTCCAATAACTAGGTCAATCGGCTTGGCATTTTTTCGTGTAACTTAAAGTTTGATTTCGAATAGACTCGAAAACTTGCTTTTGTAACGTGAGGAGTCTTTAAAATTTTCTAAATATTCAGCCAGGTGTGAACATACAAAAGTTACATGGATAAAACACCTACCAATTTAACTTAGATTACGAGGGTTCACAGTATTTTTATTGAACTATTTACAAATATTGATTTTTCACAACATAAATATATTGCTTACCACATCTTTTTCCAAAATTATAAGGGCTAGAATAATCGCAACAGTTTTTCTATAACTTTTACGTAAGTCTCTAATAACCCGATTTATCCATAATTTTAGGTTAAGTAGTTTCGGAAAAATATGTTTCAATATGTCCCTGAAATTATTCTACATGAAATTATGACAAATTACTTTCATAAGATCCATATTAAAATGTCTTAACAACGTATTCTTAATATAAAAGAATTAAAAAAAATTTCGAGTCCTTAATTTGTTCTCCCCAAAAATTTTTATATTGGTGAGTGTTAGATATTAATATATATTTCTGGTTTAATATGTTTTATTGCTATGCTAAATTTTGAGTTTTACCTAAAAGAGTTTTTGAGAAAAATGACTGGAAGGCAGACAGATCCTGAGCGACCTTATAAGGGTGCCATTTTTGTTTTTGAAATTCAGAACATGAAATACCCACTTTCTTAAACCCCAAACATAAAATTGCTTCTTTAATATATAAATCCAAAATGTATCATCATACCGAAGAAAAACCACAATGTATTTAAGCGACAATCATATCAAATGAAATCATGCCACCCCGTCTCATAGCCACTGCTCTTGGTTGAGCATGGTAATTAATAATTATCCAATATCCAAATTGCGTCTACTAGTTCACATCTACTAGTGCTGTTAATTTAACACAAGTGAAAATTTGTGAATACGCAAATATACAAAATATAATTAAAAAATCAAATGGCAGTAGTTAAAACGTGAACAAAAAAAGTGGCACTGAAAATTTTTATTATTTTTATACTTATCAAAGTTTTAACTATTGCTTAATGCATCAGGGCATATGGTAAAACTGCAATAAAATGTTACGGAATTAAATAGATTAAAGATGATTTCAAAAACCATAACAGATATGAGTAGTTAAAAATTATTTTTTCCGCTCCTTTTACTTTATGTAATAACAGATTTATATAAAGTAGGTTATAATTATATTTCACTTCCATCTGTTTAATATTACCAATTTTATCTTATTAACCTTTTATAGGCTATTTGTACCAATACTGATTCAGTGAGTAAATAATTATAAGTATTGAAGAAAGTGCTCCAGAATATATCATCACTGCAGGTTTTAAATATTGAATTAAAATTTTTACTCAGACTCCACTGATATCAAAATATCAATATCAATATTCACTAATATCAATATTCAAAACGAATATTTTTTACCATTGACAAACAAAAAACTTTGACATATCTGATGCTGACAATTGGCAGTTAACCGTGAAGTATTATCAAAATAAACGGAGCCAGGATTATTTCTCTGGTTTAGAATCAACACAGAATATTCGGAAATAGAAATCATACAGAATATTCTGAAATGGATAACATTTTAATTACTTTGATAGTAATATAATTACGAATTATTATATTATGTTTAGGTATTATTTTTTAAACATGCGATAGAATTAAATTTAACATGCCTTAATCTATTATACTTTTTCATTGAATCAATTTCCGTGAATGATCAGTTACGGTGTTACACGGAATGTAAAATCGAATAAATAAATTTTGAACCACATTATTTCTCTGGAAACTGTCGTAAAATTTTTCAACTTAAAATTAAGGACTTCTTAAAATGTTACGTACTATATGTTTGTGCGTGCTAAATTATATACACACCTACTTAGAAATTGCCTTCCTTTACTCAAAGAATACAAGATTTACATTACGTATTTATAATAAATATATACATTTCCAGTGGATCATAAATTATTGAGTATATGCTTTTGTGAACTTCTCAATAATTAACAGTGACTTAAAAGTAATAATATTTCCACTTTGCTTAGGAGAAAACTAGATGATTTCTCAGCTTAAACTCTCAACAGTCAAGTCAAATTAAAACAGGATTTTATTATATTTAAGCGTAGATCCATCAATTTTTTTATAGATTTGAACGAATAAAAATAGTATATTTACATATTTCCTACGAAAATATCACCACCGATGATGAATATTAATAAAAAATATTGCCTGCTTAGAATCACAATGAATGACTTATGTAACGTCAACCTTTTTGAATGACATGAAAATAATAGAATAAATGATATTTGAATATTTATATATAATTTTTTTAATAATGTTAGTATATGAAAATGTAATTTAGGTTTTAATTAATTTTTAAGTAAATAATACAATTTGCTATATAACGTGAATCCAGTATAAACGCTACGTTGGTACGAAAAGCTTCACGCCAGCGACAACACTCCCTGAGGATTGCGCCGAGTTTACAGCACTAAACGAAATCAAAATGATAGCTTCCATATTTTTTTACAATGACGTTAATTAATAAAAATAATTGCAGCTAATTTACGAAGATGAAGTTCAAAGTTAATACACACTATCACGGTGTAACATGTACTCTTCTTCTTAATTCGTAATAGAAGCGGCTTTAACTAAAATTGTTATCGTTATATCATATTTATGTTACTGCTTTCGCCTCCTAATTATTAATATATAGTCAAAATTAAATGAAACTATGTGATGTAGTATTATTTCTAATTTCTTTAATTTCTTTACCACGACCTAGGTTTCGTTGTATTACAACATCATCAGATGGGATATTAGCAAAGATTAACTCTTAAGAACATCCAACACCATTTATATGTATCAACACAATAGCGGAAGCCGGGTTTGTGTGGGTTTTTCCACTGCTTATGTTAGTGAGTTTACCGCAGGGGCGCGGTGTAGGTTTTATCATATTTCCGAGAGTTATATGATATACCAGTATTTTAGTGAGGGTAATAAATTCAATTGTTGTTATTATGGGAGGTTGCATACTACAAATGTTCCAGTGTATGTAATAAAATTAAATGGAAGTTATTATCGGTAATAAATTTATACAAAAGCAAGGGTATTTCAAAGTAAGGACAAGGTAATACCACTAAATCTACATATCTCCGGTTTTGTTTATTCATATATTTATTTATTTATTTCTTTTAATTTTTTTTTTATATGTATTTATATTTATATGTGTATTTGGGTTGAAACAATTTCAAGAGTACTGTAGTATCAATGTTGTCTAATTATATTACATCTAGAAGATATTAAGTACGGGTGATGATATTATATTTAGTTGTTCATTTAATATATTAACCTTGGTGTCTTTTTTATATCTGTTTATTTCTAATGTTTCTAGGATATTAAGTTTATTACCTTTTGTATTTATTTGTAATATATAGGGGGCATTATCAGTATGGGGGTGATGGTTATTTTCAAGGACATGTTTAGCAAGTTGAGATTTGTCTGGTTTATTATTTCACCAGCTGGCAATGTGTTCTTTATATCTTGTATTAAAATCTCTTCCTGTTTGACCTATGCAGTATTACAGTCGTTACACTATTACAGTCGTTACATTTAAGTTTATAGGTACCACTCTTTTTATGTTTATCTATTTTTTCTTTATCTTTAGTAAGGGTTTTACCTAAATAACTTAAAGTACTATAAGCTAATGTTGGATTATTTATATTTTTATTATTAATTAAGAGTTTTCCTAATTGGAGTGAAACATTACCTATATATGGGATAGATTTATAGTAAATATTATTATTATTTGGTACGACCGGGTATATTTCTTATATTAATATTTTTCTTAATTTATTATGGTACAGTTTTGTGAGGGTACATAATTGGGTCATAATTATTATTTACTGCGATTTGTTTTATAGTTTTTATTTCTTTACGTAAATAGGTTTTTCTAGAGGGATGGTTAAAGCTCTGTGAATCATGGAATGGAAGGCTGCTAACTTATAAGGCTGCTAACCGATAATAAACTAAATTTTTAGATATAACAATAGAACGCAAAAATAATAAACATTAATTTAGTATATTTAGAAAAGATACATTTACAGGCTCCATAATTAATGGTCAATCTCAACACTTCAAGGGATAGTAATTTAATTCTTAATAACTAAGATAGAAATTGAATTTTCTTCATTTTTATTCAAGAAGAGTTGAAATATAAGCAAATATTATGTTTAATTGTGTATTAATTTACGTTGTATAATTATTACCTAAAGTATTAAGATAATTAAGTTAGAGACCCATACTAAAACCAAATTCGTTGTTCCATTAGTCAAAGTCGCACAATAACCCAGCAAAAATATTTATATCAACAATAAACAAAATTTATCAGAAATTTATATAGTTAACAAAGTTACTCTAACCAAAGTAATTTTTTTAAATATAACATAAAGAAATAATACAAAAATATTTTCCTAATATAACTAAATTCTTCGAAGGTATGTATTTAATGATTCATCAAACATTTAAATAATAATTAACTATTATGATGTATCACTGGTTTGCAAATTCAATAAAATATTTGTATTCATATGAGCCACTAACATGATTAATAAGAGTATCCACAATACAGTCTAATTTAAATACGAACACAACATATTCACCGGTAGGCAAGTGGATAATCAATATCGTATATTCATCCTGCTACTTTCATGTAAGTGTACATAATGGATTTCTGGAAACTAAATTATTTTGCCCCGATCGTATGGGCAACGGCCATTATCACAGTTAATAGTAAGAAGTTGGTCATCGCATCTCATGAATAAACAAGGCCGATCGAGTATTGTTAAGCTTAATGAATGTTAGCTTATTTAAGCGAAGGCAGGCGGAGCCGACTACATCAATCAATGAGTGCTTTCACAATTTATCAACATTGTCTGAGATTTGGAATAACAATCCATTATCAAAACTATAGAAGAAGGCCAAACGCTAAAATAGTCATTTCACCTCTCTACGTTGTTATATGGATATTGTATCTAGTTTTAATTAATACTAAACGTCACTTTTGGCCTTAACTCTATTTGTGGTAAAATTTTATCTACGAACTTAATCGCGGAGGGAACAAATATTGTTTTACGTACCTACTTTATTTCATAATGACGATATTTTAGGGGAAAATGCATATTAACTACTGTTTTTTTCTTATTTCTTTGGGACAAAATATTTTCTTTCGATAAAGATTCAACATGTCTTTCCTATTTTATGGCTAATAAATAGGAAAGATATGTTGAATCTTTATAGAATTTAATGGCTAATAAATTCTGAGATTTATATTTAGACTCAATATTTTAATGAAGTACAGAACACGATTATATTGTAAATGATTTAAAATAAACTCCGCAATTTGAATGAACTTGTATATGTTTATTGTGTATATGCGTTTATTAGTGAATTTTCAGAATTCTACAACTCAAACCGAAAACCAAAGCTTTATAAAATCATCTGAGCGTCACAGCCGTAGAAAAATTGTTGAAATTAGCCCAAAAATATTTTTCCTAACCTCCAGCCCCTCTGCTAAATTCTAAATTAAGGAAAATGCAACTTTCCTAGTTAATTCAATCTTTAAGAGAAAAATATGGCGATACGAAAAAAGCGCAATAGAAAAATTTAAAAAAATTAAACTTCAAATTTTTTTAAGAAATTCATGGTAATTTTACGGATTTAGAAGTTATGTCAGGCAATATATTTACATAATGAAAATAATAGTATTATGAGTTAATATGTTTATTTTGGAAGTTTGGCCCTTTTATATAGAGGGTGATTTGTCATAAAATTTATTTTTTATTTTGATTTAATCAGGCTACTTAATCGGAAGATAAGGGAATTTAATTATTTGAAAAATGTATTTACATTAGCACCACCAAAAAGTGCCCAACTACTTGACGCAGTAATTATGCAAATAAATAATACGCCTACGTACACCAAAAGATGGACCTGCGTCTACTATTTAAAACTCACATTGAAATCTTTTAACTAGACATACATACATTGGTGAAATAAAAGTGGAAGTGTACTTACAAAAAACGACATCAGTATATTTTTCAGTGATCTGCCCTTGTGAAATGACGGACACAGCCAGTTGTTACTGAAAGTATTTAATGAATGACGGGAATATTAAAGTACGCAGACTAAAAAAATTAAAATCAATGTGCTGTACTTCGTACCTAGTGTCTCGGTGTGGACTACGTATTTCAACACTTGTCCATTTTCACAACAAATTAAAAAAATATATTTTAATGATATTTCGCTTCATTGCTTTATCAAAGCAATACCTAGTCGAAATTGCAATGCAACAATTTTACTGCTTATTATAATTTGTTTTCATACTTGCGTGCTTCGTCTTATCTACGTAATAAATCATGAAATTAAATAAGCTAATTAATTGTAAATGCTAGTAACTTAATTTTGAATCAGAAGACGCCCACATCTACGCTAAGTCGATCTAAAGTTTAATGCCTTTGAATCCATTGCCACATAAACCGTAAATTTCAAATACGTTGAATTTATCACCGTTCACATTTAATAAACAAGATAATTTATATTGATAAGTAAACTTGGCAAGTTTACTTACAACAGTATTCAACATGTTGGCAACATACATAATTAAACGCTGTAGACCTGTGCAAATATTATAACGCCGCTACGACGTAGGTTTGTTTTAAACACAAGAGTTCTGATTATTATTATAGAGAAGAAAACGACGGCTAATAACTACGTAGCATTTAGTAATTTGGCTTCGGAGAATTAATGTGGGAGATTCTTGGGGAATACAAATTACCACAAAATTTGCCTACGGCGTAGCCAGATTGAAAGAGCTAATGCCACTCCGCGTTCATGCGGTAATTTTTGACAATTTAGTTTATGTTCAAATACTGATAATTTTCTTCAAATGTCAATCAGCCAAACATCATCTTTTGAATATATTTTTAAAAAATTATTCCTATCTCGTTAACGACATTCATCGGTTTTAACAAAATAAATATATGTTGTGCAATTTAGTAAGACACATTACGAAAAACGTAAGAAAAAGTATAGATAGGGTTATAACGACATTAAAAGTTATAGTTTTTTCAATTACTTCGTCAGTTTATCATAATTATTGAAGCAATTTTTATGACTTCTATTTTATAACATATTTTTTTGTAGATTTTTAAAATAAGTGCTTAGTACTAAAAAAAGCCCATATTTATCGTATTTTTCAAAATATTTCTTTTTATTTTTGTTTTGTACCGCTATACAATGAAATAAAAGAATTATAAAAAAACAATACTAATGGTAATATGCTATATATATATATATATAACTGACAAATGTAAAAAAACCAGCACACATAGGCATGTGATAGATCTCCAAAAATTATAAAGAAAGTTCTAAAATCACTTCTTAAGTCGATAGT
This sequence comes from Druceiella hillmani, assembly GCA_039881145.1. NCBI lineage: Eukaryota > Metazoa > Arthropoda > Insecta > Lepidoptera > Hepialidae > Druceiella > Druceiella hillmani. The sequence goes on from JAYKKI010000055.1 coordinate 1,744,960, forward strand.
TAGTATCGATCTTTGGTATCGATCGCAATAATCACTATGTTTTTCACTGTCTCTTTGAGAAACATAAATTTATAAGTTTCGTATTGTTTTGTGCTACGGAACAATTCGTGTGCAAGTTTGACACATACTTGGGCCTTTTTCTGTCTTCACTACAGAAATAAAGTATACAAGGGAGTAACAAATATTTTCCGTCAATTTATCGGCGGGAAATTTTAATTGTTCTTTTAAAATTGGCTATTTCCTTTTCAAATACACAGTGAAGTATTAAAATGTGTTTGTAACTTCCAATATAAATTATAAAAATTGTCAATAACGTTTAATGTTAATTTATTTTCTTTGTTTTGAAGTAAGTAATATGATTATTAAAATGTTACTAAGATGGACGTTTTAAATTATATTTCAAAAATGATTTTGCCTGATGATAACAACAAAAGCAAAAGCTAAAGAATCAAAAAGTTACTTTCATATGTTTCTAATGCGTATAAGCGGTTGTACTGCTATCAAGATGGGACAGACAATTTGGAGAACAAAAGCGAGCAACAAACAAATTATTGGCATTCTGAAGTTTCCGCAAGGCGCAGCCGGGTAACCAATCAACTTTGCTCGCGGCGTAAATTTTGTGGTAACAAAACCAAAAGAAATAATATTATTGCCGACATATCTTCAGCGACCAATTCCGCGTTTCCGCCTCCCAACGGCAAACGCATATCGTGGCGGTGACTAGTAAGGATAAAAATGCTTAGAAAGATATGTATCCAATAAAACCAAAAATCGTTTTTGATAAGAGGAAAGTTATTTTTGGAGATGAATGAGTCAACTCGTAATAAATACATTATAATCTTAACGTTAGAGAACATATTCATTTTAATTTACAATTATAAATTAATCCCAAAAATTTCAGTTTATTTCTAAGAAGGGATATTTATGGTTAACCAAGAATGAATTCATCAAAAATCTGCCAATAAAGAATACCGAAAAATATTAGACAAATTTAGAACGAACAGCAAATATTAAGGTGTAATAAAGTATGTTAATTAACTAGCGTTTATGCATAACAGAAATAATCTTAGAATCAATTTATTCGAGACATATCTATACGCCAACATAGGGCATAATTCTGTAAAAATTGTAAGCGAGCTTTGGAAAAAATTTTTTATAATGAGGTTTTTTTGAAGTTTGATCATTTTTCAATTAAAGATTGTGTCTTATAAAAATCTATTAAAATAAAAAAACCCAGGTTACAGATATATCAGAAATATTCAATGATTTTAATAAATCACTCAGAAAACCACACACGCTCGACGATATATTTGTCATTAATATTCAAGAAGGAACCGCCATACTTACACCGCTCTATGCAATGTGCATTTTAAAATATTTCATTTCCGATCTGTAAGTTCATTTAATAGGTACAATACAAAATGTAAACTCTCCTTTAATCTGCAAAACGGATGTTGACCAAGGCACTGACTTATGTTGGCTTTGAACATAATTTCTTTGAGAACATTAGTCAGACATTTTTCAACAACCCATTGTTTTGTTTTCCCTGAAGCACAGATTTATTTCGCCCTCAAGCGATAGTCGTGCTTGCTGTACACGCGCCCTATCGTAACATCACCGCATGTGAGTGTCTTTGCGACGCTGATCCCCGCCCGCGTATACAAATTTTAGCCATTTCTAAGGACTCTCTCTTCACGCTGTTTGTCGGTTGACATGCTCGGATTTCTTATTATTGATTCTTGTTTGCGGACGTTTGCGACGAATGTACAAGTTTTTTTTGGGCATATATGAATGTACAAGTTTTCTTGGATATTCGAATATGAAATATAAAGTTTCAAGACTGAACGTTACGAAATAAATGGAAAAACGCTAAATAATACATTTCATTAAGATATAATATTTCCTTTGTCATATATTTTGACTGCTCACAGGTTTGTTATGATTTCAATATAAAAACTGTATAACTAGGCAATACCCGTTGAGTAATAAACAAATTTAAAATGTTTTGTTAATTAAAATAGTGTCAATGCTATCAGAATCCCAGCTTTTATTGGTGAAGTAATAAGCAAAGTAAACATCTCGGTTTGGACAAAGAATATATGATAAAAGAATAAGTCTAATACAAGTTGTATTTGCAAAATTAGATTCCTATTTCATCGCCGGGCTGATTCATATATTAACACTATGGCTCTCCGACTATGTAATTAAAAGGCACCCATTTAGTGTACCGTGGCGCCGATCGCATCAAAACCATATCACGTCGCACATGCGTAGAGCCGAGGGAGGAGTCCAGTCAAATTAAAATTGTTGGAAAAGGTGTAAATACAAAAGTCGTTCCTCGGAATATTTTTTGTCAAATGTTTTTTTAACTAAATCAATGGTTCAGCAGTTATAAGGAAATAGGTAAATTGTTTATAACATTTAATCGCGATAGAAAATGTTCATTCACTCCACACCCAATTTTCGCGATGTTCACAAGTCTCAATATTCACGAGTGCTTTCAGATTATGTTATGATGAGGTTAGGAGACAATAATTTTTAAGTATTTTCCAGAAAAATTTGATAAGAAAATTCATAAATAAATACATCATATGAATTGTAGAATTTTTGTCTCCAACAAGTTTTCATTTTCTAACCTCCACGATAACATTGAAAGAAATTTTGTTTGGGTCCCAATTAACCTTCAGAATCAAAACTGAACTTTTAATACTTCACGTCTATGATTGACCTACCATGTCTCCTCTCTGCGCTAAATTTTAGGAAAGATAGATTCCAAGAAAATCGTCTGTGACAGACGGACGGATGGGAGTACTCAAAAGTGGTTCTCTCCTGGTTATCTCCCTAAGTTACTTGACTCCGCCCAGATCAAAACGTATAAAAGTCGCTTAGTGGGCGGATATTTCTTTAATAGAAAATAGTAATTATTTACGTAAAATAAAATTGTTACAGAGTGAATTCCGTACAAGGAAAATATATTGAAAATAGTGATTGATTTAGCGTATTGAATGATAGCAGAACTCAGAAAACCTGCTTTTAGGGTTACTGTCAGTTTATGTGTTAATTTGTTATTTAATCACATAAAATTTACCGCACATTTTATTGAAATTTGGTTTGGTAACAGTAGAGACCGAAATTAACCAAAACATATTTATTTAAATATTCGAATCCATTGATAAATTAGAGGTCTATCTTTACATCGTTTTGAAGGTTAATATTTTACAAATGAGGATTGAAAATAAAAATGGCATAATTCGTGAAAAAAACTTTAACATACTTCCCACATAGAGGAAGGTGTGTTAAAGTTTTATTAATATTGTGCTACATATTAAATGACATCTTCATATGAAGGATTCTTTCAAAATGTCATGTATCTAGGTCTAAAACTATAGAATTGGTAAGGCTGTGACAGATGATAGATGGATGGACATAAGAAATTATAAGGTATTTTATTGGAGAACTGAGAATTTTCTAGTTTTTTTTAATAGTAATACAAATATACCGTGAGTATTCCTTAAGACCATCTATAAAATAATAATAATAATAAAGGCTAGATTAATAACGATTCTTCAACTAAAATACATGCATTCTCCACTTGTCTATTTGGACCTTGACCGACTGCTCTTTAAAAGTCTATAAAATCGAATCTCTTTCAAATTGTTTGACACAAATGTAACTACATATTTTTGAATGCATGTATTTTGAAAAACTGTAATAAAAAGCTATTTCGTCGAGTTAAACCTGTGATCTGGTAGATTGATTAATAGCATAGTGATGATCATGAAGTTCTGGTTTGGTGGATGTGACTAGTAATGTGGTGATGATGGGTGATATTGATTACTAAATAAAATTATGACCAATTATAAAATAATAAAAATATATAAAATTCTTAAAACCAATTGCCATAAAAATTAAATAATACAAATCCTTACTGGTATCGGCAAGTGATTCATTATTGATTTGGCTTAGTATAAAGGTCGTGCTAATACAATCTCATTTAACACCTTAAACCAACATATTGCAACTTTATATTTGGAAATTACAGATATTTTTTAAATGGAATTCCCCACGAACGCCGTTAGTTTTAATTCAATTCATCGCTTACGTTCCTTTAAATAATAAGAAAGTAAGCAACAATTAAAAATGAAAACAATATAGTTTTTAAGTACGTGCTAAATTATAACCTTCAATATAAGAGACATGGCGCCCAAAACCGCACTTCCCGGTCAGACCCAACTTCCAAGTTTAAATAGCTCGCTCGCTCTATGTAAAAAAAAAGTTGACGCAAAATTATAATGACGAAGCGTATCGTGGACAGTTTCCGTCGCTAAATCGAAAATTGTAATAAAACTAAACCCCGCAAGCAAATTCGCGCTCCGACCGACAAAGTAGGATGATGATGAAAAACATACTTACACGCGCACTTATCTGCCGTGACGTCGGCGTATGACGGCACAATTTGTAAACCTACGTGACGCTGCAAATCGGCGTGATATGAGAGCTCGTCCCTCCGACCGAACCTTTCATTCCATGTATTTTTTACCTAAATACATCGGCCTATTAGTCCCGCCCGCCCTTGGCTTTGACCGGCGGCGAAAGGATTTCAAAGAATTTCCAGCGATTGATTTGCGAAGTGAATGCTAGTTTCGATGTCATTTGAAAGCGTACTCCGGTTATGGTTTCCCTTTTTTTTGTTTTAAATTGAAATAAAAATATATTATTGTTTGCAGTCGTTTAATGAAGGGGCGTTTGTTTGTTTGCGACGTCACGCTTAATTCGGATATCTGTCGAGTGGTTGTCAATGGGTGGAATTAAAAAAGCTTACTTCGTTTTGTGTTTGTTTTATCAAAGGTATAAAAACAAATACAAAAAGGGTTTGAAATTATTAATATATATAATATATACATATATATATATATATATATATATATATATATATATATATACGATATTTATTAATATAAGACTAATATAATAACTATTTTATTTAGAACGTAAGATTATTTGAAATTAAATTTTTATATGAAGTATTGCTTTTGAATTTACGAAATGGAAAAAAAATTGCAACGTCTTATCTACAAGATTTTTCCACCAACAACTTACACAATCACATAATAAAGGTAACACTTATTTAATTGTGCTTGCTTCCTTCAATGACAAAGAAATATTTAAGGGCTAAAATCTGTCTTAAAAGTATTGTTTTCGTGTGAATCTGCTACTGAGTATTGAATTCATTAAATTGATCTCATTAAATAAAAGTGAAAAGTCAGAACTTATTTCACTAAACAGTTTTAATTTATGAGATTAAAGTGATATAAGTAGTTTCGAAAATACAAACGTTTAGAATATTACTACTGTTCTCGTTTCTTTTTCTTAAAGTGACGTCTGTGAAATACAAGGAAAAGTTTATTTCTGCATGGAAGGTATATTTTTCTATCAAATATATGCTATTAAGCATGATGTCTTTTAAATTTCCCATTATATAGGAGTAGATAAAATTATTTTGTTACAAATTGCAGTTCTAGTAAATTGACTTATCTTTATTGCTCTACCAGAATCAGCCTTGCAGGCGTAAGCTTTCAAAATATGACATCTTTTCGTATATCTCACTAAAAATGACCCCTCTCTAATACTTAGAAAGGCTTAGTTTTACGTCAAATAATTATTTGTCTATAAAGTAAGTTGCACTGGTTAATATAACAAGCACTACTAACATTCACTTAAGTTAAATAAGCTACAAAACCAAGGGGCATACAACGCAAACTAGTCTTTTATTGTTTTAAACTATTTTTCTTCCACTCCACTTTAATTTCTTTAGTCTTATTTCTTATTCTATCTTTTTAAGTCTTTTCGTATTTATTTTCGTTGGCTAATTCCTTTTCATAACATTTTTTCTATTTGTTATACCATTGTGCTCACTTTGCGCAAATACATCAACATTTAGTCCGAGACCAAGAAACTAATGAAGTGTAGGCGCGACGTACCATTGCGAAGAAACGACAAAAACTACACTCTAAAATATAAAAACGAAGAAGGCCTGACTGCCACAAGATGTAATCAAGGAGCACGACTAGTATTATCGACATTGATACCCGGATTGGCAACGGAGTAGGACGGGCGGAGCGCCTTATGGTCGAAATTCTTTAGTTGCTCGGCGGCATCGCATCTCTTCGAGTCGCTAAACAATTTAAGGTCTACTGAAATCAAGTTTTAGAATAAATTATATTTAATCTTTTGCGAACTTGCAGTTCGGCAATATTGACCGTTAAGCCCCATCAAACGACTTAGTCCCTAAACGCTCCTCCAAACTCGCGTTTCATCCAGTCTACTACGACAGATGTCATTTTAAACAATTGCGTTCGTCGAGATAGTAACGATTTATTTGGATTTTATTTTAAAATGTGTTTTTAATATTGATTTAACTTCTATAATACCTATTAACATGTTTGTTAATATAAATTTAATATAACTATAGCTAGATTACTTATTACACTTATTTAATATGTTTGGATTATTTTTATTTTATGTTTTTATTTGATCAATGTTAAAATGAGAAGTTCTCCTAGAATATAGGTTTTATTGTAGTATAAAATGAGGCTAAATATTTATTTAATAAAACATGAAACTTAAGTACGTTGATTTTTTTATGCGAACCATGTATAATTTGCTGCCACGATTTAGATTTGTACCAACGTTTTTGTCGTTACGACGGACATAAATCATCAGTTACATAAATATATAATCAGTGAATTGGATGCTATTAAGTTTAGTTTACGGTCTGGTTTTATATTAGATTCTAAAATATTTAACTATATCAAGGCAATAACGTAGCAATTTTGAAATTATTTCTATGTAAACTTTCTTCTTTTTGTGATTTTGTGTTACAATAATGTAACCTATGTCTCAATCCAGGCTACAATTTATTTAAAAGTTTTAAATATTTAAAAATTTGTTCGCGATAAAAAATAATATTGCGGTCGAGTTACGAATGGGAGAAACCGTTGTGTGCTGTGATAAGACAACCAGGTTGGGTTTTAGGAATTCAGGGAACGCGGAACTAACGGAACGCTTAACTTGCAGAATTTTTCTTAAAGATAATATTACGTGACCAAGCAGGGCATAATGAATATCATAATTTATATATCCCCGGGAAATTTTCCATATTTAGAAAAAAATCTTTATTTAAAACCAGCCTAAAATATACTTTTACGTTAAAATGCATGTAGACCTGTTCAAAAATTAAGAAGTTATGGAGTAACAAACATACTTTCATCTGTTTGTCCCATTTGAAAATCTATATTAGATGTATTGAATTAAAGTAGAGACTATTGGATATCTGATTCAATGAACTGGTTCGAAAACATGTACTTTTGCGGCAATTCATAGCCGCCGGTTTATTTTTCATATTAAAATCCATCCATTGCGAGTGGAACTCGTACCACAAAAGTGCTGTATATATTTAGGAATTTATAACAATTTAAAGGCACATAGTATTTCTATTCAATTACTTACTAATATTAATTGTTTACAACGTCAATTTAGCGCCCACAACATGTTTCTGTGGCGAAAAAAAATGATGCACGTTACGAGTAAAATAATATGACTTTACACCAAGCATATATATATAGATATCGCCTAATATATCTTTCACAGATTTATTAAATATGCATTTTATAATACCAAAATTATATTTGCAGTTAATTTAAGTCACTTGTATGGACCTGCAATGAATTATTTACAGACCCAACTACATGTTATGAGTGTTTTGACTATTGCTCGTAAGCTAGTGGAACTTATTTACCCACGATAATATTCATTTCGATTTCATTTTATGTACTATTATTGTGAATTTTCTTTAAGATATTAAAGAATTATCGATTTAGCTGGTAGAAGCGGGGAACACTTATTTCTAACAAAACTGATTTTTTTAACTTGATATTTTGTAAATAAATCCCTGCATCGAAAAAGTTTTCAAATATATTTCCAATATTTTTGAAAGAGCTGTCCAATAATACACAATGGAGTGAGCCAAAAAAAAATTCAATTCTAATCTATTTACAGGGATGGTGCCTTACAATTTTTTTTTAATTTTATTTCGTAACTTTATATGTGTAACAAAGAGGTATAACTATACCAAACTTCAGCTATATGAGTATCGCACTAATAGACTGTGATAAAAATGAAGTGAGATTATGATGGTTCATAGTATGGCTACGGAACCCGGAAAAGGAGATAAGTTTTCTTTAATTGACTTTTTCAATGCAGAACAAAACAGCAGTGATATTCACGAGATACTCGCGAAAGATTATAAGAATACTAAGGCGATGATTTAAATGTTTAAAAGTTAAAAGTAAATTTCACTTCAGATGAGAAACGTAAAGCTGGATGCGCGTGCTACATTTGTATTTGTCTCGTTTTATTTGTCATAAAACCCTTGTTAAGTAAGAACACATGTCGTCATATGTTACATATAATAAAATTAAATAAATGTAAAAATTGTATATAAAATATTTCCCAATTCTTCACTATACCAAATTTTCTGAATCCAAGGGTTACCTATTACATTTCAACTAGAAGTTATAAAATAGGATAAACTTGTGAGAGCTAACATGTAACCACTTGGTTGACTCACAATCCCAGTATTTAGGGAACTAAGGAAAATTACGATATTTAAACAGCAAAAAAATACTAAAAAAAAATTAATATTATATAATTTATATATATGTATATATATATATATATATATGTGTGTATATATATATATATATATATATATATATATATATATATACATATAAATATATATATATATATATATATATATATATATATATATATATATATATATATATATATATATATAAATATATAATACATATGTTTTATCACTAAAAGTAAGCGGATTAAGTAGGTGTAATACAAAAACACGCACGCGCACACACACACAAGCACACAATCGTGGAAGTTGTAAACACCGTAACTCGCACAGAGGCGCGGGAAAAGCTAATTTAGTAAAAAACAAGCGCTAAATATTGAATATAGCCGTTGTCCCGACAACACTACTAATACAACGCGAAGATGATATTTTAGATCAGGAACGCGTATATTTACTCTTTGTATTTAATTGTGGATCACTCGCAGTCTGACCTCCATTTTGTGTCTAAGCCGGACAATGATATCTACTAATGGACTGATATAGATAAGTCTTAATATGTGTGGGAAAACGTATTACCAATCTTTAAATTGTGTATATATATATGTGGTTACGTATTCGCTTTAATATTCGACACAGAATCGTGATCAGTTGTAATCAATACGGTAAAATATATAAATATATTTAGATGTTCAATAATCTTGAACCATATAAGGTTAATAAAAAAGATTTATTGAATATATAAAATGAGTTAAATACCAATCTATCTTAAACTTTGACCCCAACCTTATGTCGTTAACCGATAAATTAAAGAATCTCAGTAAGATATTCTCGACCAGTGCCGGCTCTATTGTCGTGTATCCGGCCATACGGCATATGGAAGCATGCTATTCAATAAGGGGGTTTATCGTGTTCTTTTTTTTGGGGTTTATCGTGTCATGGCACGGAAGACCGTGGTTCGTGGACCGTGGTCCTTGCTCATATCTGATCGAATATGGACGCGGCGCACGCACGCATTGTGTTATGGTGAAAAAATTGGGCAGTATCGCAAATTGTCCGCCACATGGGAGTGAGACAACATCGTTTAGTAAATTTTGCACAGAAACTTTTAATTAGTTTGGCTTTCATTTATGATATCATTGGGAGTTCAGAAACAAACTGAATATTATTTGAACCACTATTTTTTTTAAGATGTATCAACATATTATTGGGAATTTACTCTCGTCATACATTGTAACATTTGCACAAAATTTCTTCATAATTTTATTTTATTTTTTCATTAAACTTTTCGAATATTAAATTTTAATACAATGCGATTTATAACTCTTTTAGCTATATTTGAAGAAAGTACTAACCATAATTTTTTCTATAGCCATTAAATAATATTTAAATTGTAATATGTTTTATTACACAATTTCTCGAAGTATTGTGTGAACATAATACAAAGTTTCGCTGCCAATTTAAAGTGATTATTGAAGTGAAACTAACGAGTCTATTGAATACGGTTTCCTTAAATATATTGGTTCGCATAATTTTATTTTCAAACCATTATTAAACTTAATGAGCTTAAGAATATATAATTTATATTTTTACAGATTCTCTCATTTAAAACCGACAATTTTGAATATCGCATGGTTTGATGGGAAAACTTAACCCTATTAATTTCGTATTGTTTATTCTTCTGTCGTATATAAATTGTTATAACTATCGATCTATATCAGATTGTAATAACTGTTAATTGGTAAACAAAATTAAATAACCTGATCACTCCGAAAAATTATTTACTAAGTTTTTCAAGAAACTGGATAGTTACTTATAAACAGAATTTAAAGAAAATTTGGTTTTCCCAGGGTGCTCATCGATCAAAGTTTCGTTGAAGATATCAGTGATTGAAAAACGTTTAATTTTTTTCCAATGCAACATTGAGCAACCTAAATAGTTTTTAACATCTTGCCTCCCAAATTATTACCTTCAACTCATTATTTTCTCATAATGTGATACAGAAAAATTCCAAAAAAAACTAACTGCAGTCATGGTCTTCTCACATGTCAATAGATAATTTTTTACCAAGTTTTGAAGATATTTTTCATTAAGCATTGTAATTACTACACCGTCTGTAATTCTGAGATTTTCGCGTTCCCGTGATCACTATTCTCGTATTATTTAGTAGTATTTATTATGTTTGGAAATACAAGCGGAGTATAAAGTCGCGTTTAATTGTATTATTTAATGCTTGCAACATTATTCTGTTAGGCTGAAGTTTATTGAGTAACCTTATCGCCATAGCGCCCTTATTGGCTGCGAGTTGTTCATTTAATTATAGGTATGGGAGCCGTCGGTTTTGAATTGTCGGTTTTAAATAAGAGAATCCGTAAAAATGCATATTATGTATTCTTAAGCTCATTAAGTTTAATAATGGTTTGGGAAGAAAATTATACGAATCAATTTATTTAAAGAAACCATATTCAATTGAATATGGTTTCTTTAAATAAATTGACTCCTTAGTTATACTTGAATAATCACTTTAAATTGGCAACGAAACTTTGTATTGTGTTGTGTATCACACAATACGTCGAGAAATTGTGTAATAAAACATATTACAATTTAAATATATTATGTCAAAACTCTCACAATCAATATATAGAACGTATGTATATATAAATTATACAAATTTGAATATACGATACGATAAGTAGACAGTGTTATATAATACAACAGAAAAATTCGTACATCGAAATATGAACTAGAAGCGCTTACCGGCCAAGTTATTTCTTGCAAATAATCTTTAGTTTTGCTTATGCAATAAAATATAATAAAAACATTTAATTATTTTAGTCTCTTTTTAAAACTGAATTAAATTCTATATGTTAGAGATTTATAACATAAGTAAAGCTCTAATACAATAATTTAAGTTTTGCAGTTCACGTACTCTTGAAAAAGTAAGTTTTAGTAGTTTTAAAAAAGTGTATCGTAAAAATCCTAATTAAATAACAACAATTTTTTCATAACTGTCATTCCTAACATTTGCACAGGATATAGAGAAAATAAATGATGGTTAGTACTTTCTTCGAATATAACTAAAAGAGTTATAAATCATATTGTATAAAAACTCAAGTTTCCAACAGTTTACTGAAGAAACGAAAAAAAATTATGAAAGAATTTTGTACAAATATTACAATGTGTGCCGAGAGTAAATTCCCAATATTATGTTGATACCTCTTGAAACAAATAATGGTTCAAACAATATTTCATTATTTTCTGAACTCCCAATGATATCGTAAATGGAAGCCAACCTGATTAAAAGCTTCTGTGCAAAATTCATTAAACGATGTTGTCACACGCCCATCCGGTGGCCACATTTTTTCACCATAACACACAGCAAGACGTCGCTAATTTTCATTTCCAGAGCGAAATCTGCAATCTTCTCGTGACGCAGATTGTAAACAGGTGTATTAGGTGTAGAGCGCGAGAGACGGGCGCGCGGCTGCGTGCGTGCACCGCGGCTATATTCGATCAGATATCGGCAAGGAGCCACCACAGCCCTCCGTGCCACGACACGATAAACCCCAAAGAAATACAGCCTTTTCTTATTGAACAGCACGATTCCATGTGCCGTACGGCCAGATATACGACAATAGAGTCGGCACTGGTCGAGAATATCTTGCTGAGATTTTTCAGTTTATCGGTTAACGAGATAAGGTTAGGGTAAAAGTTTAAGATACATTGGCATTTAGCTCATTTTATAGATTCAATAAATCTTATTTATTAACCTTATATAGTTAAAGTTTATTGAATATCTAATTTTATTTATACATTTTACCATATTGATTACAACTAATCAGGATTCTAAAAAACCTAGCATAAATGCTGTATCGAACATTGAAGTGAATACGTAACCACACAATTCAAAAATTGGTAATATGCTTTTCGACACAAAAAAAGACTTATCTATACCAGTTCATTAGTAGATATCGTTGTCCGGCATAGACACAAAATGGAGGTCAGACTGCGGGGGATTCACAATTAAATACAAGGAGTATACAAGTTCCTTATCTAAAATATGATCTTCGCGTTATATTAGTAAGTGTTGTAGGGTACAATGGCAGAGTTTATTCAATATTCAGCGCCTACGTTTTTTGTTAAATTAGCCCTTTCCCTCGTCTGTGGTTGGGGTGTTTACAACTTGCACGATTGTTGATTGAATTTGAACGTCTCTCGCATACAATTATTTTCCCGATCGTCAGTGTTGACGCTAATATCGTCACATTATGCACCCGCTTCGTACTTATCCGCATTCAAGGAAACGCGTCGGGGTATCGACATATTATTTAATTTGAATATCTATACTAAGATTTCACACATAGAGATTTTTTGGGTAAATACTCTCTATAACTGGGAAACTTTTATAAGAATCTGTCTTACACATCTCAGTTCATAAGCCAATGAATTCTTATCTTCAATGTCGAGTTTATGATACGATCTGTTCTTTGCACAAGATAAAAAGAGACCTTATAAAATGAATTTGTCAAGATTTATTACAATTTCTTTAGTAATTTTATTCAATTTATAGTAGACAACAAACGCATAAGCTCTATCATATATATATATATATATATATATATATATATATATATATATATACGATATATACGATATATGCATTTTATATATATATATATATATATATATATATATATATATATATATATATATATATATAATATATATACCCCTTTGTTGCAGTTACGGTAGACACGTGATACATATACTGACAAAAATGTGCTTCGGCTCCGATAACCAAAAGCTTAACCTTATCTAAATAAGCTCAAGCAATCGACGGTACACATCAAAATATAATGGACCAGGTCCTTTTTGCGGTTAACAAAGAGATAAGGAGATTCTCTTGACCAATGTACACGTGTGTTCATCACCGATATATTAAATAAATATTATGTTAGCAAATTACATCGCTTTACTGGTTTGAAATTTATTAAAATCTCTTCATTATTTACAAGTTATTGACAATGGTTGATGCAAAAAAATATACTTCCAAATCATATTCACCGAAACGATGATTAAAATGAATTGGAATAGTAAATATAAATAGCCGGCTGTGACCACCTAAGATACTCACAATATTGGCTCCAAAATCCTCTCGAGATTCGGAGAGAAAAATAGTTTGTCACTAATGACTTATACTAAAACAAAATTGATCCCTAGACTTCATAACAAAACTGTATCAATGTGTCGCTGAAGCGACTCAAAATCATAAAAATTACTCATTCCTATGCCGGTAAAAAGCAGGAATTTTTCTGTTTTTGTCTCTAAAGGCAAATTATTTATGATTGAAAGAAATTAGAGGGAAAAAAATGACTACCCCAGTTTGCCCCAGTGTTAGCAAGGTATTAAAAGCTTTTTTTTAATTTCTATATTGCATCAATTACTTCCGGGCAGAAAGTGGTTCCGTATAGAGCGAATCGAAATAGAGCGTTTTCCGTTCATATCAATACACGAATAATTACCCAAGGCTTGTGTTTCGAAGGATGTTATTTAAACTAGTAAACTTTCGGATTCAATTGAAACAATATCATATAGATTTTATTTTTAATATACAAAGTATGTATTCCGAATATTACATTTAGGTGATATGTATTCCGGGACATATTGAAAAATATATCAAAATACATGTTCCTCCCTATATTTTTAAAACTATTGAACCTTAAATTATAGAATGGAGTCTACGCAAAGGTGTTTCAGAAGTCTGCGTTAAGGTTGTAGGAAAATTATCACAATGGTTTTAGATATTATAGTTTTTGAGATATCAACGATAATACAAATATACTATTATTGTTATTATTTTGATTTATTGTTGGTGTTATTATTTTCATAATTTATTTATTTACTAGCACCTGTATTAGTAAGGACTTATTAAATTATTGTAAATTCTTTGTTCACTATAGTAATAAAGAAATTTAAAAAAATTATTTTATTTCTTCGTTTTTACTGACAACTTGGTGAAAAACATCAAAACGAGAAAATTTGCAGGCAACAACTAGAATAATATAAATAGCTATATTTATTATACCCGTAAAATAATAAATAAGATAAGATAGTTTCAAAAATATAACTATAAAAATAGGTATTAAATACCTCCTTCACCATATCCTCGTGGTCGTAATATGTAACTACATTACTCAATGAGATAATTGAAATTAATTCGATGGGTTAAGTAAACCAATGAGAAGTTTCCTTGACCATCACAGTCCTTTTTCAGGATATCACCTCGATGATATCATCAGATTTTCAATACTATACAAAGTTCAAAATTGTTACGGTAATGACAACTGGATGAAAATCGGCTTGATAGATTTATTTACATGCATCAAAGTGAAGCTAATAAATGAATATTAAAATAAATCCCAAGGTACATAAGGTTCATGTTTTTGATACACAAATCTATATTGAAGAACATAAATCTATATGTAATGTCTTCCCATTGGGCATACAACTTAAAACTAACTTAAACATTAAAATTAACACTACCTTGAGATCACGGCCCGAGACTAGTTTATTTAAATAAGAAAATAAATCGCAATGTATGTTGCGAGATAAATGTGAATACGAGTTTAACTGACTCAATAACTGATCAAAATGTCAGACCACTTCTGCTATATGTGACGGCTTGGTATTTTTTAAATATTAAAACAAATGAAAATCCAAAGATTTTAAAACCGAATCATCTTTTAGGATTATGGAAAAAACGTATGTATAGCTTCAATGAAATTAAACCAAATTAACATGTAATACAACAGACGAAACTATTAATATAAGTACATTGTTAAAGAAGATACGTCCCTAAGTTGATTTTAACTTAACGTACAAAATAGCGTCGTAATCACGTCGCGAAATAAACTATTTTGAGATAGAGATAAAATATAGTAATATAACGACTTTATTGTAAAAAAAAAGCAATGTTGAACAAGATATGTGAATTTGGTCTTGACCTTTGGTATGGAGGATTAGCTAACAAAGCAAGTATAAGGTAGTAGGTAAAACAGCTAGTGGGTTTTACAATATCCATATCTAAATGTATTTTATAGAAATAAACCGACAGAAACACCATTCCCTCTTCCTAAAGATACTATCTACACATTATTTCTAAGTTAAATAATCGATTTCCGTATCCGAATCTAACATTACCGAATTAGACACGATTTAATATATCCCACATTTTCCCAAAGGTAGTTGATGCCGCAAACTATTGTAAGGAACCAATTTACGTCCATGCCATGAGGCACGAACGCGGATGAGTGGTGTCAAGCGAGCTCTCTAATAGAGAGGCAATTAATTGTGGCACGACTCGCGCGTTGATGTTTACTCTGTGCATACTGTCAGCATGTAAATACACCATAATTGATGTTTTTGCTGTTAAAATAAAAGGTCCTTTCGCTGGGGAAAATTGTGCTATTAATTTGTTTGAATTTGACAAAGTAATTTATATAGTTCCCTCACTATTATAATATAAAGAAGTATATATCAAATACCTATAATCCTTTTCCATATCGTGTGAATTTGCGTCTCCCTAACCGTAAACTGGATTTATATCGTTGTATCATTAAAGGGATAAGAATAATGTAAAATACCATTATAATATTATACTAAATCTCACATAAAAAATGATCAGATGCGATTTGGCCTTCGTACAGTTAGGATTATAGTGAATTATTTCAAGAGCACTTCTACGCTCAAGGTCTTGTAATATTGACAGCCATCCATTTGTAGTTTTCTTAAAGTAGCTATTATTTCGTTCTACGTTATTAGGTAAGGTCTTCATAAGTCGGAGCATCAATTTATTAATTCAACTAATTAGAGTTTCATTTATATGTTGTCAGTTTTCGTAATACTATGGTGTACGTGTAAAATCGAATATAGTTCAGGGTGAGTTTGTACAGCGAATATTTAAAAAAATGTGTTTCAAGAATGCATTTGAAACCGAGATGAGGTCAAAACATTTTTTTAACAATTATTGTCTATATGTTTATCGTTTTACCTATTTATAGAAACAATACATAAAGATTGACAGACTGATATGTATAAGATTTTGATAGGGACCATCCCTAATGGGGATCAAATATGTCTGGTTTCGGTTTTGTTTTGCTAGAATATTTGTGAGTAAAAGAAGATATCGCACCTTGATAATTGAATTGCTACATGGTGTATATTTTTGAACAAATTATTTCACCAAAATAAACACATTGGACCTAAAACCAATGCACTGTAAGATGACAGGTGCTAGTTTGTTGTACTGAGAATGATTTGCAACTTTATATGTTGCATCGCAAACCCCGCACATAATTTATTACTAAAAACTCTTTTAAGCAAATTCTGTTTACACAGAATTTGCATGAAAATTGGCGAATAATTTTATAAGGACTGCATACTCATTTGATAGAAATTATATGTTATTGAAGTCGTGCCTAATTCCTTATATTTTAAAGTTATTGCAACTATTATCATAATTTTTTAAATATACCTTATTTTATCAATCAAAAAGTCGTACACACTTATCTACATATAAATTTTCACAATTGATTATGATTCAGATTATATGTAACTCTATGCCTCAAAAGACTAACAAATCACGAAAACTAACAAATCTCTTGAAATAGACTGAATAGCAACTTGTTTTAAATGTGGACTTTAGCATAGTATTTTTTATTCTTACAGCTTGATATATTGTAAAATGTTATATCTGTTCATATTTTTCTGTTCAATTTTGAAGTAACAACCATATTCTTTATTTTTCATATTTTTATCGTCAGTGCTTTGGAAAGAAGCGTTCACATACAAATATATTGGTAAACTTTATTGGTTAATTAATTATTGGTAAAAATTAAATTGGCAAGGATTTAGACATTTTACATATTTATTATCAGTATCAAATTTCAACACAGAAATAAGAAATCTCGCGTAGAGAATAGACACAGATCAATAACTTGTGTGTGCTGTGCATACAAATAATGAAACAAAATATAATAATAGCTAGATCTACAGACGATAATTCCCAAATATTGTATAAAACAAATATTCTATACTTCCTCACGTTCCAAGGAAAACAGTGAAACTTTTATCTATATCATTAGTTTTATTGCGTTATGTGTAGGATCGAATGGACGTCTGCATGTCAATTGGATCCTATAGTGTGGAGATAGGTGGAATTTCCATAATGTCTGACTTTCTGTCCTATTGCAATTTGCTGCAGCTGAACTTGTTCTCTCATGATCAATTAGCGACTTTTGGATTAAGATATTGAAGTATTTGAGTGGTGTTTACTAAGAAAATGCACAAAATCGTTAATTAAATTACATGTGTGTGCGTGCTTGCGAACGTGGCGCGTATATGCGAGCGAGCAAGCATGCGTGTGTGCGTGCGTGCATGCGAGCGCAAGTGCGTTCGTGCGTGGAGGCATGCGTGTGTTTGTGTGTGTGGGGGCGTGCGTGCGCGTGTGCGCGTGAGCTCGTGTGCGTGTGTGTGCGTGTGTGCACGTGCGTGTATGCACATATGTGCGAGCGCGCGTGTGAGCGAATACATGTGAACGCGTGAGCGCGTGTGAGTACGTATGTGTGTGTGTGTGGGTGTATAGGCGCGCGGTAGGGCGCGTGTGCGCTTATGAGGGAGTACGCGTGTGCACGTGTGTACATGTGTGTACATTTTACTAAATACTTTTCCGACACGAAAAAATAAACAGGTATACAATAAATACCATATGCATTTCACTGAATTCAACTTAAATTATTTTACTAATATAAACTATTTTCTTATTAAGTTAAAAAACCAGTGTAAATAGGTGTCATTGCACGCTATATTCCTATGATAAATGAAACATAAACATCACTGAGATTGCGAAGAATAATTTCAATTATTTTTTCGATTTACAAACAAATCCTTGTATTACAGAGACGTCGTCGATACGCAGTTAAAGAACCAGAAATGAATTTGTCACAGGAAAGACGAGATAGAAATATTATGAAATAACTGAACTTAGCCTTATTCTCCTTTTATATACACAAAAATATTTGAATATCGCGTATCGATTGTTTAGTCTCGAATTTTCCATACTTAACATAAACATATTTCCCAAGTCAGACAAATAAAATATAATCAAATAACAAATATGTAATAAATAAAGATGGATCGTTGTTGAATTACTTTTGATTTTCGACTTGAATACGTCTTTAAATTTGCTATCATACGGAGGCAATCCAAAAAACCTAATGATAACAAAATCGGGAAGTAGAGTTTGGCGTTGAAGTTTCGAATCTATCCTCTACATCAAAAATTAAATTATATCACTGGATAGCTAAAGGATCAAACAATTTATTACGATACGCGAGAACAGTACCGCATCGCGCGCGGTCTAGTGGGAAGCGCCGCGATTTTGAGGTTATTCTAATTGAAATTTGCAATTAGAATAACTTTAATTCAGAAAAGCTACGATGTTCGTTTAAGTTTTAATCGTCAGATGTCAACAAAATCTATCGAATGTATATAAAACATTAGTTTAAAATAGTGATAGTGAATGTAATAAGGTGTTATAATAAATAAATATTATCAAAAGTATTTTATTTAAAAAATAAAACTCGTTACATAGACGTATTCACGTACAACACACGGCCGTGTCCATGACAGACCCACACCCCATTTTTTTAATTAAAAGTTTATCCACCATGGAGAAAGATAACTGTAACAATAATTGAACACAGACGCAGTCCTTTCACAGGAATTGTCTATAAACTTTCAGCCAATTAACTTTATTCGTCCATTAAATTTTAATAGCATGCGATAATAATATAATAATCCCGTCACTTTGTATAAATTATAAACAAAACTTCGTATACTATAAAATAGTCGTTAATTCG
The DNA here is from genome assembly GCA_039881145.1 of Druceiella hillmani. Taxonomy (NCBI): domain Eukaryota; kingdom Metazoa; phylum Arthropoda; class Insecta; order Lepidoptera; family Hepialidae; genus Druceiella; species Druceiella hillmani. The sequence goes on from JAYKKI010000055.1 coordinate 1,764,529, forward strand.
CAGGATACTGGACATTATTATAAACATTTGCCCGTGTTATAAAAGGGTTAGCTCGAGGACCACCATTTAATTAATCTTTTACATACAAAGAGATTTATAGTTACGTGGCTTTTACATAGATACGTGTGTAGAGACCGAACCTGAGTATTATAAGCAAGTTTAGCTTAAGACTGCGAGAAACTTGAAGGCGGAAAAGCATCTTTTAAGTGTTGCTATTTTAAGGTATCTATCTTGTATTTAGCGGACAGCGGTTTTCAAGGTCAGTGACGTATATATAGGAAGTATTTGAATGTATGTGTGGGTAAGAACATTGCTTTAGATATATCTGTATTACACGTTAAAAAACTTGAAAGTATATGGTATTACTCATTCACTTCAACTCTAGATAACTTCGTTACAAAGGCTAGTGATCCGACTATATTCGTACAGGTTTCATGCTATCAATTATATAATAAGATTAAGTTAACTAACTAAATTTTTCGATTAATTTATTAACATTTCCTTAAAGCATATCTTCAAATTTTTAAAGAACTCGAAATTGGTACAGTAATTAATTAAATGCAAAAAAAATGAAATGTGCGGATGACAGGAAAGAGTTGGATCGTTCGATTTATAATTAAAACTAAGACACTAGCTATTTCTATTCCGGCGAAGCTTAATTTAAAGATGGTTAATTTATAAAAGGTGAAAAAAATACCGGCTTAATAAAATATATAAGCAAGAGAAGTAGCAGAAATAAGTCAGGAAAATAAAATATTTGCTAAGTTATTAGATATTTCTTACGTAAGGAAATATTTTTCAGTATGGTTCGTCAGTATAAGGCAATATTTTGTCTTTTATTCTATACTTCAAACTCTTTTCTCGTTCTTTTTTTAAAAACAAATTTACGGCAAGTTTTCGATAATTCGGAAGTAATTCGTTGATCCTAATATTCTTAAAAACAGCTTCGAATACGATTCGACTTTTACATTCATAATAATATTTTTAAATATCAATTTAAACTGACAGGAAATCAAGACAAATATTAGTTATTAAATACAATGTAAAATTATTTTTATTCTAACCACTTAAGTTTTATTATACGTTTAACAAAGTGTTTATGAATTGAAATAAAAGACAACAAAAAACATGAAAAGATTCCTCAATACGCTTCTCCTTAATATTTTATTAATTTAAATTAAGTTACCTTTTCAATAATTAACATTTTAATTCACAGAATCTTGCATCATTTCTGTTATGACATTCATGAACACACACACGTTACATATATTCTTACATTTGGACTGGAGCTTGATAAAAGCTGATTAAATCAATTAATAAAGACACGATGATATATTCAGTAGAGTTCAGACTAAAATCTTTACGCAATTCTTTAATTTTCATTTAAACTATTCTTCAGTACCCACGCTGGCAAATATTTAGTTTATTTAAAAATATTAAAAGTTCATGAAGTGTAGAAATGAATGCAATAAAAAGGTGGGACTTTTCGAATATCCTATTTCGATATTGTCTGCTAATTCACTCATCGGTGCTTATGGTGTACTTCCCGTTAATCTATGATCTTGAAATTTGGCAAGAAGGAAGTTCCTTGTCCCAAAAAAAAAGAAAGGAAACATTAATTTCTTATCCTCTGTGGAATACAAAACAAACTGATTTTCTTGGTTTCTGGTTATTTTTTTCGCATATAAATGTATGTATGTAATTATATATAATAATTTAAAAGCGTAAATTCTTCTTGCGTTTGACCATTTTTAAATGTATTAATATATCATCATAAAATTACCCCCTAAATTTGCCTTTTAGTTAAGAAATAACACCGCATGAAATTTGAGCCTGAAATCAAATCTAAATTCGTCTCAATTTGGTTATATAATTTTTTTAGGAAAACATCTATAAAATTTTGCTACAGAAAACGTTCTAAATAAGTTTTTGAATTCTGTATAAAATCGTTGTGTATTCAATGCTTTCCATTTTATTACACAATAACTCGCAGCTTATTAAATGCGTCAATTTTTATGTACATAAATTAATCAATAAATAATTTAAAAGAATTCCATTTTATGGTAAATTGTTTGTACAAGTTTACAAATATTATAATTTCCTCAAAATTTACATAATTTATCAAAGGCTGAAACCACTATTAGATCAAAGTTGATTGACATTATGAGTGTTTCTTTCTATTTCAATAAGGGTCCTGGTTTATTACAAATTTAACGAGCCGTATGGTAGCAGAAAAATATGCATAAAACTTTACTAACGCAGATCTAAAAAAGCATCTTTATTTTCAATGGAATCAATTTTAATTACATTTACATTAAAAAACAATTCATACAAACAATTGTACGTAACTGTTTAACAAGTCAGTTACAAAAAATTAGCAGCAATAAAAATACCTTGCTCAGAGTAATATGAAATATATTTTCAACCGTACTTGCGCAATTTTAACTCGATATTTGGAAACCGCTCGGCGAATTAAACACGCTGAATAATTTACGAAACCAGGTATCATATTTCTGGCTTTCATGACATTTTTAAATTTTTTAAATCCATTAATCTGCCCAGCGCCATGAAACATATTCATTTGAAATTCATTAAGTTATCAAAACATTCCCTTATCGCGGTCCGTATCCAAAGCAGCGGCTGCCAAAAAACGTCCTGTCGAAGCGTCCATTTCATATGAAACGATAGCTATCGTTGCGTTACGCGAGGCGATAGGCTCGTGCAATTTCTGTACGTGTGAATGATATAATAACTGCGTAATTCTAAAGCATTATTTAAAGATTTGCTTATTTAATAGGAGATTTTAAAACACGTTTATAGTTTTTGTAAAGATAAATTAAAATGTCCTTAAAATACGCAAATTAGTAATTAATCTTGAATCGCAAATTAGCTATATTGTGTTTCATTAATGTTTTAAAAAATGTCAAAATACGTCTACCAAGAGATTATTACAATAAATACTTCCATGACAATCGCTTCAAATTATTTTAGGATTTTGTAACCAAAGGTACGAATGAAACCTGATCGTCGCCATTAAGATGCCTATATATTTGTATGTCGGTGGAAAGCTTCAAATAGGAAGATTTAAATTTTACACATTTCATAAAATTCTTTAACTAGAAACTAACAATTTTATTTACCTTTGTCGAGTGACAACTGAAAAAAATATTTTGTGGGCCTAAAGTTGGTCTTTCACGGCCCTCCGTTCAACAAAAAAATATTGACGGGCTCCCATTTAATAAAAATATCACTCCACTAAAATTTTTTAGAATTTCAACTGCGTAGGTAGGAAAGAGTTTTCGAAATAATTACGTCATAAATTTTTCTCTACCCAGGCAAGTAATATGTAGTCGAAGGGTTGTAAAGAGTTGAGTCGAGTGCAAATATAATTTATAAACATTTTTCATTTGATGTAGAAGAAGGTCAAAATATTTTCGGGAAGGCCGTCAATGTTTTTTGGTTGAACGGAAAACCGTTAAAAATTACTTTTTGGGCGCTTAAACATTTTCTTTAACAAACTAGTCGATAAACATTTTTAAAAATCACTTGAAAAAGTCCTACCTCTCTTTAATCGTAATCTTTCTTTGCACACTCCTTTTGTTTCCGTCTTCAGTCGTAACTCATACCAACTTTTGTTAGAACTCAATAATTACATAATTTTTGCCTTTTTTAAATATGACTTACATTTATTATAATTTATTAAGGTTTGTTTTAATTTGTTACGTACGTATGATTTTTTATATCTTAAAATATCTTGCAAACACCCAAATTTTCACCACTTCTTCTCGTGTTTGGTTGGAAACGATTGTTCCTGCAGCAGCAAATATATAATTAATTATTATAATGTTACTTTAAAATTAAACTGAAACTAATAAAAGGCGTCATTACGACCGAAACCACATTGAATAAATTCAAAACTTTTAAAAAGTTTGTTGAAGTCGTGTAACTTTAAATGATGACAGTAGAGATTCCTTTTAACTTGAGCTCGACTCGCTTTTGGTCAGTTTCACTTACGTTCTCATTAATTAAATACTTAATTAGGAGAAACTAGGTCACATGGCGAGATAAAATTCAGCTGCCTAAATGTTACTTATATTCATATAAATAAACCTCATGACTCGAACGTCATTTGAAAAAATTTCCATGGTCAAAAGTCATTGAATAAATTACTACTGTTTCAATTGCCAAATTGAAATAGGAAAATAAACTTAAAGTCGATAAACTATTCGATCTGTCAGAAAAACTCATTCTAAAATAATTTAAAGATTTATGTAAGCTCGTCAGCTTTTTTTCCGTCGAGTTACTCTCAAAATTTTCATTAATAATTTTAAACGAAGAATATGTATATATATATATATATATATATATATATATATATATATATATATATATATATATGTGTGTAATGCATAAAACTTGGCTGAATGAAATTGAAAAACTGAAGAAAAATATCGTTGCTAAGCAGAGCTTAGTTAAAATTATAAAATTTAGACGCAACATAGCCACATTCATACTAAAATATTTTATTGACACGCAAGCCCATGCGTCAGGTACAGGCAGCATGGTAGGTCACAATGAAATAAATTGCCTGGTATTAATAAAGTTATTTAACATTTCGCATACTTAACAACCCCATAAATCATTAAAACCCTATAAATCAGATTTTTAAACTGGCAACGCTGCCACGAGTGACATTTTAAAGTCTAATATGGAACTCAAAAATTAAACCGAAGCTGAAAATTAACTTCAATGGAAACAATCAAGTGTATAAAATAGTTCAAGTACACTGGTTTTATATAAAATTTACACTTGATCTTGGTTCCCACGTTTAGTGTGGTGATATTTTTTATACACTTCCAATATTGCAGTTTGCAAGAATGACGTATATGAAAGATTTATTGTTGACCTATTCATAAAAAAATTAAATTTAAAAATATTTAAGGAATTTTTTAAAATGAAATTTATATATCCATTATTAAATGAAATATTTCATTCAATCTTTTCTTAACAAGTGTTTTTCTCTTTGTACTCAATAATTTCCAAACCTTGTTCGGTCATAAAAATTTTGGTCACGTCAACATCTGACATAATATAGAAATTCTGCATTGTTCAAAGATGTTCATTTGCTAAATCGCCTATTGCAGACCACAGTTTACCTATTTTACGATCAGAGAGGATTAAATGTACCCTAATGTTGGTTGGGTAATGCAACATAGATGGCGCCCTATGAATTTAATTTTGTCCCTGCATCTTAAAAGACGCCCTAGAGTGAGAAAATATGAACATTTTAGAAATATACATTTTATAAAAAACTAAAGCTATACATAAATATTCATATATATATATATATATATATATATATATATATATATATATATATATATATATATATATATATATATATATATATTATTTTTTTTTTTTATAAAAGACTAAAGATTCAATGATTCGAACAGGAAGATGTCTAGATTTCACTGTATTTGAATGCATATTTACCCTACAATATGTGTACATTAAGTTCAGGCTATGCAACATATATGTGTGGGTACCACAGCCTCAAAAAGAAAGAGTGTGTAGACGTGCTTCATGGAATCCAACGCTAACATCAATATAACTTTAGAAACAGAGTTGCTATCTATGGGTAACTTTAAATTCACGTCAATAGCTTCGGTGGTTTCCGAGTTAAATCTGTTCGTACAGGTAAATAGAAGATACATTTTTGAATATTAAATTCGTTTTAGTAATCAAATATGCATATGCAAAATAATCCAGAGCTGTAAATTTTTAAACCACGCGAGTCTGTTTGTGATAAACTTCTATTCTTTTATCTGTATTAATATTCTTCTTGAAATATGTAATCGTTCACTACAATAGTATCAACAAACTTTTTAATTTTTTTCACAAATTTATTTACTTGGTCGTTAGTAAACATTTTTAAAATTTTTTTAACCATAGGTGATAAATAACTATTAAGTAATATATAACTACGTGTGCTAAAGTTTGCATTTAAGTAATTTATTTGGATTAGGTGTGTCCAATAATTAAAATTTAATCTCACCAAATACCTAGATTCCATCAATTTATCGTGCCAAATTTAAATACAATACAGTCTCGATACGTCGTTTATGTAGATGGTAAGGCTGAGACGAGAAATCGACGCTAGTTCGCTGTAAACGTGCACAGTGATTTTATAGGGCAATAAATTTTGTTTTAGGAGCGCGAATGGACCTACGGTCCGATGTGCAGACAGCCTACAATCTTAGGTCCATTAGAGAAATAATATAAAACTAATTAATGCTTTGAGCTTTTGCTGTGAGGCTAGAGTATCTACTTACCTACATACTGACGATAAAACGATATATTTTCGTCAAAAGAGACGACTAATTTGAAACTGGTGAGTTAATTTGAATACGATTTACACGATGTACTCATTGTAACTTACATGTTTAACATGACGCAGATGAGTGTATTTTATATTATTATATTAACGGTTTTCCAATTTAAAATGTTTTAATTGTCTTCGCCATATTTTAGTGTATATATTATTCCCATAAAGGAACGTCGGTATTTATATATCTTAAAGACGACACCCTTAAACAAATTTAATGAGCTTTTATCTTTAAAACAAAATCTTCCAAGACAAATAGAATTCACCCTTCAAGGGTTCTATATCCAGTTAGGTAAATATTTAAGAGAACATACTATTTATATATAACTTTGTACACGTATCTATATATTAATAAAGAGAAAACTTTGTACCCCTTTTTAAGCATAACATTTTTTGCCTAATTTTAGGTAACATATCTTCGGATATGTTCGAAAAAATATGCAAAAAAAGTGGTTCCAGAAATCGACGGCGGACCCAATTTCCCAAAATACTCAACCTAAATTTAAAAAAAAATACTTTTGTAGAAATCTAGGTAAAGACCTAAGAAAAATACATCATTGTTTTTAGATGTTATACTTTTTTAATTAATAAATTACTATGTGCCTTAAATGTTCGTAAAAGCCCGTGTTTACGGAACCCTTGTAGTGTGAGTTCTACCCGTACTTGACACACTTTTTAACAGTGATAGTCGGTTTTATGCGCGTACGGCTCTTCACATATTAGATAATTGATCATGTTTATTTTCATGTATATAAATAGCTCAGCACTAGAGTTAGATCTGCATGTAGTAGAATTTAGCAAAAAACTTCAGATGTTCTCAGCAGTCAAAATAACCATGAAACAGAAGTTTATAATCGCGTAATGCATCAAATATTACGCCTCAGTTTCTCAAGTAGAGGCGTTAGCAAATATTAAGAAGCTATGGCAGTTACCGCGTTTTATAAAGTTCGCGTCATCGTTAAGAAATTTGCATGAGAATGTTAAATTTTGTTTTATAACAATGAAAACCTAGGAATGTAATCACGGAATGCAACACGACTTGGTATATCAATTGAAACTTGTTAAGACTAAGCTCGTTAAAATCGAAAGAAATTCGTATCATCCAATGTCTATTGGATACAATATCGTGTATATCAGGCTTACGCTATAACAACAGATAAGAGCCCGGGAGTTAGTCCCAACCATGTTGTAATTGATATCGGGTCTGCTGTTTTCTCGTGTAGTCAAGCTTACATCAATGTCCAGAATGTAGACGTTTGATGGTGTGGCAAAAATTGGCTATTGTTGGATACCATCGACTAATAAATATCAAGAGGCAACACCTACAGACTATTGAATTTTATATCTATCACTACATTTTTTTAGCCGCTATGAAAAGTTTTCTGATATTTGTAGTCTTTGAAACCACATTTACGCGAAAGGAAAATTCCAATAGCTTTTTGTGTTTTACCATATGGCGAAGCAATTAAGAGACGGCAACTTATCACTATCAAGTTTAATGTTGTAATAACTATATAATTCATTAAGTCTAGGGTAAAGCTCTAACTAAACCATCTACACTACTCTGACAAACACTATAAAAGCTTAGCTGTTTTTATCTCACTAAATCTACGGCTAACATTTCTATTTACTGACATAGCGACTCACATATACGAGATTTAAATAAAAAAAAAAATATTTGAATTAATGATAAATTTTACAATATTAAATGACTCAAAATAATGGCGGTCTCATTTGAATGTGAAATATAGACAGAAGTAAAATATTTAGGGGTGGGTTCTGAAGCTTAGAGGTGTGTTCCGAAAGTGGAAAGTAGATTTAAATTTTGTGTTAGGTCTTTAGAAATAACAAAAAAAATATTTAAGAAAAATTTAGATGGGTTGCAATGTATTACAGGTACTTTTCCATTGCCGTCAGAAGTGTAGACCGCGATACAAAAAAATATGTGAGTTCCAAAGATTGGGGGTGAGTCCAAATTTTGTGTTATGTCTTTAGAATTATTAATAAAAAAAATTTAATAAAATTTGGATTAGTTGAAAGGTATTAAGAGTATTTCTCTCTTGCAGTCGGAAGTATAGACAGAATTAAAATATTTAGGGGTGGGTTCTGAAGGTTAGGGATATGTTCTGAAGGTTTGAGGTGGGTCTTAATTTTGTAAAAAAATTAGATGGGTTTAAATGTATTACAGATACGTTTCCCATGCCGTCGGAAGTGTAGGCGGTAATACAAAAAAATATATTATAGGGTGAGTTCCGAAGATTGGGAATGAGTCTAAACTCTGTGTTAGGTCTTTAGAATTATTAATAAAAAAATATATTTAAAATAAATTAAGGTGGGTTAAAAGTATTAAGAGTATTTCTTTCTTGCAGTTGGAAGTATAGACAGAAGTAGATTTTCACTATAGCGATAGTTTTATTTTTACTTCGATTACAAAGCGTTTGTGCCAAATAATGGTCGAGATATCACCCATGAATCCGTTACCGTCATAGATAGCTGATTTCGTTGCTTGGTAGTAACAGCTCCGGACCCATCATCTAAAAATCCAATCTCTCACTGCGTAACTATATATTCCACTTTGGTATTCTGGCGTTCATCATTAGGTTCGATGTAGGATACGTAGAATTTTACATGGTGATTTAATTAAATGTGACTGTTATAAAATTACATAAAAACTGTTATATAGTTTTTAATTTTTTTTATTGAAACAATCGTATGCATTAGATTATAAATAGAGATGTCAAGAGAAAGTTATTGTAATGAAGCCATCATAATAATCGTACTCATCCTATTTAGTCATATAAATAACAATCCATAAAATTGTCGACGCATCTGCATTATTAGATATTAAATAAACATACAAACGTTCACTTTTATCAAGACCTCTTGAGAAATATATGTTTTGATTATAATAGGTGATAATTATATTTTATTACTTTCTTATCTTTCTTATCGTAATAACATGTTTAATATACTTTACCTTAAAATAAAATAATTCTCAGTTTTTATATAATTATTTTATTATTTAATTGTTTTAATCAATTTGTAGAAAAGTTTAAAAATTTTGGGAGTAGTCACCTCTTTAATTTTATATTTTTCATAAAATTTCATGAAAACATAAGTTAATTAAAAGAAGTACTTATTAATATTATAAAAAAATATTAAAATATAAGCGAGTTCAGTCATTCGATAACTCTTGAAAATATAATTTTTGAAGGCTAGAGTTAATATTATTAAAATTGACTTTACAATTACGGCGTTCCATTATCGCCTAAACAGGTGTTTAAACTTTGGTTTAAACCCTCATACAACAACATTTTCAAGATTTGGCAAAAAGAATTTTTGATTCCAGTCCTTTTTCAATTATAATTTATGACAACAAAATTTGTTGAGCGCGAAAAGGTGTCGCACAACGAGCATATTTAAATAAAGCACGTATTTAAATATTTATAAATATTTAACGGTACATAGTGTTTCTATTTAAGTATACCCAACATTTTATTTTGACGGGCCGACTGATAACCAAATAAAGGCCAAAATATTTCATTTTGAGAGAAGGAACATAAAAAAAGAGTCAAATATTGTAGCAAAGATTGCTACACTATTTGACTCTTTCTTACTATCAAACTGGTAATTTGACCTTAAAGATATTAAAATATAATTGTTTTTATATTTTGAAATATATCATAGTTCTAATAATAATATAATTAATTTAAAAGAAAGGTGTATTGAAATGAATAAATGAATAAGCAGGTTGTAAACTTCTCAATTTTTGCTCAGCAAAGCGACGTGCCGTCTTACTTAAAAAAAAATCACTTTTGTGATAAATTTTACAGCTTCCAATCTCACAGCAAGAGTTTTCTAGATTAACAATATATCTTTTTATTGCCTCAAGAGGCAGGTATAAAGAGAAACACAGTTAGTTCGAATGAGTGTAAGAAGCCTAAAAAGGCCTCGTCTCCACTTGCAAATTAAACAATTTTAAAAATAACGATTTTTATTTATTTCCCCATACAACGAACTTTAATACACATCACACGAAACCCGCAGCTGAAGCAAAAGAAAAATAAACGAGAGAATTCATTCAATAAGGCGTATTTGTGCTAACTGGTTGCCGGTACAATTGAAAAGGAATCATCAGTGAAGTGTAGTCGGAGCAACGCTAAGACAACTGCCCTTTCGAGTAAAAGTGCCCTCTCAGGAACGCCTACTCGAAGTCTCGAGCCTACCGGCCGCGTCCCTCCAACTAAACAACGTTCGAGTACTTTCTGCTAGTTGTAATTAAATTAAATAAACATGCCTTATCACTGCCGACAGAGTTTGTCCTTGGCCACAAAGAAATCGATACCGAAAAGTATCGCTGTAACATAATTGAGTTTGTAACGATAGCTTAGCACGGGCAAATATTTGAACAAATTAATTTTTTTGCTACAACTCTACCTTGGTCACAGAGTTCCGTTTAAAACGTCAATATTTTGTGTAACAATATTTTCAGAGATAATAATTATATTGTTGTAAATTGTATGAAGTCTGATGACAGAGCTCGGAACCGGTTTAAAAATCAAAGGTTTTTAAAGTTTAATAGCAGTTTGCCTCTAAAGGTTTCGTTTGAAAAAAACTGGGCGCAAATACTGTTGATGTAATTGAAAACTAAAGCTCCTAACTTCATTGAACATTAAGTCTACTACAATTCATAGTTTTGAATCTGTTTATCTTGGAGATATGTTCCTTACCAAATCCGATTAAAATTGGGCGAAATGTAAACAAAACTTTTTCATGTATTTGAGATGAAACCGGTTGGAAAATTTAACCGGTTTTCAAGCCTTAACTGACTGAACATTAATCAAATGTATAGGAACATCTTGCATAATATTTTGCCTCCAATAAAATTTAAAAAAAAACTTGAAAAAATGTTTATATTTTTTTAAAGAAAAAATTAAATATTTTGCAATTTTTTGTGATAATAAAATATGGGTATAACTTTCATAATATTTTTATAATCAATGTTAATCAAGAATAAACATTAAATAAATCACTAATTGTTCATTGCAACCGTCTTAATTCTCTAAAAGATTGTAAATATAAATTTTAAAGAAGCATTTATATTTTAATTTATTTATTGCAAAGTAAAATTTAGTAAAATTCCAGAAATAAAAAAAATTGCTTTTTATCTTAAATAATTTGCAATTTCTGAAAATGAAAGATGGTTTATTTTTATGTGAAATGTTACTTTCATTAAAATTTTTCTAATAAAATTACATTTAAAATTTTCAAAAATTACATATTTTTTAACTTACAATTGAATGATACTGAAATTGCTGTCATAAGTAGATTTGCGTTTCCATTAATATGAGCATAATATTATATTATACTCGTATTTCAGATACTCTGAGTATAAACTTGACATTTGATTTTTAGCAAAATGTTTGGTGATGCGCCCAAAGCAAAAAAAGATAATAATGTACATATATATGTGTGTGTGTGTATATATATATATATATATATATATATATATATATATATATATATATATATGTATATATATATTTATACATATGTATTAATATATACATATGCACTTTTATATCAGTATTGAATTAAAATTATTCTGCTATTAATTCTATATATAATATTATTTTTGAATGTAGGAAAATTAATAATATTTTAATTACTTGAACAATATTATATCTGTCAATTATTAGATTACACTTAGGTAATATTTTAACATGCAACAGAACTAAAATTAACATGCTTTAATTTATTATACTTCTTTACCGAATCCATTTCCGTCAACCGCCAGTTACTGTCTTATACGAAAGACAAAATCGAATAAATACATTTTTAATCACATATTTCTTTGGAAACTATCCTTGAATTATCCGACGCAATTTTAAAATCTTGCTAAAATATAACGTGCTATTTGTTATATAATATATGTATAGCGTCGAGTAAGTTAAGAAAAAAAAAGACTGAAAGCGCCACAGCCATGAAATATTATGAGGTTCTATGCGCTGCAGACTTTTCGCGTTTATCCACAATTTTCGCGTTACGAACTTTTATTGGATACTTATTTCCAACGACATAAGATATCGTGAAGAACAAGTACAGTAACTTCGTAAAGTTTAGCGATCGTGACTTCTCTGTACGCTTTGTAGACAATGCAGACTCGAAAGGTAAGTACACTGAACTGAAATGACGAAATGACTTGCAGTTATGAAAATTTGTAACATTATTTGATATTATCGCATTGGCTATAAAATTATATACAGTCTTACCTAGAAATTTTCTTCCTTTTTTCAAAGAAGACAAGATTTATATTACATATTTATTGTAATAATATACATTTCCATTTGATAAAAAATTATTGTGTATATGTTATTCTGAACTTCTGAACAAAATTAGCTGTGACTCGTAAGTAAAGAACATACGACTTTGCCTTGAAAAAAATTCGATGTTTTCTCAGCTTAAACGCTCAATAGTCCAGTCAAATTATATTAAGATTTTATGGTATTTAAATGTAGATGAAATTTGTTTATAGTTTTAAGCATATACAAATAAAATATTTACATATTTTCTACTAAAAATATCCACCGATAATGAATAATTAATGAAAAAAATGCCTATGGCAAAAACCTTCGTGAATGGCCCATGTAATTTCAACCTTCTTGAAAGACGTGAGTATAATAGAGTAAATAACATTTGAACATCATGGAATGAAAATATAATTTTGCTTTTAATTAATTTTTAAATAATACAATTTGCTCTATAAATCGATTGCAGTGAAAACGCTACATTAACACGAAGAGCTTTGCTCCAGCGACAAAACTCCCTAAAGATTGCATCGAATTCATGGGGCGATAAGGTGGCTTCTGTTTATTTTTTACAATGGCAATTTAATACTAATAATCACTGTCAATGTAAAAATTACAAAGTTCACTTTTAAAATATACGGTCAAGGTATAAACATAACTCGTATTAGTTGCAAAAAAAAATTCGGAGTTTTATGCGCGATGCGCGATTTTTTACTAAAAATATAAAGAGACTTGATTTACGAAATTACTTGTTACTCCACAAAATTACCGACGGTTCTTATACTATAAGGAATTAAAGGAGATAAATCCCTTTAACAGCATTACGGAAAAATAATAAACAACGATTACTCGAGTTTTATGATATAACATTAAATTTTACTTTATTTTTTTGTAATTTCCCATATATGTGGTAGGCCACACAAATTAACAAGGAAATTGGTTAATGTGATAAGATTAAAGTGAAAATTGCATTATTTTCATTATATTATTTTTTAAATTTTTTCCAACAAGAGTGCTAAAATAAGCAAGCAGTATGTTTATCTGTTGTAACATTAACTTAATAAGCTAAGAGTGTAACTTAATAAGTTAGAGAGATACAATAAAAACGAATTTCGCAGTTTATTTGGAGAAAGTTGCATGTATTATTCATAGCTAATATTCTGAGTAACCATAAATGTACATATTTATCTTCCACAATAAAGTTACCAAAATATTCCGCAAATTTAGTAATAGTGAAGTGATTCAAAGCTTTGAATTAGGATATAAAGAAATAATACAAACATATTTTCGGTCTATAATTGAATTCTTTCATGTTAATAATTAATCAAATGTATAAAGTAACAATTTACAATTTTGATAAATCACTTACTTGGAAAATTTCATAAAGTATTTGTATTTGCAAGAGCTAACGACATGATTAATAAGAGGTTCCTTAATATATACATATAGTCTAGTTCCAAAACAAACACAGGGTATTCGCAGGTGGACAAGTGAATAATGAAAGTTGTCTCATATAATCATCCTGCTACTTTCATTTAAGTGCCCTTAATAGATTTCTAGAAACTAAATTATTTTGTCCCGATCGTATGGGCACCGGCCATTATCGCAGTTAATAGCAAGAAACTGGCCGTCGTGTCACATAAATAAATAAGACTGATCGAGAATTGTTATGCTTAATGAATGTTAGCTTACTTAGCGAAGGGCGGCGGAGCCGATAACATCAATCATCATTTTTTCAATATTGTCTGAGATTTGTAACAACAAGCCATTATCAAAACGTTAGAGGAAGGCCAAACGCTAAAATAGTATATTCCACCTCTCTACTAGACTAATTCTACTATATAGACATCATATTATATTTTTCTTAATACTAAACGCCATTTTTAGTCTGCGCAATATTTAACGTGAAATTATATCTACGAATTCAATTGCGAAGGGAATATTGTTTTACGTACCTCGTTTTATAATGATAGTATTTTAGAGAATAATGGATATTATTTATTTTTTCTTATTTCTTTGGAATTAAATATTTTCTTTAGTTAATTATTCATAATTTCTTAATATTCTTCGTTAAGGGCTGATAAATTGAGGTAAATTTCTATTTAGATCCAATAATTTAATTAGGCATAGAACACGATAATGAACGCACAACCTCGAAGCGAAAATTTTGTGCCAATATTATGAATGCTAAAATAAAAGTTGTGTTATTAATATGTAAGATGCAACTAGCAGTAAAATTGTTTTAGTATTTAAAGATATTACTCTTATTATTGGATTATTTCTTTAAGATGTTGTATCCTCTCGTACGTACTCCTGCCACGAGCACGTAATCGATTCGATGCACAATTAAGGCGATGATATTAGATATGCAATGGTTTTATCGAGTACAAATTTGGTTTATTGATAAATTCAAGTGTTTTTTAATTCGTAATCATTATTTTAAAGAATTACCAGGCGATAACAAGTGAAGTGAAGATTAGAAATGTTAAAATTGTGTCCTAATTTCGTCTCCCTTCAGTTTATATGTTGAACATTTTATATAAAATTATAAATAAGAATTCAAATGTCAAACTGCGATATACATAGGAACGATATTATATCTATGCGCATATTTAATATGTTTATAGCGCTTGATACATCATTATGAACACGCATCGAGCGAATTATATCATCTCTTCAGTAGCTTTCGATGAGTAATTTCTGTGGAATCAGGAAAACGTTAATAGCGTTAGATAAAATAACAAATAACGAACTATTTGTCAAATGAGTGTTTGCACAGTCTATTTTTGGAAGTATTTCAGAACTCAAAGTTTAATATAGACACGAATTTTTAAGTTTCATACCTCAAAAAGGAAAACGAAACCCTTCTTAGATTACTGACGGGTCCGTTTGTCTATCTGTAAGAGCTATTTTTCTTAGAAATCATTTTATGTCCAAACTTGAAATTTTGTAAATTATAAAGCGGATTAAACCGCACAATATTCAATAAATACCACCCAAAAATATTATATGGAAATATTTACGGAAAAATTAAGTAAAAGGAAGATATTTCTTAAAATTATCTACATAGTGTATTTAAATGTATAGCCTCATGTAAAGAGTTTTAAATAGATCTTTTCATAATTAAATTAGAAAATCTACAGAAATATACTGAATATAAATAAAATATTCTCCCCTTTTTCTTTGAAACCATTGAACCAAAAATTATGCAAATAAGTATTTGTAGAAACCTGCGTCTAAGTTACAAGAAAATTATAATGACTCTAGATGTCATAGTTCTATGTCTAGGTGTAATTTTGAAGTATGGAAACCTAAAATTTGAAGACTTAAAACAATGAAATACAAGTGTACAAATAAAGTTTTCACAATATTGGTCTTAGGTTAATGGATCGATCATTTTTCGTTAAGAAGATATTTTTTGTAAATAAATACTCCTTAGTTTGAATATGAAATAAAACTCAGGATTTGCAATAAGTTTCATTTAAAATTAATAAGTTTCTTTGATTTATAGGAATAAACGAAAAGATAGTTCAGGTTATTTCCATCGGAAATTGAAAAAAGATAAATTAACTTTTTAAAACAAATGTTACAATTTGAAGTGCATGTATTCATGTTTAATGTACATATGGGTTTATATGTGCATTTTTTATTATTCTATACTTTGAAAGGATAAAATAAATTTTATAAAATCATCCACGTCCATCCTTTTGAGTCACAGCCGTATGTAGAACCTTTTATATTTGACAGTGATAAAGCATATATGTATATGCATGTATATATATATATATATATATATATATATATATATATATATACGTATGTATATATATATATATATATATATATATATATACACATATTTATATTTATATATGTATATTTATATATATCTCACTGTTTAGTAATGAAAAATAATCCATCCTCTAACATTTACACAGAAATGTTATACCTCAGAAAAAAAAATGTTTCATACCTCAAAATAAAAACGAAGCTTAATAAAATTGTCTACAAGTCCATCTTTTTGTGTCACAGCAGGCCCTAGAAACTTTAAATTTAACATAAAGCGTTTTAATTCATATTTACCACACAATTTAGTAATAAAAATAGTCTCTCCTTTAAAATTTACACAGAAATTTAAGAGGAGACAAATAAAATATTCGAAAAACTCTTTTTTCCTAAAGATCATGTATTGGTTGGGACGCCAATTGGGAGAAATTCCAAGATTATTTATTTTTTTAGAATTTTATGTAAGATGGTAAATATATATTCTTAATGTCCCCAGCCCCACTGCTAAATTTGCTTTTTAACCCAATATTTATGGTAAAACTGTAAAAAATAAAGATATAAGCTTTTATTACTAAACTTTACTTTTAAAAGTAGAAACTAAAGCCGCAAGCTTTCGTTTTATATAATTTTCTCATTTTTTAAGAAGTTCTTAGTAGTTTTATGGTACTAAAAGTTATATTAGATAATGTATTTATATATTGGAAATAATAGTATTATGCGATAACGTAATTTTTTTGGAATTTGTGCCTTTCTCTTTGTTTATTTGCGCACGCGTCACTCTAAATCTAATAACCATATTCGTGTAAAGATTCTTGAGAATTATAGAGATTAATTTGTAGTAAAATTTATTTTTTATTTCATTACAATCAGTTTACCTAATCGCAAAAATGCGAATTTAATATTTTTAAAAATTTATTTACATTAGATCAGTACAACAAAAAAGTTCACAGCTACTTGACGCGTAGTAATTATGTAAATATATAGTGTACCTACGTATATCAAAAGAAGGAGCTACATGTATTATAAAACCTCCATCGAAGTTTTTTACCTAGACCCACATACAATGGCGAAATAAAGACAGGAGATAACATCGGTACATTTTTTAATGATCTACGCTTATGGAGTGACTGGTAAAGTTAATTGTTACTAAAAGTATTTAATTATTGATTAGAATGTCAAATTACGCAGTGAAAAAATTTTAAATCAATGTGACATCCTTAGTGTCCCGGATTTCGATATAGAATACATATTTCAACACTTGTTAACTTTAGCGAAATTTAAAAAAAAATTTCATAATATTTCGTGTGATTTCTTTATTCAATTAAACAATTGTTGAAACTGCAAAGCAACCTTTTTACTGCTTACTATAATTGTTTTTTTTTCGTACATATTTCTTTTCATCTACGTAACAAATCATGAAATGAAATAGGCCAAATAGTTTTATAAGTCCCAGCAAATTACTTTTTAATTAGGAGACCCCACGTCTACGTTAAGTCGATATAAACTTTAATACACAGTTAATAACCAAGATAATTTACATTGATAAGTAAACCTGGCAAGTTTACTTACAATAGTATTCGAGTAATACATGTATGCTGCCAACACATATAATTGAACGCTGTAGGCCTGCGCAAATATTTTAACGCCACTACAGCGTAGGGTTTGTTTTAACCACAAATTTTAATTACCTCGTCATTGTGTTATAGTTACTGAAACAGTTTTATAGACTTTTATTCTATGATACATTTTTCCATAGACTTTTAAAATAAGTATCTATTACTAATAGCAGTAATTTATCGTGTTCTTCAAATACGTTGATAAATTTGTAACAGCCGATATATCAAATTAAAGCAATGCTTAAACCTAATTAAAAATAAAGCTAAACATGGAAAAATATGAAAGTATAAAGGGATAATATAAAATAAGAAAAAGGAAATATTTATTTCAGAAACTAATAAAATATCCTTATTTATCTTACCCGCCTTTATGCAAGTGCTCTATCAAATAAATCAACATCAAATTTGTGGCTATATTATGATTTATGATAATAATAATTTATGTTGCAAAATCAATAACAGATATTCACATTCAATGTTAACAATTGAATTTATTTTTCAAAGGACATACCGTTTATATATATATATATATATATATATATATATATATATATATATATATATATATATATATATAATAAGATACAAAAACTTCAGGCCCGTATTCAAACCGTATATGTTTGAAGTTTTTATATGACTTTTTTGCGCTCTTATGTTTCATTATCCACATTTACCTAATATAGGTACTTAATAAACAGTAACTTATCATCTATAGATAGGTACTTAATAAACAGTAACTTATCATCTATAGTGACCTAGGTTTTCATAAGTAATAGTTCCAACAAACTATATTTTTTTTATATTTACCGTGTTTTTTGGAGTTCTGTAGTCAAACGGCAAAAGTGGAACCCTTATAATTTCGTCCTGTCCAAATGTCCGTCTGTCTATCGGTCCGTATATCACAACCGTTTTACTACGATACTAATGGCATTATATAGATTAAAATTGAATGGTAGGTGTTTTCTCTAAACCACCATGCAATGAATAGAGGAGTAATAAAAAAAAATAGTATTAGGGGTGCACTCCATACATCTAACTGAAGGATGAAAAAAAAATCCAGTACACATGGGCGTTTGGGATATCGTTAGATAGGTCTTAAATAACATTTGGAAACTTCCAAAATTAATTTTTACTTAAGTAAATAGTTAGTAAGGTATGCGCTTCTAAATTCTTAAAAACAGTGTACATCACTCTGTTTAACTGATGTGCGTAAAATTCTAACAAAAATCGAAGTAATAGAACTTTAATAAAACGTTCAATACAAGTTATTTGAATAAGGTATGTTGTGGAATTTTTAAGACATAGTATATTTTTGGTATCGACCTCGGCAATAACTTTGTTTTACAGTTTCTTTGAGAAATAGAAACTGACAAGTTTAATATTATTTCGTGCTAGAAAATCCTTCGTGCGCGAGTTTGACTCAAAATTGACCAGTTTTCTGTATTCATTAAACTAATTAATCGTAGGGAAATTTTACTTGTTCTGCTAAAAATTGCTATTTTCTTTCAATTAAAGAACGAAGTATTCAAATTTGTTTGTAACTTCGAATATAATAGTAAGTCACATAAGTGGTCAAGTAATTTGATTATTAAAATATCATCGTAATAACATTTATATCAGAAATAGTATTGCACTGATGGTACAAAGAAAGTAAAAGCTAAATAATCGAAAAGTAATTTTCATACGTTTCTAATGCATATAAACGGTTGTAGCGCTATCAAGATAGGGCAGGTAATTTATAGAACAAAAGCGAGCAACAAATAACTTATTGGCATTATTAAGTATCTGCAACGCGCATCTGGGTAGCCAATCAACTCTGCTCGCGGCGTAAACTTTGTAGCAACAAAACAAACATAAACACCGTTATAAATCGTTGCCTACATATCTTTGACGACCAATTCCATGTGTTCGCCTGTCAACGGCAGACGCCATTCGCAGCGGAAAAACAAAAATCGTTTTCGTTAGGACGAAACTTATTTTGTCAAATACATTATAATCTTAACGTTAAAATGCACACAAGTCTTAACTTAAAATTATAGATTAATTCAGTTTATTTCAAAGAAAGGATATTTATGATTAACCAAATGTAGATTGATAAAAAATTTGCCAACTGCATATATCGAAAAGTTTTACAAATATTTAGAACAAATAGCACATATCAAGGTGTAATAAAATGTATTAATTGACTAGTGTTTAGGAGTTACTGGAATATTGTAAAAAACCAAAAATCTTAGAATTAATTTATTTGAGACATTTCTATATACCAATGTAGAGCATAATTCTGCTTAAATTCTAAGCAAGCTTTGGGAATTCTTTTTTTACCCTACAATGAGACATTTTTTTATATAATTGAGCATATTTCGACTCAAAGTTAACTCTTATAAAAATGAAATATAATGTATAATTAAAATAGTAAAAGAAAACCCAGCTTACTGATTTATCAGAAACACATAAACATTCAATGATTTTATTGATTCACTCAGAAACCCACCCACTCACGCTGAACAATATATTTTTCACTTATATTACCTACGCTACCTCCATATTTACACTGCTACACGCAATATGCATATTATAATATTTCATTTCCAAGTTCTTTCATGGGTGCAATATATAAATTATACTCTTCTGTCATCTGCAAAACGGATATCGTACAAATTGACGAAAGCACCGTCTCGTATTGGGTTTGAATCAAATCTCTTTGAGAACATTAGTCAGAAATCGTTCAACAACCCATTGTGTCTATTCCCTTTAGCGCATATTTATTCCGCCCCTGAGCGATAGTCCTGTTCGCTGTAGAAGGGCCCTACCGTAACGTCGCCGGATGTTAGTGTGTTTGCGACGCTGATTCCCGCCTGCGTACACAAATGTTAACCAAAGTAAAGAAGCCATTTCTAAGGAATCACTCGTCGCGCTTTTTTTGTCGGTTGACATGCTCGCATTACCGATGGTTGATTCTTCTTCGCGGATATTTGCGACGAATGTACGAGTTTCTTTTTTTGAAACACTTTTACTTATGTATTCGAATATGGAATGTTTGTGTTGTTCCAAAAAAAAAGAAACAAAGTTTCTAGTCTGAAAGTTGCGGCATAAATGGAAAGACATTAAGTTTTATCGTAGACATTATTTAAATTCCTTATTTGTTTTTTTTCGTTTAAATACTTGTAAAAAAATTATTTTAAACGCAATATGGTTTACAAAGTTTTCAGTATTATGACTACTAGGCTACAACAGGTAAGCATTAAACGATTTTTAATTTTGTTTGTAATTTTCCTCAGCGTTTATTGGTGAAGCAATAAGGAAAGGAAATATTTTTATGTTGACAAAGAACATATGAAATCGGTCAAGTGAAAGTGTACTTTCACAAATATTGATTTGTTCCATCAGCCTGCCACTTAAAAAAAAAATAGCAATGCTCTCCGAATATATATTTGTAAGGCTAATTTAAAGCCTATCTGTGGCGCTACCCGGCACCGATCGCACCAATGCCGTATTACACTGTGTATGCGTGGAACTGAGTGTAGAGCTTAGTCAAATCAAAAAATTTTAAAAAGATGTAAGTTCAAAAGTGGTTGGAAACATTATGAGAAATATTTATTGCCGAAAAACTTTACAAAATCAATGGTTCAACAGTTAGATGGAAATAAACAATTAATTATTTATTACAAGTAATCGCGCTAGAATTTTTCAACGCTGACAGGTTTCGTTCAATGTAATTCTCAATTTCACGATTTGTTTGATAATGAGGGTACGAACCAATAATTTTTAGGCGTTTTCCCCAAGAAAACCATTAAACAAATTCATAAAAAAATTCATCGTATTTGTTACTGAATTCTTGTTTCATTAGGTTTTCATTTACCCCATGAAATTAATATTTATTTAACATTTTTATATAAATAATATAACATTTAAGAATATTTACATATAATTAATATTTTTATATTCAAAATCTATAACTGGGCCCCATACCTTCTCTCTGTCCTAAATTTCAAGAAAAAAAATAATTTTGCGAAGTAATTACCTGTGACAGATAGAAGGAAGGGCGGTCTCCAAAATGAGTCCATTAGTGTTTAGGTTTGGCAATTTTGCCACGCAACATTAAACATATTCATAACTTAACAACAAGCGTTTTCAAATTACTTCTTACTAAAGTCTGCCCTGAGTTTCTTCACTCTGCCCTGATCATAATGTATCGAAGTTGCTTAATGGGCGTATATTCATCTGTAAATAACAGTGGTAATCTTTATATATAACTAAATTATAACAGAGTGAATACTGTAAGTGGAAATTATTTAAAAAAATAGTGATTGATTAAGCCTATAGCATGATAGTGGAAGTGAGGAAACCTGTTTTTATAATTTTTGTCTCTCTATGTGTCTTTGTGTTAATTTGTTCTTCAATCACGCGAAATATACTGCACGGATTTTATTGAAATTTGGTATGGTATAATATATACAGATATTTTTATATCCAATTCCACGCAAAAGAAGTCACGTCTGTGAAGCTACGTTTATATAGTTTCCTCGTTTACGTTCCTATAATTGTAAAAAGTAAAAAATAAATGCAAAGTAAAAACGACATTGTTATTAAATACATACTGAATTACACCATGTCTCGTCTATTCTACATTCAATAAAAGAGACACGGTGCCCACAACCGCACTTCCCGGTCGAACCCAACTACTGAGTTTAATTACGTCGTTCCCTCCATGATAAAAAAAGAGAAAATTCGACGCCAAAGTATTATGACCAAGCGTATTGTGGACAGCTGCCGTCGCTATATAAACAATTTTAACAAAACTGAACCCCGTAAGCAAATTCGCGGTCGACAATTCCGGTCGACAAAGTAGGATGATGATGAAAAACATACACGCGCACTTACCTCCTGTGACGTCGGCGTATGACAGCACAAATTATAGCCCTGCGTGACGATGCAAAGCGGCGCAATATAATAGCTCGTCCCTCTTGGCCGAACCGTTCATTCCATGTACATATTTTTTACCTTAGTACATCGGCCCATTAGTCCCGCCCGCCCTTGGCTTTGACCCTCGGCGGACGGATTTCAAAGAATTTCCAGCGATTGATTTGCGAAGAGAATGCGAGTGTCGGTGTTATTTGAAAGCGTACTCGGGTTATGGTTTGTCCTTTTTTTGTTTTGAATTGAAATAAAATATATTATTGTTTACGGTCTTGTAATGAAGGGGCGTTTGTTTGTTTGCGACTCCGCGCTTAATTCGGGTACCTGTCGAGTCAATGGTTGGAATTAAAAAAAGGTTATTTCGTTTTATTGGTACCTTTGACAAAAACAAACACAAAAAGGGTTTGAAGTTACCGATATATTTTATATATATAGGCAATTTTATGTAGATTGTTGGATAATTTGGAATTTAATGAAATATTCCTTATGAATTTATTTCCTTCGGATTTAGGGAATTGAGAAAAAAATTGCAATATTTTATTTACAATGTTTTTTTTTTTTAACGAGCTACGCAATATAAATACAACCCTATTTAGTTTTGTTCGTTTTCTTCAGTGATAAAGAAATATTATTAAAGAAAACACACACATACACACACATTTATATATATATATATATATATATATATATATATATATATTTATATATATAACTAAAATTATTTTCAATAATTGTGTTTCAGTATATAAAATACCACTAGAGAAAAAATGTTTATAAATTTTGGGAAGGGGAAGGGGAAGGGGAAGGGGAAGGGGAAGGGGAAGGGGAAGGGGAAGGGGAAGGGGAAGGGGAAGGGGAAGGGGAAGGGGAAGGGGAAGGGGAAGGGGAAGGGGAAGGGGAAGGGGAAGGGGAAGGGGAAGGGGAAGGGGAAGGGGAAGGGGAAGGGGAAGGGGAAGGGGAAGGGGAAGGGGAAGGGGAAGGGGAAGGGGAAGGGGAAGGGGAAGGGGAAGGGGAAGGGGAAGGGGAAGGGGAAGGGGAAGGGGAAGGGGAAGGGGAAGGGGAAGGGGAAGGGGAAGGGGAAGGGGAAGGGGAAGGGGAAGGGGAAGGGGAAGGGGAAGGGGAAGGGGAAGGGGAAGGGGAAGGGGAAGGGGAAGGGGAAGGGGAAGGGGAAGGGGAAGGGGAAGGGGAAGGGGAAGGGGAAGGGGAAGGGGAAGGGGAAGGGGAAGGGGAAGGGGAAGGGGAAGGGGAAGGGGAAGGGGAAGGGGAAGGGGAAGGGGAAGGGGAAGGGGAAGGGGAAGGGGAAGGGGAAGGGGAAGGGGAAGGGGAAGGGGAAGGGGAAGGGGAAGGGGAAGGGGAAGGGGAAGGGGAAGGGGAAGGGGAAGGGGAAGGGGAAGGGGAAGGGGAAGGGGAAGGGGAAGGGGAAAAACTTCTTTACGCACGCTTGACTTGGGGAGTAAGCTGGTGAATGGGTGACATGAGCGTTACGAAAAGTGTAATCGGGCGAGACGAACGGAAGTTGAGAGGGAGACGTAAGTTAATGAAGACAGAAAGAGAGAAAGTTACGTTTCGTATAGGTATATTTCCTGTAGGGACAAGAGGGCGAGGTGCGAGCACACATTTCCTTTCTTTCTCTCCTAGCTAGGTTTGTTTCGTATATCTAAGACACAGTGTAAGCGTATTGTCTGTTTCACACTATAGGAGCAAGAAAGAGCAGTGCACGGGCACATTTTCTTTCTCTCTTCCTTTCATAGCCAGTGTATGAAATATATTTATATGCGTGTTTGTTAGCGTTACGCGAACGGTGATTTATTGATTATTTGGTAATTTCATTTCGTTCTTGAACAATTTTATATATTATTATTTTGTTCAATACATTAAATATTCTACGTTTAAAGTGAATAAAATTGTAAATTCATTTTAAAGTTCATATTTTGTGAATTTGAAGTTTTACTTGAGTCATGTGGTCTAAAGCACACTCTTTTTTTTCATTTTCAGACGTGTTTATTTATATCTATATTGTAAGTTTTACTTCAAAAAACTTACAAATAAATTGAAATCTCTTCTTTCACTACTTCACCTCACTTTAATACTACGCTATCCAAAGTCGTGATGAAACAATGAGAGAATCAGCCTCATAATAAAGTAGGCCAAAGCCGTATAACATTCGCATGCTAGTAACCGATATCAAGCAAAGGGATAACATTGAAATATTATATTAACTAACAAATAAATATTACACTAACTTTGTTCACACCTTAATGTTTAGTTCTTTTGATAATAACTGATATATTAAGAAAAAATAAATTGTTTGCCGAATATAATTCCAAATTTTATTGCCAATGTGAAGTTTCAAAATACTTCAAAAATATTTTCTTTCAAAAATAGAGTCAAGATGGCGTTTTTTCACAATAGTCGAATTGAATAACGTTGTGAAAATTGTACCTAGAATTTTTTTAAGTCATGTTGAGTTTTACGTAAGTTACCGTGTATGAAAAATGTAACTCTCATAAGACCATTTACGTGTCCTTACGTTTTGCTTCTAAACCAAGTGGTGTAAAAATTTTAAATTTGACATAATATTCAAACATACTCACTCGCGTATATATCTTCCACTTAATGATACTTAACGATATTTTTAGGAAAATTTTGGGCTTTTGTATTAAGTTAAGTAATAAAAAGAAGTACAATTCCATGTGTTCCATGTTATTGTGTAAAAATTATAGTCATAAGGGTCTTAAAACATTTCTCTATAAGTCAAGTTATTATATTTTCAAAAATATGCTGAAATAAAATGCAAAAATATACCCCCTTCCCATTTATTTCCGAAACTACTAAACTTGCAATTACGAAATAGAGTTTTTAGAAGCGTTCACAAAGGTATAAAGAAAATTATAAGGATGATTTTTAATATCACAATGTTTGAGATATTCACGGGAATAATTACGCTCCTGCTTTTAAAAGCCTTCACAAAAGTATTGAGAAATTTATAAGGACGTTATTTAACATCACAGTGTTCGAGAATAATTTCGCTCCTGTTCATCTTTGGGAGTTCAAATCAGGGACAATTTATGACACATAAAGTAATTACACTTCAAACCGGGTACTGATTGTGATGCTCGAGCGGAGATTTTTTAAACAAACATTTTTTTTAATTTTCAGAATACAACGTAATCTATATACAAATTTGCAGATGATTTTAGTGTTTTACGCCTCAGTTCATTTTCTAGAAGAATATGACTCAAAAACTTTTGACATAGAATGGAGTATATATAAAATTTTACACATGGTTTTAGTTTTACAACTCATTACGTTTCATCTCCAAGAGGAAGTGGCTTAAAATTTTTGTAATTGAATACAATTTTCTACAATTAATTTTGTCTCTTCCCTAAAAGGATATGCCTTTCAAATCGTAAATTAAAATCGTAAATAAAAAACTAAATTTCTCATGGCTACTGTGTTCACCATTTAAAAAGTGTTATATAAAACAATTTTCTACGAAAATCGGTCTTAATTATCATTTATTTAAAATTTTCTTTTATTTATTTTAAAACGCAGAAGTTATGAGATTTCCTAATAGAGTAAACTTTTGGTATTAACATTTTCATATTAAACAAACAAAATTGATGAAGGTTGATTTATTCGCTAATATTAAGGAAATTAATGAAAATCACTTTTAGCATGACCTTTTTATGGAGAAAAGAAAATGATATTTTTATATTACATATGCGATTATCTAAAATATAACAAGTATAAAAACTATCATATTGCAACGATGCAAAAATAAAAAAATCAAAAAGCGCTTGTTATTACAAAATTGCAACTTATCACACATTTGAAATTCATCAAATATTATATGTCAAATATTCATATTTGTAAGCTGTAGAGACGAAGAGGGACACATCTTAAACATTTTAAGACATTTACATTAAGAGACATTTTAAGGTTTAATTACAATTAAAGGCGTTCCCTCTGTTCAATAATGGTTTTCTTCAGGGTGTAAAACATATTATTTTAATTTGCCAACAACACACTGACTCAAATTGTGGTGTCCATCTGGTGTTCCCCGCGAACCACCAATCGAAAAGTGGAAAAGTGGCGTGGTGGGGTTTATAGTAATAAAAATATTATTATACGGTCTATTGGAGCAACATATTTTTGTTATTATAAAGCAGTTAGTTTTGGAGATAAAGGTATTCAAAATATGATATGTATTTTTATATCTCTATCTGCATAGAGACGCTTTTTAACATCAGGGAAGCTTTAATTCTGCCTTTAAAATATGACGAAATATATACTACTGAGTATTGCATTTCTTAAATTTGTCCCATTAAATAAAAGTGGCGTGTGAGAAATTATTTTATTACAAATTTCAACTTATTCTATTGGAATGATATATTTTTGTTGCTCTACAATAAGTAGGTTTAGAGATATAAGCGTTCAAAATAAGACAGCTCTTCGTTTATCTTTTTCTGAAACTAACCTCTGTGAAACGTAAGAAAAGGGTTACTTATACGTCAAAGGTATGCTTTTCTATCAATCATATGCTATTGGTCATCACGTCTCTTAAATTTATCCCATTAAATATAAGAATAGATTAAGGACTTATTTTGTTACAAAATTTATTGCAGGCAGTGACTTGTGTTTGTTGCTCTACTAGAATCATCTTAGAGAGATAGGTATAATGCCGGGAAACATTTAGGTCTACGCCAAATAATTCTTTGTCTATAAAATATATAACACTGGGTAACGTCACAAGCAATATTAATATTTATTTAAATTAGATAAGCAACAAAACTCTTGGTCTACCACTCAACTGTCTTTTATTGTTTTAATCTAGTTTTATTCCACTCTACTCTAATTTACTTCGTTCTATTTCTTGCTCTACATTTGAAACTCTTTTCATATATATTTTTGCTTCCAAATTTTTCTCTATAACATTTTTTTCTATTTGTTATATCATTGACCTCACTATGTGTAAGTACATCACCATTTCGTTCGAGACCAAGAAACTAATGAACGACAACTAATGCGATGAAACGACAAAAACCACACCCAAAAATATAAAAACAGAGAAGATCTGACTGCGACAAATGTAATCAAGTAAGACGGTAACTATTATCGACATAGATACCCGGATGGGCAACAGAATATGGCGGGCGGAGCGCCTTACGGTCGAAATTCCTTAGTTGCTCGGCGGCATCGCATCTCTACGGCTCGCTAAACAATTTAAGGGCGTCTATTGAAATTAAGTTTTAGATTAAATTATGTCTAATTCTTTGCAAACTTGGTGCTCGACAATAATGACCGTTAAGCTCAATCAAGCGACTTAGTTCCTTAGCGCTCCTCCGATCCTCGATCCAGCCTACTATGACATAGGTTATTTTAAACAATTGCGTTGGTCCAGTGAAGAATTTTATTGCGTTGTGCGATTTATTCGGGGATTTTTTTTAAAATATGTGTTTAATGGGAAATACATGTACGACTTCTCTCTAAAATATGTTAATATGCTACTTGCAATAAAAATTTAATTTAAATATGGCTAGATTACTTTACTGCGTTTATTTTACATGTTTTAACGATTTTTATTTCATATATTGTTATCTAATCAATGTTTAAATTAACGTTCTCGGAAAACGTATGTTTTTATATGTATAAAATGAGGCTAAATGTTTCTGTATAACACTTGTAACTCGTGTACATTGATTTTTTTTTTGCGTACTATCAATAATTTTCTGCCTCTATTTGAATTTGTGCCAACGATTGAATCGTTACGGCGGACATAAATCAGCAGCTACATAAATAAATAAACACTGAATTGGTTACTGTTATATTTAGTTCACTATCTGGTTTTACATTAGGTTATAAACTATTCAATTATGTGAAAGCAACATCATAGCAATTTTGAAATTTTTTCTGTAAAACTCTGGCTTTTGATTGCGATTTTGTTTTAAAATAATGTAGCCCATGTGCCAATCCATGCTATAATTTTTTTCTGTTTATATCTTTGAAAATCTGTTCACAATAAAAAGTAACATTTTGATCGAATTATAAAAGGAACAAACTGCCGAATGATGTGCCAAGACATCCAGCCTATTTTTAGGAATTCGTGGTACACGGTATGAAATAATACATTTTAATAACATACTTGCAGATTTTTTTCTTAAAGATATAATTAATGTTATAATTTATATGTGTTATCCCTTGGAATCTATCCCATATTTAGGATATAAAACCAAACTGGAACATAAAACCAGGTTAAAATATATTTGTAAGGTAAATTTCCTTTCGAAAATTAAGAAGTTGCGGAGTAACAAATATCCACTCATCCGAACTGTCGCATTTGAAAGAATTGGATTTTGTACATTGGGCAAAAGTAGAGATTAATGGATATCCGGTTCAATATACTGGTCCAAAAACATGTTCCTCTGTACCAATTCATAGCCGCTGGTGAGTTTATTACATTAAAATCTATCCAATACCAGTAGAACTCTTACTACGACAGTTCTGTGTACATTTAGGTATTTATAAATATTTAAAGGCACAGAGTATTTTTATGAAATTATTTACCAATAATAATTTTTTACAATATAAATATATTGCCTACTATATATCTTACTGGCCTATATACACGGTGTATATTAGGAGTAAAATAATAAAATTTCACACCATGTACATATGTAAACATATCTCCTAATGTACATTTCACAGACATAATAAATAAGCGTTTTAAAATAGAAAGTTATTTGTGCATTTGATTTAAGCTTCTTGTATGGAGTTTTAATGTACATCTACAAACTCAACTACATGTTCTGAGTTTTTTGACTATTGCCCGTAAACTAGTATAGTCTGCTTAGCAATGATAATTTTTATTTCAATTTCATTTTATAAACTATTATTGTGAATAATTCTAAGATTTTAAAAAATAGCGTTTTAGCGGGTAGGGGTGAGGGACACTTATCTCTAACAAAAAGGATCTTTCAAAGCTTAATATTTCGTAAACGAATCCCTGTATCGAAATTGTTTTCATAACATACCTCCAATATTTTTGAAAGACCTGTCTAACGATCACAATGGGGTCAGAAAAAATTCAACCCCAATCTACTTGCAGGGATGTTGACTTAAAAATTGTTTCTAATGATATTGTATTAATACTTTGCGTTATAAAGAGGTGTAACCATACTGAACTTCAGTTTTATGAGTAAAGCACTAATAGACTGCGAGAAAAACCGATGTGATATAAAGACAGACTGAGATTATGGGGGTTCTAACTACGGAACTTTAAAAAGGAGATGAATTTTCTTTAATTAAACTCTCAATGCGGAATAAAACATCAATTTTTACAAGTGTACTTAAGCAAAAGTGATCTTTTACAATTATTCTTTATTTTATTGAGAAAGAACTTATATTAAACGGGATTTATAAGAGTGACAGCGCGGCGCTGGTGTGTTCATGAAGGTTATATTGTTTGGAAATAATCATTTGTTATTGTTTTTTGGCTTAACTATAGGTATTAAGTTTCGTATATCAAAAGGAATAACTGAACCTTTACAAGATGTTTCATTTTAGTGTGCTCGTTTGTGAAAACTTGAATTTAGAAAATATTGGCTCGGCAGGGGCTCATAAATATATTTCGCCATAATTTTAGTAACTATATCTTCAGAAATAAGTATTGCTTATTTATAGCTTATTTTCGCAGCAATTACAACCAAAATTATGAAAAGCCACGATTTTTAGATGATTCTCCAGGGATTATTATAATACCAAAGGCAATGATTCTAAATGTCATGATGTTTGAGATATTGACGATGGTATATACATCCCCTCGCCACCTAATTATTTTTGATAATAATAAATATTATTTAACTAGGAAGTTTATTTTTGTGATGAAGATTGTAAATAAATTCCCTTCAAGCGAGTAATGAAAACCTTGATGCACGTGCTGCATTTGTATTTGGCTCGTTTTATTTATCATAAAATACCTGTTAACTAAGGATATGAGTTACCATAAAACACACATATAAACGTAAGAATATTTTCAAATTGTACCCTATGCCAAATTACTTAAATCAAAGGGTTACCAAGTAAAGCACTATCACAGACGAGTCCTTTGCTTTAAGAGTTATCCTGTCCTAACTAATCCTGTCCTTTAAGAGTTTCATTTTTTTAGGTGCGCAAATATAAGACCAAGAAGCAAAGAAAACATGTTTCTTGCCAATTTCCTGGTGCAGTTGAATGCATTCTTATTGCAAAAGAAATAAGTAATATTTAGTTAATTTCAAAATCACCCAACAATACAAAATTTTAATTTGGTTTAAAATTAAAAAAAATCACATAAGTAAATAAGAAATATTTTGAAGTGCTCAATTAACATTAATGGTTTTCAAATACTAAAACGCAAATATTGTTATCTATGTCAATTTGTCATATTATACTGTTCTATCGACTTTAGTAAAGCTGTAATAGACTATTTTATATCTTTTCCAAATCATAGTCGAAATTGTAGGTACGAAATGAAATAATTTTATATTAGATTATTATATTGTAGTCTTCTTTAGTTCTCTAAATATAGGAATTGTGACTTAATAAAATGATAACATATTTAAGTAACAACTTGTACAATTTTTCGTAAAACTTCACATGTATAAATATGAAATATTTTGAAGGCCTAATTGACATTGAGGACAATTAAATACTAAAAGGTAAATATTGTTACCGATGTCAGTTTGTCATATTATGCTATTCTATCGACGGTCTTTAGTGAAGCCGTTATAGACTTTATTTTATATTCTTCTGAATAATAGTCGAAATTGTAGTCGCTGAATGAGAAGCGAGATAATTTTATTTGAGATTATGATATTATATTTAAGCTAGAACTTTTATGACCGGAAATACTTGTACGAGCTCATATGTAATTCATATATGTTATCACTTGGTTAAGTCAAAATTCCAATATTTAGAGAACTACAATAGTGTAACAGCAAAAAATACTGATAACAAGAATGAATTAACTATAATTTATTAAAAACATATTATATATATGCCTTATTACTAAAGAGTGAGCGGATTCGAATCAGTCGAAGTAAATATTGTAAGAATAAAAAGAAAAAATATGAAACTTTTATAAAATCAAACACGTGTCTGCCGGTCTGTTACAGCTGTTTTCATTAGAAACCGTTTCGTCTTAAACCTTATTTTCATATCTATTTTTGATTAATAGCGATTGAAGCATTTGCGTATCAATTTGCAAATGCTTCAATCGTTATTACTCAAAAATAGATATGAAAATAAGGTATAAGACGAAATATGAAAAGAAAAAACTAATTGTAAGAAACTGGAAATATTTTTTTTTCAAACTTGTTATTAATAATTTCTAGAGTTATTGTCGAAAACATATTGCATTTGCTTTACACCATCTCTAAAATTACTAAACTTAAAATTTGGAAAAAAACATATAACTTGAAGCTCACCTCAAGTTAATTGTAAAACTTTAAGGCTGATTCTAAATTTCACAGTTTTTGAAATATCTGTTTTGGAGTGTATTCGTAAGTTTAAAGATAATGGTTTGATGTAAATATTATATACTCCTCAATTTTTACATGTATCTAAATGTGTACGGTAACTTAGTATTGGGAGATCCCATCGTACTAAACAGGTTCATCAGGCATCGACTTTAAAAGAAATTAGTTTGGAATCTTAACCATATCATTAAATTAATAATATGTACAAAATATTTACGCAGAATAAGCGACAGCTGAAAACCATTTAGATAACGTTTCAACTTTTTTGTTTTATTAAGAGTTATCAATTATTTCATTTAATATAACTGCAGCACTGGAGAAGTTATGGAATTATTTTTATTTTTGTTGTGTTTCTACAACTTTTTGTGGGTTCAGGAACCAATAGATTTTTCCACGCACTTTTCCATAGTATTTTTCCAAAAAAAATCAAAACAACCTGTCCATAAGGGAATCAACTGAATATTTAGTCATATGTAATCCAATGATAGATGGGAACTCATCCTACTTGCGAATATTTGTAGTTCTGTTATGCAACGTCCATGGTGCTGCTAAAAAAAACGTAGAAAAGATTAAGGTGATGAACTAAAGCCTGATGGTGATGCATAGATTTTTTTCTTGGATCACTAGTTAGTTTTATTGTTGAACAGTATATAAGGCTATAAACTTGTACTGCAGTGTGTTGTTAAAAATCTACACGTGGTACTCGGTCACTGAATTTTGTCCACCTGCAATGTCCCCTTGAACTTTTTCAATCCTTTAGCGGGCGGTATTCCTCATTTTGACTTTTTGTGTCTTCAGAGAATGCAATCGTGACGTATTTCAGTGATTTATAACCCAGTTTGTCAATATGTTTTTTTGTTTATTCATGAAATTCACGGAAAATATCCATACTTTCGACATCGTTCAACACTTCAGCTCAAAATTTGCAAGTTGATTGATAAATTATTGAATTGAAATTTGTTTAGGCGCACCTGCGCCATTTTTAACAATAAACGAAAGTCGGCCGTCACGCTCGGATCGGTGACGCTGAATCGGGTAAATTCGGTTCTCTTCGGCATCGGCCAAGTGAATTAATTTTTTGGGCGCACCATGCGTATTTTTTTATATAAAGTGAACAAATTTTTAGGTGTACCATGCGTACTTTTTGATTGATATTTTGTTTGAGAGAAGTTTAATATAATACGCGTGCGTTAATATAAATTTTTTTGTTTCATATAAATTTATTTAATATAAATTCTCGCATCATTTTTGGTACACTAAACTATAGTGTCCGTCATATAACATCAATGTAGTTATTATTAATATATATATATATATATATATATGTATATTTATATATATATATATATATATATATATATATATTTATATATACTTATATATATATACATATACATATATATATATATATATTTTAATTAGAAGTTTTCATTTCTGTTGTGTGGACATAAGCAAACACTACAATTTTTTTTTTAATATATAAATTATAATTTGTAAATCTGTATGCATTTCTTTTTTAAATCGTGAAAAAGCGTTGAACAATTTATTAAATATTTATTCTAACGTATTTATTTGCCTACCTGCTATGGAAAATCATTTTCAAGATATTAGAATTAGAATTATATTTGCGTACAACGAAATAATAAATTGTTGTATTTAACGCCCGGAAGACTAATATTTATACACCCTAAATAACGTTGCGAACTGTAATTAAACGAACAACTCGCAGCCCATAAAGGTGCTATAGCGATAAGGTTACTCAATAAACTTCAGCCTAGCAGAATAATGTTGCAAGCACTGTAACTAAATAATACGTTTAAACGCGACTTTATACCTCGCTTACATTCAGGTACATAATTATTAACTGCCATACGATGCGAGAACGTCGGCAAAATTCGATAACGTTGATCCTTTACTACAGCATATTTCGGTGGCATAAGCTTCATTGTATGTGGCGGAAGAGAATCGGGCGTTGACCGTCGAATGTCTCCGGACGAGATCGGATAATAAAGTGGCAAATATATGACTTACACGCGACGATCAATATTTTGTATCGAACTCGCTGTTGCTCGTATTTATATTCGCATCCTATGTTTCAACCGTTTTGCTTCGATCATATTTAGAAAGTATCTGACAACCCTCGGTTGCAGAGATATATTTTAAATCCACAAAAATACTTACAGAATAATTCAAACTCGTCAACTATTGTTTTTATAAAATAACTGTTTTATATTACGTGAATATTTTTAAGTAATTAATAATTTTACATGGTAATATTATGTTCTATGTTTTAAAATATGCAGTTGGTACAGACTTATCGTTCGATGCTGGCAAATTTGCAACATGATTTCTGATTATTATTTGGAAATAAATATTTTAAATAAGGTTTTGTTAAGTTTTGTTTTTTATCCTTTCCTCTATAATACCTGTTTAAAAGAGAGTGAATGAAATAGCAAATGAATATAAGTATTTAAAAATTGACAAAATTACCATCTCATAGTAATACGCGGTGTGTTACTTATTATGCTGAACGAAAGATATGTAAAAAAAATATGTAAAAAATTTTCTATTGACAGATGAGAAGACCGTAACCACTGTTAGTTTTTTGGCAGTTTTCTGTGTTAACAGAAGTTCAATATATAAGTATGATATAAAAACTAGAAAATAGTTTTTCAGCGCGATCATATCTGTGTGTAATTTGATTTCTTTCACCAATAAAATTTTATTATCATCGGTTATAACTGAAAGAGTTATGATGTACTTATATGTGACAGACGAATGAAAATGACGAAATGATGAGATTTAAGTTTTTTTCCATCCAAGCACGCGATTATAAAAATTGTCGATTTTTAATTATAATATCTGTAAAAAGACAAATTAAACATTTTAAGGTCTTCCAGTTTAATAATGATTTTGATAAAAAAATTATCCGAATCATTGTATTTAAGGAAACTGTATTCATTTGACTCCATAGTTTCATTTCATTTTCACTCACAATCACTTAAAATCGTAAGAGAAATTTTGTATTGCATTGCATATCACACAATATTTTGAGTAATTATGTAATAAAATTACATTTGAAATATGTTATGTCAAAACTCTTATAATCCACGTATAGAATGTGTGTATATATTAGTTATAGGAATTTTGATATGCGATATACAAATTATAAGATTTATGTTACAAGAGATCTTGAAGCACTCTGTGCTATATAATACGACACAAAATTCCGTTCTTTGAAATCAGACTAGAAGCGCTTACCTTCCAAGTTTTTTCTTTCAAATATCTACGATCATGTAAATACACACCGTTCCAATCTATAAAGAACTTTTCCACAGGCCGTATTTTTACGACCTTCACGATATAACCTTTAATTTTCATTTTGCAAAAAAAAATTAGAATAATATCTAAAATAAATAGCATTTTTTAAAAGCCGAATTAAATTATATTCGTTACAGATTAATAAAACGAGAAAAGCTATAATATTGTCATTCCAGTTTTGTACTACTAGTTGTAGTTTTGACTACTTTTAGAAAACCTGAGTGCATCTTAAAAACCATTATTAAATATTAACTATTTTTTTAAAGCTCTCATTTATAACATTTGGACAGGCTATATAAATCAATTAATTTGTGCAATTTTCAAATGCCATTTTATTATAACAAATGGGAGCCAAACTAATTTAACTTTTCCGTGTAAAATTCACGAAACAATATTCTCTGTCCCATTCGGGGGCCAATTAGCGATTCTGCCATATTTTTTCCCAGTAACACACCGCAAGAAGTCGCTAATTTGCATATAAGGAGCGAAATCAGCAATCTTCTCGTGACGCAGATCGTAAACTTTAACTAATATTAGTGCATAGAGAGCGAGGGACGCACGTGTGGACGCGTGCGTGCGCTGCGGCTATATTCGATCAGATATCGACAAGGAGCCACCACAGCCTTCCGTGTCACGACACGATAAACCTTGAAGAAATAAAGCCTTTTCTCATTGAACAGCTCGCTTTCATATGCCGTGCGGCCGGATTCACGACAATAGGTTCCGCACTCGTCAAGGATGTCTTGCTGAATCTTGC
Organism: Druceiella hillmani; assembly: GCA_039881145.1. Classification (NCBI taxonomy): domain Eukaryota; kingdom Metazoa; phylum Arthropoda; class Insecta; order Lepidoptera; family Hepialidae; genus Druceiella; species Druceiella hillmani. Next base: position 1,801,140 of record JAYKKI010000055.1, read on the forward strand.
TCAATTTATCTGTTAACGAGATAAGTTTAGGTTAAAAATTTTAAATAAATTGGTGATAAACTCATTTTATGGATTAAATATATCTTTTTTGGTTAAATTTGGTATGGTTGGCGTTTATTGAATATCTAACTAATTACGTTTATATAGTTTACCGTATTGATTACAATTGATCACGATTCTAATTAAACCTAGCATAGATATTATGTCGAACATTAAAGTGAATACGTAACCGTTACGGTAATTTATTCGGGACTCAGTAATACGCTACTTATCGGTCCGGACAATGATATCTATATCATTGTTCAGCCTAGACACAAAATAAGAAAGTCAGACTGTAATCAATATACAATTAATTAAATTTTATTTTCATCATCGGTTGAGTTTGATGGACGAAAGATATAAATGTATGTACTTCGGATGTAAAATATAACCTTCACTTTATATGTATATGCAAATGTATATGTAAATATATATACAAATGTGATCGGGAACAGTCACATAGTTTATTCAATACCTTGCATGTATCTTTTTTTTTTAAAGTAGCTTTTCCCAGTGCCTCTGCGCGTGTAGAAGTTGTAGTGTCCACAACTGCTTCGATTGACGACAGAATTTGAAAGTCTCTCTGTGAGAATAACTTTTTTTCATTAAGCCGTGTATCTGATTCGTGTTAATCCACTATTGATTCTGTAGCCCGAAGATCTTACATTAGTATTTTTCACTACTTTTCTACGTAAGCTTCCTCTCTGGTAGGAAAATTTTCATCAAAATCTATCTAGCACAACACAGTTCACAAGCAAATTAATAGATAGAGAGAAAGATAATTCTCATCTCGAATTTCGAATTCTACAACACGATCCGCCCTTTGCCGAAGATAGAAAGGGACCGAATAAATTTATTTAGTCAACAATCAACATTACAATTTCTTTAGGAATTTTATTAAATTTATAGCAGACAATAAACGCATAAGTTGTCAACGTACATCGTAAATCGCTCGCACGCAATATTGCTTACAATTGCAATAAACCAAACAGATTACATTATCCGAAGAACAAAACTTAAAGAGTTTGGCGGCATTTCGTAGCTTTTAGATAAGTTTGCAATAAATTTGGCTCAGCTCTCTGTATCGCTCCGCTCTTGCGTAATCCGTATACTGAATACCTATTTTACTGGCATACAACTTTGACATTTCAGGTTTAAGTTTAATATAAGGAGCCATAGAACATATAACAAAACCCATCTGTCTTGTGTGGTATAATAAAACTGGGGGTAAAAGAGGTTGGCAGTGAAATGACAAGACGAACGTTTGCTTAGTACCAAACTGTAATAGGATATCGGGGAGTATGTTTTGTTTGTATTCAGTTTGACACAAATTTGAGTGAAGACAATATTTGCATAAGAACATTCGCCAGCATTAAAGGCTGTGGATGATTTCCATATGTTTCTTGCTTGTTATGGGTATTTTTGCTCTACTTCAAGTTTAAATATTACGAAAAAAATTAAGTTAAAATGACAATAACGCTGTTGAGTACATTAGACCGCTTCATGTCAAGATAGCACTTGCTTCCATATCACAATATTTGTCACGTGGAAGCACACATTCTCATACATTGATAATTGAGGTAAAATGAGATGCTTAGCTTTACTGAAACAATTAATTCCGAAATAATTCGTTGTTATCACCTCATAAGCTAAGCTGTATCATACTTATATAGTAAAATATAGCTATTAATAGCTATTAAATAACAATTTTAAAATTGTACGTTTGCTTCGCTTTATATTACTTACTTTATTTCTTATGTTATATAAAACTAAAACCTTGTTTCAATGTTTCAGAAAGTGTACAATGTGGATATTCCTATCTCTCTCTACTGTGGATATTCCTATCTCATTTCTTACCAATAAATCCAACATCTTTTTCAAATTATATGAATTAATACACGACATATTTTAAATATATTTTTAAAACGCCTACTAATATGTGGATGATAGCATTTATTTATCATAATTTTATATTAGTCATAAATTGATATTTTATATTAGTTACTTTATTACTTATGTTGTATAAGACTAGAAACTTATTTTAATGTTGTGGTAAAATTTTTCAGAAAGTGTACAATGTAATGCTCCACTGTGGGTGTCCTTACCTCACCAGTGACCAATATACCCAACTTTCCTTCCAAATATCATAAATTAATACATGACATACTTTTAAATATATTTTTAAAATACCTGGAAATATTTGGACGATAGCACGTATTGATCATAAATTTAAGCGAAGTTATTGGTAAAAAGATATAAGTTACTTTATTTCTTATGTTATGTAAAACTTATTGTTGTGAAATTTTTCAGATTGTGTACAATGTAATGCTCTAATGTGGATGATCTTATCTCATCTCTGACCAATAAACCCAAATACTCTTTTAAGTGTTATAAATTAACACATGACATAATTTTAAATTTATTATTAAAAACAAATATTTGGACGATACTTACCATTTCCAGTATATAAAGAATAAAGAAATCATTAGATCTATTTCCAAGATACCACATTTTGAATGTTGATTTAAATGAAAGCTTTTATTGTCTTATTAATTTACAGTCCTAAAATATATAAATCAATAAAGTTAAAATAAGAATTGTATAATATTCATGTTATTATTGCATTATAATGTAACTCCAGAGATAAGTGTCAATGTTTTCTTACGCAAAGTTTTCAGAAATCAAGGTTAGTAATAAGAATTTAAAATTATAATAGGCAAGTCCACTAGGTCATATGGCTGTGTATTTTTCTTCGAGTATCTTGCCCTAAAATCAATGCACCTAAGACAAAATCTTCTCACTTTCAGCTTTTAAAAAACTTAATATCTTAATTAATGGAATAACGATCCTAGTTACAAGGACCATCAATAAGTTTTGCTCCTAATGGTGTTTGTTTATTTAATATGGAGCTGAACTACTTGTTGGAAGTCAAAGAGTTTTGATTAAAAAAATTCGGTCATAAGGTCGGGGGTAATATGAATAGTAATCAATTTTCTAACATTTATTTTTATGACATAAAATTGTTATTAGTTGATTTAACGATTCATGATTATAAATCGTGAAGTATATTAAATAGAATCACTTTTTCATGATTATTACAAAACTCAATAATATATTCCTTACACTTATATAATATTCTTCAGTTTAATTTTAATTTTAAATTGACTGACTTTAATTTTATCTTACTGTTTCACTAAATGCAGTGTTTTTTGTTATATACGATATATTTCATACAATAATTTGCAAACTTTTATTTAAATACTAAAATTCTTGCTTAGGAATATAATACGAAACTAAATGGCAGTACAATTAATACGATATCAAAATTAAAAATATAAAACTGTTATAATACTCTATTATATTCAGCTTCTACAATTTCCATATAATTTTGAATTTCAGAGGGATTTAGGCCTCAATTTTTGTTGCTAAAGGAAGAATCGATTAATTATGTCTTTCAATACCTATTTATATAATGAAAATTTTTGGAAAAATGCATATTATTTCCAACTCATTGAATTGGTGTCAAGTAAGTAAAAATCGTGACTCTTACAAACAAAAACTCGGTACATGTCCCTTCATATTCCAATAGCTTTTCCAAAAGTATCATTGAAGCAGACTCTCTGTAGGACAGTAAAGCAATTGTCAACTTTAGTGTCACTTTCCTCAAAACTCCGCTTTTGGGATTTCGCCAATGGCGTACAAATGGTTGTAACGGAATATATAATAGAAAAAAAATGTCACCCAGACTCTATATGACTTGCAAATGTCAAAGTTGACAAGACTTGTTTCGGAAAATCTTTCGCAAGTTTGTCAACTACAGCTCCGGTTTGGACGGTTTTCTCATTGCTCCTTCGTCTTTAACATAAACCGTCGAAAATGGTAATTAGGAACAAAGCTGTCTTTATGCATGTTTATGTATTTATATTAATAAGGTAATTTAAAAGAAATATTTATTTGAGATCTCTACTTTAGAAGTCCAAGGAAATAACTTGTGTAATGTATTTTTTTATTATACTTAGTTTTTTTTAATGCCAAACAATTTTTTTTTGACATGGCAAACAGTTTCTTCAGATTTTAATCTAAATTAACGTATAGGAAAATATTGATATAGTATTGTACTTTCAATATAAGTTGCGAGGGGATACGTAAACATTTTGTGCGCATTCCACAAAATGACTCGTCTCAGGACAGGTTGAGTTTTGGGTCACTGTTTTTAATTCATAAGCCCCATTAGTGAAATATAAAATTTTAAGAAAATATATAATGCGTCCATATATTATGGAAATATTGGCATTTCAGCAATACAATTTACATAAAATATATATACCTTTTAATGATTTCGAGAAATGTAATATATTTAGCCCGCCAAGAAACCATCAATTAGTCTGGTTTCGACAAACACTTGAGGGCTTTCGAAAAAATTTAAAAAATTTTAAAAATGACGAATTTGTTAAGTTACAACGTTTTATTTTATCAATAAAGGATATCATTCCTACAGATTATTTCTGAGCTTAATTTTTATCAGTATGCTAAAATACTTTTCGAATGATATACTTACAATATTATCCATATGTCGAAATGAGGTTAATCCACACAAGGGCGCCGTTCTCTGTCTCTAGAATTAGGCATGTATTTATTTGAGTCACGAACAATACTTGGAAATAATGTTTCTTGTTTGGTTCGTTAAATTTGACGATATTATAATAGAGTTTATTTGGGAGATTTAAACTGATATCTAAATATTATAGTATCAACCTCACTCTAACTGCAGACGAAATTTAGAGAAACTTTACCTCTGAATACTAAACTCCTAAATCCTTATTCCTTTCAGTCAGAAAATAGTAAATAATTTTTTAAACTGAATATTTGTCACACAAATAAACACGTTTCCATATTGTGAGGTTAAAGATATATAGTACTACCCCTTTGCAACAGTTACGGTAGACTTATGATACATGAACTGAAAAAACGTGCTTCGGACTCCGATAACAAAAAGTTTAGGCTTTTCTAAATAATCTCGAGCAATCGATGGTACACATGAAAATCTAATGGGTACCAGGTGCTTTTTGCAGTTAATAAAGAGACAAGAGGATTCTATTGACCAATGTATTCACAAATTAAGGCGTTTTATAGTTTTAAATATTAGCAATAATTAGGGTCCAACATTTTTAAAATATTATGTACGTGATCCAGGAGCTTGGTAAAATCTCTTCAGTACTTACAGATTATTGACGATGGGTGACAATGGCCGACACAAAAAATATACTTACAAATCATATTCACAAATACAATGATTAAAATGAATTAGAATAGTAAAAATAAGTAGGCGATCACCTTAAATACTCCACAATTTGGACTCCACAGGGCTCTCGAGAGTTGGAGAAATATATAATAGTTTTCAATAACCAAGAAACCAAACAACTTTTTAGTAACCTACAAATCACCGGGAAACAGGAATTATGCAGTTTTTTTTAATGGCAGATTATTTATGATTGAAAGAAATTAAAAGGAATTCACCCCAGAGTTAGCAAGGTAATAAAAGCTTTTATTTAAAATTTCCATATTAGGCCAACTACTTCCGGTGTCGGAAGTGGTTCCGTAAAGAGTAAACCGAAATAGAGCGACTTCCGTTCATTTCAATACACGCAGAGCAAGATTCACGGTCGTTTCTATTATTCATCTTAGTAGACGTTAATTGCGTTATATAATTTTCTATTCCTTTTCCTAGGTTTAGGTGTAAACTAGAATATTTTCTTTTTGACATACAGGAGAGCCAAAAATACTCATTGTGACTGCAATAAGTTAATTATACTGAATAAGTAAATTATACTATGCAAGATCCTTATGGTATGGAATTTTTAAAACAATCTGAAATGAATTCATCCCAGAAGTAGGGTTCAAATATATGACAATTTATTTATGTTCAGATAAGTCCAGTACTAACTCTCAGGTGAGGTCATTTTGTAACTTATATATAAATTTAAATATGCACCTACATTTTATAGTATCCAAAAACCCTTGTATGTATAACCAGTTGGTTATACTATTAGTATCTAATCGTAATGAAATATCATTAGACTAATTATAAATGATAAAAAGACCTGAGCTTAATCGAAATCAATTGAAAAATTGTAATTTTTTTCACTAGTTCGTTTGTTAAAGGAATTCGGCATAATTAGGAAAAGTATTGACTAAAAAACAGAACAATATATACCAGTGTATGTATGAAAAATAGGAATAAATCACTTGTTGTATCAGATCATCATTATTTTGTAGTATTAACATATATAATATACTGATAAATTTAAATCAATAGGCGAATAAAAGTATCGTTAAAGAAAATATTCTTAAGTTAAATTACATTTCTTTAATCTCTTTAGCTATTAGATTAAAATTATTAAGACAAGAAAATTTTTCTTGCAATTATCTCAACTTAAATACTGACACAATTATATAGTTACTACGAAGGAATATTTTATTGGGAACAATGAAAACCGGAAACGAATTCCCGTGCAACTAATCCACCAGCCGCGTGTCACCTGAATAATTGTATTAATCAGGTGACAGGCGGCTGACGTCATGGAATTCACCTGTTCCTAATCTTTGTACAATTTGATTTCAAATAAAAAATATGCCCAAGGGAAGTGACGAGTAAATTTAAGATATGTGAATAATTTTAAAGCACTCAATAAATATAGAATTAACGCAAGGCTTATGTCTTTCGAAGGACGTTATTTAAACTAGCAAAGTTTCGGACTCAAATGAAGCCATGTTAATGAGAATTTATATACAATATACACAATAGGAAAAAGCATAAATAACGAACAAACTTTATCTCTAAGTACCCTTAATGTGTATTGAAAAACCAAATTATCTACAAATGACAAAAAATGCTTGGAATCTTCTATGTACAAAATTATGAATTCCATTTATATATAATACGCTCAGCTCTGTACATTACTTTTTTAACGTAAAACTTTTCTCCATTTTGTACTTTTGATATAATGAATATGTCAACAAAAAAAGCATTACCGATATTGGTCGAGTGGATGGCCGGCACTCATTAATTTATATTATTTGTAGTATATATATATATATATATATATATATATATATATATATATATATATATATATATATATGATGAGGATGTAGTCAAATAACCTAGAAATTCAAAAATCTGTGTCTTCAAAATAGGTACATATTTGCGAAATTATAGGTTAATATAGTCTCACAATATTTAGTACATTTTAAAAAACTTCCGTCGATGAGGCATGCAAAAGATCCTCCAACTTCAAGAACATATGAAAAAATAAGGCACGGTCTATATTTTTTTCAATATTGTCTCCTGGTCTATGTTTATTTTAACTAAAAGCACATTAAATTAACTGTAAACATTAATCACAAAAGTTTGAGATATCATGATATTAAAAGCCTCTAATATACAGAATGACGAAGGAATTGAACAAAATTGCAAGACTTCCTGGTTTTCACGGAATTTTTAAAAATTCATTAATCTATATATATATATATAACAAAGTCGGGTTAGTTACACCATTTACAATTCAAGAACGGCTGGGCCGATTTTCATGATCTTTGATTTGTTGGATTTGCCTCCGCCCCGAATAGCAGAACAACTAAACCATCAAAAAAATTCACGAAAAATAATTTATGGAGAAAATTCATTTTCCCATACATTTTGTATCGAACGGCTTTTTTGATGATATCTCGAGAACGGATAGACTGATTTTTTTCGTTGATATTTTATTATTATATGATTATATATGATTATCATATATTTATTGAATTTTTTTTTCATCTCGGCTTCGAGAATTTCCTCGCGCATTAGAAAAGTAAGAAAATCACAGATAATATAATTAAGTATAAAATGTAATATATGATAAATGGCAGAATAAATAGAAAAGGTATTCCATAAATGACAGACACGGGCCAAAAAATATATTAATGGGTCTTCAACCATTTTTATTTAGTTATTGCATTTGAATTGGCTTAAATTAATTCGCAAATTTATAAAATTTATCTGCGAAAGAGATTTCAAATAGTTAAGTTTGACGAAGTGCACATCGTGAAACGCTGTGACTTCGAAGATGTTCACTTTGTGAGGTCAAGACATTTCTGATTATGCGCGTATCGATAATTGTTTCGTTTTGTAATAAATCACTAAGTCAATCATTTAGTGTTTTTGGCCTGAATCTAGAAAATGAATGTTTCTTTCATGGTCAATTGTATGTAGCATGTTTAGGTGTCGCAAACCAATGCTTACCATTTATAAGAACTATTTTGAAAACCTAGCAAAACTCTGTTTTCTGTGAAATATCGAATTGTCCATAAGTTACACGATTCCAAATGAATCAATCACACATATCGCCCGAATGCAGACGCACCAGTGGACAAATATACAACGAGTCTGTCTCGGAAAATTGATATTTTATTTATCTAAGTGATGAAATTTGTTGATAAACATCACATCAAACAAACGTTATGTTTAGATTATTTTTATATTATCTGCTCCGGAGTAAAGGGGAATATTTTTGCGTGCAGTTATATTTCTCACAAACATGTCATTTTAATTGTCTATAAAAGCTTTTATGAAGAAGATTTTTAACTCTAAAGTCTTAACCTATTTACATATATTTTAAGCGAGTCGAATATTTAAAATTCTTCTTGAAATTTTTAACTGATAGAATTTGATAGTAATTTAATATTGCCACTTAATTGGCAAGACACTTTTTGCAGAGTGTACTTCCGTTATGTAATTAGTTTGCAGTGTTTCGAGAAAAAACTAAGTTGAATTGCTTAGGGATTTATTTTTAAATATAAAATAATACAAAAATATAATTTTAAGAAGTAAACAATATAGGACGAGTTACTACTAGAACTCGGACTAAGGGTACACAATATTTCTATTAAGCTATGTCAAATATTAATTGTACGCAAAGTAAATATATTGTCGACTATATCTGCTACAGGTTTAAATAATTTTAATATCTGGGCTAATCCTTATAGTTTTTTTTAAACATCCAGTAAGGTTTTTCTAACTGCTTTTTGCTTCAGTAGTTTCCCAAATAAGTAATTATAGAAAGGAATGAAATGCCCTATTTCTTCATATTTTATAGAATATATTTTAAAATAAGCAATTTAAAATTAACAATATTTTTATATTTCTCATAAAAGCCGTTTCAAATTATACACTTCATATTAAAAAAAAATGGATATAATTTTAAAAGTTAGCTGCTGCAAAATATGTGGGTTACTAATATATATTACTGTGGCAAATCTCTAGCTTTTATATTGCATGGTTTCTAAACAAACTTATAGGGACTCCGTTTTTTTTACTGAAGACCTTTTTCAACCTATTTCAAAAGAGTAACCTGAACAGCGGCTTCCATAACGAGAGTTTTCACGAAAGGGATCCTAAATAATAAAAGCTGAAATGATCATGTTTACAGTTTGGCTGATGTGATCATGTTTATAGTTTAGCCCTATTTACAAAATATCTGCATTGTAAATTAATACAATGTTTATTTTAACATAAACATTTGCTATGTTTTTTTGTTCATTACCCCTGCACTAAATACCGTGTGTAGATATATTTCTTATATAATAGCAATGCCTCTTGTCATTTACTTCTTCTGCTTTGCTTAAGCATCACGCTGGAAAGGAGTAGAACATTATCTTGGCGAATAGAAACTATTTTTATTAAAGATATTTCACGTCAAGAAAATATAAAGTGTACAAAATTTTGACATCTTTGGACACGGGCATATAAAATAATATTTTTTCAAAAGGTTTTACACCTCTGAGCTTTGTTTGAGTGACAGCAAAGGTTGTCCATTTTTCTCTTCTAAATTTTAAAATCCATGTTAGTAAAATAACATTAAACCGTTAATATTTATAACATCATTTAACGTGACAATTTATTAAGATAATATAGTAATTATAGAATATGGTTTAATTATATTTTGGGTATAATATAATGAGTTTCTTTTATAGTCCTCGACTGATTGGATACATGTTACCGCCACCAGTCATTTTTTTTAATTGTCACATTTGTTTACTTACAAATATTTTCTTTCGAAATGAAATGAAGTTTGCTTTGATATTGTGACTTGTCTCATTCGAGTAAAAACAAAATCGACCCGTTACCTTTAAACGATAACAAGACAAGCACGATTTATTATTAACAAAAGATATTATACAAAAGAAACCACCGCCCACTGGACATCGGCAGAGTGCCGGAACAAGTTCTATAACCCACTGCGGTCACATTAGCCTTAAATACAAAAGTGTCATCGCAGAATGTTTGAAAATTAACCTTTCTTGTTTACTCGTTTAGATGATGTATGGCGTCATAAATGGAACTGTTTATGTCTGTCTCTCGCACCAGTAATAGCAACTTCTCCTTTTATATTAAAGCATGTCACTTTATAGCCACAAGCTCTGAGGATATTAGTAAATTAAATACTAACAAAATAGCGTGAGTAAGGCAATGAAGACGTAAACTCAAAGTTTTACGCGTGTATTTATTTATAACAATGAATATCTATTCAGTTACACCCCTATAATTACATTAAGTACGTGTGTGGTCCCTACGTGCCATCTTCGTAGTATCAATATTTGTAAACATACGTGCACGAAATATTGTAAGTATATGTTTAAATTTTTTTATCTTTTAAGAATACATGCTTAATTTTTTTCATCTTTTAAGATTATTACTTCTCATTGCTTAATTGCTTCCCTACTCAATGAAGGAGAAGCGAAAAAAAATGTTTTTAGCGTACCTCATCTTGTGGAGTACGATGATTTTTTTAAAAAGAAGACAAAATTCAATATACCATTGTTTTATTTTTAGCCCTATTTACAACATATTAGGTTTCAAAGTTCATCGTAACGTACATATTTGGAATATTAAGTAAAGATCTTGAAAAATTTCCGAAAAGAGGTTTAGTTATCAATTTCATATGAAATATATTTCGAATAATCGACATTCATTCATTTTGGAAAAAGCTCTTAAATACGCTGAAACAACCTAGAGAGAAAAAGTTGAGCTCATCGGTGTACTTAAGATAAATAAATATGAATTACAAAAATATATTTGGTTTTATTTGATTTTAAAAAAATACAAAAGACAAATCGCAATTATTGCCTCAATTGTCGGAGTATTAGAATATTTATTCGCTAACATAGCCTGAACACGCACTTATAAGCATTATACAAAAATTTATTAAATGGTGAATATAGTCAATTTTGTAAAATTAGTACAGACTTCAATTATATGACCAGTTCAACACTTACCTGACCGGTTTATTAATTTTATGTAAAGTGAACTTGAATAAATTCAGAAACAAAATATAACTTTCATTAAAAAATCAGCTTTCTAATTTAAACCTGACGCAGCCTTACTGATTCATAAAGGCTTCCAACGGAACTTTCAGACATCACAATGCTGGCGTGAAATTTGTTTAACGTACTGAAAATAACAAAATTATGCACTTTAATTTTCTTAGCTTTCTTGAAAAGATATTCCATTTTCTTTAGGTTTCCTAAACCCCGTAACTCTGAAGCTATACTATCTAAATTTATAACAAAATTTCTTTTGATATTCTTTAACTAACCTTCTTAAAATATATCTCACGCTATACTATGTACATTTGGAAACAGCTACGATACAGAGACAGACGGATACTTGTGTGATTTTATAATTATATACTCTGAAACCATTTATAATTACTTTGCTGACAGTGAACTATTACCAACAAAAAGCTCATAGTTACGAACAGCGAAAGGAGAAACTCCATTGATTACTCAATCCACATTTCCCCGTTAATATCACCATCTCATATTCGCCGTCACCATTTCATATTTGAAACTAGGAAATCACATTAAAGTGAGAAAAAAAATTAATTCCAACGTCATGTTAAAATTTCATTAAAATAAACCCAATAACACAAAAATAACGTAAAGTCATTCATTAAAACAAGTTCCAGTTATCTCAGCTGTGTCCCTTATACAATGCATTCTTTACAAAATTTGTACATATTTACTCAAACTTAAAAAAAGTCAAGTTCCTAAAAAAAATTATTTAATTTTCCAATAAATTAGTTACGGCTACTCAATTGTGAATTATTCGTTTAAATATAAGTCGCATAAATTATCAAAAACCGAATTATGCGTATATATGTAAGTCGCATAAATTTCCAAAATCCGTATTGACACCTGACTCGAATGATATATGTAGGTGTGCTAGTCGTAAATCTCCCTTTCGAGTTCGTCACGACCCTTCCCTCCGATACAGTTCTTTAGTGTCCGGGTAAGTACCCAGTAAATTAGGATACGAACTGCGTGACACCCGCACCCGACGGGCGCCCCCTCTGATGTTAAGTGCCGCGTATCTGTCCCGATTCTTTCCGTTCTCACTAAATTATTTGTATTTTAAATGCTTCACAAAATACATATATCCAAAATGTGTTATTAAGTACCTGCATTTTAGGACGGATTATAACTGGTCAAAGTTTATTCTGAGCGGATATCGCATACACCACCCATTTACATGATTTATGAAACAATTTGGAATGACGAGGCTCTTAACTTAACAAGGAGGCAAAACAAAATAAATACGTCATCAAATATGACACATGATGCTGTTAATACATATATATTAATGTTATAAAGTTAAAAGCATAAAATCAATATTCCCAGCATAAAAGCAATATTTGTTCCCTATATTTTCAACTCGTTTACGCGTTTCGTGTCATATTTAATACTGTAACTTCATGAAGTACAACTTCATTTATATTATTTTAGTAGTTTTGGAAGCATATGCATGGCATATACAAAATATAAAAATTTAACTGATTTTTCCAGTTGGATGCAAAACGGGGTAAAATGATATAATGACTATTTTTAATTTAAATTGCCTAATTCGGCATATTTGATTGTGCGTCTTTCTTTAACATTTAAAGAACTCGATTCTTTTCAATGAAATTTAGCTTATAGCGAATATACATATATTTATTAAAATATAAGCTAGTCATAATCCGTACCAATCTGATAAAATTGACACATTAAAAGTCAATTTGTTTTTTTTCTGATGCTTAAAAAGCTCAATTCAAAATAAAAATCATCAATAAATTTTATTTTGTGAAAAAATTGCAATGAAGGAAATGTTTTTTTGCGTAAATTGAAATTTATTATTGATGAACTCTATTTTGGTATTAAATTTAACTGCGAACACTGAGTTAGTTCTAGATCAGTCGAAGATTTCAAAGCTGAACGATAAAATTATTGAAGCAACCGGCAATAATGTTGTAAGCCCAGAAAGTGTAGTTGTTGAGAGGAAAGAAAGATTCTCATGTTGTCCTAAAATTCGTATATTCTTCTGTACTCTAAAAAAATAGTGTAAACCCACATTTATCATTAAGTAATGTAATAAATTATAACGTCTATATAAGTCGCAAATAAAAAAAGAAACAATTTCTAACATTTTTCATATAAAATATTCCATATACAGTAACAAAATCTCTATAAAAATTTTATGTATTACTTATTTCTAGTAATTATCAAATGACATAGTAATGATATCATATTACAGACTTTCAAAACCCTACGTTACAACATACACGTCAATGTTATGATAGTTTATTTCAAATTATTCATCGTAGTACTCTCACAATTGTGAGAAATTTTAAAAACATTGTTAAAAAATTGCCGTACTATATATAAGGAAGTCATTTGTATTGAAATAAATAAATTTTCTATTTGAAAAATAATTTTTTTTATTCAATTGAAAATTATATTTAGTATTTCCGGAGTTTCCTTAAATGATGTAAGTCGACAATATATACGAAAATATAAATGATTCTTCTTTTCATTTATTCCTTATATTATAGTTTTAACTTAATATTTTTAGTACAAATTGTAGTATTTATTTTATGTTCAAAATATTTTCGTAGTTCGATAGGTTCGAAATATCATCAAAAATTATAGTTTTGAAGAACAGCATTTTTTCTTGATATTTAATTTTTCTTGATATTTTAAACATATCGAATGTAAACATTAAATATTTATCCAACTAAAGCACATAACCACCCAACTACCTTTGCTAAGTAAGCCAATTGTAACTCGAATACAAACTTAACGATTGGGAAACGTACCCATAATTTTGTTTCGTTATAACAACTTTTTAATTATGCGGAAGTTTGTGCGACGAGATTTTTTGTACGTGACATCCCGACATAAGCTTTAATATTAAAATAAGCTCGGTGCAATTAGTATTCCACGCGAAGATTTCGTTGAAGTCCGTAATTAAGGTCATTTTATGTTTTATGTAAAACTGACCTTTTCCTTGTTATAAGGAACAAATGACAGATTTATGTAATTACCTCTGTTTAAAATTTATAACTCACCAAATTTATATTCAACCAACGAAAGTTAATATTTTGGTAATATTATTTTCAACTAGTTATCAAGCACCGAAGTTTCAAAGTATACTGCCACAACAAATAATGAAGTTTAAGACGTCGACAAGTTTTTGTTTTCCATTTCTTTCGACCAATGACAGAGTTATGAATCGACTGCATTAAAAGAAAATCATACCATAACAGCAAACTCCATATTTACTTTCGTAAGTTTAGCCAGTGTAAATTTTTGGAACTATTTCCGTGTAGTTAAGCCCAAGAATGTACAGTTTACCTACTTTGAAATAATCATCGATTGGTAATTTAGTTACCTATCAATTAAATGTTTATGGATGTATTATATAATACATTTATCTTATTTAGTTTATTATATATGTTTCATTGAAACCAAGCGAGCTTATTAAATAGTACAAATCCCTAAAATTTATTAACTGATTAGGTTCTTACTAAGGATGGAAAAGCATTAATGCAGATTATACAAGCCTAGATGATATTTATGAAAAGTATTGCTCTAAGTTTTGTCCAATCCTCTGTTATTTTGTGTGAAACTCCGTGGAAAAAAAGTGTTGACCCAATTGTTTCTTAAGATTTATTCATTTATTCCTGTGTCCAGATTTTACATCCAATTTGAAATCTTCTAATATTCATCCACGGCAACGTTTTTTTCCTTGCTAAGATATACCTTGGCTAAGATATACCAAGAAATATTCAGTGTTCTGTATCAGTTCACAGACAAAGTCAGTATTCCTGCTGTAGTATATTTGAAAAGTTCGGCCTTGTATCTGGACACACTAGTCCTTAAATGGTTCAGCACCTTTCAAGTTACGTAGGACAAATCGCATGAGGGGATATATTTCCAATGGGGTTGTCTTGAGGTATGTTGACACAATGTATACTATATGTATAACAGTGAGTTAATTTTATAATCTCGAGGCTTGTCCAATATTGAATTACTAATTATGATAGTATAGATTCAAGAGTACTGAATATGTTATTATGCCTATAAGATAGGAACCTTCCGTGAGAGTAGTTTTGATAAAACTAATTAATTTCTTAAAAATTTAAATTCAACCATGACGTCGACGAGGCAAGCCGATCGTAACTAGAATGTCATCTTGACGTCTCGAAAGCGCGCATGTAATTTTGTTTCAACATAACAAATTTGAGCGAGTGAAAGACCAGATTTTCAAAGACGATGTCCCAACTCAGATTTTCAAGTGAAAATATGCTCGTTCTAATTAGTATTCAGCGCGCAGGCGACGATAAGGCTCTGTAATCAAGTTTACGTTGAACCTTAAGTAAACCCGCCATTTTCCGTGTTATGACGAATGAATGATGTTTTTGTGTAGCCAAACCAATTTCGACTTCTATAGCTGGCCAAGTTCCTATTTACTCGACCAATGTACATCCCTTTGAATAATATGAGCTTACGGGATACAAATAGCGCCCCTTCCCATTCCCTCCACATCACTTAATATGGTTTGTCTTCAAATAGAATGAGACGGAATAAGAATTTGTATTTCAGCCGCTTGCTCATTTTTGCTACTTTGTCGCCATCGTATTTGAGATATATTCAGTATTAGATGCATCCACTCTAACTAATTGGCGACATGTGTAAGTATATTCAATTTATACATGCAGTTTTAGGCTGGTATATAAAAGTTTCAATACTAAAACTTCATTTTCCCTTTTCGAATAAAGGATCTATTTATTTTGAAATTATTTATCTATTTTGAAACAGCTTTTCCACCGCTTTACCCAGTGTCAATTTTTGCTTAAGCTAGCGTGATTAACCCTGTTATCTATTTAGGTTTATATAAAACTTGACTTTAATTGATATTGAATAATTTTGTCATGTTTAACAAATGTCAAAATGATTCAATACAATTTAAAAATAGATTTTATAATAGCTTCATAATGATAGGTTTGAGATAGATAGGTTAAGATAGTGAAGATATGTAGACTTCAAACTCTTTGAGAACGTGCATAATAAATCTAACATACCCTTTGCGCCCTCGCGAAATCCATTGGCAGGCTACATCTCCCAATATTGATGATATTTCTTGGGAAAAAGTAATTGTTAACAAAAGTCGTGAATTATTTTTATGTTAAATTTTAAAAAAGTTTTATGAGTTATTTAAACATAGAATGGAATGAAATTATTCCATGTGAGTGAAACAAAGCATTATTCCGCTGCATAAAATACATCCGTAACAAATTTGAAATAGTGATTCATTGGCTAGCTCCAGAGCTACTAAGTCAAAACTGTCAAATAAGACAAAAAAACAACGAGAAACTTTCAGATTTATATTAGTAATAGAGATATTAATGTTACTTTGTAAAAGAACGTAAATAACGGTAAAAATTTAAATAACATGTTAAATTTTAATGCCACAAATATTTTATTTTAATATAATACACAAGTAATAAAAGTATTAATACACAATTAACTGTATGAATATTTTAACCGTTTCTGAAAATATCGCTGCCAAATTAGAAATTTCAATGAAAAACAATTAAATTCGTTTATGAAGAGACGTTTCAAAAAATATTTAAATAAAAATATTATTTTGATGCGTATAGTGAACTACATTAATCACATACACATTTATTCACAAAATCTCTAGACCTAAAAGCAATAACTTTGAAAGTAATAACAAAGTAAATTGTTTATTTTATGATTTGTTTAATGGCGCATTTAAATAGATAAAATGAAATGAATATCTTTGTTTTAGTGCCGAATCACGCACAGACCTTCACGCGGAATGTGACTTCCTTTTTTGTTTTGTGGCGTTATGTAAGGAAAACGATGGCCCGAGCGTCGTCTGAGTGAAACCTCGGCGTTGCGACGCGTCGTCCTGCTACGCTCTGATTTATCACCTGCTAGCATCTGCGGTTCGCACTCCCTTCAGCGACATACGAGATGAGAATGATTCGATGTTAACGAATGCGTTTTATTTAAATTGAGGATTTCATATTGGAAAAAAATAACTTCTGAACAGTGACACCGAAAACCACTGTACCACTCTACCAGTAAATTTGATATACTCTTCCAGTAAATTTGATATAAAAACACGATAATGGCATAAAATTTGAATCAAGGACAACCTTTACAAATGTATAATAGACCTGTTAAATACTAGCAAAAGTGGCAGTATGATTGTTTCTTATACACTTAAGTATACAGTAAGTGACAAAGTCATTTTATGATATTTATATAGGTAATTTGTGTTTCACATGGAATATACTTCAAGGGTATACCCGTAAAAATACATTTTCTGTCCATTGAAATCGCAAATTTTACAGCGGTATTTTCAGAAACGGTTGAAAATATTTTCCTAACATTTTCATTGAGTTGCTTAACATTTTCTACCCCAATTGGTATGTAATATTATTTGTTAAATAATGGACTTCTTCTTTGGTAGAAACAATATGAATAATTAATCGATACATGTATTGTGGACTTTATTTTTGAGATACTTGTATATGAGCATTGATATTATTTATCCTTATGTAAGTATATTGCTTAGTATATGAAAGTCATAACAGAAATAAATAATGTATTTATACAGGCAGATATTTTTAACTTATTAGTTGACCACAATTATTTCTGATGAACTGATTTCTCTAAAACTTTGACCTATTTGAGATACATTACAATAAAAAACACTTAGACTTTTATCTCGGCAAGGAGATACGGTACATATATATGTGTATATATATAAATATAAATGTATAAATATATATATATATATATATATATATATATATATATATATAAATTATTCGGTTATAAATATTTTAAATTGCATTTTAAGAAATCTCTTTAATAAAAGCTTCTCCGGTCTGTAAGAAAAATAATCTCATATCCGAAGTAAATTTGGAAGTTAAATGTGCTATAAAACAATACGTGTTATAATTATATAAATAATATTTTATGGAGGTAATTATTTCAATTTAGTATATGTTTTATAAAATAATAATAATTTTTATGTACTATTATTATAATGCTTTCAGGTGTGCCTCTTATAATAGCCAAATACGTCTAACCACGATAATTAATTTTAAAAAGATTCACATATTTTATCAAAGATTCTTTAAAATTCGAATAGGCTATCTGATCTCATGTTTTCAAAACGGCGAACGGAAAACGGCAGATGTTTTGGGTTCGCGGTTTGTGATATGATTCACAATTATTTATTACAAATTTGAAAAAAAAATCTTAGTAATTTTAACAGCACTTCTAAAATAACGGTGATTATACTTCCTTAATTATTGCCAACAATTAATCTTAAATCTTTTTACGTTCACCGCAGTCCTTTTTATTTATTAATTAGAAATTATTCATTTAACATATGCAATATAAAGCATAATATAGGATTCCGTACCCAAAGAATCCGCACGGAACGATCTTATTATCAACACAGTGATCTGTCTGTCAGTCCATACATCATGACGGCACCTCCAGAGGTCTCCTAAACGGAAGTATTTATGTTTAGAATTTGTTTGCGTCCCTTTATCACTTATATATACAAAAATTTAAATACTCCCACTTTCATGCCAGAAACTAATGGTCTACAATACAACTATTCTGAGTCTAACATAATCTTAATATTTGTCGTTTAAACCACAAATACGAAAATTATATTTTACTTCAATTTTGTAATACCAATTTTAGTATTTTCACTAAATCTGAGGTATCATTTTTACTCGCATCACGCCCATTAAATTTAAGATATATATATATATATATATATATATATATATATATATATGTATATATATATATATATATATATATATATATATATATATATATATATATATTTATGTATATATATATATTTCAATTTTTCCAAATAAATAGATAACTTTCAATAACATGAGCTACTATGCTACAACGGATGATGGTACCCACGCTACGACTGAACATTCGTAGCGTGAACCTTACTCGTACGGGGCTAATTTAGTTCCTGACTTAAAGAATGATAACTAATATAATGAAAAAGCATTGGACTAAATAATCTTAAAAATTAATGTGCAACTTTTGAAAAGTATTAATTTAATTACTTGATCTTGGGTAAAAATAATAGTTTATCATGAAAATAATATTTTTATGAGAATATTGAATCCTGTAAAACAATTGTTATGTTAGTAATTCAAACTAATGCCAAATGTAACGCAAGTTGGACAAGATTGTATAACAAATTCACCTTCGCATTTATAATATTAAATTAGGATACCAATATATGCTGTTACTAGTAAACTTTCATTGACATTTTAAATAAATTATACTGACCAAATTGATACACTGTTTTTAACAAATTTGTTATGTTAATTATTATAATCATTACAAAACGAAACTAGAAGGCAAGAAGTTTTTTAAACAAATTCAGTTTTGAATTTCTAATAATAGAATAAATTAGGATATTAAAGTACGAAACTATTAACAAAATTTCACTGAATTTAAAATTAATCATACTGGTCAAATTGGTAAACTATTTTATGTCAATAAATAAAATGGATACAAAACGAAACCACAACTGAACAAGTTTTTAAAAGAAATTCAGCTTTGCATATCTAATAATAGGTTATTAAAATTTGGCACTTTAAATGAAATTTCATTGAATATTAAATTCAGGAAAAAGAAACAAATTATTTGTAATAATAATAATTTTGTAATAAATAAAATAAATGCAAAATTATATTAAAGTCATAGAATATTGTAATTTAATGCATTTTCAAATACGAATTTTAAGTATATTTATTTTATACTAAAAATTCACATTCGTAAAAAAGACGCACCAAACTGGATATTTTATTTAAAACATCATCCTAAATAAAAAAGTGAAGTAGGTTATAACAGATTGCGGCCGTTACTTTTTTACGTAAATACCTCTTTAGTGGAAAAAGAAATTTTACATACTTTTTCTTTTTCTGAAGGTTTAGAGATTTCAACGTGAGCAAATGACGTATTTGTCATTGTCTAAACTAACAGCTCGTATACTTCTTCTCGGGTTTTGATTGACGGCTCATACTTTTTCTTTTTCGTAAGTCATAGAACTTATCAACTGGCGTAAACGCGTATAACGAGTTATTACGAGGTTTTTTATATTTACTCCACAGAGAGCTCAAAAAATATGCTAAAACAAATATTTGTATTTATTACCCATTTGTATATAATATTTTACAGACCCCATGCCGATTAGTTTCAATATGAGTACGACCGGATTACACGTATTTATACTACAAATGCTAAAAGCGAACTATTGACAAGATTTCGATATTTATTTTCAGTACGATGCAGGGAAATTGGGAAGATAATAAAGTTGTAACGTTGTAAAGAAACAGAAAAAATGGTCGAACTTTGACACATGCATACATTGATCCTCGTAATCTCAATGTATGCATGGCTGTATATTTTTTACAGAAATAATTTACATACATAAAAATTTAAACCAATTTTTATTTTCTTTGGAATTTTCCAGCATTACTATCCGAACCCCAGCAATAAATATTAAGTTGGTCGTGGTATTTTGTTCCCAAGAATTGGGAGTAATTATTGGTTTTGTGTTTGCGGCATCATAGCTACTTGAATATATAAATGCATCTTTAATTATTGTTCATTTCCTACTTGCTAAAGTAAAGTACTTATTATCCAGTGTCCCCATAATCGCGTGGTGAATTCCTTGCGTTTAGCATTGCGCGGCGTTATGTTCATAAAACGCAAAAAATTATATGGTTTTATGTTAACATATGTAATTATTTGACGATATTAAAATTTTACTTTCTAAGTAGATCAAGGATATCTTGTTAATGATCGCCATTGAACGCGTCAGGAGTTCCAGGATCTACAAATTTCTTTGTTATTGGAATATTTTTGTTGCGAATATTCTGCACTAAATCGTAATGATGAAAATCAATAACTAGTGAATGACGTTCGTGATATTTTATGAAAATTCTAATAATGGTCAATAAACCTAAAATAGAAGTTTTAATGTTTTATAATAGTGCTAAAAGTAATGCAAATATAGTAGGTCAATATAAAGGAAACTATTTTGTTGCCAGATTTTTTTGTGGCGATTATATATATCTAATGTGAATACAAGTGAAATTAATGTCTTACTAATTTATGAAGCGAATTTTTTTATTAAAATATCCATTTTCACAAAGTAAGTCTGCTCTGTAGTTAATAAAATCTTATATTTCGAATTTGCATGCAGAACGTATGCTTCGTAGTGTATACCTGTAAAGAAATAATTTTTGTATCTATTTGTGAAACTAAACTGTTGTTTTTGTACCCACCCTATTAATTCTTTTAAAATATTTAGGAATTTATGTCAAATATATTAGACATGTAATGAAATGCTCTCTTTCGGTACAGTATACGTTTATCTAAGTTGTAAGTTTACTTTAGAGCAAGCGACAGAGCATGCTACTATACATACAAAGGCAATATCATCGACATTAATTTTGCTTTAATAATAATAAAATATATCTGAACCATAAGATAAAAGAGAAAAGGGAACGGCCATAAATTGGGCCGGCACCGTTGCAGCATCATTATCAAATTTGCCGTAAAACAAGGTTCGGCTTATAAAAAAAGTGAAAGTAAATATTTGTATATGATTAGTTTAATTCTAGATTCGTTAAGGCATCACACAGCTTCCCGCCGCTCGCTCCCACGCCAATTCTTTGTGCGCGTTATTCATCAAGTTCTCCACATGAATAATATTAACATTTTGATGACATTTTTTGCGTTGTTTTTTTCGGTCTGAGCGTGGCGTCTAATCTTTTAACTCCTTTACTCATTTCGGTACAAAAAATTGAGCTTTTATGAAGTTTCAAAGCATACGTCGTATGTTTGGAGTAGGGTCGGGTAGAATTTCGGGTATTAGTGAGATAATTAAATAAAAATTTACTTTGTAAATGTTTGTTTCAAATTCTGGAATCAATTACTTTGGTTCAAGTTAAATATGGCAATGTTTTATTAGACGTGGAAAATATTTAAAGCTTCATGTTATGAATTTATTAACAAAATTTTAAATCCGATAAATACCAATGTTAAAACTTGTTAATCGTGTTGACTTCAAACCTTCATTACTTCATTACATTTTACGGTTAATTTTATGATGATTTTGAGGTTTGTATTTTACGATTTCTTGTATCCAATTGATATATCGTATTGAATAAACAATGTATTATCTTTGTTATTGAATGAATTTGAAAAATATTAAAAATATACAAATATTAAAACGTTAATTTATTTATATCTGTAAGTTCAAGAGCTATTGTTGCCTAATGGTGCATATACGTGAAATATAAATTTGTGTATATATATATATTTATATATATATGTATATATATATATATATATATATTTCAATTTTTCCAAATAAACAGATAACTTTCAATAACATGAGCTACTATGCTACGACGGATGATGGTACCCACGCTACGACTGAACATTCGTAGCGTGAACCTTACTTGTACGGGGCTAATTTAGTTTCTGACTTAAAGAATGATAACTAATATAACGAAAAAGCATTGGACTAAATAATTTTTTGCACTAGTTGTTTATAATTTTAAGTGGCCCCTAAGTAAATGTACAATATGTTAAATCGTTCTACAGAAAAAATTCTGCGAATGCGGAACGGGCAATATAATTTCAAAATAACCAGCTCTCTATTAAGGGACCACAAATTTATATTTCACGTATACGCACCATTAGGCAACAATAGCTCTTGAACCTACAGATATAAATAAATTAACGTTTTAATATTTGTATATTTTTGATATTTTTCAAATTCATTCAATAACAAAGATAATACATTGTTTATTCAATACGATATATCAATTGGATACAAGAAATCGTAAAATACAAACCTCAAAATCATCATAAAATTAACCGTAAAATGTAATGAAGTAATGAAGGTTTGAAGTCAACACGATTAACAAGTTTTAACATTGGTATTTATCGGACTTAAAATTCTGTTAATAAATTCATAACATAAAGCTTTAAATATTTTCCACGTCTAATAAAACATTGCCATATTTAACTTGAACCAAAGTAATTGATTCCAGAATTTCAAACAAACATTTACAAAGTAAATTTTTATTTAATTATCTCACTAATACCCGAAATTCTACCCGACCCTACTCCAAACATACGACGTATGCTTTGAAACTTCATAAAAGCTCAATTTTTTGTACCGAAATGAGTAAAGGAGTTAAAAGATTAGACGCCGCGCTCAGACCGAAAAAAACAACGCAAAAAATGTCATCAAAATGTTAATATTATTCATGTGGAGAACTTGAAAAATAACGCGCCCAAAGAATTGGCGTGGGAGCGAGCGGCGGGAAGCTGTGTGATGCCTTAACGAATCTAGAATTAAACTAATCATATAAAAATATTTACTTTCACTTTTTTCATAAGCCAAACCTTGTTTTACGGCAAATTTGATAACGATGCTGCGACGGTGCCGGCCCAATTTATGGTCGTTCCCTTTTCTCTTTTATCTTATGGTTCAGATATATTTTATTATTATTAAAGCAAAATTAATGTCGATGATATTGCCTTTGCATGTATAGTAGCATGCTCTCTCGTTTGCTCTAAAGTAAACTTACAACTTAGATAAACGAATACCGTAACGAAAGAGAGCATTTCATTACAAGTCTAATATATTTGACATAAATTCCTAAATATTTTAAAAGAATTAATAGGGTGGGTACAAAAACAACAGTTCAGTTTCACAAATAGATACAAAAATTATTTCTTTACAGGTATACACTACGAAGCATACGTTCTGCATGCAAATTCGAAATATAGCGTTTTATTAACTACAGAGCAGACTTACTTTGTGAAAATGGATATTTTAATAAAAAAATTCGCTTCATAAACTAGTAAGACATTAATTTCACTTGTATTCAAATTATATATACATATATATATATAATCGCCACAAAAATTTCTGGCAACAAAATAGTTTCCTTTATATTGATCTACTATATTTGCATTACATTTAGCGCTGTTATAAAATATTAAAATTTCTGGTTTAGGTTTATTGACCAGTATTATAATTTTATATACTGGTCAATAAACATAAAATATCACGAAGGTCATTCACTAGTTATTGATTTTCATCATTACGATTTAGTGCAGAATATCCACAACAAAAATATTCTAATAACAAAGAAATTTGTAGATCCTGGAACTCCTAACGCGTCCAATGGCGATAATTCACAAGATATCCTTGATTGACTTAGAAAGTAGAATTTTAATATCGTCAAATAATTACACCTATTAACATAAAAACATACAAATTTCTTACGTTTTATGAACATAATGCCTCGCAATGCTAAACACAAGGAATTCACCATGCGATTATGGGGACACTGGATAATAAGTACTTTACTTTAGCAAGTAGGAAATGAAAAATAATTAAAGATGTACCTATATATTCAAGTAGCTATGGTGCCGCAAACACAAAACCAATAATTACATACAATTCTTGAGAATAAAATACCACAACCAACTTAATATTTTTTGCTGGGGTATTGAAAGTAATGCTGGAAAATTCCAAAGAAAATAAAAATTGGTTAAATTTTTATGTATGAAAATTATATGTCTCTAAAAAATATACATACATTAAGCTTATGAGGATCAATGTATGCATGTGTCAATGTTCGACCATTTTTTTTGTTTCTTTATGTACATACAACGTTACAACTTTCCTATCTTCCCAATTTCCCTGCATCGTACTGAACATAAATATCGAAATCTTGTCAATAGTTCGCTTTTAGCATTTGTAGTATAAATACGTGTAATCCGGTCGTACTCATATTGAAACTAATCGGCATGGGGTCTGTAAAATATTATATACAAATGGGTAATAAATACAAATATTTGGTTTAGCATATTTTTTGAGCTCTCTGTGGAATAAATATAAAAAACTTTGTAATAACTCGTTACACGTTTGCGCCAGTTGAAAGCTCTCTAACTTACTAAAAAGAAAAAGTATGAGCCGTCAATCAAAACCAGAGAAGAAGTATACGAGCTGATAGTTTAGACAATGACAAATACATCATGTGCGCACGTTGGAATCTCTAAACCTTCAGAAAAAGAAAAAGTATGTAAACCAGCCAAGCCTTTATTCAAAAACTAAACCAACCAAACTATCAAACAAACGAGCATTTACGCGAAACTCAAATAATGATTTAAAATGTAAAATTTCTTGTTCCACTAAAGAGGTATTTACGTAAAAAAGTAACGGCCACAATCCGTTATAGTCTACTTCACTTTTTTATTTAGGATGATGTTTATATATGATGTGATAAATAAAATATCCAGTTTGATGCGTCTTTTTTACGAATGCGAATTTTTAGTATAAAATAATTATACTTAAAATTCGTATTTAAAAATGCATCAAATTGCAATATTCTACGATTTTAATAATATTTTGCATTGATTTTATTTATTAAAAAATTATCACTACTTTACACGGTTTTTATACCCCAGCCAAATTTGTTAATTTATTATGTATTTAGGTAAGATTTACTCAGGAAAAATAATAAAAATAATCTGTTGCATCTGGTTTTTGAAATATTTATTTACTTGAAAATTTAAGAAATAGGCATACTAGTACAAAATTAAAATTAAAAATGGCTGATTTTTGCCTTTTTTTATATTTGCTCTCATCGGTTTCTCTTATAATGGACCAATAGTAATCCTCTAACATGTTTTCATCCCAAAATCCCTGATGTCGTTCTTCGAAAATCTTTAAGTCTTGGTGAAAACGTTCCCCTTGTTTGTCACTCTTGCTTCCTAAGTTTTCTGGAAACAAACTTAGATGCGAGTCATCTGCCCATCTGTTGAAAATTGTTTAATAAATCAGTAAAAATTTGTTCATAATGTTCACTTATTTTATTTCCTAAAAATTCCTTTTATTTATTAAAAACTTTGCTTCTGTTTCTGTATAACGTAACTTTTGTGTTTAACTTTAATAAATTACATTGTTGCAAGCGAGAACCAAGAAGTTCTGCTTTAGATCTTGACAATTTTAAATCTCTTATTAGATCATTTAATTCGGCTTGATTAATTAGATGTGGAGAGTTTTCTTGAACAGAAACGATTTGAATCAAATTAGACGATGAAAGAGATGTTGAAGTCAAATCGATTGAAATCGATTTGACTTCAACATCACTTTCATCGTCTTCCGCTTATAAATTTGAACTCGAACTACCGGGACAAACTGGATATGGTAGATGCTTCGAATGTAAAATAGGCTTAGTAACAGACGTAACTCTGGCATACATAATATTCTGTTTATTGTTTGTATTATATCCCGTCGTCTTCGTAACACAAAAGTAACAGTCATTTTCATGGTTACTGGGTTCTCTCCATAGCATTGGTGAACCAGATGGAAGATGTACGTTTTCTCCTGATGACCACTGGAGTAAAACGATTCTACAGCTTTCGCAAAACACATGCGGCACCCACTTTTTATCTTGCTTTGCAACAGAAAATCCAAAATAATGAAGATATGCACTTTTTAACGCATCTACAATGGGTCTTCGCTTTTTTGAAAATATAAACTGTCCACAAACATAGCAAAAAGGATCAGAAATGTGTCTACACTGTCTTCTCGACATTTTTATTTAATTTCAAACAAAATAGTTGCCGTTTGAAGCGAATTAATGCACATTAAACTGACGTCAACATTGTGGTGTACTTGAAAAAAATAAATTTTTGTAGAAAGAAATTGTGACGTGATAGAATATTTTTGCTGATACTTTTAGGTTTAAGGAAGGTAGTTTAACATATTTACATACATTTCTTTCGGGGTATATAAAATAAGTTGAAATTTGTAAAGTAATGTTATTATTATCACAAATAATTTGTTTCTTTTTCCTTGTACGATTAATTTATTTAGATATGCAAAGCTGAATTTCTTTTAAAAACTTCTTTAATTTTTGTTTCGTTTTGTATCCATTTTATTTATTGACATAAAACAGTTTACCAATTTGACCAGTATGATTAATTTTAAATTCAGTAAAATTTTGTTAATAGTTTCATACTTTAATATCCTAATTTATTCTATTATTAGAAATTCAAAACTGAATTTCTTTAAAAAACTTCGTCCCTTCTAGTTTCGTTTTGTAATGATTATAATAATTAACATAACAAATTTTGTTAAAAACAGTGTATCAATTTGGTCAGTATAATTAATTTAAAATTTCAATGAAATTTTACTAGTAATAGCATATTTTAGTATCCTAACTTAATATTATAAATGCGAAGTTGAATTTGCTTTACAATCTCCGACTCAAGTTACATTTGGCATTGGTTTGAATTACTAACATAACAATTGTTTTATAGGATTCAATATTCACATAAGAATATTATTTTCAAGATAAACTATTATTTTTACCCAAGATCAAGTAATTAAATTAATACTTTTCAAAAGTTGCACATTAATATTTAAGATGCCTAACTTTAATGACGTACCAGAAAAGTTTCGTAGAAAATGTTATTACATTTACGTAGACAGCATCGTTAGAGGGAAGCCACGTATAATATCGTGGAACCGTATCCCCGCTCGCACGACGATCAGTTTGCGTATTGAGCGTTTCAGTCTACTTTGAGTACTTTATACACGCATAGTTTTGTATCTGACTTGGGTACGTCGAAAATTACCGTACATTCTGTTAGGAATCAGACTAGTGATGTAATCATATCTCATGGAAATAGTTTGTCGTCAAGTAAAATGTTTACAATAAATTCAAAAATACATCGCTGGACGATAATATTGTCGCACTGCAATCATGTAGGAAAAAGCCATTTAATGTTGCTAAGAATGTCAAAAGTATAAGCAATCTTCGGTTAATGAGAAGTTAAATTCGGTCAATATATTCATACATACAGAATCAAAGCACATATATTTTCATGATTTTAACGATATGAGTTCTTTATAAATTGCTTTCTATCAAGGAGAAAAAAAAACGGTAAAACCGAATCTCGCTCACCAGTTGCCTCTTATCGATTTCCATATTAAACAAAATTATTTTTATAAAAAAAAATTGTTTAAATATCCGTTTATCAAATACTTACAACACCAAAATATTCAACAGTAAAAATATCGCTCATTTTTAACTTACAAAAACAAATCGACCTAAAAGCTACTTTTACCATTGACAAACAAATGTCGAATTTAAAATTACAACCGCCTTTTAACGCCGTTTTTTACTTATTTCACTTTCAGTTTTTTTCACATTTTTTCTTTTAATATCATTAGCATCTTTGTTTATAAATATTTAGTAAAAAATGCAAATTAAATCAGCAATACTGTTAAAAACTATTTCTTTCATGATTTTTAACTAAACGATATGCGACCTGTACATTTATCGCGAAAATGGTTTAGTACAAGTTCTCCTCTATTCAAATAAAAAAAATACAAAGAAAATTCAATTATGATAGAGCGCACCTCTTGCAATAATGCATTTTTCCCATGGTTTGATGAGGTACCTCTAAATATAGGCATCGTGTATTAAAAATGTTATACTTCGTTATTAAATTCTAACAATTGTAAACATAACTGATACAGTTTCGAAGACAAAATCTACGTACAGAAGTAAAAATTTGGGACTGAGGTTAATAAATTTAATTGAAGAGATGTCGGGAAAGCATTATCGAAGATACGGACAATTTTGATTTTCAGTTTTTAATGCTTGCTTTTAAAAGCAGTTAATAATAAGTTTCTATATACTGAGTAACTATTTATTTGGCAACTTAGTTCCATGAATCTCGATATCGCCAAGCTTCTCTTCAGAGGAACTCCCAGTTTACAATAGAAATATCTATAATTAATCAAACAGCCTGCATTTAATTAAATGCACTCAATAGACAATTAGATTTTATTGCAACACACGCAAATATATGACATTTAAGACTCAACTTCGTTGATGAATTACGCAACGCCGATCGCGGCCCGAATTACTGCTCGTGTTATAGGCCTTGAGGAACGTGAAGTCAGTTAACAGTTGCTCTGGTTGCGTGATATGTTTAATATTCCAACAATTGTTATAATTGTAATTCTGAACACGAGTGTGCGAGTTTAAAAAAAATTTTTTTGCTTGCAAAAAGTTTATAAGTAACTTGCAAGAAGTTTATAGGTAACCATATTAAACCAGTAATAGACATATGTGCAACAAAGATATTATACTCGTAGTATAAAGAATGTTTTGGTAAATTTCAATGTATAAATAAAGCTTGCTTTTAACTGATTTGGAACATTTAATATCTGTAATAATTTTTTAAAATAAATTAGAGTAGAGGTCTTGTGTTTTTATTAGTTTCACTTATATATAAACACATATAGCAAGTTAATGTTTACCCACTTCTAATTGTATCGATTTAAAATATTAGAAATTTAGTACCTCCTGCTGATAATGTTATGGAGAAATGTGATCACAGGATATCCTCAATGTCGATTAACATACCCACTGAGTATTTTTAGCTTATTGGGTTTGTCTTATTTTTTTTATTGTAAATAGTACTTTCTTAAATCAATTTGTAAAACTAAGCGTATAATCAAAAATAAAACTATCACGTAAGAAGATAACTCGAAGTACTAAATTTCCGTGCCCACTTAGATACATATAAACTTTTAAAGACATATTGTGCCTCTTTCTATTAGCTCACCGTAATTAAGGTTAGTTGTTAAAGACTTGGAAAATTTACATTTTGAATTCTTTGTTAATAGTTTTTTATTCTTGTCTTTTCAGTTTCTAAGAAAAAACAACTATCACAAAGGCAGTATTTAGCAAGGATGTGAATTAAAAAAAACCTGTCGTATTGTTTTGAATAGTTAATTAATTATATTGATCGACGTAATTCATATGTCGAAATTAACAAGATATACAAGGAAAAAATAAAATTTATTTTTCTTTACAGAGACTTCCCTTTTTTCGTAGCTGTATGAAAATTTAATGAACGCTCCTCGCAATCAACGTACATTACGTTTATTTTAAGATTGTAAATTTTACAAAATTAAAATTATTAATCCGTCATGTCAATTTATAAATAAAATACTAAAAACGGTGCGTAGTAGAAGTGAAACTTGATTTTTTAACCTTCTTTGAAGTAAAATTAATTCATTAAATATAAGTCATTATTAACACGAACTTCTTAGCGCAGTAAATATTTCGTAATACCTAGTGCAATTAAATAGTAGATATATATATATATATATATATATATATATATATATATATATATATATATATATAAAATATATATATAAAAACGGCTTCGATAAGTGATCTTATAAGGGTTTTATTGTTCCTTATGAAGTACAAAACATAAAAGACGTTGAAATAGAAATTATTGCTTTATAACAAAATTATGAAATTAAGACGAAATTATTGGCGGAAAATTTAATAAAAACACCTCCGATCTAATTTCTGAATATACAAATTTGCATTATCACTAAAAAAAAGACATTCAAAATTACTGCGACTTAATGTTTCACATCTACACATTTATTTTATAGCAAAATTTCGTTAGAATAATATGACAAGAAGCTTTACTATTTATATGTATGATCAATATTTGCTTTTACCGACAAAGAATACTTTCATAAAATATGTGAAAAGAAATTAATTATATTTTTTGATAGTATTTTCAATAATATTGGAAATTTGAAGCAAAACTTTTTATTAATTCTCAAAAATAATCAGGATCAGTACTAGCTTTTTCATACAAACAAGAATCAACTTCTTATTAAGTTAAACATATAATTAATTAAATGTGACGAGAATAAAAATTGTGGCATGTTAAAGCTGCTTTAAATTTAATTTATGAACTTTGTTATTATATATATGTTATTATCATATATTAATGTATGTATCCTACATGGTGGCAAATTTTTAAAGTATTAAAAAATTCAATTCACTAGCTACAATGACAAAAATATATTTTTGGAGTAGATACGTGTGTCAACATATTTTTATTTGTTTATGCCACATATTTAATCAATTACTCAGACCATCAATCTACATTGAGAGTTCACTAACCAAGAAGATCTTTATGAAACACAGGTTAATATCATGTCCATTCGACGAATCAATACGTAAATTTGTTATTTTCATAAATTACAAAAAGATACTCAGAGACTATGCACTGAACATGCTAAACCGTGGTTAATGCACTGAAAGGGGGGAGGGGCCGTGAACTGATAGTTTTTCATTAATAATTTCGAATATTGTGATAACAAATGTCAGTTCGTGACCTTTTTCCGAACCAAATAAAATTTTGTAAAATATTTCTTAATATTCGTCAATATCCCATAAATTTTTAATTTTACGATCGGACTCGTAAATAAATCAAAACAAATATTAAAACATATTTATTATATGTCTATGAAAATATTGAAACACTAAATTTCTAACATAAGTGTCTAAGAGTCGTTTTCATGTCATAATTACCTATAACTGAAATGCAAATATTTCATTTATTCACAATCAGTCGTCAGAATTGCATTGGGTCCTTTACAATAAGGGTAAAGGACCCAATGCAATTCTGACGACTGAACAAAAACCGCATGTGACTACACTCGACTTCATACACTAGACTTCACACTAAATAATAAATTTCACTCAGCGCTGGTAAATTAAATCTATTATAATATAAATATACATTTAGTTTTCCGTGACTAATGGTGAACTTATTAATGTTCGAAACAATTTTATAAGTAAATTGATTCGTTCTTTAGTCATTTTTGCAGAAATGGTTATTTAGTCCGCTTTGCTAAGATTCTGATTTAAATTTGTTTCTAAATATACCTTTGTATTACCCGATAATTCGTTTTCTCTAAATTTCAGGTTAAATTTTTATACGCAAAAATAATTTTTTTGCCAACCCTCGTTTGTACTAAATTGGGGAAATGCTTCAACTTGCGGCTTCACTCCCATTAAAAGGGTAAAAAATACTATATTTTAAAAATTATGTTCTTGTTAAAGTGGCTTAACTATGGAAATTGCTTTATAGGCGTATTAGAAATTGAAGAAATTACAGGATAAGAAAAAACCTGTACTCTGCAGTAAATAGTGATAGAATGACAAGTTGTAGTGATGTGTTAATACACACTTATTTATGATTACACCGTGACCTATAAAGGGACACATTTTTCAATTATCGGGAAAATAAGTTTAACTCTGGGATAAGAAGATATGGTATGTTCATATCTATTACATAAACATACGTATTGCAAAATTTGAAGAAGATCAATCGAGTAGTTATGGCGCGAAAAAAAGACCAATAAACAAACCAAAAAACTAACTTTGGTATTTTTAATAATTGTAAGTATATTCAGAAATGTTTATTTCTTCACACATATCCTTTTAAAACTTTTACAACTTTTTATTTTAATACACAAATAACATTCGTCTTTCCACCAAATTTTTAAGATATCACGTATCATTGCTTTTTTTACGACTATTATGACTTTCATGTTAATCTATATTCACATTTGTGTGGCCCTGCTGCCTGACCTCAAAAAATTGAAAAGAACAAAGTGAACTCTATGGGGAAACATAAGTTCTGATTTCAGACCATTCTGAACTCACAATAGTAAATAACACATTTATTGTAAAATTGGAAAAGGTGAACATGAACTATAATTTTTGAATTGATTATTAAAAATGCATCAAGTAATCAGTTTAATCCTTTCGATATTTTAAATTTCCTTTAAGAATTGCAATATTACATAGCACACATAACATATCAAAATTGATTAAACACCTATACCGAGTGATATAGATTTTAAAAATTGAATATTTATTAAACAATTTTACTCGGCATGGTGGGATAACGTGTAATATTTTTCCAATTTTTGAATTAAGGAAATATACCCTTGAGATATATAAGTATATTTTATTATAATTATCAAAATTTCTATACAGGTAACTTATTCCAAAACGCATGCTTAAATCCGAGTAAACACGTTTTAGAAGCTATCAGTGTCCCGCAACCATTCTAGGTTAGATTAAATGTAAGTACATCTAATGTATTCTTCATATGTACTCACGTAAGTATGTAGGAAAAGTAAAGTGTTCCGTAACTATGCATGCGGTTAAAAATTCGTATCATTAATTAATTCGATTTACTATTTATTCGATTTACTATTTACGCAAACTGAAAGTTTTTTATATATGGTTTCTTGGCAACAAACAATATCACACCAATTGTAAAATTAAAATAAGACACTTTATTATTCATCCATCGTCCACGACCAGCAGAGGAAGTTGTTCCTATATGAGAAAATGAAATTGATGTGGGGTCTAGTCGTACCCTTTTTTTTAGTGTCAATTCTATCTGCTAGTTACGTAGGATAGGCGGTGGGTGAACATTTTAGATATATAGAATTTACACGCCATCAATTTAAAATTGGTAATAATGTAACTCGATATTTCTCCACTCTAATTTTTTGACCGTAATATATCTTTGTAAAAATACCGTTAATCTACTATTAAATTAAACTGTGTGCTATATATATATATATATATATATATATATATATATATATATATATATATATATATATATATATATATATATATATATATATATATATATATATATATATATATATATATATATATATATATATATATATATATATATATATATATATATATATAAACCTCCCTAACCTAATTACAGATCCTAATTAATTTCGATGCTTAAATCAAGTCTGTTTTAAAAATTAAAACAAATTAGAGTTAGCAGGAAAATTTAAAAATTTTCGAGGATAATTTATTAGAATTTTCAAGTATTTATAAAAGCAAAATTTTATAAACAATTACCGTAAATGGCATATTTCGAATAAACTAAATTAATGTTTAATACATTATGGTTCAGGTCATAAGAATAACGTCGTTTAAAAATCTACCCAGCACTTAATTGTAATATGAAATGGGGTATACTTCTAAAGGTGTTTATTATTACTCCGACTTTTACCGAAAAAAATGAGGGAACAGTGATTAAGCGTCACTCCGTTCCATCTTTTCTTCACTTATTTTTCCCCGGTTACGTTGTATGTTTTTTAATTTTTCTTCAGAAATCCAGGTGAAGTAATTTGTTTTTCATTGGTTTATTTTGAATATCGCATTACAATATTTTCGTCTCTTTCTTTCCCCACATTTCTAAAAAATTACAAAACAGGTTTTCTTGTATTATAATAATTTTGTTTTCAGAAAGAAAAATGAAACCCTATAAGCGTTAATTTTTTGCCACCTACTTGCCCTTCAGTTAAGAGCATTTTATTTCGCAACATATAAATATACTGTATTAAAATCAAATTAATTTCAAATGTTTCCATAATATCGTTCTGTAAATTCAAGTTCCTAACTCAAAATGATGGAAATGTACGTTTTTTATTTATTGGGTGTTTTTATACTGACTTTCTCCTTCATTCTGCAAATTTTTAGGATACTTCTGAATAGTTGCCTTGAAACTTTTAATTTGACAAAAAGGAATTCTTCAAAATTTAAAAAAAAATATCGGGATATTCGACCTTTTTAATTTTATATTAATTTTTACGCGACAAAGTTATTTGGTTTTTCGTGTCTTTTTTAATTGGTTTAATAGTAATTAACTAAATTTTACGATAAAATAATATGTAATATAATTGAGAGAAACCCTCAATGCGCCATTTTGACTCTTACTTTCCTATCTTTTTTTTTCAATAACAAACTTTTTTTATTGGCAAATAAGTTCAGTCTTTCACTACGAAATAATACAATATTTTCAAACCAAAAACAAAACTCAATTAGCGAAGCTGCAGAATATTAAATATAAACTGTGCGTGTGCAAATATATTTTTGGCACCAGTGATAATATTTTACAGAAGACTGACATCGAAAAATTTAAAAGTGAATAAATATAAAAAATGTGTCCAAAGTTGAATGCCTTTTTAAATATAAGTTGTGACAAATAAAAAAAATATTCATAAAAATAGTGAGTAATTAGCTATTCAATTGAACTCAGTGATATGGTGGATACATCTTTTGCCTTATTCATTCTCGTAGAATACTAGAAATTATATTACAATTCAATATTGTATTCCTCTTATAAATGTGAATTTCAATCCTTTGTAAAAAATATTTTAAAATTTTCAAAAATATATCAGGAATATCTGACAACTCAACAAACAGTCTCTTAAGTCATTCTCTGTTTTTATAGTTTAAAAGCATTGCATTCTTTACTTTGTCTAAATACTATGAATAACATAAGCAGCTCTGTCATAAAGCTGTTAAATGGAACAAGGACACTATTTTTCTAAAGACAGTAGGTTACCTAAAACTTTCATTGTGATTTCAGCTGAATGATGTACGTTTATTAGTCTTGGATACCCTATTTTGAGTTAAGTTTTTTATTAAAATATTCAATATATATATACATATATATATATATATATATATATACATACATATTTATATATATATATATATATATATACACATACATATATATATATATATATATATATCAAATGGCGATTTATCATATATTCATATGTACCTCGCCATACTGCTTTGCACTTATGAGGGACGCAAGACTTATCTTGATCACGAAGTTTTACTTTAAAACATACAAATATGCTTGTCTGTCAATGTTCTTAGACTGTGAATGGTGAAATTGCAACAGATACGACCAAATAGCAGTTCAGTAATAGTATAGGATCCTATAAAGTATAGGATCCTATAAAGAAAATAAACTCGTGCATACGGTCAGCATATGGAGCTTAACATGTGCGTGAGTTCATATTTGACTATTTTTTTCTAGGCTTCGTATATTTGTAAATTTGAGTTTTCTAGTTATCGTTATATAGTTCATCAGTCTGATTCTTCTTTTTTTTATTTTAAGCTAAAAATTCACATTTCGATACACTTCTATTTTATTCAAATCTTATTCGTTTCGAATGTCGTTTTTTTATTGCTTTTAATTAAAAATTAAAAAAATATTAAACATAGTTTACGAATACGCCCAGTATGATAATTCATGATTTAAATATATTTTAATTAAGAATACAATATTCTTGAATCTTGACTTTCCTTAATTAATATTATAAATGCAGTGTTGTTTTTTACTTCTCTATCCGATGTTGAATGATTTTGAATTGATTTGAATTGTTGACATAGTGTAATGAAATTTTATGCAAAATTACTCAACTATGATTTTCGAACTGTTCATTATTGATTAAATGAATACAATTATTTTATAAAATGAATGTAAATTTAATTGTCATCTGGACAGAGATTTAAATTCATTTACAGTTAAAAAGACGCAAGTCAGCAACCGAGTGTGTCCATTTCTTAATGCATCACATAGCCAAAGACTTACATATCAATAAATGAATTTAGCATGAATATCTACGTGATCGCCCGAACTTGTATTCTCGTGTGGTACATTAAGTTTTGTAGAGTCTACTTAAATACAAATAATGTGATATCAAAGTTTAATGGGCGCAATATAATTTCGTAACACCATAACTGAACGATTATTTATTTCTCACCTTAGCTCCTCGATCTAACTGATGTCGATATTGCTAAGCACGTCATCGGAGTGACTAAGTTGGTTACTCGCAATTCGCAGAAGAGACATTGAATTAATCGAACAGATCCACAGTACCTGTGTTTAATTAAATTCACTAAATACACAATTAGATTTTAATGCGATGTATGCAGATTCATGGTATTGGAGACTCAACTTAGCTCATGAATTACACAACGTCGATCGTGAGCCGAATTCCGCAATCTGTTTATGTAATTCGACGTGCTGGACGTGAAGTCAGTTACAATTACGCTGGTAACGTGATATGATTAATACCTCAAGCAATTATTAGAGTTATAGCATGGTAAATATAATTTTAAAAGAATTATTTTCAGATACTATATTCATAAAAGTATTTCATTAGTAATTTAAAATTTCGGCCCTAAAATGTCAATGAGTTTCTTTTCTTTAATTGAATCTTAATGAAAATAATAAGATTATTCATAAATACCCATAGTTATCTGATTAGTTACTATTTCTGCAATCGCACTCGTAAGTAAGACAAAACAAATATGGCGATGTATTTAATATATATGTATATATATATATATATATATATATATATATATATATATATATATATATATATATATATATATATATATAAATATATATATATATATATATATATATATATATATTATACATCGCCATAAATAACCAACCCCATAGCCATAACTAACTTGGATCACTAAGAGCTACTATTATAGCATAGATACCAACGTCTGATATGCAGTATTCAGTCCGTCGTTAGAATAACATCGGGTTACAATACTCTTGTTAATAGAACTCGCATATGCTCTATTTTACAGTAGATAACTAACTAGACTTAGCGGTAATTAAATTAATAGTATAAGGTTCCCTTTTCTGAGTTTGTAACAAAATATTTCTTAGTTAAATAAATTGAAGACATATATGATGGCATAATTATGTATAAGTATTTGTGAATTTATTTAATTCTCCGTAATTAATGGTGAACTTATTAAGGCATGAAAAGATTTTACAAAGAAATTTATTCCCCCTTTATTAACTTTTGCAGAAATTGTTAGTTCATGTTATTTCCTAGGTTCGCATTTAAATGTGTAAATAACTTTTTGAAAGATTGTTTCTGAACATATCCCTCCCTATAAGTGCTAATAATCAATACAGATATCAGAGGAATCAAAAATTATTTCCAGTAAATAAAATTTCATCTACTCTTTATTTTGACCAGAGATTTTATTATTTTTACAAGAAGTCTCTTTTTATGTGAAACACTAATTATGTATTATGTAGGGGATGTTCTGATTTCGATCTTCACTCGCACAAAAAGAGTAAAAATTACAGCAATTTAAAAATAATGTCTTTCTACAAGTATTGTATCTTCGCTTCGTAAGTGGCTTTGTAGATATGTTCAACATTGAAGAAGTTTCAGAAAAAGAAAGACATTTATGCCCTGCAGTTGGTCGTGCTAGTCTGACATGTTGTTGGGATGTGTTATTACAAACTTATTTTCACGCTCTCATTAATAGAGAAAAAAAATTAATTGTTAACACAAATATATAATAAATTAAGTTCAGATGCAAAAAGATATATATACACTATATATAGCAGAATTTCACAAAAGTCAATAGAGTAGATGAAGCGCAAAACAAATACCAATAAACAAACAAAAAAACTCACTTTCGCATTTATATTATTAGTTTGTACACAGAATCCATTGGTTCTATAACACGTTATTATTACATCTATAAGCTTTCATTACATCAGCATATGGCATATACTCATGAACGTTATCAAACTTTTTATTTCACTATACAAGTGCCATCCGTTGTTGTACCAAAAGTTTTTAAATATTACGTATCACTACTTTCTTTTACGACCATTACGACTTTCGTATTTATGTGTACGCGCATTTTTGCTGCCTTTCTTCGTGACCTCTAAAAATTGTCAGCTAGACGAAAGTAAAGTTTGTGGGGAAACATACGTCTCTATTTCACGCGAGACTGAACCTCCGAGCGTAAATAAAACGTTTATCGAAAAGTGGAAAAGGCAGATATGAACTATATTGTCGCTAAGGTGATGCAAAATATAAAGGCGTCATAATATTCTTGTTGGGTTTTGGGCATCTGTGTATCTTACATCAGAAATTAATTAAGACCTTGTCGAGTCGACATATGAAGTAATTATTACTAAACATATGCTAGTGGGTTCGTTAGTTAATAAACCGTTGTAAGTATTTTTATAAAAAGTGTTTGAAAATAAATTATCTGACGGTTTCGACAATTATGTCTTTCACTCCTTGTCTACTTATCAATGGTACCAGTCAAAATTACATTTTGTGGTGTTGCTGAAACATTTTCTTCAATAACGTTATTGAAAACACTTTTACTGTATACATAAACTTAATTATTTAATCCAAGACCTTTCATCACTCCATAATTTAAAAACGTTTGAAAACCTATACTCCAAATTCTATTTTAAGATATTATTTATCTTTGGAAAAACAATTTGCCAATTTCATTCATTTGAGAATTTATTTCTGCTTTATTTCTAGGGTTTAAAAAATATAGTAAATATTAGAATTAGCTTTTAAAATTTTATAAAAAATAATGCGCGTTTACAGAAAAACTGAAATCCTTTCTGGTAAATGGTGTGATTTTAAATAATATTTAATAAATTTACCTGGGCCTAAACGTGCGAATATATTAAATTCAACTAAATATTAACTTTGATTTTGAAAGTAATCACTTTAAATATTATACTGAATTTTCGTTCATCGTTTTAAATAATAAAAATACCTAGCGGCATGTACTAGCAAAAAATGTCTTGCGCTAAATTTATTGAACAGAATTACACAAGTTGAGAAGGCAGGTATGTTCTGTTATGATTTGTAAATATGTTTTTTCCCAAAACCAAAATTCTAGCTTGAATGTAAATACACTAGCACTAAGTATTCGTCACGCGACCATGGGGATACTTAAAGAAAACCTTAGAGGAGAGGCAAATAATAGTTAAGAAAGTACCAATTCGTCAAGTGCTTATAATGTCTGTGAGCTGAATGTTTATATGGCACCTTCTGACAGAAGGGTTAAATGAACGCGTTTTCCTAAAAATTCCAGCTTGAACGTAAATAAAACAGCACTAAAAATTCGCCACATGATCATAGGGATACTGAGGGACAACTTTACGAGAGAGGGAATAATAAGAAAATGCCTCGGTGCTCAAGTGTTCATAATTGATTTAAGCAAAGTGCTTATGTGGGATCTTCTGAAAGGAAGGATGCATTCCTATGTTGTTGCTTGTTCAACGACGAATCACGAATTGGAAAATGAAATGGAATTAGTAGGACTTCAATACTAAAATTAATTCTATACCATGCCTTGAAATTTTCAAACCACCCTAGTAACTATGATTTATGAAGTCTTCACGATATCGACGGCAGTTATATTTTCAGTATCAGTGTTGAATGATATCTTTGGGATGAGTATTGTAATTAATTAAATATCTGTTGCCAGTAGATAAAGTGAAAAATTTGAGGGATATCTGTTGAAAATTGCAGAAAACTGAAACGAATTTATTTTCAAAAATTTGTTTTTCATATATTTTCATATGCCTAGCGTCGATGAATTCTGGTATTTGCCGTGTAATTCATCGGTTACTTAATTTATTGCATACAATATGGGAGATAAAATTCAACATTAAATATGTACAAGCGTCAGTGAACTTTTCAAAATAATTTTTTGATTAAACTTCAAATAATCAAGTGATCGTATCAGAGCAAAAAAAAAACAGATATGTTTTTCGATTTAAATCGTTTTAAAACAATTGGACAGAGTAATAAAGATGCACCTGTATGCGCATTACAATAATTCCTTCCTATTTTCCCGATTTCCCAATCCTCTTCGGTAGTCCACTTCAAGCAGTTATAGCGTGTAGACATGAGATCCGGTCACACCAATATGGACAATAATTGAGATGAAATTTGCAAAATATTATACCCAAATGAATAATAAACAGGTGTTTTTGTTGCTGTATGTATTTTTTGGCTTATGTTGGAGAAAATAAATATAGTTTTATAACACCTCGTCATAAAAAAACGAAACTCCAGATAAAGTAGACGAGCCGTTAGCTTAGGCAAGACGGCTACAAATATGTGATATTCACGTCCGCTGAAAGCTCTAAAGCTTATGCAAACTAGTCGAGCTTTTAGGTAAAACTCAAACAATGACTCCAAGGATAATATTTATTTTTCCAGTAAAGAGAAGTAGAAAAAACTAGCAGCCGTGACGTAGCCTACCACATTTTTATATTTAATACACTTAAAGAAAAATAAGCGTTTTGATGGCTATTTTAATTATTTCAAGGTTAAAATTAGTTTATTTGAATTACAGTCTTGTTGCATTCGAGCGTAGCTTTATAGCGATTTGAATTGTTAACATAGCATATTTATTCGAAATATATTATTTATTTGCTCAGAATAATTAATTTGAGATTAAGAAATAAAATTCTATTAATGATTATATATTTTAGGATACCAATTTACCTCTAACAAATATAATAAATGCAAATGTGAGTTATTTTAAAAATGTTATCAATTAGAGTACAATTTTTTATTAACTTGAATTATTCGCATAGCAAATTTATTCCAAATAGTTAAAATATTTAGTATAATTAATTCCATTTCCAATAAAATGTCATTACTAATATCATACTTTATTATCCTGATTTACCCCACCTAACACTATGAATGAAAAAGTGAATTTCAAAACTGTTAGGTGTCTATTTTACAAAACTGTAATGCCGATCGATTTGGTTATTATTTTGTATTGATTTGAATTATTAACATGGCAAATTTATTTCAAATGGTTTAACAATGCCTTTCATACATTTAGTCTAAAATGATATAAAATTGTATTACTTATAACATACTTTAGTATCCTGACTTATCCTAACTTATGCTACAAAGATAGTGAGTTTTTTTTATTTATCCCGCTCTCACTTCTTAAGTACTGAATTGTTTTCCGTGAAACGTCGCACATTTCTGTAATTATCTTGTATAATGGGGGTCACAATAGTATGATTTTATAACGGAATTTATTCATTTTTCTAACAAAAATACTGCCATTAGTGCCAAGAGAGCTAATGCAAGTATATCGCAGCAAACAACCGTAGCGTTTATTTCCTACCAAATTCCTTAATCCAGTGCTGAGAACAGATATTTTCACAAAAATATTATTTTCATTACATTACTATTTTTTACCTTTTCCATATAAGCGTAACTTACATCAAACAAATTTTTAATTATTAATTGAATTAACCCTTTTATAAAGAGACGTATTATTTTTTAAGAGGCCATTCACTGCAATTAACTTTGAGCCATATTTTGTTGAAAGTATTATTATATGTACATAGAGAGCATCGTTAGAAAAAGCGACGTATTATTTCATAGTAACGCATCAGGGCTCGTACCATTCTCAGTGACTATCGAGTATTCCGTTACACTCGAGGTATTTCATACCTGGGTATTCTATTTGATTTGGATTCGTCGGAAAGGCCCGAACACTCTGTTTGGAAATACATCAGGTATGTATTCATGTCCGGTGGAAATGGTCTATCGTTAAGTAAATTGTTTAGTATAAACTGCCAAATTACGTCGTTGTATGATAACATCGTCATAACGCAGACACGTAGGAAAATATTATTAATGTTCCTAAATAATTTTCAAAAACATAAGAATATGTAAACATAGGCATCGAATTTTGCTTATTACTCTTTGCTCAGTGATAAGTAAAATTTGATGAGTATATTTACATATGCAAAGTCAACATATCTACATTTTGTTAATTTTTAAGTGATGTGAGGTATATATTTACTTTGAGTTAGGAGATGGTATAAATTTATTACGAAAAACAGAGTTACGTCTATCACTTTGTTCGTGTGAATATTCACATGTAATCCAATTTTTAATATAAAAAAAGAATAGTTTGAAAATATATTTAATAATTACTCTAAACATATAATGCATTCTAGAGCTAAGAAATCCGATCCCAATTAATTTAGTAAAAAAAGTGATTAAAAAACTACTTTTCCTATTGGCAAACAATTTTCGGATACAAAATTACAAACGTCTTTATACGTTGTTTTTCCCCTATTTCACTTTTACTTTGCTTTTTGTTAAGATTATTAGAATCAATGTTTATGTTTAGTAACAAAGAATGCAAATTAAGTTAACAAAACTGAAATAACTTCTATTACAATTCCTTGCGAGGATTTTTAGTTAAAGGTGAATCATATTTATAACTTTTGCAAAAATAGCTGAGTGCAAATTGTCTCACATTTAAATAAAAAAGAGAAAAAAAAATAAATGTTTTCATATTTTATATATTAAACGTAAATAAATGCTTTATTTATCAGCTTAAACGATTAGCACGCTTTGCTAATCCTTAAGTTATAGTAAATAATATTTTACAGTAAAATAGTTTTACGTCTACATATTAAAAGAAAACTACAAAGAATAAGAAAAATGTTTTTTAAAAAACAT
Organism: Druceiella hillmani; assembly: GCA_039881145.1. Taxonomy (NCBI): domain Eukaryota; kingdom Metazoa; phylum Arthropoda; class Insecta; order Lepidoptera; family Hepialidae; genus Druceiella; species Druceiella hillmani. Next base: position 1,844,752 of record JAYKKI010000055.1, read on the forward strand.
TGTTGTAAATTTGTGACCATGCGATAGAAATGAAAACTTACATAGATGTAGATATATATATATATATATATATATATATATATATATATATGTATATTTCTACATTATTTTGACGAATCAGTAAAAATTAAAAAACTATTTTTTTTATTTCTATACTCATTAAATAATATTAATTATAAAGTATATAATTTTATTCGTGAATTAGTTCGTTACCCATTTTCCTTTAATTTTTTCAAAATTAATTAATTATTTATTGAAAAAATACATTCTGTGTTAAATAGTGAAATTGTTTGATCTATGCCGAAAGGAGCCGGGTTTAACTGAAGAGTTAGTTGGCTTGATCGAGGCCGAAGGGAGCCGAGTTTATATGATTTAGCATCACCGACCTGAGCGTGATGGCGCAATTTATTTTACTGTTCATGAAAAGTGCGTATGGTACGCCTAAAGAAGTATTCAATTCAAAAATTCTGTCTTGTTAAAGTGTTCTACTTCCCTCAGTGGTTTGATGAGGCATACAAATATACGCCGATGACTAATATTTATTCCGTAAATTAGTACTAAACATTAAAAACATTATAATTGACACAGTTTCAATAGTAAAGTCTACGCACATAACTAAGTAGTTGTGAATACGGTTAAGGAATTTTATCGAGGGGACATCGGGAAAAAATTACTGAGAGTGGAAATTATGTTTACTTCTTATTAAATGTCTAATAGTAATTGAGAATGAGTGTCTCCGTGATCAAATTTATTAAAGTGTCTTCCTTAATTTATTGAAGTGTCTTCCTGGAGGAACGATACTAGTTACTCGCAGTTCGCAACAGAAGAGATATTAAATTAATCGAACAGTTCCACTTTTTAATAAATTCACTAAATACACAATTAGATTTCAACTTCGCCGATGAATTACACAACGACAATCGTGAGCCGAATTCTGCTATCCTTTTATGTGAATTCAACATGAAGAACGTGACTCAGTTAGATTTGCGCCGGTAGTATGATATACTTATATTCCAAACAATTGTTATAGTTGTACGCACTGATTATTGTGTGTAAAGTATTAATATTTGAGAGCACAGTGTCACCGTTTGTTTCCAAAAATTATTAAAAATAAATAAAGTAACACTACCTGGCTAATTATTACAATTGATTTCATTTTTTGCCATATAAATACGTTGCCAGGTTTTTCTTCGATAGCCATAACCTACAGCCATGATTAAAGGAAAACATTTACATGTTTTTGTCTTCCGAGTATTGTAATCTTACAAGTGATATTATAATTTCCCATGTCAATATGTTACCAATTTTATCTTTTGTAGTAGTAACCTACAGCCATGATTCTACATGTAATTGTTTTTTAGGGATTTGATTATTACAAACCATATTATTTTATACCATGAAAATATGTTACCAATTTTAACTTTGATTTGCGCAACCTAAAACCATGATTCTACGTTAATTAATTTTTAGGTATTGAAATGATACAAATAATATTGTTTTTTTACCATGTTAATATGGCGTAAACTTCATTTTCATAGTGATGATTATACATTTAATTTTTTTTTCATATATTGAACTGTTACAAATAATTTAATTTTTCCAGGATTTAAATATGTCACCGATTTTATCTTCGATAGGCGTATTTTTTCAATGTTGACTTTGTATTATCGCGTATAAAAAATCGGTGAAATTTATTTTTTTAGAGAAATTTTCATTAATATTTCTTAAACATTTTATATGAAAAAGAATAGTTGTAGAATCGCTAAAACTTTATTTTTCAATAAATTTTCCACACACTATTTAAAAAAAAAATAGTATGTTATTCACATCCAACACAATTTTCATAAACATTTTTAGAGAAAACTACTCAAATATGTACGAGGTACGGGTAATATATTTTACCTCAATGCTAAATTTTAAGAAAAATGACTGTGATCTAAAAATATACCCATAGAGAAATGAACATGTAAGTGATTGATGAGTATTCTGCTTTATTCGTTTTAAGGTATGGAGTCCTATCTAAGGAAAAATATTTTTTTTCAAATACCGAGATTTTTTATTTATCTTGCCATGCTTGGTCCGCACTTTAGAAACGACAACAATATAACATATCCTATAATAAGTTAACAATGCTGGTATTTCTACAGTTGTGAAATTTATTTTCATTACAAAAGCATTCCATAAATTGTTGGTATTAATATATTTGTTTATAATTTGAGAAAATGCTAATAATTGTTTTCCATAAGCATTCTTATTACTTAATTAAGATTTTCAATTAACCAATATTATTGTCTTCAGTCTATCTAGATACATGAATATTGTAACTGTGATTGAGTTTTCTACATGGAAAATATTTTAAAAAGTGATTTAGCGTAAAAAGTGGTAATAGAAATCAGGAAACCTGTTTTTAGAAATTGTTTCTATCTGCATGTTAATTTGTTCGTCAATCACGCAAAATCTACTGGATAGATTTTAATGTAATTTAGTATATTAATAGTTTAACCCAAGAGCAAGATATGAGAAAAAAAACTTAATACTTATTTTGTTCCAAGTTAATAATCAAATATCGACAAATATCGTTTTGGTAAAGTTTTTTCACTTAAACCATAATTGACACCATTTCAAAGGTTAAATTAATTTAAAGGATAAAATTCTAGCGAATATTAAACTTATTATTGAATTAAACTTATTAATGAACTAAAGAACAAATTTATTACCCAGCAACATTATGAACACTCTGACAAATAGTGCGAAGCTGCTGCAAGGACAAATATCAAAAAGTTCAGGAAAATTACATTGAAGCATATTCAGATCATTTTCCTGAATTTTTTCAAGCATTCTTCATGAAACATTACTCTCTATAAGAAAAGAATATCAAAATTAATCAGAATTTCAAACACACGATATTATTCTCCATTATCCATTTAGTCACAATATACCACAAGACGCATTGCATATGGTCTTTAAATCATGTCAGGAAGAGAGGCGCTGCCATAAAAAGTTCTTGGAGCTCTATTGCGGAAAGTCTGAAGATATTTGAGAAGAGTTGTTATCAATGATAAATCCTAGATTTGCGATAGTGGAGAAAATAACCAATAATCCTTACAAGGTCGTACTAAGAAGACATAATATTGGAAACATTTAGACTAACTTTATCTTCCGGAAAGGTTCGACCACAACTTTTTAGACTATTACATAATGTTATTTATTCACTAATATGCAATTAATATTTCATTTCTCTGATATCTACACAAATCAGATAAAGAAAATCGAAGTGACAAATTTGCGTAAGACGATCATCTCTTCTAAGTCAACGCGTCGGTTCAAATAGAGCAGATTACCATAGTTGGTTATTCCATTGTGGATTTTAAGAAATCATCCTAATTTCTATATAGTTCAGAGCTCTCTCTGTGTAGCGTTTTCCTTTTCAAAACTTTTGAATGGCCTCCAAGAGATGCCTTGACCACAACTTTTTAATAAAAGAAGTAATTAACGAGCATGTTGACAGCAAAAACTTTACTATTATTTTAAAGAAAGGTCTGAATTAATTGATCGATTTTCATAAAAAATTCATTTATCTCAGTAAGAGTGACGTGGAACTTTTCTTTTTCGATTATAGATTTATTTTTCTTTCGTAGCTAATTTAATGTTTAGAAAATATAATTTTACTTGGGACTGCAAATTGGAAAATTAATATAAATTATTCTCCAATTAGCTAATGTTGATATTTAAATAAATAACACATAAAAAGTGCACATTCCCGGCGTATAAAAAGGATTATTATATATTACTTTATTACTGTAAAGGTGAACAAAAAATATAAAAATAATACAATAAAAACATGATAATTTTATGGATAGATAAAATTTCTACGTCCTTTTATTTTTACTAAAAATTATGTCTCAGTTTTACCTTTTCACATTTCTATGTACATCAATAAAATTAAAGTGTATTCTACACAGATAAATAATATAACATAATTTTGGAATGGTTCTGTAAACGGTTATCAAATTTAATTAGTGAAAATAAATTGAAAATGCAGAGAAAAAACTCAAAAGAAAATCGAGACGGTGTTTGAAGCGAGCATCTGACATGTACGCATATGTAAACATGTAAATTTGTACATATAAACTAATTGTATATTCATTACAATTAAACGCTAACTATAATCTACACTTGGAGTCTAATTTAAACGTTGAAACAAATTTTAGTTATTATGAAAATGTTCAAGGATAATTTAATTGGATTTTCATGTCTTTACAGAAGACGTGTTTCGCAAGCAATTGCCGTAAGTGCGATGCTTAGAGTAAATTAAATTAATATTTAATACGTTACGTTTTACGTCATCACAGTAGACCCGCTTGTGAAATATACGTAGTACTCGAGTGTGTTAATGAAAAGTGATATACTCGTATCTCTAAGTGTTTTTAAAAATAATCTGATGTTTACCCGAAAGGATGAGATAACATGATCAAACATCACTCCGTTACCTATTACCCTCACTTACTTTTTCATATAATTACCCTGTTGTTATTTTTCTTCCCCACAAGTAAAATTTGGGAAGTTTGTGTTGAATTTACTTATTTAAACATATCATTATTATTATCTTTATTGTTATCGATTTGACTTTTTCTTTTCTAGTATATTTTCTTGTTTACAAAAGATAGATATTTTTAATTTTCGCACCTCGGAATGAAAATATACGAAACCCTTATAGCTTTGTCTATCTGTCCATCAAGACCTTTTTCTCTAGGACAACTGGAGTCATAAAGTTAATAATTATAGTCTAACCAGGTTTTTTTTTTAAGATTTAAGCTCTAAGCAACGCGGTCAAAAGAACTCTTTGGTCACAAGTGCATTCGACAAAAAAGGAAAAATATTTGAGTGCATTGTAAAATTGGAAGGGCAAAGAGGTGTGTGCTCATTTCAGAAATATTTATTTCAAAGCGGTCTCATAGGAAATGAGAACTTTTTCACACTTGAAAGTAACAAAGGACACGGACATTATCGAATAAATAATTGTTCATTATTATGATCTTAATTTTATTTTATAATGAAAAACATAATTATTTTCATTGTTTACTCGTATTTTATTAATTAAATCCTTCAGCAATGACCAAAACTGGGTTTAAAGCAAGTCTTTGGACACATTAGTAAACTAATTGCATCGACGCTAACTTTAATCTTTAATTCAAGTGTATTTTTAAATGCCAAAGCAACTGTTAGTTAGCTCGAATATATGCAAAATTACTTTGGTATTATTTTCAAATCTTTACAGAAGACGTGGTCTGCAAGTAATGACCGTAATTGCGATACTTCCAATAAATTAAATTGATATTTAATATGGTACATATTATGTAAAAAGTAGTATATTTTGGGAATATTTCCAGCACTCGAGTGGGTTATAAAAGAAGATATACTCGTATACTAAGTATTTTTAATGGCACTCTTACTTGTGCTGAAAAAGATGAGACAGTAATTATGAGCGGGGCTCTTTTACGTCTCGTCTCCGAATACTTTTTTTTATTTTCCTCGCGACTACAAATACTAAAGTTTATTTTGCACTTATTTCTTATAAGAAATAGTCATTATTATTTATAAAGCTCTCAACTTCACTTTTGTATTAACATTTTTACCTGTGTATAAAAGATAATATTTAAAATTATGGCATTTTTTTCTTTTAACGTTCCGTACCTTAGAACTAATAAAAAACACTTCCACGCTCATTTTATTATCCGCCTGTTTTCTGTTCATCAAGACTCATTTTCAAGAATAAGCAGAGGTATTTCCGATCATATTTATGTTTAAAATATAGTCTTTTAAATCAACCAACTCATCCAAACCTAAGGGTACTTTAGTTGTCTTAATATTTAGCATAAAGTAAGGCCTCATGAAATATATAAAAAAATGCAAATGTTAATTATTTACAATTTTATGTTGAATTATTATATGGGAAATATTACACTTAATTTTCTTTTTATATTGAGACATGACTTAAGTTCTACTCATAATTTAAACTTCTTTCTTAACAAGCATTTCTAGTAGTTGTTTCTACTAATGAAACACCAAATTTAAACCTTTATAACTCAGTCAATTCTTAAGACTTAATAAAAATATTCTTCTTTGGATTCTACCTTGAAATTATAGTTTATAAAATAAAAAAAGGTCAAACACAGGACGAGAAAATTTTCCGGATAACATTTGTTTAAGAAATTATAAATTAAAGGGACATTCATTCAACTAAATAAATGTTTTTATTGTATATTTTATTCATCGCTAAACCAAAAAAAATTAAAACTTTACAACGGGTGCACGCGTATTTACTCGTAGAAGAATCATTATCGCTAGATATATTAGTAATTAATAATTTAGTGTAGAAATTAGTGAAATACCAATCTAAAATTACCCGTATTAAGTGACTTAAATACAAATGAACTAAAATATGACTTTCAAAGTTCTTTAAAAGCTTAAATAGATCTTAAGGAAAGTTATTAACTGAATAAATTTTGTATGTTTGTTAAACTTTAAAACTAAGTTCAGCTCACAATATAGAAACTTTCAATCGTTTACCTTTTCATTATTTAATAAGTTCATTATGAATAAATAGTCAAAACCTAAATGGATCAAATACTTCAAATATATTTTGGAAACGTTTTATTATAAACAACTCTTTCCATAATCCCTAAACTTTTTAAATCCCTGCACAAGCTTAAATAAAGTTTGGTCATAAACCAAATCAAAAATTTAATACGGAACGTATACCGTATTCATTTCATTTATTATATCATAATTTCATCCATAATATCAATTATAAGTTAAAAAAGTTTACTGAAACCGATTGAGCAATCGAGACATGTAAGCGAGATCAATAACAAACAAACTCATTTTCTACAACGACATGAATATAAAAAGGGACTCCACCACAACATTTGCAAATAACGCAAAACAAATAATCAAAACTTGTAATGTCATATTTCCTAACGAATTCACTAAACGTAAACTTACAGAAATAAACCCTCATTTTGGGTAAGAAAAAACAGATAAATATAAATAGAATGGCAACTATGAACATAAATGTAATGACTGTAATGGCGTATGCATAGGTCAAACAGGAAGAGATTTCGCTACTAGCTACAAATAACACATAGCCGGGTGGTGAAACAACAAACCAGACATATCTCACTTTGCAAAACACCTCATTGAAATTAACTATTACCCTCAGACCGACAATGCTCCCTATATATTACAAATAAATACAAAAGGTAATAAACGCAATGTCCCAGAAACATTAGAAATAAATAGACATAAAAGAGACACCGACGTCAATATATTAAATGAACAACTAAATACAATATCAACACTTACACTTAATATCTTCTAGACATAATATAGTTGGACAATATTGATACTGCAGTATACTTCAAATTGTTTCAGCTCGGCTACACAGCTAACAAAAATAAAAATAAAAAAAATTAATAGAAGAAAATGGGAGATATGTATAATTAATATAACATTGTTCTAACCAACAGATACCATTGCTATTGTATAAATATATTACTGAGATTAATACCGACCGGAACATTTTCATTGCATAACCTCATAAAATAACATCAATTAAATTTATTACCCTCACTAAATTATTGTTTACCTGTCGAAAATATTTAAAAAACTACACCTCTCTCCTAGAATAAACTCGCTAATGTAATCAGTGGGAAAATTCGAACAAACTTTGCTTCTGCTATTATTTTGTGTAATATCTAAATGCTATTGGAAGTTCCTAAATGCTAATCTTTGATAATAGCTTACTTGAGGATGTAATACAACGAAACCTAGGTCGTGGTAAAGAACTTAAAGAAAGTCGAAATAATACCACATCACGTACTTTCATTTAATTGTGAAACTCATTTTCTTTAGAATGAGAAGTTTTTATTTCTTCATTATATATTATATCCTTTTAAACATTTTCAAACTTTTTACTCTACACAAGTTTTGAAATATCATGTATCACTACTTTGTTTTACGACTGTTGTATCTTTCTTGTTTATATGTACGCGCATTTGCGAAGCACTACTGCGTGACACTCACAAATTGTCAACTAGATCAAAATAAAATCTATGTGGTCTCAATTTCACATAACGCTGAACTCACGATCGTGAATTAAGTTTCTAAGAAAGTAAAGTAAAAATACAAAAAATATGAAAACTTGAACGAATCCAATACACATTAATTAGTTATAGTTTAACTGATCGGTTAGTTTTGGTTTAGCTGAATCGACGCACGTAATAATTACTATTATACATATCTATGTGAATGTATATGTCTAAGTTGATGGCCGACGGTGATTTCTTCCCTTAATACCTATTTATTATTTGTGCCGTTCGAAGAGTAAATTGTTACTTGAATGAAGTTACGTTTTGTGGTATTGAAAACCGATTCTCAGTACTGACTTACGGCGGAATTGAAATTAATGTTACTGCCTACATTTTGTGTGAATTTCTTCTTTATTTTTAAATCGAAAATGAATCGCATAACCCAAGAAATTTCGTAAGAAAATAATCTTCAGAAAATTTTGCATTATATTATTTCTATTTCTAGCAATGACTTCGAAATTTCTTCAAACAATGACTTTAAGTTTTGTTAGGTGTTGTCAATATTAGTACTTAGTCTTTTCAAAATGAATGAACGATATTTTAATTAAGCAGTGAATTTACCTAGCCATAAATATGCAAACATAGAAAGTCCACCTCAAATTTAACTTTGTCACGAAATATTCCATCGCTGTCCATTGATTTAATCAGAATTGATAATACAGCAAAGTACATTAAGCTGTATTTTTATCATGATATTTTATGAAAAATACCTTAAGTAATCAGATTAAATTTTATATATCGTGAATTTTCTCTCACCTTTATAAGTAATCCAAGCACCCTTGTCCATTGATAAAATGTATATATGTTACAAGTAAATACCTATACTCACTCGACTTCATAAAATGATTATATAATCTTTTTATAATTAACGAATTAAACAGAAATAGGCTTGAGATATATATACATATATATATATATATATATATATATATATATATATATATATATATATATATATATATATATATATATATATATATATTATAAGGTCTTCATTTCTGACTTTATAATGAATACACGTAATGCATTATAAATAGATGCATACAAAAAAAATATGTTTTCATCCGTAACAATGTAAGCAAATGTCAATTTTCACATCACATTAACTACACGTTATGCTAGAGTAATTTTTGAATCGACAAGCTTCCAATTAACTGTGTATAGTATATATTATAATAACTTAATTTATCAAGTTATTCGCCTGCTTTCGTTTACTCGCTGGGTGCATCAATTAAAACAATAGAAACTTAAGTGTTTTATAGAACATCTGTCTGTTACAACCAGCAGAGAAATACGCTACCATATGAAAAAGTGAAATAGATGGATAGATCTTAGTATGTCTCTCTCATTTTGAGGGTTCTGTATTCAAATGGCAAAAACGGAATACTTATAATTTTGTCTTGTCTTTCCATCTATCTGCGCGCATGTCACAATTACTTAACTCAGAGATCATTGGTACTACTTAGATGAAATTTGGATGATTAGTGTCTTCTAAGAACCGAATTGATAGCCGGTGGCATTCCATACATGTAACTGAGGATAAAAATAAAAATTTAGTGCACCCGGATGTGTGGAGTGTGGTAGATAGGCCTAAAAATTTATACAGAAGTTCCAAAATAACTTTCTATTTAAGTCAATATTTGGTGAATTGTGCGCTTCCAAAATCTTAAAAAGTTTGTGCGCCCCTCTAACTTTTTGACTAACGTGTGTAAGATTCTGATAAATATTAACGCAGTAGAACTTAAAATAAATTTTCAACAATAATTTATTTCAATAAGTTATGTAGTGTAGTTTTTAAAGTATGAAATTTTTTTGGTACCAACCGCAGCAATGACTTTGTTTTTCATAGTGTCTTTGAGAAGTATAAACTCATAAGTTTGATATTGTTTGGTGCTACAGACTACGGGACACTTCGTGTGTGAGTCCGAGCGGCATCTCTAGTCACTATTCATGCATAATGCATAATGCGTAAACGCTTTTAAATATATCCATTTCATATGCTATTATATTCTTGGTAATATAATATCTTCAAATTTTTAGTGAGCATGACTTTAAAACTCACATTGGTTATATCTTTGTACACCAATATATCACGTTTTGTTATTGCTCAATTAGTCAATAAATTCATATTCAATACATGATATCCGCAAAAGCATTTATAAGATGCTAAGTTCGGACTATTTATCTACGACTCTAATGGATGCACTGAACTGCGAGGTAATATTGATCTATCATTAAATCGAACTCTTCGTAGTTTAACACTTACCAATTTTCAGAAAGAATAATTAGATAAGTTATATTACGTAAGTTTAAGTTACATAAAGTAACGTGCGTATATATAAACTAATTTCACGATAAACTAATTACAAATCCAAATTAATTTTAATCCCTGAACTAAGTGGTTTTGAAAAAAAGACTAATTTTAGTTAAAATGAAAAATTTTAAGGATAAGTTATTTAAATTTTCCTATCTACGAAAGACGTATTTAGCAAGTAAATTAAATTCATATTTAATGCGTTACTTTTTGCGTCATAAAAATAGTCTCGTTTGGGTATCAAAAGGCGATATATTTCTAAGCATCTTAGATAATTAATTGTCTGTCTTTTGTCGATAAAAACGAGGCAGTGAAAATCAAGCCCTGCTTCATTGTCTCTTTTCTCTTCCGATGTTTTCATGGCTGCATTGCTACCGTTTTTTTTATTTTCCTCACAGATTCAAGTCAACTAGTGTTTTTTAGAGTCTTTTGTATAATACGTTATAAATATCATCCATATTTTTCTCGATTGCAATCTTTCTTTTCTAGTAAACTTTTTTGATATTTACTAATGGTAGACCTTTTAGATTTTCGTCAACAGGAACGAAAAAGGAAAGCCCTTATACCTTGGCCTGTCTGCATGTCTATCCATCAAGATAGGTATGCTGACAGGCCAAGGTATATTTTCCTTAGGAACCACTAAAGATGTTGAGTTAATACCTGTGGACGTCCTTGACTGTAGTGTTATTAAAAATTCAAGCTTCTAACTCAATTATATCAAAAAGTGATATAATTGACCTTTTAAATATCATATATTTTAGTGTAGGCTTATCGACTTACTCATTAAAACCTTCAGGGTATTCGCGTTAACCTAGAATTTTGGCACAAGGGAAGACCTCATAGTACAAGTAAAGACACAGAAAAGACAAAGAACATTTTTAAGGTTTAATTCAATGAGAAATTATTACATGACCAACTCAATTCTTATATTCTAATTAGATCTTACCATAAAGAATATATAATTAAACCGTAAGGCATCGTCAGGGTGAGAATAATGAGAATGAGAAGTAAGAATATTCACACCTGACCGTCCTTTTTTCATTAAAAAATTAATTTTAATAGACATCCGTAACCATGTTTGTGGTTTTTAATTTTACTAACAACACTTATTACTGGAATATCAACAATAGTTAAAAAAATTAACTCTTAGTTAATAAAGGGTACCCTGTTTTCCTTTGACAAATTACCGTTGCTAAAGTCGTCTAATTTGTACTGTTTTTATTTTATTTTTTAAATAAATAGCTTTTTCGCACTTACATGTTTTTTCATTTGCTTTCACAGTTACAAATTAAATTTTTCGAAATCTCTGTAGAAAACGAGCAATTATCCATTCATGTTATTTTTCTCTTTGTTACGGTTAGTTTGTTAATAAAAATATGTTTATTAGATACGAATATAATTCGCAGTATTTACTGTAATTCTAATTAACTAGTTACAATTAATAAAATTAATTTTCACCTCGTAAACATATTTCCTATTAAATTTTAAAAAGGTATTAATCGTCTAAGTAAATTAGAAAAGGTGTTTTGTTTCTATAGTGTTTGTTTACGTGAGGATTGCTTTAGATATAATGGAGTGAAATATTGATGAAAATTAATAATTTAGGGTGAACAAATTTAAACTTGAAAAACACGCCAGCAAAGAAGCTAAAAATGGTAATATTTGACAATTGGTACCTCATTTTTTCAGGAAAGTTCACACCTAGTTTTATTGAAAACATATAGAAAGAGGTAGCTCTCGCACACCACAGTTTTGTGACAAAAATTTAACATATTGTGCAATTATGACATACTAACGCTTACGTAGTGGACTACACTCGAAAATGTTTCGTCTATGCAGGAGCTGTTTAGTTATGAATAATTATCTCACGTATGGACTAAAGGGTTGACATTGTACAATTATCATAGTAGTCCATAGTATTCTCGTAACGAATGCTGTAATATGGTATCTGTATGATGCTTCATACGGTAAGTAATTCGTAAGTAATCTTAATCTCAAAGATAATAATGGAAAATTCAGTAGTTTTTGTATTACAAAAGAAATAACCACTTCTTTAATTATACCCTTCAGATTCTTTAACTGGCGGTCGGATGTAATTCCCTTCAACTTCGACGTGAATTATTTTCGTCGTACATTTCTTCTTAATTATTAAACGGTTACCTTGAGAATAACTCGATATTTATTTTAGTACCGTTAATCAGTTAATCCCTATTCAACATATTAATTCATTTTGCTTTATCATTGTACATTCTGTAACCATTTTTTTGGTTAATCTGAAATAATAGCATAAATTTTCAAGAAATAAATAAACAATTAAAAATAAATGAATGTGTTCATGAGTAAACAAATAAAAATTATAAATTTTGTAATAATTTTTCTATGCTTACATGTATATACTTATCTATTGATTATACATATTTTTGAAAACTCACTTCAAACTTTGTCTCGACTACGGTTCACCACTGTAACATTTACTGTTTGTTTTCATGTCCGTCATTTAACACGAACATGGTTTACTGTACTGTCGCAAATTATATGTAATTGTTTTCAGTGAACATTCCAACTTAAATTGTGTAGTTGTGTTCGGAAATGTGTAAATGTTAAACTACAGCCAGTCCGACTTAATGATGAAGACTAATAGCACTGAGATTTTTATATACCCAAACTCTGGAATATGAAAGAAAGATGTGCTTTTATTTAGAAGGCACAAAATATTTCATGAGAAATGTATTTTCTATCGAAGAGTTCATACCAAATATTTTGAATAATTTAACAAGAGGGCTAGGGGCAATTTCGTGTAAGAATATTTGTAGTTTATACTCTTGTATAGTATATACATTGTGTAGTATAGACTCGATGACATAAATAATGGGATATGATAAATATACCAAGAATCTAATAGAATTAAGGCGGAGGCCTTGTCTTGTCTGACATGTATTTGCTGATATTTTTGCTATAAGATAGGACACGATACAATGTATTATCTCGAGAGAATACTCAAAGTTACGAAACGTACTTTAAACTGGCCATTTATCCTTAAAGTGTAAAACTTTGTATAGTAATTTTAGAAAAAGATTTTCTTTAATTACCATATTCTTTTAAAATTACAAGGCTGTCATTTACCGTGTAAGTTTGGAAACAATTTGTAACTTGTGGGTGTGGTGAAAGGATTTTAATGCAAGGACATTTTTGTAAATTTAGCTCCGTGACAAAAAATAACTATTATATTTTGAGTAGCATCTGTTCAGGAAGTTTTATTATGCACCATTTCTTGTAAAGTTAGTGAGAAGGATCATGTAAAATCTTACTTTGCAATTTTCTATTTACTATCACTAATCTTATATATTTTGGAGACAATTTGAAAGTTATATGTATGGTGAAATAATTTTAACTCAATACGACGTCACAATTTTTGTTTTATGACCAAAAATAACTAGCTTATTTCGAGTAGCATACAATAAGGAAGTTTTATTACGCACCATTTCTCCTTACATCGCACATGATCATCTCAGTGACAATGTTCATACAAAACTTAAAAATTAATGTTAATTCTTATACTGTAATTACGAAAACCGATATTATTTAACTACGATATTCTCTTCAAATTACAAGGCTATCATTTACTTTGTGTTTTTGTACTCAATGTTTTCTTAGTATTCCAAAATTTTATTAGATCGATTTCGGTATTTCAGGAAATTCAAATATTTTCTCTATTTTGGTTCAATACTTAATAATTTCTTTCTCGTTTCCGTGTATTTTATTAAACAGAAAGGCAGCTCACAGATATAATGAAATTAAATTTCTTATTTAAATCGTATATTCACATTTAGAAATTTGTGCTGGTTGTCTGAAATTACAAATAGATTTAAAAATGAAATCTAATAAAAAGTTACGCTATTCTCAATAAGAAACATCATTTTCGCATTATTTTAAATAGAAAGTTTGCTTTTATGTAATAAAAGTAGAGGTTGATTTTAATGAATTTACGCTGACGCATAACTTGGCATTTTAATACGAGTCTTGGCTATGTACCGTAATTTTACTTTAAAATGTCTGAGCTTAAAGAAATAAACAATATAATTAATAAAAACAATATAATGTCAAAACAAGAAATTATAAATTATTTTGCTAGAAAAATATTTCATCCACAGGAACTCGAATATTAAGACTGACAAACGTAAAAGAAAGTAATAATTGTATCCAAGAAAGGGAATAAGTAGGAACAATAAAATTATTTTCAACCAAAAGGGAATTTGTACGAAAAACACTTACTTTATGTCGGTTGACTTATTTGATACTTACTTTGAATATCAGCGCCGACCTTGCACTACTATCATTGACAAAAATAATCCACAACCATAGTGAATACCAGCCACTAGTACTAACTAATTTTATGAGAGTGAAAGTGTTTTGGCATCATATTCGTGTGCAACCAAATAACAAATCGCTTAAAAACGTGTCATGTGAAAAACTGATTCCATTGATGCCGTGAAAAGGTATTTGAATTAATTTTTCGTATTAATAAATTCATTTCTAATTTGTGATATATTTTTACTATATCGTATCAAGATAATTAATTTAAAGATTTTTTGTGTATAAATTTTATTTATTTATTCGATATTTTAAAATACATAATTGGGGAACACAGTACTTAAAAAACTTGTTTTTTATACCTGTAATTAACAAAGTATTACAACTGAGTATAATTTTTTTGTTTACAGTCTCATAAAAAATAATGGTAGTCTCAATATTAAACAACTGGATATACCCATATTAATGTTACCAAAAAGTCT
The DNA here is from genome assembly GCA_039881145.1 of Druceiella hillmani. Taxonomy (NCBI): domain Eukaryota; kingdom Metazoa; phylum Arthropoda; class Insecta; order Lepidoptera; family Hepialidae; genus Druceiella; species Druceiella hillmani. Next base: position 1,860,009 of record JAYKKI010000055.1, read on the forward strand.
GGTACCACAATACTTTTAAATGATAATTTTGCGATTTTTCTAGAGATAACTTTGAACACTTTCAATAAAAAAACATTTTGAAAACCTATTTGTACTTTCGAGCAAAGAGCTTTTTAAGTTTCACTCCATATTTCTAAATATTTTTCCCTTCAATACTTGTTTTTAATTTGCATGTAATTTTAAAACCTAGTTATAATATTCGAGTTTTAAAAAAATTAAGACGTAATATATTTAAAATTAAAATGTGTAATTTATTGTATTTAGGGGTTAAAGTCCTCAACTAAACGGATAGATAGATATTGTTGTCGCAAAAATAGGGCTGTTGCAGACACTTAATGCTGGATGATATCGTGCTGATAAAAGTGAAACACGCCTTTAAGAAGTAATTGTTTTATTTTAAAATTTATTACGTAAAATAAAAAATACCTCCTTAAATATCGGGGTATACAATTTGAAAATGCTGTCAAATCCTTTATAAATTATATTCCACTACTAAAATATAACAAGAAACACGTGCTCGCGCGTGCGCGTGTGCGAGTGTGCGCATTTGCGTTGTGCGAGTTGCGTGTGTGCCCATGTGGGCGTGTGTGCACATGTGTGTCAATAATCTGTATTCAATAATCGGGACAACAGAGTCGAAGTTTTTAATTTCAGAAAACTTTATAATTAAATTTAATTTGTAAAGTTTATCTAATCCGCCTTTATTTAATTGTAAAATGTTTGAAGATTATTATAGAAGGTACGTGAATTAATTTATTTTCCGGGTTCAATTTAATTTCGTATTCTATCAAAATATTTTCTTTGTTATATTAATTAATGGGCACTGTACTAAATTGTATTACCTACTAAAACACAAATCTAGACCACGTAACTGCTTTGTTCACTAGGTTTGAAATATTTGACAAATAGCAGCAAATTCTTCCCAAGTTATATTTTTTGAGGTTATGTAGAATTCTTAACATTATTTTACGAACAATTAAAGCCATACCGCAGAGCTGTTAACTTGTCGATTCATGGATGCTTGTCATATACGTCAGTATTAAAAAATCACAAGTTATTTACAGGTAACTAAAAGTTCCACAGAAACATCATAAAAAAGAAAATGTACATTCCAGCACCATCGAAAGTCCATGTGTTACTAAATAACTGTCAATTTAATCTTTATGATCCTGTCAAAGGTAAACTACTTTATGTAGATTTTAAATTATTTATAAATAATTAATTTCTCTGTATGCGTTTCTTTGCACACATTATTATTTTTTTTTACGTCCCGAAATTTTATTGTATTTTATGTAATATGAAAAACAGGTCAATCACTAAAAAGAAGAAAATAATCCGGAATTCTTTAGCTTCTTACCTTTGATGACTTAAAAATAACGTTACTATCGAAGTCCATGGAATATGTTTAAACATGGTTCATTATCTTTTTATACCGTCTTTTGCAAAATAAACGACACCGTAGAAGATAGGCAAGAGAAACTTTTTACAATAAAGTAGGCAAAATTGATTTTAATATCAAAAAATACTCTATTTGTGATCATACTGATAATATTTGTGGCATATAACTAAACCCCACCAAAAATATTTCTTAGAAAATTACGGTTCATGCAGTAGCTTATTGGTAAATAAATTGAAAACATTTGTTTTAAAATAAACGATTCCAAAAAAATTTTCTTAAACTAGTTTTAATCGATAAAAAATATCTTCATAATTTACAATACAACTACGTAATTGAATTTTTTATTTTGAAATACTAATACTATTTATCTAACACTTTTTTGTGTGTATTGAAAGTCTGACTAATTATGGATGCGGCCAATCGTTTATGTTACGATATCAGAAATATCAGTAAGCGTTATTTAATTATATATCTGTTATAGACACGTGAAAATCAACTTTACTATTGCTTTGTAATCAAAAGGTATTTTTGTACAATACCCAAAAATGTTATTAACGTGCTTATAATTTAAAACGCATTATAGAGTCTTAATATTTGCATCTCCATAGACGTGTATTTGCCTTTATGAGGGTTCCTAATTACCTTTGGTTTTTTACCGAGCTCCTTTCGATACATTTAGCTATTCTTTTAAAAGTTTTTCTATACAAACAGTTATTTTGACGTATGAAGCAGACATGACGAATAAATAACAATATTTATTACCGCCGATCTATTGAAAATGAAAATGACATCAATAAAGACAAGCAAATAAGAAGTAAATGTCATGAAGCGAAGTGACTTATTATTGTTCAAACATAAATAACACTAATTAAAAAAATAAAATAAACTAAAATCATCAATTGATTTCAAAACATTTAATTTATTGAAATTACACTCTAAATATTATATCTATACAGTTATGCTCTATAAATTTTATGACGTATATATTCATGATTTTCATGATCCATTCCATGGTTCCATTTTCATGATCACTTCTGTCGCAAAATTAGATTAGCTTAAAAATAAATTCTACATAAGCCTCGAAGATACTTCTCAGCGAACTGCGACTTTAGCAAACAAACCTATGTTTTTAAACGTGTCTACAATGTATTCTTTCGCATGTAAATATTATACAAAATGTATATTCGGTAATAGGAAATGTAATGAAATATGGTAAATACCACCTGAATTCAGGTGAAAATAATGTAAATTTGAGTGTATATACTTATACGTGTAAAAGAAAAAATATAATTAAATTATTTTCTTCTTTACTGCAGTATAGTGGAAGAGCAAATATGCTTAAACTCACTTCTAAGAGATATTTATTAAATTTCTAGATAAATGAATAGGTAAATCAAAACCATAGCATTATCGTCTCGAATTTTTAACACGCACGGGTTCCTCTTGCATACAAGCCATATTCAAAGATCAAATTTACATTATCTCCAAGTTTAAAAAGAAATTAATTGTGCACAAAATTACTCGCTGATTTTCTAAATTATTATAAACTTTACTGGCAGAAAAAGCCACAAATTTTTTATAAATTTTCCTCAAAAAATTTCCTCTCCTTTTTCTTAAGAGATTATTTGTCATATTTACATTATTGATTCTAGCGGTATTCAATAATTAGAAGAACAGAGTGGAAGTTCTGAACGCCTGGAAACTTTCAAAATTCAATTAAATTTGTTGAGTTCATCTACTACGCCTTGTGTTTTGTTATAAAATATTAGTAGATTATTATAAAAGGTTTGTGATTAAATTAATTTTCTGAGCTAATTATAATTTCATGGTATATGAACATATTTTCTTTGGTTAGTCAATATATGGTTACGTTTGTACGTTTTTAATTTTATTAAATTTATAGTATTTTTAGGTTTTAAGAAGTAATTTTTGTACAATGGATATTTTAATAATTCTTGCCATAGAATAAATGTTTTATTTTTAGAACTTAGGTTATATTCTTGACATTATTTTATGAGACAATGGAAACAATCGCGCATAGCTGTTAATTTGTCGATGTATTAACGCTTGTGACATACGTCTTCTTTATGAAATCACAAGTTATGTTTAAAAGAACTAAAACCTCTGTAAAACAACCTCTGCAAAAGAAAATATCAATTCCGGCACATTCAAAAGTCCACGTGCTACTAAGCGAATGTCAATCTAATCTCTATAGTTCGGTCAATGGAAAAAAAACTATATGGATTTTGTGTTAGGTTGCGTTACAAATTTCTTTGTATAATTATTTGTTAGGACTTTTTGTTCTGCTTATTGAATGTTGCGTTAGAATTTCGTAGCATTTGACCTTATTTTATAAAAAAAAGTAAGAGATAATAAATCTCATATTCCTCCAACGTAACGCATATTTACGTATATATATATATATATATATATATACATATATATATATATACATATATATATATATATATATATATATACATATATATATATATATATATATATATATATATATATATATATATATATATATTTATATATATATATATATATATATCATATGTGTAACTTACAAAATTGCAGAAACTTTAATGCTCTTGACGATTTATAAAATCTACTTCGTGGGTTCTGAATATTCATTGAGATATTTAGAATAACAAAATCTTTAACTGACTGCATCTCAGTATATCGCACTTTCACGGTTTAAATTTCATAACTACAAAAATTTATAAAAATACTTTGAGCTATCGAAAATTAAATGTTTTATAAGATTGGTAACAACAAGTTAGAACTATGGTGAATAGTTGAATTGATATTTGGAAAAGTATACCTAATGAAATATTTAAAGTAATTAATTTTATATTTGCGTATGTCATGAATTACTAATAACATAGAAAAAGTTTTAAGTGAAAACTGTATTAATTAAATTGTTAATATAACCATAATTTTAAAATTTTAAGTCCTATAAAAATTAATTAGATTTTTGACATAACTTGTTTCTTGAGGCGCTGTTTCTCATAAACTCTCATATTATTAAATTGAATTAATATTAAAATTATAGAAAATGGAGCACACTACAAAAAAGGCATATGTTATTTTAACCTTTGTATAATTATTTTAGCAAATTATTAAAAAAAAATGAGTTTTATAAATTTTATTGGGCTGTAACTCGTAAAAAAAAAAAAGGTTGTTCAAATAAAGTTTCATGGGGGAAATTTCAGAACATTTAATGCTTTATTAAAATAATTTTCAGAGTTCCACACTGGAAATGGTCGAACGACACCTAATTAGAAAACCTCTTATGTAGGTTCATCTGTCCATCTTTCTGTCTATCAGGGGCTTCTCGCCCCAACATAGAAATGGTAATTAAAATATCTTAGAATGGCTGTTCAAGGGAAGAATTTTTGTTCAAGGAAGCTTATTTGTTTTACGTAGGCGTGTGGAGTATAATTTGAAAAAACTCTTTGGATAGAACACAAATCTGTTCGTATTTATTTTAACAGTACTCTTTTCAGACTTGTTTGGTTTCCCGATTTGTCTTATTGAAAATTACTGAGAAAATCACGTACATAGAGGCAGATGAACGTGGTGGCAGAAGTTTTTTTTTAAATACTTTGACAATAACAAAAACTTATATTTAGTTGTGTGGAAATGTTATGTTAATATCTTTTTACGATTTTTGTTATTTTAATATTTCTTTTGTCAAGGAAATCACAGACAGTGTCAACTTGTCAACATTTATGTCATTTGTCCACATTATAAAATAACGTTTTATTTTCAAACAAACTTAAATTTCCGCAGTCACATCGCCAAACACAAAAATATCAATTCTATTTTCATTATAAGTTCATGTGTCATTGTGTCACTATCAAAATAAATAGTCCCGCCAATTAAAAAAGACTCGACATAGCTTTTAATTTATAAATAAAAATAGCATTATATGTGTAATAGCTAAGGCTACGTCGAATGCTTATTTTATTTCTAAGATGTTCTAATATTTCGTGTAACCTGATTCGATTCAGGAAAGAGAAAAAGGTTTTCTTGATATTTAGTATTCCTATTATGTTAAATTAAAAATCTGATTGTCATTGAAAACACCAAAATTTGGACAATTAAAATTGTTATAGTACATTTACTTTTTATATTTCCCCTAAACAAATTTCCATGTTTTTTACTATTCTGGACATTTCTGTTTAGATTTTTCTGTACCTTCTAAATTACCTCTCGCTTTTAATGCCTTAGAGAAACATTATTTTACCCAGAATCCTTTTCTTCCGAAGAAATTTAAAGTCATCATCTACGTTTTCTTTCTATCAGAGTTAACATAAATGTAACAAGAACTCTCACAGGAGTTAACCCATTTACGCAAAGCCATATCGAAAGTATTTGCGTTACGTCCGAATTTCAAAATTGTGCTAATTTTTGTTTGATTCATAATACATTTTCAAAACATTAAAAATAGTTACTTGATTACGAAACTAATCACTGATGAATAAACAATCATAATACTTTACGGAAACATTCATTAAATTATCGTTAATTCAATGTATTTTTTTAACTCTTTGAGAATTGTATATAATTCCTTAACATTTTGTATGTTGTTTTATGCACAGAATTATCAGCATAAATAATAGACACGTTTTTGTTACAAACGGTACACACACACGCATATATATATATATATATATATATATATATATATATATATATATATATATATATATATATATATATATATACAAACACATAGGAAGAAGTAATCGAATCTATCAAGAAAAAGGTCGCTAAAAAGGATCAAACTAATTACTTCCAAATATGGTAACGGAAGGAAAACTGTATTGAATTGTTATAGCAACAGAATACTTACGTGCGACAATGGTAGTGAAAAAAGGTATTTTAATTGTCAAAAATATCAAGAAATCATAAATTAGATGTAAAACAAGAACAGAAATAATTAATTAATAAAATTTTACATTTTGGAATTCTTACTTATAAATGATAAAAGGTAATATATTAATTTATTCAAAGACAAAATTCAGAATTGTGTCGGATAATTATATAAAGTGAGCCGGGAAATGCAAATAAAATTTAAGTCACAAAGCAAAACAAGATAATCAAATATATTTGCGATATTACCAGAACTGTATCTACAGGACAGTAAAATTATTGAAATATTCTAAATGCCGTACTCTTACCCCAATTATTTACATACCTTTACATGGTAAAAAATATATTAATTATTAGTACAATTCACCAATGCAAAACGTTTTCTTTTTCAAATTTTCTTGATTAAAAATTTTTGAACAAAATTTTGAGTTTTTGAATTTGAAATATTTTCGAACAAAAAAGGAATTAGTTTATACTGAACTGATACGATTCCTTACTTAAACTCGTTTAAAAAATGTATTATGATATAATTTCTCTACAAAAGGCGACAAATTATTGTATAAAACTTTTTAGTTCTAAAAAATTTATTTTGCAACTTAAAAGTCTTATATTTTCAAACTATTAATAAACTTAATATTTCACACTATTTCATTTACAATCTAGTCGAAATTCACACATACTCTTTGTTCTTTCTTTCTTTCTATACTAGAATTAAAACAGTTTTAATAATGAGTTTTTGTTATACCCTTAGTAACCTTCCCATGAAAAACATATGGCAAGGAAAATATTTCTATGAAATATGAGCCATGTTTGATCAAGGAGTTAAAATTGTATCTACAAATCTAACACAGTCACCATAACAAATTATTACGAGACTAATTTTTTTTAGCACAAGTATTTTATTCATGTATTTTGACGGCTTTTTATCTCAAACTGAAAAACAGAACTCTTCTAAGAGCACTCACTTGTCGGTCTGCCCGTCTGTCATAGCCAATTTTCTCAGACGCCATGACCCGTAATGACTTGAAATTTGGCATAGAAATAACTCCTATTAACTTATAATTTTTTAAACGGTTGAGTTAGAATTAAAGGAAGAGTAATTAAAGTATTAATTTTTTTATTTTATGTTAATTTATCTTATGGGGTGTAACTTGAAATGTCTTATGAGGAATATATTTAAATTACATGTTTGGAAAATTGTCCCTTATCTCCGAAACTACTGAACCAAAAGTCATGAACAGAACAGTATTGATAAAATTTGATTAGAAAAATACGTGGAAACTAGCAATTCTTCTAAATTTTATGGTTTTCGAAATACGCATCATGATTTTACCCCTGTGAAATGTGCATGGGGCAACGTATTATCTTAGTGAAAACTATACTATTTTAAATGTTTATATGTGTCAATTGTTTATTTATCAATTGTTGATATATTATTTTAAATGTTTATACGAGTCAAATTGTTTACATGCTCCCCATTGTCCACTTGTGCTTTTTTATTAGATACATCGCAGGCGATATTATGACTGAGGTTTTACAAATGTAGGGCAGTTAAAATTCAGGCAGTTTTCAATATCGAACGTAGTGACAGGGCAACGAATCCTATTGTAAAATGAAAAGTAGTTGTTTTCCTTGACAAATTGTCTATTAAATAAGCAGCATTAAAAGGCTTTAGGGCAACGACTTGTTAGTTACAAATTGTGTTAGCTGATTGGAAAAGAGAAAGATATATTATTGTACAACCGTTTTTAAGAAATATAATTTTCTAATTCTCGTCAAGGTCAGATTTTCTTTATTATTTACTTGTATTATTTTGATTTTTACCGATACGTTTTGAATAATCGAATTTTAAAATATTGTATATTATAATCCTTAAACAATGAGTAAAATTCTATTTAGAAAATACATATAAAATGTGGAAATATCTGTAACTGTAAATATTTACATAGGACCATTCATGACTCTCTTTTTATAAAATTAATAATTTCGTTTGATTATATGGCTTGAGATACTGGTTAGAAGGGCCGGTAACAAACAATTAAAAATATATTTTTATATAATGTTAAGTGCAAAAGAGTTCAAGTTTTACTATGCAGCTATTTACATAGTGAAAAATTAGATGTGAATATTTGTTCTTGATTTACCAGAAAGTTATAGGTACCTAAAGCTACACAAAACCCTTGAAGTGGGAATTTTATTCGTACTTCTCAGGTCTTATATACGAATTCTCTTAACAGCTTAGTGCTAAAACATTAAGCAAGTTAGAAAAAAAACCGAGCAGCACAAATAGAAATTTCATATTGTTAAGAGGTTGCCATATTACTTTTCACCATACAAATAAATAGTCTTATATAGTGTAGGTTCTGCAGGTCTACAAATATTAAAAATTTTGCAAAAACGATAAGATTTATAATCATTATTATCAAGTAAACTTGAGTTAAATTTTTCCCAGCAATATAATTTTTGAAATGTTGCCTCAAGCAAAAAATTAATATATCTGTAATCATTCTGTCAAGTGAGACAAAATACGTAATTTAGATAGAAGAATAAAATATCGAATAATTGCTCTAAAATATGCATGTAAAATTTTTAAGTGCTTCCCCAATTAATTCCATGGATATCCCACATACAACCACATAAATATTTTGCGACTGACCACATAAACATTCTATTATGGCATAAATATTTCACACTCTTGATTCTAAAGTCATAAATTAAAGAGCAGAACAATTCCCAATATGGAGTTAAGCAAATCAGTACGCGCTCTATTGGGAATCGCAATATGACATTAGTATATGGGGACGATGGAGGTATTTCGTTTTGTGAAAGAAACGACATCAATCCCAATACCTATGAATTGTAATCAAAGTCAACTGGCTTTCCGAATAAATTAAAAACCAATTGCACTTTCATCCTCTCATGCAGCGAATTATATTTGACTAAGTTCAAAATGAAAATTTGTGGATCTTGTAAACCACTTCTAATAACAGAAAGTTAGTTCATATATAGAGAGGAGGGAAATTACCAGGTTCTTTTCCAATTTAATATCAGAGACAGCGTTAAACGGAACTTCAATGCAGATTATGTCTTGGGAATGTTGAAGTGCCCCATGAAAAACTCGAATATCTGAAATACAATCTTACCGATACTGGCAAATCTTGAAGTAATAAAATGAAAGTTTGGGACTAAAATCCCACTACAAAGATAATACGAAACAAACTTCATGAGCTCTTGCTCGCAATAACATCTAGATGTCTAGACGTTTTTATATTAGAAACATAACAAGAATTACGTCGTTTTTTCGGTAAAATATTTTACTAATTTATAGAATTCGCTCTTCATTTAAAATGTCTGACATCCTTTAGCATACATTATTTAGGATGTATATTGCTTACGATTGCTATGGCTTAGAACGTCCATGACTTGTGTTGCCTTAGAGATATTTTTGTAAAAAACATTATTTTTAATGACACCTTTAAAAAATTACATTTTTTTATTATAAATGCGCTGCTACAAAGGAAAACGTAAAGCAAATATTATCTAGTTTGATGAAATATAGTTACGTAATTTGCCGAGCAAAGAAATTTCTATTACTTGGATGATATTTTTCATGTACACAAAATATCAAATAACCAAACGACATTGCGATAATGGAAATAAAAATCACTCGGATTTGTATTATTTCTGCGTAACGTAACGCTTGTTGTTTCTACTTCCTGTCTTTGCGTAATTATACCGAACCTTGCAATTTTCCGCACTATTCAGATGCTCAACTATTTGATGGAAACTTTGTACGTGTTAAATTTTGACTTGTGATGAGTGACATAGATTTGTTATAAAATATCCTTTTCATAGTTTATGGATAAAATATGATTCATTGGCAGAGAAGTTTCATAAAGTTAAATTAATAAAAAAATTTTAATTATTGTGACAACTGTCTACTAACTTAGCATTACTATTACTATTAGGAATTTAAATGCATTTGTACCTAAATTATCTCTAATATAAAAGCCTTTTATAACGTTATTCATAAGATGAAAATGAAGGACGACTAGATATTTCTGACATAACAATATTTTTCCACAGACTATAAGTATACTTTATGTAAAGAAAGAACTAAAAAGTGAAGAATACATGGCCAATATGTGGACGTAATAGATGAATATCAAGCGAAGAACATTTAACGCGTAAGGCCGATTTTGAAGATAATCTAAAATGAAATGAGAATGTGGATGCTCTTACAAAATTTAATTATTACGTAAGGTCAAAAAGTAGAAAGTAAAGGCCTTTACTTAAATAGCTAATATTGCGTGGTGCGAATAACTTTTCACTATTTCGTATTGTATCTATGTTGAGATATTCAGATATTTAATACAGTTTATCTAAATTGAAATTCCTTTCCTTTATAAAGTTGAAGTAATAACAGAAGATCGCAAGAAAATAAGTAATCTTAATCATAATTAAATCTTGCACAAATATATTTCAAATGAACAGAATATTTATATAATTTATATCAAAATATTATATCATACAGTAGTTTAAATTTTTAACGGATTTTAAGTTTAACTCTTACTTATATAATACCATTCATCTTATATTCATAACACAAATAATATTCTAAATCCATTAATATTCAAAAATACATTATTGGCATATCCGTACTTTTATAACTATGTATGTGAACAAATTAAAAATGTCCTTATTTTTTAACATTCAATCAAGTAAACAATAGAGACCGAGGTCACTGCCAACTCGAATCTTTACAAATGACGAAGTGAGTCGAGTTTGGAAGGCTACATTTTCGAATAAATTATTAGCAGCCAGTTTATTCGTATATTTTTAGCTAAGAAATAATTTTAAAAACCAAATACTACACTGATTTCGAGAATTCGCAAAATATGAACTTTAATGTATATTTTTTCCCCGCAATACATACTAAAAATAAACAAGTTTTGAAGCAAATTTGAAATATATAAAACGGATTGTGTAATTCCCAGTTCATAAATTCTATATCGTAGAGACGATTAAGTTTAAATTTAAAGTTTTCCCATTTGTTTCTAAGAAAAGGTAATGAAAATAACTCGACTGAATTTAAACACTTTTATCTCTTCAAATTTATAATAATTTTCTCTACATTACCTTTTAAATTTACATACATGTACTTACATTACGATGGTTATTGTCTCTACTTGAACACAGTTGGTATTTAACGTCGATCACAAACTTTGTAGTTATTTGAAGAAAAGGAATAAGCCTAAAATTTTAAAATGAAAACTACGAAACAATAAAAAGAGCAGAATATAAAAAAAACCGGGCGGCATCAAAGAAAATCGTGCATTTTGTTGTTTTACTATTTTACACTAAAAATAATAAAGAGGGATCTAATTACATAAGAAAGTGTTAAATTGATTAGCGCGAATAGATAAGTAAATAAAAGCCAATCAAGCACGAGTTTCACTCGCACATAGAGAGTTTCGTAAATCGTTTGAAGTCAAATTACTTTTTTCATCATAAGGCATTAGTTACTAATGCAGATTTCCTAATTCAATAAATATTTAATAGTATAATCGAATAATGATATCGCCGTTTGAGGAGCAAAACTGTATACTATTATTATAACTTTGAAAACTGGCATTTGGTATTTCTAGTTTTTCGAACAATTATTAATAAATGTGACATATTTTATTAAAAATAAGTTATATGCGAAAAAAATGGATGGGGTGAATTTTGTTTCTTAACCTACGATATAATAAAATAAATGAACTTAGTTTCGGAAAGATATATCTATTTGTGTTAAATATAATATTATATATATATATATATATATATATATATATATATATGTATATATATATATATATATATATATATATATATATATATATATATGTATGTACATAAAATAGTATGTTTATTTTTGTATAACTCTAAATACAGTGTGATACATTTGAAGATGCCATTTACAAGGTATAAAACCTTGTAAATGGCATCTTCAAATAATTTCCCACATCATATAGAGTTAAAAAGAAACTTTAGTACTTAATTTGTCGCTGCTCCCTCCCATGATCCTCCCCAAAATGTCCATATAAATATTTTGATTGTTACTTATTGAGCAATGTGAGGTTTAATATGTTTAACGCTAGGCCAAGTTTAAAATTTTTACGTCAAGCGGTTTCTTCTAAAAACGGCTGTGAAATATGTATAGACGAATGGACGGTTTTCTATTTGAGAAATAGAAGCGCAATTCGTATTTAGAAACACCCTTGTAAATTATGATATGCAATTACGGTCTTTTCACAGTGTCACCACAAGTGTGGTATATTTTTTGGCCATTTCGATTTTTCACTTCAAATTTTAAAAGCAATCTTTTAGGAAAAGTTTTTAAAACTTGTTAATTATACATCACGTATTTATATGAAGTAAAAATCATTTTTTTATATAAATAACTTTGAAAATAAAAAAAGAACTCAAATTGTGTAACTTCATATGGTCTATGTAGAATATCAAGACATTTTTATGTTTTTCATTTTGAGTGAAAACGTCTTTAAAATATTAGCCTCATGTGGGGAGGTAATTCCGCCTAAATGACCGACAGTTTCTTTCATAGTAGTCTTAAACTTAACTAACTCGACTTAAAACAATCATAACGCCAACATCTTGATTTTGTTTGGAAGAGGAAGTATACAATTTCGTCTCGGTATATTTGTGGCCTAGCTGCTCAGCTGCAATTTAAACCCACGATTTGACATCTGCCAAATTAAACTCACGATTTTTAAACGGTTTTTATACTACAAGAAGTACAAAAAGAGTTTCGAAGCCTTATATCAATAAATATAAGGCGCAAATGTATTAAAATAAACAATTTTATTTATTCTTAAAATACTCTACACGATTTCCACGAAAATAACTTCGGCAGTGTCCGAGATATAAATTTTTTTTTTATTATTTTAACTTGCTCCTGTACTTCTGTGCACATATGCGTGTGTATGTGTATATAAACCTACTAAAATATAATATCAATATTAAAAACATACTATTTACCCATTTCAAATAAAATATTGTCCGCCGTTCCATTACTAGCCTAATCCTATTTATTAATTTTCTGTATCAAATCCACTCGCCCATACAATTATTTCCAATAAACATAATCAGTTTTTTAATAAAAAGGTGAACTTGAAAATTTTATTGTGGAAAAAGGAAAATTACACTATAAATAAGCGCGTGTTTACTAACATTGAAATATGATTTTATAATAATTTACTCGTCATATTTTATAGTTATAGGTGAGTGCAAGTATATCAAATAAGTATGGAAATCGAACTATTCGTATATGTTTTATTTTTTCATTAGACAACCTATTTCTTTGAAACAAAACACTACCACCATCCAACAAAAGTAATTAATATTTAGAATATTCAAGAAATTATTCCATCTCATAACTGCTCATAACAGCTATTTTCATAGAGCTTGTTATTGTTACATTTCCCATTAACTTTCAAATGGTCGTGTGGTTCGGCGGAATGTTTCATTTGGCAAAAATTCTGTAACAAATATAAAATGTTTTAGAGAAGTATCTGGCATCCGTAGAAATGATATAGGACTGGCTGCTTATATACAAGCCTGCAATTATTTATTAAGTGATTATTGAATAGTGGTTGAAAATGTTATCAAATTCATAAAAAAATTGCATCAGTCCGACGGAGTTCGTAACTAAAACGACTGATATGCTCGAGATCTGAGCGTCATTCGGTTTATTCTATGTATATAAAACGCTAATGTCATTTGCTTCAACTCAACTTCAACTGAGACTTGTGTTACCAAAATGTTTCAAAATCCTAAGATATAGAGAATAAATGTGTATTTTATTCATTTTTGTTTCATATTACCTAATATTCACAAACGACAAAACGATTACATACGTTCCAAATGACTTTGTAACCGTTTTAAAGTTAATAACTCATGTTCACGTTAAAACCTATTTTACACTATGAATCTGTATAATCCTTCACACAAAACAATATTTTGAAACTAAGAAGCCGCTTCGGTATGAAAAGATTAAAACAAGCAAATGACTGGAACCGTACAAATATAATTTAAACTGACTACACCAATACTGTGAATATAATAGGCGACGCTTGCGCATTAAGTAGAATCCAATCCATTAATAGATCTGGATATGTTCATCTTTTTGCCTAGTCACGTACAAAAGTCGCTACAAAGCGAGCTATGTCAAATCACTTAAGCACATATGCCCCGCCCAAATCGCAAGCATAAAAGTAAGTAATCCGTACGGTGTGAGTGCTTCATCCAGACACATTTTCGAAACTTATGCAAAGCTCATGACGGCGGCAACGCACTTGCAAGGACAAAGCTCATCGAACAAGCACTACATCCCACTTAAGCGTGCTTTGGTTTTATAGTCACCGGTTGCCTCGGTCCGACCCGCAGACTTACGGCTTTTGTCCGTCTGTTTTCCAGATAAAAGTTTCTTAACAAAAGTGGATTTTGAATAATTTATAAATAACCTTATGAGTTTTATACATTTATAAATACTTCATGTGAGTTGCACTGTTATAATCATTTGTGTAATAATATCTAACTATGTAATTGTAAACTCTACAAATAGATACAATTTCTTATTTAAAACTACTCCTTTATTCAACACAAAGTAATTCTCAATAATTACCAATGTTAATGAACTTAAATCAGTAATAAATACTGACACGTTTAATTAAAGATAATAATAAAATACATTACTCGAAGTATAAAGTTTATTTTAAAGCTCATCATCTTGGATATTAACCGGCATTGCGCTACCCATACGTACGCCATTTCGAAATTCCACTACGGGCAAAATAAAAGTATTTGAAAACGTCGAAACAAATGCTCAGTTACATTAAAATCACAGTATAAAAAACCAAGATGTCGTTAAAAACATTCGTAATGCCACAAGTATCAGAAGAACAAACGGTTAGTTACCTATATAACAATATTGGTGTAAAATTGTTGTTGTGAAAAAAGTTGATATTGCGTTTTCAGCTGACAGACATTGACAAAATATAAAAAAGGATGACTGAATTAAAGAAAATGTAAACGCGGCCATGACATTAATGTGAGAGATTTTCACAATTAAATGAAAGTACATGATGTAGTATTATTTCCACTTTCTTTAATTTCTTTACCACGACCTAAGTTTCGTTGTATTACAACATCTTCAGGTGGAATATTAGCAAAGATTTTTGCTAATATTCCACCTGAAGGTGTTGTAATACAACGAAACCTAGGTCTACATCACGTAGTTTCATTTAATTGTGAATAATGAATTTCTACAAAATTAACGCCAAATATATTCAATGTGAGAGATTTTATTTTTCGAACAGAAATTAAAAATACTGTTGAAGTATTTGCTCATATCATTAATAAAAATTTGTAAAAATTAAATACTCAAACGAAGACATCACAGGTTAGTATGACTACATTTAATAATAATAAAATAAAAAAGTTATATTTATGAATTAGAAGCAAATTGTTTTTCTTTGAAATGGAATAGGTATGTAATACATGGAACTATAGATTTATATGGTCACGGCCTATTCATATTGGGTGACACAAAATAGTATTTAAAAAAGGGATTAAACTTTGAAAAGGTAAGCACCGTATTGTATTAGTAAAGCATTATTTTACAATTGTTGTTGGTTTTCTTTCCAAGATATACATTATTCTTGAGTTTCTAAGTACATATGTTTGGATATTTTGTCTAAAGCATGCATCAGCTTAGATAAATATTATGCGTAATTTTGATTATTTGTACTACGAACGCTGTGACAATTTTTTTATCCTTGTTTGTCCGAATTACTTTTAACAACGAAATTTAAGAAGGTGAATAGAATTTTCAAAAAAATCTTTTAAAAAAATTACTGTAAAATTAGCTATGTTTTGTGATGAATTATTAAAGCTGTTGTAAGAATTTAGAGCTTAGTTATAACAGCTATTAAAGTTGTATATCTTATTAATAAAGACGACAATTTTCTTTACAAATACTATATAGCAATGAAAATTACCGCTCATATCCGCAAACAAAAAAGAATACGACAGAAAAAAGGATATGATGTTTAGATATAAACCGCATCCTTTTTTTCTGACTTTTTTGGGACAATAGAATTGAAGCGACTCTAAGAATGGATGATAATTATACCCCAAGCTGCCGTCCTGGAATAACATGTGGCACTCAAATTGTTTCTAAGAAATATGGACAATGTTTTCCCGTGCAGTTAAACTAGATCCATAAATCTAATACAGTGACTAAAACAAGTTGTTAAGCGAAAATATTTTTTAAATTAAATGTTTCATTCGTTCATGACTAGTTACTTTCACATCCAAACGGAGTGTTACAATATTGGGTGGTTTTACAAATTAAGAGTTTTTGAATGTTGCTACATAGTAACGGGATTATGAATCTTAAAGGAAAATGAAAAGTCGTTATTTTCCTTAATTGCTTGGGTTTTAGGCTTCAGGGCAACAGAGTCAGCTATAAAGTATTAGAGAAAATCTGGAAACGGGAAAGTTATGTCAATGTGTAATCATTCTGAAGCATAAGGAGACGTTCAGAATGTTTTGTCTTTGTTAGACATACCATTAAATTATTTTTTCTATAAGTTGTAAACGGTCGAATTTTAATATACTTTACGGCGAAATATAGAATTTTTTTTGTCTAAATGATATCTATTTTATTTGTTTCATTTTTTATTACCGTTCTTGTAGGAGGCATCTTACATTTGGACATATATGAGTGAATTTGGATCCTTGATTTTTTTTTAAATGTATTGTATTTAATTTTTTTTCAAAATAAACCCTCTTACTTAAAAAAACTGAAATAAAATATTTCCTCTCACTTATAATTTAGTGCCAATGCATTAAGCATGTTATTCTAAAACAAAGAAACCTGTTAATAAATGTAAAACTTTTCACGAGAAACTTATTAGATTTCCTCATAAATATTATTTTCCCCTATGGCAATATATTGATTTGTTTACCTTTGTAGGTGTAAAAATGTTGTTAATTTTATTAAACTTTATGTTTTTCTATGATAATTGTAGTTCTGTGATAAAGCTGAGTTAAATGTCTAGCAGGAAGAGATTTTATTATAATTTTGATTTGAGGTCGTTCGTAGAAAGGTTGTGTTTCACTTATTTTCGCAAATATTTATGGCAGTTTTATATTCTATATAACTTTCTGACACAAAAGTTGAAATATAAAAGAAATAGATTATTCTTATAATCACTCTCAAAATTGTACATCTGTATTTATATGGTACCTTATTATTTATTTATTTATTAGTTTTAAGGAAAGCCCCTACCTAATTAATAGACTTACCCAAAGTACTAAGCATGTGAAAAAACGTAAATTCAAATGGATTTAAGATATTAAGAAACGTGAGAGAATAGTAATTACAATAGCCAAGATGATATAAACACACAGAAACTTGATTAAATGTAATACAGTGAACATTCGAGAACTACCGTGCAAAATCACAACCCCATTTCCAAAGCGGTGAAATAATGTTTCTGCACAAAAGACTGGTGAACGATATAGGATATAGGTGCGCGATCTAGGCAGATAAAATAAAGTATGACCTCGTCCTCTCTTGTAACAGCTAAAAGTATAAAGCGCTAATGAACTCAAGGTAAAGAAATTATCCACGTAATTATATATTTATTAAAAAAAGCATGTTCAAAAGCAATTGTCGTCGAAGTGGTAAGGGATTACATTCACCTATGTTCTTTGTAAAATAGAAAGGAAATAAATTACGATAAAAGTCATATATTTTGTAGTGTAAAACCTAATAAATTGTTTAATCATTTCTTCAACATTAGGGTATGATTAGCTTCATACACTTTAGCTACCTACAAAAATATTCTATGGCTAATCATATTAATATTACACTGCTAACCATATAAATACTCCGTAGCTAAACACATAAATATTCTATAGTTAACCACATAAATATATCACATCCTTGAGTTTAAAGTCGTGAACCAAATTACAAAACAACTCCCAATTGGGAGTTTGGCGACCTCACCACGTGTGTTATTGAAGATCGCAATCGGATGATGGTAAAGGCATATCGTATATTTGGGTTGGTCAAGAATGACCTGATACTCGATATTGATCGACTTTCAACATAACCAAGTACCTTTTCAAATAACTTCAAAACCAGGTGAAATACTCTTACTCCTTGCAGATAGTTATATCCGACAATGCCTGAAGTGAAAATGGGTGAATTGGTTTATTTTTTCACATTTTCCAAAATAATGAAATTGAGAAAAACTATTCTGTGCTCTACCTAAAATAAAAATGTAAGTTCCCTTATAAAGTGATCAATTTAATGAGTTCATTTCAAATTTTCTATGAAGAAGATTAGTAAATAAAGCCTTAATGCAGCTTTTATTTTGAAAATTCGCGTAATAATTTCCAGGATATTGAAAGTGTAATAAACATTACAAACAAACAAATATGAAAAAGTTTTAAGAGTTTTTGCGTGCAATAAACTACACAGTTTAAAACAAGCAATAAATGGATAATATTTAACACAACGATGTTTTTTCGCATTAAAATGTCTGAGTATCGTACACCATCTACATTAAAAATAGATTCTCTATATTAAAAAAAAGAAACGCTTAATAATTATGTAGATGTTTTTTGTTTATTTTTCTAAGGAATATAATAGATATCATTACAATTTTCTCACTTAGGTTTTTAACTTTATGAAGTCCATATGAAACAATAAATTTTCTCACTTAGGCTTTTAACTTTATATCCATTTTGACACTGCGTAAATACTGTTTTGTTTTCGATTAAACAATATGAAGGCCATATTGTATTTTTATATAGACCATACAAACACTAAAAATTAGAATGAAACAAAAAATTACTTATTATTTTTCCTCTAGCTGTTTGGTTCTAGGATATATCATCTTTATCCACATAACCACAAACCTTGACCGCTACAGTAATAATCCTTACTTTTAACCTTGCATGACAAGGTAAAGTGCAGCTATCCACAAATATGCTGAGATCAAGAATATGGGAAACATATTCAAGGCTTGAACCAAATCCAGTATCTATTTACATATATTTAAATGAAAATTGTAAATATAAAAATTATTACGTTTTATTTTTAACGAGTCCTTAAGATGCTCTTAAAGTAACAATCTTGTTAATAATAATCTTGATTATTATTAACAAACTAAATATTCTCTAGCTATATGATATTATATTTAGTTTGTGATTTGCAGATCACGGAAATTTATTTTATTTGAAACATGTATTTCATCTATAAGAAATATTAAATGCGCACAAAAAATACAGGGGTATATATAACCGAATTATATCAATACATTCCTATATTACACGGTATTCAGATGTGCACCTATCTGATTGCAACATTGTTCGAAACATACATGTACTTTAATTTACGAGTGTCAAGTTTGAAAAATGTACTATGTTGAAATACGATGAAAAATGTACTATGTTGGAAACAATAAATTAGCAAATACAAGTCCAAATTGTAAATATGTAATAATAGAGTAAATATATTGCAATGGAAGAACAAGGCTAATGAATATTAATAGAAGTGTGCTTACACGTGAGAATGATTTTGAAAATATTCTGAAATAAAATAATAATGTGGATTCTATTACTAAATTAATAATGATATAAGGTCAAAAGACAGAAAATAAAGGTATATACGTAAATAGTTGCCTCTGTTACGCGGAATATGCTCTGACAATTTTGTGTTGTATTTACACTGGGTCAATCAGATCGTGAATAAAGTTTCTTTAAACGGAATGCTTGTAATTTTTGTAGTCGTAGTCACAACTTGCCTCTTATCCCAGGGATGGATTCGATTCAAATGATAAGTATAATTTGTATATGTGGACGTGACTTATATAGGTCTATTGGAGAACGTGACTTATATAGGTCTATGAAAATAAGTGTTTTTCAATGGATGTTTATTCTTATAATAATACAGTTAATACAGTAAAGTAATAGACTAAAATGTAAACAAAAATCTCAGGTTACCAGAAGATTTTACACCATATAGTAATAAATCAACACTGAATTTATTGCAAATTCTAATTTTGACTAATGATAAAAGGAACTGACTTAAAAATTTGAAAGATCTTCCCGCGGATTACGTACTATAAACGTGACAGATCCTATGTCAACACTTGGCGGTCAATTTATTCGCATATTTTTAGAATATTAAAAGATTGCGTTACTATATTGACTATAGGGATTCGCACTGTATGGAATTTCAAGTAATTCTTTTTCATTCAACATAGAAAAGAAACGAGTGCTCAAACAAGTATCAGATCATATACCGTGGAGCCAAATAAGTTAAAATGTCTAAATGTACAATATAGTTTACCAGAAAAATGATTAAATAAATTTAAATAATAATTTGCCTTCCTTCTCTTTCATAAACAGGTAGTAGGCAAATAGAGCTGGTTACTTTCTTCCTTAGAACACAGGGGGTATTAACCGGTGATCGCAAAGTTTGTACACAAACACTCATGCATGTATGTGTGTGAGGGGAAAACACGTAGGTTTGTAGTAAATGGGAAATAAATATAAAGTTTTCATATTATAATTGCGAATCAATAAAAGGAGCATAAAATAAAAAAAACTATCACCACCGCCATTAAAAAAACAGATGTCTTTTTACCTCTTTATGAAAGGAAAAGGAAAATTCATTTAAGTAATTTTTCCTAATTTTTTTGATAAAATATATTGATGTGCAAAAATAAATATGTAGGCATACAAATATATACACCACACACACACACACACATATATATATATATATATATATATATATATATATATATATATATATATATACGTACATTTCTTTTTTTTTTGTGTCTAAAAGTTATCTATCAAACCGTATCCCACACTGGGTATGGAGTTTAACAGAAATTATTTATTTAATTAGCCGCTGCTCCACTCACCAAAATTTCCATATAAATATTTTTAATTGTTAGTGAATATGCTTTATTATTATACCATTTTCAAATTTCTACGTAAAACCGTTTTGACAAATAAACAATGATTTTCCTTTGATGTGTGAAATTTTAAAAATCTATCTGAAATACAAATAAAACTAGTATTACGCTTTTATTTGTATTATCACTATATGATACCCGTGTACGTTATGATTAATTTACAATGCAACCACAACTATAGTAAAGCTTTTGGTTATAATTAAACCTTCTGAATTTTGACAAAAACCTTATATATCTTGTGTACAAAAAATTTCTGACAAAATTAACAAAGCTTAAAAAATAATGAGAGAAAGGTTGTAGGATTTCTTAACTCTACTTGCAATTAGTATGTATGTGGAACTCCAAGTCAAATTTGTGTTTTTATTTAGACGTCAAAATGTTTTTAAAATTTTGGTGGGTGTGGAGAAGCAATCGCGCCCAAATAAGCGACCATTTGTCTCGTAGTATTTTCAAACTTTAATAACTCGCTATAAAAATAAATATATCGCTAACATATTAGTCTGCTTTAAAAAAGGAAGTGCAAAAATTTGTACATATATTTGTGGCTTAGGTGACGTTGCTTAACTGCTCACGTACAAATTAAACGCATAATTTGATATTTGCTAGAATAAAAGATTTCGACATATTGTTTGACGTATGCCATACATTTCTTATAGTATGATATTTGCATATATACAAATCATTGTAAAGCCGTATACCAATGAACAGAAGTCTCAAACAGAGTAAATAATTTAAAACAACATTTTTATTAAATTTTAATATTATTATAAACGACTCAGATTTTTACGAATATGAATGAGACGGTACCTGACATAGCAGTTTCTTTTTTATGCGCGTTCATATGTGTGTGATTATATGCGTGTGTACATTTGTATAAACATAAAGAAGTAACAATGATATGGAAAATAATTACAATTTATCCACTCCAAATAGAAGGGGACAATCTACAGTCCCATCATTGTCCTAATCTTATTTATTCACTTACATTATAAATTTTGCTTGCCGGCGTAATTGTTTTCAATAAACGTAATCCGGTTTCTATATTTGTTATAACAGAATATCAAAATTTTATTTTAAAAAAGTGTTGAAACCACTTTTATGTAACATGCGGCGTAACCCACAGGACGATTTTTAATTTATATAAGAATTTTCCAGAATTTCTGCTAAAATTTTGTTATGACAAAAGAAAATGATACTATATGCAAAAATATGTTTTTTAATGTTAAATAAAAATTTTATGTTAATATACCACAATTATATGAAACTACGGGATGTAGTACTATTTATACTTTCTTAAAATTCTTAAAGACTTAGAACTTAATAACTTAAGGAAAGTAGAAATAATACTACATCACGTAGTTTCATTTAATTGTGAATAATGAATATCTACAAAATTAATGCCAAATATATTCAATAGTTAATATACCAGTTATATTTTATAATAAAAAACTAGTAAATGTATGCGATTTCAGTATCGAAATCGAGCTACTCGTAGACTTCACATGTTCTGGATCAACAGCCATTTGGTTTGAAATGAAACACCACCACCAATGAACCAAAGTAATAAATAATAATAATATTCCATAAACTATTCGGTCTAATATTTGATTTAAGAACTGTTTTAATAAAAGGTGTCATGGTTATTTTTTCCATTAATCTTCAAGCGGTCCTGCGGTTCCACAGAATATTTGATGTTGGCGAATATTCCTTCATAAAATCATAATTTTGCATCACAGGTACTCTCCATCTCTAGCAAATTGTAATATGTTTATTACATACACAAACTATTACTACCCCTTCCCCGCGCATTTCTTGGTACACGAATAGCTTTTGTTTTAGTTGCGACTCCGACCTCGAATCTGTGTTATAGTATAGCGGAAAAAAGGAAAGATACTTCTTGAAGGCGACCAAAAGAATAAATCAAAGGTAAATGGCCCAGGTTCAGAAGCTGCAGATCACTATCAATTGAAGAAGAAATTGAAACAATTCAATCTGCATATGAAGCCGGTAGCTCAAACGAAGAAGTCTTCTAACAGTATTAGTTATTTTATTACGGCATGTCACATGTGATGAAGTGACGAAAATTTAATTTCGACCGGATGACAAATCAAATGCAAAATATTAATACAGAAACTGTGGCGCTCATAGGAGTGGCTCCTTTTGTAAAAACGTGCAATTTATTCATTAGTGATCAAATTATAAAAAAGTGGTTGAATCCCAATCTACAGAAAAAAATATTGCATCATACAACAGAGCACCAGGCTGCAAAAAACAAATACTGTCGAAATACAAGTATACAAGCATGTCATACTGTAGATAGATAGGAATTTACGAATGTTACATGCAAACTTAGTGGATTTATATGGATTTTTGTTTATGTTTAAGTGAGATTTATATTACTTAATGTTTCAGAATGCAAAGATAATTTATCGAAATATGTAGAATAGAATGAATGGTTATTTTGCACATTTTTATTTTACATTACCTAAAACCCAAAAAAATCGAAACGGATTCATCAGATCGATGTTGTTTCAAACAACGGCCTGACCGCTTGAAGTCTGATCTTCCGGAATCGTTTTTAAACCCATTTTTACAATAAAAATTTGTATAATTTGAATCCTTCAAACAAAACCTGACATTAACATCGAAAAGACACTTTAATGTATATATAAACTACTTACATAACATTTAAAATTCCACTTTAATCTTTAAGTCCAATCAATTAATACGCCTTTATATAATAATCTGTTTGCCTATTCGCGTACAAAAGGCGCTACAATGCAACTGGGTTTAAGCGTTTGGGTCCGCAAGATTCGCGAGCATAAAACTGAGTAGTCCACGTGATGCTTAATCCAAACACATTTCCGAAATTTATACAAAGCCCTAAATTATGGTTTCGTATCTTAAAAGGGCAAGTTTAAGATTATTTACCTTTAGGATTGCCTGTCACGGTCGATTAACTCATAAATAGTTTGATGTAGATACTTAAGCCATGGCATAGTTTCTTTTAGTTTTGTTATCGTTTTTAATAAGGCTTTAAATTATAAAGAACTTAAAAATATTTTTTACATAATTTTACATGCTTTTTAATTTTACTGAAAATTTAAAAAAAATTACTAACTGCACAATTAGCCAAAGTGATTTATAAACTATATTGTAGAAAATTTGTTAAAGCGGTGACAAGAAATTGGAAATTAGTTTTAAGAGGTATGATAGCGATATATTCTACCGAAAAGAGGCGAAAAACTTTTTATAAACGCTCAGCCGTGACAAACTTTTTATAAACCTTTTACGGTTATGGAGAAAAACGTAAAAGGAATTTGTCACGGCTAAGTGTTTATTAAAAGTTTTTCGCAAAAATAGCACCCTTTTATTCTTTTTTTGGGGAAAAATAGGATTAAAGTGACGTTAATGATGACTTATTATTACACCCCTAGCTACCGTCCTAAAATAACATGTGGCACTCAAATTGTTCCTAAGAAATATGGTCAATGTTTTACTGAGCTGTTAAATTAGATTTGTAAATACTATCCAGCGACAGAAACAATTTGTAAAGAGAAAAGCTTTCTAAATTAAACATTTCACTTGTGCATTTTCAGTTTCCATCACATTCAGCGCAGGGCGATATTATGAGTGTTGTTTTACAAATTAAGGGGCATTTGAATGCTGCTACTCAGTAATGGAATTATGAATCGTAAAGGAAAATGAAAAGTCGTTATTTTCCTAAACAACTTGGCTCGTAACTAAGGGTGTTAATGTATATCAGGGTCGCGAAGTCAGTTACAAAGTATTTGCGCTAACCCAAAAACGGGAAAGATATTTATGTGGGGACGATATTTGTGTATAGAGTGATGTCCAATCATTTTGAAGAATCAGGCAACTTTCAGAATTTGTTGTATTATTTCGTCATGAATCTTTGTTTTTCTCCCGATAGGTTCGTAACCAAATGACGACACAGAACCCTTATAATTTCATCCTGTTCATCTATGCGTTTGTCTGTCCATCTGTCACAACCATTTTACTTGGAAACTATTGACGCTACGTAGATAAAATTTGGATAGTAGGTGTCTTCTATGAACCTTTATTCAATCAAATAGTGGAATTACGAAAAATAATATTAGGGGTGGCACAGAGTATACATGCAACTGAGGGATGAAAAAAGTCCAGTGCATATAGGCTTTCCACCGTTAACTTTTCAATTAAAGTGTGTAAAATTCAGAAAAATAAATTGACGTAGTTCCAATTAAAATAAATTTCAAAAAAATTATTTGTATTAGATATGTTGTGTAGTTTTCGAAATACGAAATACTTTTGGTATTTAACGCAGCAATAATTTTGTTCTTCAATGTCTTTGAGAAATTCCAACATTTAAGTTTAATATTGTTTGATGCTACGGAACCCTCCGTGCGGGAGTCCGAGACGCACTTGGCTGTTTTTTTACTTTTATTTTTACTCTACTGCTTGGAAATGTAATTGTTTATTTATTTGACAGAAAACGTGAAATTTGACACAAAGTAAGATATTTGTTTCACTTCCTCTAAAATTCACAACTATGTCATAATTCGTACCTACGCAAATATTTTCAGTACAAACTTCTGCGATGTATGTAAAAATATTCTTATCATAACGCCGGAATTCAAGTTCGCAAGTCAAAGATTTCCGGAAAAAATAGTTATCTGTGGAAATATTTTATTATTGACTACATAAATACTCCACGGCTAACAACATAAATATTCCCCAGGTGACCACATAAATATTCCGCAAATAAACACAAACATTTCACTACTAACCACATGAACATATATATGTCTCGATCCTGATTCTGAAATCATAAATTAAAGAGCAGAACAACTCCCAATGCGGAGTTAAGCAAAATTCTGCGCATGATTTACTGAAGATTGTAACCGGATAATATTAAATTCATACAGAATATTAGGCCAAACGCCCTTCTTTAGACTCTTCTGACGAATTATATTAGACTATGCCCAAAAATGTAAAGGGATCACTTTGTAGGGTTATTCATATTTTTCACAATTATATAATTATGTGAATATTTTTTGTGAACTATATAGAGAGCTTTACTCCAATGTAATAAAGGAAAAATTATTACAAAAATGCTTTTCTTATGTATCTAAAGTCTAGAGTGCCGTGTAACGTATGTACTGCAAATTGATCTTCTGTAATAAAAAAAACAGGATGTAATTATAATTACATAAATGTCCTTTTTCTATTTATTTGTGCTTAATAATTTCCAAGAGAACATAATATTTATCAAGTAAATTTTCTAAATTTTACTGTATGCTTAGAAAACGAAGTGGCACACTTTTAGCTATAAGTGACCATATGTGTAACCATAATGAGTAAAATATGAAAAATAAATGATGTGGTAGACCGTATTCCAGTATTTTCTAACTCTAATTAATGACATTTACAAAATAAAGCTGAAAACAACAATATTAAAATTTCTGAAGCAACATCTTCCGAGTCATATTTTGGTTCATGTTAAGCGACCGCAGTTTGTTAAAATATACAATTTAAACTCTTATAAATATGTCATGATTTATTTGTAGAGATATTTCCTAAAAGTTCACATTGAAATTCATACTTACTTTCCATTTACTTGCTGGTGGGTACTATCGCAATTAAAATTTAAGTGTATTCTTTTTGAAATATCTATAATTGTATATCACGTAGTACCATGTAATAAAAAAAGTCCCTTAGAAGGTTACAGGTAATTGAAGATGGAATAAAACAAACATTTCTGCTATAAATAATTAAATTTTTTAAAAGACAGAACGCACACTTTGTCTAAAATTACAAAGTAATAAATGCGAGACCAACTTGTAGATGTATTGTAACAGAGCTGCCAAATCAAACGAAGATCAATCGATGAGTATTTAAATGTAAGCTTGATTTTGGAGATAATACTATATTGACATGGATACCCTTACTAAATTAAATAATTGTTACGCTTAAAAGATAAAACGTAACGGCGTATACATAAATTGCTGCCTCTTTTGCGCGCGATACGCTTTGATATTTACACATCGTATTTATGTTAAGAAAGCCAGATAGTATACAAAGTTCCTTTAAAGGGAACGCGTATAATGTTTGTAGTTATAGTCCTAACTTGTTTGATGCCTCGGGTATGGATTCGAACCAAACCATAAGTTTAAATTGCTAATCGTAAGTTCATTTCCTTTACAACGCGGATGTAATCTAAATGGATCTACTTGAAATTTGCGTAGAAATGAAAAACCTTCATTGTACATTTAGTCTTGAAGAAATAGTAAAGTTCAAGTTTGGTTAAGCCAGCTAGACTAGTGGTAGGTAATATTATAAAGTGTAATATAAAATCTTTATGTAATAATTTACGTCGTCTAGTATATTATAGTTTCAATGACATTTTAAAGTAATCAATAAAATTGTAAAATCAAAATAAATTGAAAAAAGGAAAATGTTAAGTTTAACTTTAGATATGAATAATAAAACTCGTATTTATACTCACCACAGTTTTAAAATTTCGAATCAGGCTACGCTCAAAAAAAATGTATCGTTTGCAATATTCACAACTTTTAAAAAATATTGTGAAAGGATTTTACTTCTCTGTATTCTTTTAATATAGGACCAAATGAATAAACCGGCACTGGAGCCACTTCACTAATCTTGCAGTAAGTCGGTTTTAAAAGTCCTAAGGGTGGATTAGATGATCCAACACGTGAAGAAACCTACGTTTATAGTTAGTAGTCCATTTATCCATTTATTTTTTATGTAAGCAGGAAATTAAAAAAAATAAATTCCACGCTACACAAAAATTAGTAAATATCTTTTCCAAGAAATATGTAAACAACTTCTTGAGTAAGTTTCAGACTATATACCCAGCAGAATGCATAGTGACATGGGAGAGAAATTAAAAATATGGAGTGGTTAATGACAAAAGATGAGGATGTAAAATTAATTTGTCGGAAAATTAATTACAAATAGCTAAAACTAATTTGAATACTCATTTTTTTCCGATGCGACAGGAAGAAATTATTTTCCTTCACTTCATTAAAAAGAAAACATGTGAGTTAGTCGACAAAAAGAATACATTTAAAATGTGTGTCCATGTTACGATTTGGTCGGTATATGTTGTTAATGATATGGTCGGTATAGCAATGTTTGAGGAACGTAAAGCTTTTCTTTGTGTAAATTTGTTTTCAGTATTTAGTGCTCACTACAAGAAATATCCCATTGCTATTTCCTAAAAAAAGAGGATTACCGCCAGATGAATTTCAAATTTAAACCTTTTAATTTAATTTTTTTTCAAATATTACTCTGTAAATTTCAAGTTTCGTTAAAATAAATAACTTCTATAAGATGTAATATTTCAAATTAAACTATCCATGTTGTACAATTTACTATATTACTTACCGCCAGATTCATTAGCTTAATCAAATCTCTAATATATTATTTTTCTAACACCAAATGTATAAAGAACATTATTTATTTTTACAGAATCCCCAGTTAAATCCATATAGAGCACATCCATATCAAAAAGAAAACAACTTACGATTAGCAATTAAAACTTATAATCTGAATCTCATATATGCCCTGCGGATAGATCATATATTCCCGGGGGGTAACAAACAAGTTCGGAGTATCACCAGAAACATTATACGTATTTCCTTTATCAATATGTGATTGTCCCAACGTAAATACAATGCAAACTTGTCAAAACGTGTCCCACGCCTGCACCTAAAATAAACTTATATCTTGTGTCTTTTAAAATTACGTAATCATTTAATCGAGTAAGAGTATTAAATTTTATATCAGGTTTTCCCCGAAACTTTAGGCGTAACTACTTTTCGAATAATCTTCATTTGCTCTGGCACTGCTGTCACATTTTAGTTGGTATTCGTCAACAAATTAATATTTCATTCGTTATTTGACATATAACTACCAAAACAAGGAAACTTACTGTCTTAAAAATTGTAATTACTTACGTCAGAAATATTTTGTCGTCTTTCATTCTCATTAGCAATGTCCTAGAAGACTTTTATGTTATACGGCACTATATGCCAAATAGATAGAAATATTTCACGTAAAACAGATGTCCGTTTCTAATAAATATAGTAGCAGTAAATTAGTGAAATGCTTTTAAAAAGTTAATCTGATTACATTCATAATCGTTGCACAGGATATACGAGTCTTTAAAAAATCTTATTTAACTCATCTGAAATTAAATTATAACGGAAACAATATTACTGTCAGATAGTTACATATCTAAATCCTGTGGAAAATTAGAAGTTTACAATATGATTTCCTGTACATATCTGCGCTGAAAAAAGAGGATGGTTACGCGAACCCAGGGAGTGGTAGCAATAAAAGCGTTACGATTTGCAGAAAAAATTCTAACCCAGGAGATTTTTAAAGCCAGTCGTTCATTGTTGCTTAATTATTTGATAAGTCATTTACATGAAATATATCTTTAAAATAATAGAAGTTTCGTTGCTCTGCAAATGGCGTACCTAAATATAGTATCGCATAACTAGAGAAAATTTATTTTGTATATAATAATTAAGATTTTTTAATGCTATAGAATCATTTTTATGGATAATAAAACCTAAACTGATAAAGGATTTTCATTATGAAAATAATGAAAGTTTATATTTAATTTTTTTAAAAACTTATCGGTGGCGAAGCAATATTTTATAAACGTTTCCACCAGTGACAATTTTTCTCGTATATTATAATATAATGCATTCTAACAAAATACACGTTCAAGGATGTCAAAAGGGAAACTAAAAATAATAGAGTGCTTTTGATTGGTGCAATACATGGGACATAAAAATGATGGAAATTTGTCGAACGCAGAATATAAGATATGTTTTTATAAAGAGGAAATTTTAAAAATAAATGAATTATTTCAGTATAGAAATGAAGTAAATATTGATCTGTAATCATATTGGAAGTATTTTCTTTTTGAATATTCCTATAATTTTTAGACAAAGATTAATTAATTAATATCAAAACCAAGCTACACGTGGTCTTAATCATATTTCAGTTTGAAAAATATCAGTTAAGAACAATATATTACCATAAAAAGAATCTTTATTCCCAGTATTTACTTAAAACCATTTTTACTTGAAACACAGATTTTACTTGAAACCATTTTTAAACTAAGAATCTATATAATTCAAATCCTTCGCACAGAACATAACATTAACATTGGAAAACTACTTCCACGTGAAAAGATTAAAGAAAACAAATATCTACAACATAGTGTTTAAGTCAACTATAAAAAAACTTCCACTATAATAGACTACGCCCTCGGGCTCGGTAAAGTCTAACCCATTAATGAGCTTGATACGTTCATCTGTTTACCTTTTCACGTTCAAAAGATGCTACGTTGCGAGCTGAGCTAAAGCACTTAGACAAATATGCCCTGCATGATTCACGTGGATAAAAGTGAGTTATCTGTGTGGTATGAGTGCCTCATTCAAACACATTCTGAAACTTATGCAAAGATCATGCCAGCGATGGGAAAATTTCAAGGACAAAGCCGGTAGAAAAAGCACCATATCGCACTCAAGCACTAGTTATGCGATACGCATTTATTGTTGTTAAATTACATCTTTGATCAACATTAAAACTTTTTCTGTAATCAGTTCTGTCAATGAACTCAAGGAAACAATCGATATTAACATATTTCGTTAAAATAGAAATTTAATGCATTGTTGTCATACTTTCAAGTTTTCAATAAAATTTGTCAATGCAGACGATTATTGTTACGATCTATTGCAATGGTATCACTTTGTATTTCAATGGTGTCATTTCGTAATTTTATATATCATTTTAGTGCTACGGCCAAAACAAAAATGGTTGATCACATCTAAATTATAACATGAAAACCGTCTAAGAGAAACTTAAATGACTCTAAGGAACCTTCATCGGTGATAAAATATGAAATGTCGGTTACCTTTAAATCAATTTAAGTGTAACAGTTTTGATTTTATAAAACAGGTAAAATAATTTAATGCGGTTATCAGCCGGTATAAATTGCCAAAATATAAAAAAGGAAGATTGAACCGAAAATAAAAATTAAAGCTATTCGTATCACTAAAATGAGCAAATTTATTCTCCAACAGAACTCAAACTTACTAGCCAATTGTAAATAATATCAAATTTAAAATTTTTGTAGAAATGAAATGGCGAAATGCAAAATTGCAAAATGAATGTGAATAATTGAAAATTTTATGAAAATGGTTTTCGTCTGGCAGAGAATTGTATATTGAAATAGAAACTTTCATATAAGTCACAGTATATGAAAATCAGATTCTTCTGTGGATGAGAAAAAACAGTAATGTAGACGAAAATATTACGTTATGAATGAATATGGTAACAGGTTTTTGAAGTAGTAAATGCTGTATTATTTTCACAAATGACTTTTAAACTTTTTGATGGAAAAAAAATATTTAATAATATCTCTTAATGGTATTATTTATTTTTTTAGGACAAACAATCTTGATACTGCATCCGTTTTTGGATATCTTGCTTAAAACATGCTTCACCGTACTTAAAGCATTATAAATAATTTTGTTCAACAATTATGTTGCTATGGTGACTTCTCAAGGAAAATCATTTTAGAATAACTATATGTTTATTGACACAAAACCCGGCGGCGCTGCTGGTATTTTGGGTGGTGCTTTGTATAAATCACGTAAAATACTTTAAAAAAGAATTTTAACGTTTAGTGGCCCATGGCAAAAATGCAAAAACGAATCACGAATGGAATCAATTCGATGTCCATTCATTTGTATATCACAGACGATTTTCTCGGAAACTATTCAGTGTTCAATTTTTTTAATTTTAGCACGGAAATAAATTATGGTAGCCCAATTGTAGGCTTGAACTTTTACCCTGGATCTAATTTCAGGGGTAAATTGGAAAAAAAAATCTTCGAGGTTGTCATGCAAGATAAAGTTTATTGAAGAACGAATCCAACTATATACATTATATATATATATATATATATATATATATATATATATATATATATATATATATATATATATATGTATATATATATATGTATACGTATATATATATATATATATATATATATATATCACTTTTTTTACCTTTGCCGGCAACTCTATCAGAAATACACATCTACTGCGTAGAACGTCTCTTATTTTTGGAATGGTAACAATATATCCAGTTTCACCACCGGTGTTGTTGTCTGTTGGATACAGTATTTTAATGACCTCCGCCAAATTTTTCTAAAGTTGCTCAACGTCAACCAGCACGACGGTGTTTTTTTGATATGGCTAAATCATGGGATAGGATCGAATAATTACATAAAACACAGCTTCCTGACGCATAAATGCTCAAGTGAATTTTTCCTTACTTACCTTATATTATTAATCGAAACTGATCCGAATTTGGTATTAGGTTACCTTGTTGTCAGTATTTATATACTGTATATATGATATATTCAGTTGTCCTTTCACACTCACCTACAACACACCGATCCAACTCTTTTATTGATTAAGACCACAACAAACTTCATAGTAAATATAGGATAATGGAAATTTTCTTGCGTTAAATTCATTTTGAAATAATACCGAAAACTTGCCGCTAATTTATAAGAACACATGACGTAGAGCTTGATTTTGAATTAATTTTATATTGGCATTATTACAAACTGTCTAAACAATTTTGGTACTACTTTCGTATTTTTCCGCCTTACTCTTTTGCTTTAAAGAGACAATGGGGATGAGAAAATTGCTATATTCCTTCAATAAAATGTATAGTACAAAAACCAGCAAACCTTAAAATGTTATGTATGTGTGCATGCATTTTTGAATCCAATAATGAAACTAATTTACAAATTTAAATAATAAAACAGATAATTAAAATGTTATAGTGACATTAGAAGAAACATATATGTAGCTCGGTATTTTATATAAAAATATATCCAGCGTGGTATATGGTATGTTCAGTGATCATAATTTTAAAAGTTTAAAAAAAACAGTGAATCTTGTTTCTAAAATCCCTTGTGGAAAAATTGTTAAAGTAGTTATAAGAACTTGGAATTTAGTTTCAACTGCTATAACAGCGATATATTTTATCCAAAGGGGCGACAAGCCTTTTCTAAACCCCTTTTGACTTAGAAAATTACTTTCCATCACCGTAAAGCAACAAGTACATGGAAAGTCGGTGTTCACACGTAAATCGCACATTTTCGTTCTTTCTTTTTCGGAGCACTAGAATTAAAGTGACACTAATAATGACTTATTATTATACCCCTAGCCATCGTTCTCCTAAATACTATGTGGCACACAAATCGTTTGAAAGAAATATTGGTAATATTTTATGGAGCAGTTAACATATATATTTAAATCTAAAGCAATTAAAATTCCTCGGGCAGCGAAATCAAATAGTTACGAATCCGGAAAACCCGGAAAAGTGGTACTCTTAATGTATTATAATTTTTTTAGAAAGTGAAAAAAATCCTCATTTAATTTTTTGTTATTTTGCCTAATTTTTTTCTACAATATCTTCAGGTGGGATATTAGCAAAGAATCAAAGAAAGATCTCGAATAGTTGCTAATATCCCACCTGAAGATGTTGTAATACAACGAAACCTAGGTCGTGGTAAAGAAATTAAAGAAAGTAGAAATAATACTACATCATGTAGTTTCATTTAATTGTGAATAATGAATTTCTACAAAATTAACGCCAAATATAGTCAATATTTGAAATATTAATATTATGTTATACTATTGCTACACTTTAAAGATGAAAGTCGCTACTAGTGGACATGATCAAAATTAATTTAAGCACAAGTAATATCATGGTGGTGAATATTGTTTTCGTTCAACTAAAAGATGATGTAAAAATATATAGCACAATAAGTAAAAAATATTATAGTACTATAAAATAATCTACTTTTTCTCAGTGGCTAAAATACATATCCAATACCTATATAATGCGTTTTCATAATAGAAATGCAGAATTGTGCTCAAAATATAACCGTTAATGAAGGTAGAATCGCAGACTTCATATCATCGCCCGAGGGCGCAGCAACACTCAATGTGGGCGAGTCGCTCATGTTCAGATATTTTTGCGTTTTAACGTCGCACAAATAAACACAAACGCGGCGCTCGCAATGTTTGCATTGCTGACTCCTGCAAACGACTTTGTAATTTTCTTTAATATTTTGATAAATTTTCCTAAAAAATAATAACAATTTTGAAATTAAAATCAATATTTCGTATTACACCAATATCTACTTAAGTTGGTTTTGTGAGAAAAAACGAACAATTTAATATGGCGATAATTTTTTTAATTTTTTTAAAAAATTTTTATTTCATTAAAATAGTCTTAAATTGTTATTTGTTCAAAGTTGACTTTTTTAAAATAGAAGAAAACGATTATATATATATATATATATATATATATATATATATATATGTATATATATATATATATATATATATATATATATGTATATATATATATATATATATATATATATATATATATATATATATATATATTGTAGGCAGGAAGATATGACTAAATGTGTGCAGAAGAACTCACTAGAAAATAAAGTAAAAAAAATGAAAATAACTCCGACGAACATACATTACCTCCTATAAACATATGTTTAAAATATAAAGTTAGAAGAACGAAAGCAATAGTCATTGAAATAAAATAATGTCCGTCAATTCGTCTGTCACAGCCTAATATTTTGTTCAGTTTTAGATAATTCGACGTACATAAGTAGCAAATCATTTCAAGGAATAAAAATATTATGGTTCCTCTTAATTTGAAATGAAGGCGAAAATATTTTCGCGAGCATACCTTTACCCAGGATGTCACTGGACAAGTTTCTAAAACGATAACAACATTTTATTTTTAATATTTTTTATTGCCCGTTTGTGAAACTTGAAATAGGATTCAATACGTCCTCGTAGATCGGAAAAAATGTAAAATAATCTAAGGGTTAATATTTGATAAAACCTACAATTAATTAGGTTGCAATGCGATAAAAATTGTAAATAATAAAACTGCTAAAAATTCTGTTTTTTTGGTTTTTTACCTTATTAGTATCAAGAAATAAATTATAATTTTACGGTGACTTCAGAAATATCAATGATTTATCATGCAAGGTACTCATTAGAAATATGAGAGAATGTTAAGAACTCGTTTATCCCAATGGTTATTTCCTGATTTGTTCAACTGTTTGTTTAGCATGAAAGGTGTCACTGATAATATGTTAGTTGCCAATCCGATTGAAATGTCTCTATAATTTGACATATTTTTTAATATATTTATTCCGCATCGGCAATCAGTTTAAAAATTGTAAGTCCCTAATCTGTTGGACAGTAATGGTTTGTCTAAACGCATGCTTAAGTGTTTAGCATAATGTGTATGACGGAACTCTTTTGAAATGAAAATATTTCGTTTCTTTACAAATTAAATACCGATTTCCTTGTATATATAATGTCTAACTTACACATTTCGTGCATTTTCTTCCTAATAATCCACTCATGTGAAATATAATTTTAATTTATTTTTAAACAGGTAATTACTTAAACGTACCGACTAAACATAAATTAAATATGTACTGTCGAAATTTAATTAAATTTGCTAATTAATTGTCAAACATATAAAGAGATTTTAAATATTTCTACTTAAGTTTCCATCATTATTAGCAAGTAAACGCAGGAGAAAAGGTAGCTCATATTTCTTTTAGAAATGTTCTCAAGATTTTTCTTGATAATCCATTTATTGAAATTACACTTTATTTATTTTCAAGAAAATCTTCAGCAATTTAGTGACGAAAGAGTAGGGGAAAGTTTCCACCATGACTCGCGTTACTCGCTAAACAACTATATATTCGTTTAATACAGAGGAAGATTTCATTTCTGTATCGCGCTCACTGCATATTTCGTGCGCGCCACTACGCGCTCTAAATTTTTCAACATCACACAATGTTCCTTCTCTCATCGTCGTAGACAACCGAGTCGCATGACTTATGCTTCCGTTTATCTGAGACGATGGATTAATATGGGCTTGTTATTATTAGGTTCCCTCGGCTGAAGATTTATGTTATGAGTGCCTCGATTAGAATATCAATATTTGCAAAAAATTCTGTATATTTTTCGATTCATAAAATTATTTAGACTGATTTCTAAAAAGTTACAGATGAAAAATTACGATGATCCATGAATTTAAATCGCCATATATCACAGAAAAAAACATTTGAATTTTTCGTATTGTGACAATTTATACAAATAAAAAATATATTTGAGAGACATAATATTTGAGAGTATATTTAGCCCAATTGGTGAAAAAAGCGAATAAATTGAAATGGCCCTAATTTTGCAGAAGTCATTAAAACAATGTACAGGCAAGGTAATGAAAATGCTTTTAAAGTGTTAACTGTTAACATTTAATATTTTCTATATTTTCAGTGTTAACATTTAATATTTTCTGAATCATAACTTAATTTCTTAACATTGAGAAAAATGAGAATTCCGTCTCGTTTTTTGCATAATTTCCTTCCAAAATGTCTCTTAAAAGAAAAATTTATGTAAATATAAGATGCGGTACACAAATTTTTTTTCTAATTCTTGTCTCTCCTATTTTACATCTCAACAAAAAAAAGCAAAAAGCGTTGAGGCAAAATTGTTACTTGAAATTAGAAAGGGAAATTATATTCATCCAACGCCGTACATACGAGTACTTAATCTATTTAATACTATTTTAATGCCATTACCGAATATCTTATTAACTTAATCTCTTTATATGCATAATTATTTTTGATCAGAGGAGCACCTAAATGCCGCTATTTTTATTTTAGGACAGTCATTATTTAATGTCAACCACCCGTCTAAAAGTGGTATTAACTACAGTCAGTCCATTGTTGTTTTAATTCCATAATAACAATAAATAAGCCATAGGTGATTTTATCAAGCAATAAATTAATGAATTTCTGATTACACTATTGTTATTTGTTTACGTATGTTACGTACGTTATTTTAGGGTTAGTTTACAATTTCTGTTAAGGGAACAGCAAAATTCAGATATCGCTAAAATAAAGTCACAACAACGTTTGTTTTTTTAACTTTCATAATACCCAATGGCTTCGTTGCGGCGTTCGACTTCAACAAAGCGTTTATCGTTAACATTAGCAACTGAACAGAAATTTTGATTTCTTTTTATGAATGTCTCAAACTATTACAATTTTTTTTTATTCCCTATTTACATTTTTGTTGCGAATAACATCTGTTAAGAAAATTATTTTATGTTCACACTTATATTTTTCTTCTTTTTTGACGTAGTTGAATGTGATGAGATAAGGCAGAATATTACAAATAAGTTTATATACACACACCTTTATATATATATATATATATATATATATATATATATATATATATATATATATATTCATATATATATATATACTCTATTATACATGTATATATATATATATATATATACTTCTATTTTAAGATTTTTACATTACACACTGGAAACAAATTATTTAAATTTTCCCTTAAATGTCACTCAAATTAATATCTTGTTGTACGTTATTTGCATTTGGTTTATTTCTAATTTGAATTACAGTATTCCATTCATACATTTTGTTGACTCCTAACATAAGTCCTTCAAATAGATCAAAATTTTATCGATGAATATGACTCTTTTATTGTGATATAAGAATTTAAACTGCTTAACATATGTAATAACATATTAATATTTACGCCAGACGTGCTCTTTATAGTAAACTTACATCGGTTACAATATCAATATACACCTCAAACAATAAAAACACACCGTGCCACAAACATAAACCTCGTATTTCATTACTACTGTAAAAACTTAATCTTATACTTAATATTCAAACCTGCTTAGAAATCGTTTGAAATTTACAACCTTAAATTTCCTTTAAACGAAAAAAATATAAATTTCATCGAAATAATCATTTCAAAAAATCAAAACATCCCCATTTATAAAATTAGCATTTTATTTTAAGAGATAAATCAACTATTTCCACATCTTATTACTCTTAAGATTTACTGGTGAATACAGCCGTGATTGTATGCAACCAAGATTTTTACTACACAACCGTAATTTCGTTTAAAACCTTGACTTTATTTTTTCATATAAAAATAACTTATTCTGCACTAAACCATAAAATAAAACGTCTGGACCAACTTTCTTTTATTTCAAACTTGTTTTTATTATTTTCTCATCGATTTTTTACCAATAAAAACGTATTTGCAAAATTTAAAGACATAATATTAAAACAACAGTATTTACTTTAAAGATATGTATATTTTATTTTGAAATGAGATAAAAATCGATCAAAAACATATTCATGCTTTAAGAAAGTAAAATTAATCAAGACGCATCTGTCGTATAGCGGCGTTGCGTTTGTTGCTTGTGTTGGTTAATTGGTAAAAACAATTTGTCGCAATACTGCAGAGGATAAAAGATAAAATATTCTATGAAATTTTGTGGTGATGAGAAATAGTTTATTCCTCAATTAACAAATATATTAAGTTTCAACATTTTCTCAATCTTAATCACTTTTAAATGTTTCTTTATTCTAAACGAAAACGCCCTAAAAAATAACGAAGTTATTAAATTACTAATACTTTTTATTTAATATTTTATTAACTTAATTTTATGAAAAATAATCCTCTTATCGCTCAATATTCAATGCCAGATAAGAGATTCACCATATCGCATCACGTATCACTCTAAAATGATCGCATGTGACTAGTGTGACATATTTAACGCTAGCATAATCAAGAACGGAATGAGGTAGAGGAAATATTTTTAATTACAAACTTCTTATATTATGCTCACCTACATATAGGAGAGAGCTTGCCATACTAATTTAAAATCACCTGTATAAATTTCGGCGAGATTGTGGTAATCCGTTCCGTCAAAACTTAGCTGGCGGCACCTATTTTCTTTTTCCATGAAAACGTAACTTTCATAGAGGAAATTATAAGCATGTCCGTATACAAAGCAATTAGAATTGCTTTGAAGGAACCTTTATAAGTAATTATTCACGATATGGGAATCGCGACATAAATCGTGTGTTGTTTTGACCAAAAATAAAACGAAATCAAGCGGAGTGGAGCATCTGTACTAGCACTGTCCGCATTCACTTCGCTTGTGGATCGGTGTTGCTTTGTATAAGATTGCTGTAAGCACCTCGCTACATTAAGCAGCAATAAATCAGTTCACATCGTTAAAGAAACCTGACAGATAAATTATTCATAATATTCGAATCGCGACACAAAACATCCGTTGACACGACCGAATATGAAATAAGTAGAAGAATTTGCAGTAGTATTTGCTTAGGGATCGACGCCTCTTTTTACATTATTTACTACAAATATTTGGAAGACCAACTGATTATATAGCATTAAGTAAAATAAAAAAAAATTTCTCAATAGGAGTATTCAACGGTGTTAACTCGATAAAGTTATGAATATATTAATTGGAAAGCGCCTCATGTTAAACCCCTACACGAACATTTGTTATATGATTGGAATAGGAAATATTGAGAATTGAGGATGACGCAAATGTTCAAATTAATTTAATTCTGGTATCGTCGAGTTCTCTCTGGAGCTCTATCTGGTGTCATTATTCACGTCATCCACAATGAGCACATTAGTAGTTTTCGAACATATTTCGAACACATATTCCAATTCCTGCTCGAAACGGGAAATCGAAATACTCTAGATTTTAATTAAAATCGTTTCATGTCACAGTATTAATTACTATCGGTGTCGTTGACAATATCATATATTTGGTCTACCTCTGAATTTTGTTTATACAGAATACCTAATTCCTAGACGTGTTTTGACTACTAAATATACCTTTACAAAATGATCGGACTATTGCCTTGCTTACTTATTTTCCTTAATTTTTTTTTGGTACATTGATCAGAATATACCGCATCAGATATAACTAATTTTGCCCAAGTTAATTCATAATTGATTTTTTTTCAGGACACGATTTTTTTTACTTATACAAAAGTGATCCATTAACTCAGAAACCATTTTAATACTATTGTTTTTTGAATACGATATATATGGAGACTGGGTCATTGACACAATTTTATCATAGCAAAAATTTCTTAATTTTCGAGATACATTAAAAAGGCTTATTTTCAATACATTTATTATTTTCAATACATTTTGAATAAAGTCAAATTCTTATATAATCATGAAAATAATAATTATAGAAAGAGTATGGTCCAAAAGCGAAAAGTTATTAAAATACCCATTAGCTGCCTTTTGAGAGTACGGCTAAAACTAGTATAATTTTAGATTTTACCCTGACACACAGGGAATAACTAATTCGTAAGCCACAAAAATCGCGCACCTCATCCATTTAATCCATTTAATACCCCGCTACCTAATAAATCCTTGTCACGTTTGATGGTGGGCGAGTACAAAGACATTGAACACTGTACAAAGTAAATAAATATTATTCTCTCCCGAGTACCTGCCGCACATAGCTAAGGAATGAAGTGAAAAATTATCAGATATCAGAGGACAACCTTCCTCGAACAAAATGAATTAGCGAGGAAAATAAAGAGGCCTACGTGTATTCCATTATCTGGTTTTAATTCCAAAGAAAGAAAATAAAACAAAGCAAAGGAAATATAATTAACTGCGATATCTTTTGTTCGCCATTTTATTGTTCAGATTCGGATGACAACAGCGGGAAATTATTTTTCATTATACCAATTTTGGTTTTCCTGTCTTCTATTATCTTCCAGGAGAACCTTATAGTTCATATATAGTTCAAGAATAATTCGTAATATATCAAGTAGACTTTGATAACTGTGAATAGTATATTTGTTACATTACCTGATACACAAATTATAAAATTAAGATCATACTTCTTAAATCATAAACTTAAATCACGGAAAATTTTTTGTCATTTCTATGCAACCCTAAATACCTGATAACTATAGTTAGAATTTTCTTTCAATTTTTTTAACGAAATCAAAACACGCATTTTGTCATAAACATATTCGATTATCTACGCGCCGTGAATGCAGGTAGCCCGCCTAGGTTTTGGTCTTAAAACATAATAGAATCTTTGAATTAACGTAACTGCCCTTTTTGACTTGTTGCAGTTATGCGAAATATCACAGCCTGATACCCAAATATCTTTATTAAGATAAGATCGTAACTTCTGCATGTTATTACCCAGAGTCTAACTTTCATATTATCTTCCTATTTTACAGTGAAATCAATTTTAAACTATTTGATAACTACGTGTCTTAGCTTCTAGACTTATTTTTAGTTTTAAAATTTGGGACTTCGTTTAGTTTTAAAATTTGGATATTCATATAGTATTGACTTACACATAAAGACTGTAAATTTATATCGTCGAATGTCTCTATTCAGTGGTTTCATCGACCTGAGTTTTCTTATTAAAGATATTAATAATTACATAAAATAACCATAAGCGAATCTTAAAAAATTACAAAATGATTTCAATAAACAAAAACCGGAGATAAGTATGACGATACTCGTTATATTCCAAAGACCTGTGGGCGTCGTAGGATATAAAAGGGAAAAATATTAACCGTTTTAACGTCAACTTTTCCCATATATCCAGAAAATATATGTAAAGGCAGGTAACGATATAAAAATAATTAATTTTGTCTGAGTATCGTATAATATTTAGTCCTTTCTATATCGAAGCAAA
This sequence comes from Druceiella hillmani, assembly GCA_039881145.1. Taxonomy (NCBI): domain Eukaryota; kingdom Metazoa; phylum Arthropoda; class Insecta; order Lepidoptera; family Hepialidae; genus Druceiella; species Druceiella hillmani. Next base: position 1,902,114 of record JAYKKI010000055.1, read on the forward strand.
AATAACCATTAGAAATACAGACACTAGGATTTCATTATATTAGTTTGATATGGCTGTCACTTATCGATAAACAATCATAGGTTAATCTTTGGTTTCTCTGGATATTAAAACCTAGTCAGACATTTAGTAAAAATAACTCACTTCGACCTAAAACGTTTCGAACAATAAATCTTATAATAATGTGTAATGTCGAAATATAAATAAGAAACGAAATTAACATAATATGAAGTTATAATCGGTCTTCAATTATCAAGCAAAACTTTGATCGCTTTAGAATGTTCACGATAAGGTGTTTGATGGGGTGGAAAAGAATATCACGACTCTGAAATTATTGCTGCCCACCCTGTCGTGGAAAATCTTCCTCTGAAATTTGAAGAACTCTATTAATGTTTGAGATAAAGCTCAAAATGAACTAAATTTGTTAGGTTTGCATTATCTTCGGTATTTACATACTAATACGTGAACATGGAAAATTAACGAATATTTTTAGTATTTGTTATAGAAGGGGAATTAAATTTATATCAATCGAAAGCTACTGTGCCATAGATCTGCATAAAAAATCAAGTGATTATGTTGCCTTCAAGACATATAAACAAATTATATATCCACACATGATCTGTCCACACAAATGCTTTAACCAATTAAATTAAAACATTTTGATCACTGTTTGAGCTTAGATTCCTCACACGAAAGAATATTACAAAAGAAAGTTACGCCAACAAATACATAGCGTTATTTCCATTCCTTTCTTTGTTTTTATTAGTTTGTTGTGTTATTCCACCAAATAGACATTAAATCATTTACTTCGAAAGTATTTCATAGGTTTATTATTTTTGTCTTTGATTCTAAAGTGCTTCCTTTTTGCCCTACCTACAAATAAATTCCAGTTAATGAAATGAAAAACAAGTTAAATTTCGTTACCTTCCAGGCACAATTGTTGCAATTTTGGCTGCTAACTAATTTTTATTAATTTTTCCAACGTTAATAATTTTTATTAATTTTTCCTACGTTAATCATTTTTATTAATTTTCCTAACGTTAATAATGTTCCATTTGGTCATATACAAAAACGTCTCCTCTTTTGTTAGTTAAGGATAATTAGTTTATGAAATTATTAGGAATCAATATTATTAAAAAATACTGTAAAAATGCAGCTTTCTAACAATTTAATTTTTAGAGTCAAAAGGAAACAAAGAACTCCCATAAAATCACTTACGTCTCTGTCTGTATATTTTTATGTGTTTGTATTTTATTATATCTCTCAAGACGCACATCATGTTCAGAGATATACTAAAAATATGTAAAAACTATGTCACCTTCCTTTATTTTAGAAATTCCTCAATTTAAAATTAGGAAAAAATATATAAATACATACATATATATATATATATATATATATATATATATATATATATATATATATATATATACATATTTATAATTGCTTGTAATAATTACCTTAATTACTAGTTTCCTCAAATTGTGTCACAATAAATTGTGTTTATATCTATTTTGATAGTTATATATAATTAGAAACAGTCATAATCTATTAAAATGGCTTTGAATAAAAATTTCAGAAATGCGAAAATTTAATTCATAATTTTTAATCCTGATTAAAAATTAAATGTATATTTAATTTAGTTGGTAGTTGCACGATTGACATAATTTAAATCATCAATTGTCAGTTGCGGATATACGCGCTTGCTTTTAACTTATAATCCTTAAAAGCAAGCTTGTATATAAAATGTATATCAAAAGTAAATTTTGCCCAATAATGCGTAAATGATTTAAAAATATATAAACAATTTTTACGACTTACATCCACAATTACAGTTTGTCAAATATTCATTCTTTTTAACTGAACTGTGTGTTAATTATTTTAATGGATTGATTTGTTGTAACTTTTTTATGTCATAAAATTGAGTTGATAATACTCACTCATAACATTTGAATGAAATTAATTTCAATCACACAATAACTTTTAATAATTTTGAAAATCCGTTTACTCTATAGCGTTACGAAAATGTTTTATTAATATTTAACAAGGTTGAAATAGAATAAATTATGCCAGGTGAAAGAATAAAAATTTAAATTTACACACATCACAAGCAGATACACACACATGCACTAAATTTATTTATACGTAACTTCAAACCAATATTCAGCTTATTTACCAAAGCACTACGTGTTATTTGCAAACATAAAGTCTGTAGTTCATCTTCTTTGCAAGCTAAAGATCTAGGGAAAACAGAAGAACGGATGAAGGAAAGATGAAACCAGCAACGTTATCATAACTATAAGGTTTCGTTCAGATACTTCTAGCCCTACAACCATGAGCAGACCAAGGCTGTTAGCTGCAAATGTTGTTTATGAACATAACATCATGATTTTTCTCATGTTTATTGACTTATTCTTTTTTCTTTGCTGGCATAGTTTACTACGTTACGTGAGAATAATAAAATCACAGGAAAAATAAAATTTTGTTGCAAATTTTTATTTATTACTCCTATCAGGTAACTAATTTAATTTACATAGTAAAATATATGAAGCGGAATACATTTAACTTTAAAGAAATGAAATGTAAGATCATTCAATGTTCAAGTGCACTGTAAACAACTTTTAATTTCTTTTATTACGGTAGCGTAAATTAGATCATGTGGAAACAATTCTCAAAGCGTATATTTTCAAATTATCCAAATACTTGTTATTGAATCATTTATTTATAAGCTATAGGTAATCAAAACAAAAAATTAGTTCGTAATTTGCCAAAAATAGTACAAATGAAAATTTTTAGTCCTTAAAAAAGCAGTCAAATTAATTTTACGAGAAAAAATTAGTCACCCCTTATAAAATTATAAAAAAAATTCATTCTTTTTTTATTTTACTTTATAACCCTCAACATAATTAAGCAGCTTCAAATATTATTTTATTTTTAAATTTTTTATTTAACTTGATTAAAATGTTATTTGTGAAAAAATCTGTTAAAAAGGTATTAATAATTATAAAATAATTGTCAAGCGTTTTTTTTTATTTTATTGAGTGTCCAGTAAGAACAAAAAAATTTTCTAATTTCTCTTTTAAAAACTAAAATCTTTTTCAGATTACTCCGAATTAAACAAATTATATTAAAAGTATTTTCAGTAAATACATATTTCAAAGACGCATATAATATATTTAAATTTTTTATAGTCTTTTAAATATATATAATTTGATTTATTTCTATTTCTGTACTTTAATGTGCCTAATTGATACATAAATACAAAAGCTATATCTTACAGCATATATATATTAAATTTTCAAGTAAAACAGTTCGTCATGAGACTTAGCTCAAAAGTAAAAAGGTATTAAAATAAGGAAAAAGGGAAAGCTAATGTAGCTTCCCTTTTAGATCATGGCTAAAATTATTGAAAATTTAGTTAAGTTTTGACCTGACATATGCCGCAACTATCGTTAACCTCTCCATTATAACCCATTTAACAGCACGCTATTTAATAATTCCTCGTCACGTTTGACGATACGCAACTACAATGATAATGAATATTGTACAAGGTAAATACTAGTAGGTATATTTCGAACACGTGCCGTATATATCTAAGAGTTTAATTGGAAAAAATACTAAATACCAAGAGAAAAATTGTCCTCGAATAAAATGAATTAGTAAGGAATATAAAGAGGCGTACGTGTGTTCCATTATCTTGTTTTAATACCGAAGAAAAGAAAACAAAGCGAAGAGAAAATAATCAACTGACATCAGCAAGAAATTAATTTTTACTACACCGAGTTTTGCTATTCTCTCTTGTTCAGCAGAATATTTTACTTTAGTTTAAGTGTAATTTATACAATACATATTCGCAAGTAGGGCACGAAATTAGTTTTTTATGGGATAGTAAATGTTGTATATAGATTATATTATTGATTATACAAATTAATGAATGGATATCATAATTCTGAAATTATATCGTTTTTTTTCCACTTTTGGAATAGCCTAGTGGGTTCAAGTTAAATATTTAAGTAAGTTTTTAGGTATTCATTGGTAAAATAAAATCTACCCAAATTACGGGTAAAATGGGAATTTTCCCCCGTTTATCTGCATGCCTTGATACGAGATCTTTTTAGCTAGAATTACATTTTCGCTTTCCCACTTAAATTAAGGCACATACGCATTTCATAATTAAAATATTAGATTAGCTTTTACTCGTGTCTTCGCACGCGTAGATTTTACTTTTAAAACATAACGAGTTTCTGAAATAAAGTGACTGCTCTTTTCACTATTTCTTGCAGTTAGACAACATTTTAGAGCTAAGCGTTTAAAAAAACTTTTAAGATGTGGTCATCGCTTCTTTCTTTTATCGCTTAGAGTCTACTAATTTATATTATCTACAAACAATTTGGTAGTTTTAAATATATTTTTATTTTAAAATCTAAGACTTTATTTAACTCTTTTAATATTAACTCCTCTCAATTGAGTTAAACATATACACAACATTAAAAAGTTACATCGCTGAATTTTACTTTCGGCAGTTTCACTCGGTTGATTTTTCTAATAAATAAAGAAAATCAATATATATATATATATATATATATATATATATATATATATATATATAATAGATTAAAAACTTAACCTATAAGATGATAAAATTATTATTGTAAAGGATATGCTAGAGATACGAATGAAGGCACTTGTGGACCAAATAAATTATGACAATATAAGTAAATGTGATTACCTCGTAGGTGAGAGGGATAAATGTTAACCTATTTAATGCCAAAATTGTTCAAACATGCAGAAAGATAGACATACAAAGAAAAACTATAAAATTAGCTTAGAATCATATAGTCGATCAGTATTTTCAATTTAAGACTAAAATAACGATTGAAAATACAGACATTATGACTACTCTATTTATTATATTTAGCTTCCATGTTCATTTAAAGAGTACTGCAAAGAGAGCTTAATTCATAGTACGTCGACCAATTCTTCAACTTTTGGTATCCTAACGCCTCTAACATATTTTATGTGTTGTTTGTTTCCGTAATATCCAAGGGAGGAAAAATACTACGTTAATTTTTTTTGTATTTTCAGTCGTTTTTTCTTACACTTTTTCATTTACTGACTATTTTCAAGGATGGCATAAAATTGTTACAGTGAAATTTAAAGCAAAGCTCGGGCTATTCAGTTACAGCACCAAGTTTTTATAGACTTTAGCATTTATCTTCGTCTTATATCGTCGATTTATTTTATTAATATAAAACAAGGTTTAACATGAATAATGGTTAACGTTCTGTCTTACTGTATGTAGTAACAACCCGACTCCATTTGATAAAGCATATTACTTTGTCTATCGCACACTCCTGCTTATAGTATTGACATATTTACGTTTTAGAAAAATTCGTGCCTTACTTTCACTTTGATTGAAAGCATTAGACTTACTAAAAATAGTATTAATAAATAATGCAGAAAATAAATGAAAATTTGGAGTAAAATAAAATTAAGTAATAATCGATCTTAAAGCGACTTGCAACTCCATATTTGCATTTCTGAAACTATCAATGGAGCAGACTCGACAGTTCATGACTCGAAACTGTTTAAATCACTGAAACTATCACACAAAAAAGATATTGAAAATTTACCAACACTGGAGATAAAGTGCAGATTAAATAAAAAATATTCAGTTTGCAATATCTCCGATATTTTTAATATTCTCTTTATTAGCTTCGCTTATATTTATATATGTATGAATGAACATAACGGAATTTTTCTATTACATTTTCCATTACATCAAAATTGTTTAAAATTTTTCACACGTGTCAAGAAACGATGAAAATACAAGAATTTCATTACTAAATATTTATAAAATAAAATTGTAATTTAAAAAACGGAAAAAAATTTTGTAGCAACTTGGACTAAAAAATAAAATATAATTTTAAAATACAAAAATTTTCATCACGAGCGAACGGAAGTATCATAACTCACAATAACTTAATTTTTTTTAAAAACGAATCGACTTACATTTTCAAAACAATCACCCCATATTTTTAAATTCAAGTTAATTTTTTTGTCAATCGCTTTATTCTTATACTTATTATTCCGTATTTTAATGTCGTTTATTAAGCACAGATTAAAAATTTGTAATTGAAGTTAAATCATTTATTTTATGTTCTTTAGAAATTTGTAAATCTTTTACTTGTGTCTGTCGCCAACTTTTGTATATCCACCGGCATTACTATAAAACTTGGCGGGATTATTAGAGAGTGGTATTACAAAAAAAAACCCCTTCGTAACGTTTTCAGCGACTCTAACATGACATAGATAGTGACATAGTTTTTAATGTATTTGTATATATACACACAAACACACACACATGTATATGAGTATATAATATATTTAAAATGTATGGGTAATATGCAATACTGATTTAAATGAAAGAAGCCAAAATGTGGAGGTTGTACTTTTGAGTTAATTTTTTCCATCAATATGGCCGCATTAATATATAAAATTATCGTAGTAATATTTTTGGCGTTATTGTTAATATTTTGAATCCATCTATTAGTTGGTACCGGAGTGTTGTCAATTTTATTCTGTATGAAAGGAACAAAGAATAACATTTTGAATTTGAGTCATGACTAAAATTGACTGGTTAGTTTTAAGTATCTTTATAATTTTGGCGAAAGCAGGAATTTGATTTTGTAAAATTTAAACGATATGAGCACTGACCGTTAATGCGAGATTAGGTAGAAAAATAAAGGCATACGACTCATGTATGAATCGTTAATGTACGACTCGGACTTATTCGTTCTTACCTGATAAAATTCAAAACCTTTAATTATTACTTATAGAAATTTATTTATTTGGTTTTAGTTTCTTTTTCTCTAAGTTTGTTTTATGCCTAATAATTAAATTCATTATATATATATATTTCGGAGAGAGTTTGAAATTTTTCTGAAAATGTATTGCGGCTTATAAAAATTACATGGGGATATGTAAATTTTAGAACATAAAATAGAAAATAAATATGGTTATGTTAATTTTTTTACGTCAATTTCTAATAAAGACTATTATCCTCTCCAGCACGAGGATACTATATTTTTTGTGCTTTACAAGCATTTAATAAAAAACAGTTTACAAAATTTAACCAAACCTCAATTCTTCCAATTCCAGAATTTAAATTACTGGAAAATGGATGGAAGCAAACCGTGCCGGTGACAAGAGAAAAGTTATTTATCATAATTAAAAAAAAGAGGACGTTAATTACTACCTTGAGTGACGCAACAAAGTGTAATTTCAAATCAGACTTTTCAACCCTTTAAACAATGGTCGAAAAATATTACCAGGAAGTTAAATTTTCAATAATTATACTGGGTGAATATTATGATTAATTCAACCAAACTCCTTCTCGAAATAAAATCAAGCCACATGATTATCATAGTTGTAAATCATAAATGGTTAAGAAATAAAATTAATAACGCTATTAAAAGGGTTATGCAGGAGAAGAACAGCATTCCCAGTTTAATAAATTAAAAATTGAATATTGACAAATAATGTTTTATTTCTCGAATCGAACCATAATTATCAAAAGAAAAACCTATTATTCATAAATAGAACTAGCACTACAAGGATTCCTTACGGATTTAGGTAAGCATAAAAGTTTTTAACATCTAAGCATATAAAGTTAACTCTTTATAAATATTAAAACTAATGTTTAGCGTAATAATATTTTGCACTATACTTTACAGGTTTATATGTATCGTGAATTTACTTTTATTTTACAGGTTTATATGTATCGTGAATTTTCCAAAGATTATAAGACTTAGGGCAATCGCTATCACTGTAAATTTCCGGTTAAATTCTTGTACCCCGTTCCTGTTCTTTCTCATGATTTTTGATTCTCTTATATCGGAATTGAGGGACCAATGTATAAATATACCCAGGCCATATCTCCTTGGATACATTGCTTAAAATTCGGAAGAATGGATTATTTTTGTTTCCTAATGATAGCACTTTTTAAAGATATGTGAATTATCGTTATATTTAAAAATAAATAAAAATAAATTTGTTCTCTCTGAAATTAGCAAATAAATTTTTGCAAAATGTATTAATATGATCTATAACTATGCAAAATATTTACGTTAAATGTTTTCTTAGGAAATCAACTTTGACAGATAACCATACACATAAACGATTTCATAAGGGTTCCATTTTTCATTTTGGAAGTCTGGAATCCTAAAAATAATGACATTATTTGTGCTGTAAAATAGATATTAGCTGTGGATTTAAATTACTAAAAAAAAATTCAAGGTATTTTATTAAAAAGAAAAACGCTCAGAAGCAAAATTAATCAAAGCCCGATAAATGTTTGTGTTGGGCTCTGTAGAAAAAGGATTTATGTATACATATAATTTATATACATCAAATAATTTTATTTTTTCTAAATTTATACAAATTTGGTGCTGTACTTGCACCAAAAAAAATAAAGTTAATTTTTTGTCCTTTTTTTAAATAAATTTAATTTTTTGTCCTTTTGCCTTATTTAGTTCAAAGAAAATTTATATTAAACACTGTTTTTTTTATTTCAAAATTTGTAAAGAATTCCGTTTAAAAAGTTTTCCCTTTACGATATTACACTAAAATTATATTTTTGCTATGAATTATTAGTAATGATTTTTTTATTTGCTTTTTTTGTCAAACATAGAACAGTGCAACAAAGGAAATATTCCCTAAAAATGCTATTTTTGGCCAAATTAACTATTTTTCCGCAATAACCCAATTAATAATAGTTTTATTTCATGTAAAAGAAAGGACAAAGTCCTGTCTGGCACAAGTAAGACTTCTGTACACATTTAGGAAAAAATAAACATTGAACTTTACAAAGTATTCTTATTAAACTATTTACAAATATTTTTCACAACGTAAATATATTGCCTGCTATGTCTTTAACAAGCTTCAAAACATGGTGAATACTTCAAAAATTGTTAGATCTGGGATAATCGTTATGGTTTCCCATAAATTTGCCTATGCTTCTAAACATTTTTTCATAATTTTACGTTATATTTTCTGTATATCCCTGAAGATAAACTGCCTAAAATTATGAAAACCATATTTTTAAACCTCTATTTATTAGCCCTTTCAAACGATATCCCGCACTATATACGAATGTAAATAATTTTCATTCAAATATTTTTGATTTATAGCTAGAGGTATCTGCTAGTTAATAAGATTGATTACTATGCCAAATTTAATTTGTATGCGTCAGGCGGCTTCTGAGAAATACGGCTATGACAGACAAAAAGATAAGTGATTACTTTTTGAGTTTTCCGTTTTTCAGGTACCGAACAACTGAAAAAAGAAAAATATTTATTATTTAAAAAATGAATTCTAACCAACATTTTAAATATTTTTTGTAACCTTCATACTTTTTATAGTTTTAAATTTTCAATAATATCTTCGGGAAGCAAAGCCATTACTTTTGCTTCAAATGTTTGAAAAAAAACATAGGTAAACACAGTTGTCATCATAAATACTATCCTAAGCCATATAATATTCAATGAAACCGGAAAACTGTCGCGATAACTTCTTTTGTATTTTTTGAGATATTACGGTATTTTATAGCTATGAAAGGTATACTAGACTACATACCTACTTGGTTTATGTAAACTGAACTACGAAACAAAATTTCAAGAACTAAATTTCACTTCATACTTGTTATGAAAACATAACTTTAATTCTTCAATATTAGAATTTACCATAGTCCAACTTCAGCATTGTTTATTGAATTGTCTGGTCAAGAGAATTATTGTTAATAAAGCGGTTAATTTCATAAAAATAAAAAAGAATATTCACGTAAAAATATCGCGTACCCATACTATTATTACAAAGTGTAGCTAGGCATGTTGCCCATATGGAATTTCATATTGGACTATTCGAAGTAGGACCTGCATGTGAGCACAGGGCAGCCTTTATAGAAATGCTTTCATACTGTTGATTTTGTTGATAGCAGACAGACAGTTGATAGCAGAAAAAATACTCCGTGTATTTTTCGTACAAGAAAGACTTTTAATTTGTTTTTATTTATACCGAGGATTAGATCGTTCTTAAAAATTAAGGCAATTAAACCTATTTTTGAAGGGAAATTACATTTATCGTTTCTTTTGTCGATATATACCATGTGCTTTCTCTAAGACTATATGAGATTAGTATTGAAAATTTAACCACGGAAGAAAGGTAGCGCTATTATTTATTTTACAACATTAAAAAACTATAATTTTTTGAACCGTGATTCTGCAATAACATCAGTTTTAATTTTAAATTTATTTTAAACTTTGTTAGAAAGAATTCTAAATTCTGTTAGAAAGAAATATAAATGATATTTAAATTATTCGTCATTACTAACCATGATTTACAAATAAATAAGTTTCCACTTCTGAAGTTTCGGCGATGCCGGTGAATTTCGGTGATGATGTAAATATATAAATATATGTGAAAATATATATATATATATTAGCAACGAATAATTAAATTTAAACACTCAATATATTTGCAGGTTTTAAATTGTTTGGGTTCAAATATCGTAATCTATAAATATTTTATGAGTAGAATATGTTTATTTTTTTAAATCTCTACAGTGATGGAAAACTAATGGTATGTCGGGGTTTAAAAGAAAAATGTTCGGATTGCTGCCATGATCAAATATACAGCTTTATCTTAGCACGAGCCTACACACATCTAACAAGTAAACTGGTTACGTAAGCTATCGAGTATATTGCTTCAGCTCGCACGTAAAAAGGTATATTACAAAGATGAGTGGGCACGTACCGCTTGCGATCGACGATGGTATATGGCTTTCACGCCTTAATTCATGTCATCACATTCAGTTGTCCTTAATTTTACTTGTAACATTTTCAGAAAGGAATCTTTAATATAGATTAGATGAGGTCAGTGTGTAATCAAAACAAAATATGCAGTATTATCGACTAATAAAATAACGATGAAGTTTAAATGTTCAAAAACGATCAAGCGTATTATTGATAAAGAAAAAAGTAAAAGTACGGACCTAGGTGAGTTTATTTGAAAAAAATTTTTTTTTATATATCTAAAATTTTCCCGTAAGATGGTTGGACCAGTTGCGAAAACTAGAAGAAATACCCGGGAGGATTCTAAGTGGATAGGACATTCAGTCGTGTGGAGACGACTAGTACGACTAATATTTATCATTATTTTTAATTATAATTAATATATGTATATGTATAATATATATATATATATATATATATATATATATATATATATATATATATATATATACGTATGTATGTGTGTGTGTGTGTGTATATGTGTGTGTGTGTGTGTATGTGTGTGTGTGTGTGAATAAGCAAATTTTTAATGGTTTCTGGCCATTTTATCAGGCTGTTAATTTGGCGTTTAATTTTACTAAATATCTAAAAAGAACATATTGAATTTTTTAAATTGATGAAAAAACCATACCACTTTTTTCTTTTATAAAAAAAGAAAAATTAACGAAATTTTTTTTAAATACTTTTAGAGGGAAGTTAAGAAAAACAACACTTATTCCAAAATTAAATAGAACTTTTTTCTAAATTAAGTATGGTGTCATTTATGAATATACTCTGAGCAATTTCAGCATTTAGGTGTAACATATTTTCCCCCCTTTGTTTACATATTCCATATCTTCCTTGTTTAGCTTTACTAGTCCTTTGCTCTGAATCTTCTTGTATATGAACCCTTAAATTTCTTGAATTGCTCAAGAACTGTTGAATTGATTGTTCAACACAAGAAAAAATTGTATTACCTATTGGTATTGGTCTTCCATCTAGTTGCGGCTTCAGTCTCGTTATCTGTCAGTCGATTCATACTCTGAAATAAAAATAATTTACAAATAACAAATATGACGTACAAAATTTATAATATTAAAAAATACCTAAAAAGTTTTACTCTTACCATGTAATTGAGTAGCCCATTAAGCTACCACGGGTGTAAAAACACCGTGTTGCGAGTGTATCTCCGAACTTGCGGTCGTGCACAACCTCGCTCCTCGCATGTTTGAGGGCTACTACCAACTTAGGAGAATATACAGAATCTCAAAGTGTTACGTTAAAAACAAAACAAAATAAGGACATACAAAATTAAGTGCCCTGGGTTTAAAACACCATTGTAGCGTTTAAGGGTTAACCCTTAATATTGAAAAAATCATGGCTTTAATATCCCTCACAATATTGAATACATTTGGCGTTAATTTTGTAGAAATTCATTATTGACAATTAAATGAAACTACGTGATATAGTATTATTCCTACTTTCTTTAAGTTCTTCACCAACACCTAGGTTTCGTTGTATTACAACATCTTCAGGTGGGCTATTAGCAAGAGCTATTAGTTTCGAGCTATTTAAAATTCAGAGTTTTACGCATTTGAAGATCTACTATCTTTGGAACATAACAAGGCAACTGAATATTGCAAATAATTACCACGAGTAATTTCATAAATCCTTTCTCATAAATAGGTCTTAGAAGGGTCTAATGTTAATTAGACAGTGAAAATGGTTACAATAAATAACTATGTGTTCCTTCGCGTATTTCCCTTACACGTGCTGGTTATATTATTTCATTACTTTTAGGTCAATTCTATACGTTTATGACCGGCAGACAGAACTCAGTGCCAAGATCGCACACAAAGCCGTCCGATTGTATGTGTTATATAAACTCACTTCTTTACCTCAATTATCTCCACTTCGTCTGGGAAAATATTTTATTTGTTGCATAATATCATAAAATTCTAAAATTTTGTTTTAAAAACTTATTACTGTGATACCTCTTAAGTTTATATCATTGCTTGCTTTGTATCTTGTTTAATGTTATATTAAAGATCTATAATTTAAAAAGACGGATAGAAAAATATGTTTCATTATTTTCAGATCAGAAACAATCCAAAATTCGAAATATAGTTTTTTTATTTATACCATTATGAGTACAACTAATTATTGTTAGTTTTTACTTTTAAATAAAACTTCGACCGTAAAATTCCATAAAACACAATTGCGAGCCATTATTATTGAAATTATATATGTAAAGAAATCTGCAAAAAAAAATGTTTTGATTTGAATACGGGGAACCCCGAGTAGTTTTAAAAATATAGTGAAATACGTAATAGCGGTGCAAATTACCTTTTACAATAAGAACATCGAAATAACCTGTTTCAAAAAGATACATGGAAATTAGTTCAATTATAGATTTCGATTTAACATAATAAAAAAATATCGCGGCATAGGTTATGACCAACACTTTATTTAATAATGAAGTGTTTGTCACTTTCCCCCTTTCACTAATGTTAATTTATTGATTAATTATGTATTATTTAGTTTTTATCTACGACTTTATTCGACTGAGTTTTTAAAAATAAATTGTAGTCTATAAATTGGAATTTACATTATTATTTTAAATTGTATTATCGATTACGGTTTAGAGTCGATTTTTTTACCATTCTTAATTACAAAACTGTAAAACAAAAAAAATCATCGTTTATAATATTAGCAAAAGACAGATTTTTCTCGTGATTTTGACAAATTGCATTTCTTTGCAAAGTAACACTTTTTATTTATTTCTCTATCTTAGCATGGTACAATATGTTTCAAACAAAACACATTAATATTTTTTCTTATATATCATGAAATATATAACTATAGTTCACCCCTAAATCTATCTACCAATTTATACGCGATGTACATATAAAAAACATACAAAAGGTAGAGAGCAAAAATTCTATAAAATATCTAATAATCAAAATAAATAAAAATTAGGTTTTCACACATCCACAACATTTTATTTCTATTATTTCATTATTCCTTTACACAAATCCTTATTTACTAAGTTAAAGTAAACAATAGAATGACTTATTTTTTGTTCAAACAAACTTATAAAAAGATAGGTAGCTAAAAACTTGGTTAGAATTGATTCATTCTAACCTTGTTGTTACATATGTGTAGGTAATAAACAAACAGGCGTAAAATTAAATTTCTAGTGTAGTTATTGGATAACATCGTCTAATTAGGAATCGGGTAGCGATGCTACTAAAGTAACACTATCTAGAGTAGTTGGTAGAAATTTCATCAAGATCAGATGAGGATATCAATATTGAAGATTAGGCAACATTGACCTTGTAAATTTTGGTCAAGTAGTTATTGAAGCTTTCTTGACACGCTTAACAAAACCATTTATAAATTTTAAAGTTCCGTACAAAATTGGAAAAATTAAATACCTATGAAAACTGTGGAATACGCTTGGAGACTATGCACTAACTATAGTACCTTAATGTCTGCCTTCATATTATACATCTGTCTTTATCGGTGTCTTTATATCATTATCTACATATTCGTTTGCCACAGGCATTTTTCTTGGGGATTGTTTGATATAGAAAATTGAAACAGGGATAATTCCTAGAAGTAGTGACTCAGTTACCGACATTATGCACAAAATATTGAATTAACATTGCATGGGGAGTTCTCATAGACGAGAAAGGATACAGAAATTTCAAAATCTCCGGATATTCGCCTTTCCCTCACAATCGCAAAAACTATTGATGGGGAAGTTGTAAACAAACCGATAATATTGTTATTAAAGTCGGAATTGGATAAAACTTATCAGCATTGCTTGATTATGTCATTATTTTTGAAAAATTATGACCAAGTTATTAATATCGTCGAAAAGTGGTTTACATGTTTCATAGTGTTTTACTATGAATCTCAATAAAGTTCTTCTTTTTCATATTTTAAAGTTTTAATGAGTTATTCATTCCTAACATAACATGATTTAGGCGATGGGTGTGCACGCGAATAGCTCAGATTTTACGTGTACTTTTACATGTGATTTATGAAAGGGTATGGAAGATTAATTGCGCAAGTACTACATGCATTTAATCCAATTTTAGGTAAGTTTTACAATAAAAGTTTTATTATGGTTCCGTACATGATTCATTCATATCCATCATGCACATTTTTTAAGAGACGCATTCTTCGTTAGGTTTCTACTAACATTTATTCAATATATATCTAACGATGTCTTCTCTGACATCTGAACGATAACTTATTAACTACTATAATGTTTTTAGCGAAGTGATAATGACTCTTATTGACGCTTTTATTGAATTTGTTTTTACATTTGTCTTTACAAAAATGATTAAAATTTGAACGCTACTTCATTCAAATTAACCGGAATGTAATTATAAATCTAAATAAAAATCAAAATATTGATAACGAATTAATTAATTGTTTATGATGTACTTTTTAAATATATATTCAAAATATTCTAGAGGAGGATCTGAAGAAGTTGAGGAACTGAAACCGACGTCCTTCATTGGCCAGTGGATCAATATTATTAGAACGTCTTGTGAACGAATTATAGGTCCTTTAAGCACGGTAGCTCCATTGAATGACGCTGTTATGTATTTGTAATATGTCAGAAATATACTTTTTTTATTATGACGAAAAAATATTTTATTACAGAAACAAAAGCCAGTCCCTCAAAATGAAAAAGTTCATCGCCAAACACTAACGTTAAGAGGTCGACCTATTTCTACGTATGTATTACGTTTAGTTGTAGTATAACATAAGATTGCTTTTTATGATATTAGATGGGAGCCGCCTTGAAATTTCGATTCAGAAAAATGGTCACATTTGGAACACTTACGTGACTTAGAAACTAATAATTGCAGTGCAGTAATAATGTAAATACAATATAGCAACACAACGCAATGCAAAGGCTACTATGTGTTCGGATTGAATCTGTATTGGTGTTTGTACCAATTTTTTTTAAACAGTCAGTCAATCAAACAGAGGTGCTCCTCTTAATTCTCTTTTGAAATTATTTTGAGACTCGGGTTTCAACAACCTTTAGGAATAAATCCACTCAAAATATGTTCATTCCGACACAATTTTTCTGTAACAGCTAGCTTTAATAACTGAGGTCCAACCGCCTGCTAGTAGACGACACGTTATCTACCTCGGTAATATTGCTCCATCGTGATGGATAGGTCATTAATTGAATAAAATTATTGAAGTTAAGTATATAGGGTTTTTTGAGTTTTTTTTATGAACATGTGGAGTATGGAGTATCAGCGAATAAAATAACAATTTATGATTGCGGCTCTAATATAATAAGGTCTCTTTTTATATCAGGCTGAAAAAATTGGTTCGTACTTCAAAAATGTGCATTTTTTTTTAATTACATTGATAATATTTATGGTATATCTGAAACATGATACTAAAAACATGATACTTTCTTAAGAATGTGAGGCTTTGTACAATAACTGCTTTATAAATGCGTCCAATATATTTTCTTTACATCTCAGGATTGCCACCTATCAAATAACATTTATGTTTAATTGATTTTTAATCTTTAAATATATTTGTTTCTTTACAATATTATTATTTGTAACACGACTCCTTTAATTTTATAATACTAATGTTATTTATTCAATAAATATTGCATATCTTTTTGTCATTGAAGACGGATTGGATCATGGATATAGCCAAAGATCTGGGTTATTAGATTGTGAATTAAGAACCATCATTTATCGAGACCTTAGTCAATGCTATGTGAAACTTTTGTACTCTTTACATGTGTAATCTGCGTTGCTAAATGTTATTTTTTATTTCATACTACATGAAGTCATTAAGATCTTTTTAGGTCAAAAGATATTTTATAATTCTAATACCCGAATTTTTATTTCTATTCATATTTCCTAATGGGCCTGATTAACTGGGACTCTTGGCCGGGCTTCGTTTGTTGTAAAATATATTCGATTACTATACAACATATACGATTTACGATGGTAATAATTTCATGGGATTAAAAAACTGTCATGAAATTATTACGAAAGTATATATAAAAGCAAAAATATGACAAATTTTTTCGCTTATACTTCGAAAGGGGCTGTAGACAGATGCATCCCAAAGTCAAAGAAACCCCAGGAGATATTTGTAAGACGGAAATTCAGATCTACTATTAGAAAAAAAAAATAAATAAAATATACTGATATCGTCAACGTAAAGTAAGCGTTATTTGAATTTGCACACGAGCATTGCATCGTTTCATAAATATACTTTTATCGGCACCTCAAAGGAAAGTGCTTCGGAAAGTCTTCAGTACATTAATAACAGTTCCGGCTCTGGGGTTAATCTTTATTTCTACTTTTAACGATTTTTGCGTAATCACTTAATTTTGTTGGTCGGCACATTGAGACACTTGTATAGGAGCTGATTTACCACAATATTGCCTCTTGAATTTGGAATTCCCTCAATTTAATTAAAGGAAAAGCAGAATGTTTATACAATAATTAACATATCTGTGTATCCGTTTGTCCTTTCCTTTTTATTCGAAATTGTTTTTGGTAGAAATTTGATGTTAGCGTAGAAATAATATATATCGTAGAATATCGTAGAATAAATGTATATCATAGAATAAGAATACATTATTTCTACGATGTTAGCGCAGAAATAATGTATATCAACCATATCGCAATATTTAAATCTTCCACAGCACATATCGGAATATTAATTCTTAAAACATTGAATTGGAGGAGTGGGGAGGGGCGTCAAATTAAGTTTTTGATTTTTTTTAATTCCATGGATATTTTTGAAGATCGTTTGAAAGAGCTAGCAACAAGTGTGTTAATATTTTTTCTTAATTTTATGTAATATATCTTCATACACATATTGACAAATTTGCAGAGTATATCTCCCTCGTATATTCGAATTTACTGATTCTGAAGTTATAAAGAAATCACGAGGTTTTTTTGAAGCCTTTATCAAAGCTTATTGAATAATTCTAATAATGATTCTAGACGCTGTAATTATAGTGATATTCGTGGTAATATTCTTGTCCTGTGTTCTAATAGAATTAGATAACAATAAATATTTACTGCGTTAGCAATTTCTTATTAGTGATGACTTTTGATGAATAAAGTAATTTCGTACAAAACAGGGTACGAAACTTCGATGTCGGTTTTTCTTTTTACATCTTGTCAGAGAAAAAATAATTTTTAGTCCACACGTCTAAACTATTCCACATTTATAACTTGTGTATTTAGGATGAATGCAATTTTACGCTAAGAAAAAATATTTACTTATTTAAGCCTTGATTGATAAGAGCTACCACTTACAGCTAGCTTAAGCAACCTTACTCATGCTTTCGATAAAGTTCAGTTATTAATTTGTTGATAATTTATGTTTTAGGAAAATAGCCAAATACTCTGTAAGAGAATTTACCTTTAAGATAAGGGTAATATTGTTATCGTTGCTACTCTTGTACACTATTGTAATAGCAATTCGGTGGGAGAAACAAATAGCTGTAATTAAACCGAAATAATAATGTAAATTACAAAAATATTGTTGGTGAAATAAAAGAACAAAAATTAATACAAACATTAAAAGCGAGTCTGGTAATTTAAGTACATACATTCGTATAACAAAATAAAAAGAAAGCAGTTTAATATTTAAATTTATATTCGTAATAATAGCTTGTAAGGAAGGACCTGAGAAAATCAAATAAATTCTCTACTTTTGCATGAACGTTATTGCTGATAAAACTAGAGTTACGGAACGGAAGTGGACAGAAATTATTTCTCGTAAAGACGAGGTGAAATATTAAACCATATTTAAAATGCTATATGAAATTATTTATAAGCGTTAAATTTAAGGAAATTACCACCTACACTTTAACAAAGGTAAGAAGTAAAAAGGTATGAAAATAAGTTTGAAGAGCTTCCTGTCCGCGCAATGCAACGGATCGTTTCGCAATAAAAGAACGAGTCGTCATTTCAGCAAGTCGTCGCTGTCAGGTTCGTCCGAGTTCGGCGGCTATTACCATAGTCGTCATAAATCACCGCGCAGAGCCGTAATGTGTTATTTTCCGTGGCATTATTCATATTAAGTAAGTATTGCGTGAGCTTTTTAAGCTCCTGGAAAAGTTATTTAACAAGTTCGAATACAGGTGGAGAAGGTAATTTATTTTAGTCGCGTCATATTGCGGTCGATGACCTTTGGAACTTTATTCGTGTCACCACCTTATCGATAAGGAGTTCGCCGATCGTATTAAAATGCTCTAGGCCTATATCTTGATGAAGGTCGCACACGCTCTCCCGAAAGTTAAATATTTTTGCGGTTAGTTGTGGAAATAAAATTTATTACTTCGTTTTAAATGGAACATCGTGTTTTATTACCTATTTATTTTTTTTAACATTTGGGTAACAACGTAAGTCTTTCATATCATTTTTGCCTATCGTTGCATTTGGGATAGAGGTTTGAAAATATGCAAATTTAGTATAAAAAAAACTTATGGATTAATTATGTTTCCTTTTATGCAAGTGAACCTTTAGCAATTTATGTTTCCTCGTGTTATTATTTTTTTTAAATGAATTTTTTACTTTGACCTAAAATTATCAGTTAAATATTTCAATTAAATAACTTTCAGCAAAATATTCTGAAAACACATATTAATTAAAAACCATTAGTGAGAAAAATATAAGAAGGGAATAAAAAATAAGCAAGATACGAACTTGTAAATTTATATTGGGGCAGAGCGGAGAAATTTTCCTGTGAAATTTGGTCTAACAGTATATTCTGATAGTACACCATAATTAAGTACGGCTCTTCTTGTCTAAAGGTTAAACGTATATTTTAATATCTCGATAAATTTTAAAATTTACAAATTTTATTCACCTCTCCCCAACTTGTAATTTTAAATATTGATTTATCAAATTAAATTAGGAAATAAAAACAGCCACTACAACCATTGATTTTGTTATATTAATTTCAAAACTTGCACAAAATCTTATTGCCCCTAATGATGTGGTGGATGATAATTGTCGGGTGATAGCACGTACGATAATGACCAGATTGAAATCTTAATTCAAAGTTCCTCGACTCACATATAAATCTTACAGAAGTATTAGCTGGCTGGATAGACGTTGTTCTATGCTTTGAAGCACAGCGCCAACTATCGGTTTCATATTTTGTAATTTTCTTTTTTGGCACTAAATTAACATATTTTGTGGACATTTTGGTCCATAAAAAAGGAATTTGGTAATTACTGCAATATAGCACCCCCCATTTTATCCCATCATAGCTATAAACCATCGCTTTTTTACACATTTCGTCATCTAACCATAAAAAATATAAAGTATTTATAACGTCATTTTTATGTCGTTACTGAGAAATACAAATTGTCTCTTAAGTTTTATAAATTTCTCCCAAATACAATATTTAAATAAAATAATAAAGATATGAAAATACTTCTTTTGTCTTCCCTGTTCAATTAGTAAATAAAACGTATAAAATATATAAGTATCCGGAAATTATAATACTTGAAATCTGATATATTTTTCTTCATTATCTATAAAAACATCATTTCAACATCTTATTAACAAAGAAGTAAACGAACATCGGTTTTGCAATACCCAGCTCCCTCCAATATCCTGTTTAAGAAAAGTGACGCCCAACAAGGTGTTAAGGCTCACGTCGACTCATCGCTGTAGGTGGATTCAAGCTGTCGAGCCGTAGTTGCCTCAGTGTCTACGCCGCCTAAGTGACGACGTGTCTACGGTGCCTCCGATACCAGACCCGCGGTTTAATTCAATTTGCGAGGGAGTTTTGTTGTGTTAAATTTGTTTAAAGTACAAATCCTCGGCCTGATTCCGTTCTTTTGTTTCCTCTCCTCTTTGCCCGTGATGTCTTTTATTTGCGTCCAATTGGGACTCTAGCAATCCTTTTATTGCATCAAATTATGAATCTGATTTGCAGACGTCGGACTTGGTTTGTTTACTGTGAGCCATTTGTGTTACGCTTCTAATTTTATGACGTTACGTTAGCATGTTTTGCGCTCTTAGTGTTTCATGATAAATATCGACGTTGTAATGTTATACTAATCCTTAGCATTTGAGGAAACGAAATGTATATTTTTACATGGAATTAATTGTTGTGATTCCGAATTTTAAAAATAATAATTGAATCCTTACCGTATTATTCCACTCTACGTTACTTTTAAGTTAATAATTATATGTTATTATTCCACTTTGCGTTTTTAACAAACTATTTTCATACATTTCAATTAGAATGAATGGTCTCTCCATGTTACTTCAAGGCCCAGAATAATTGAGAACTCAATTAGTTTTAAATTTAAAGGACTCATCCAATTTTAAACATTTTATCCATCAATTAATTATAAACATTTTATAACACAAACCAATTTTTAACGTTTTAGATTTCATTTAATTTGAAATGTTTTAGAATTCAACCAATTTCAATTTTTTTGAAACTCAGTTAACTTAATATGTTATGGAACCAAGCTAAGCTACATGTCACAATTACTATTTGAACCTAATGTGTTCTTATGAAACTTTTAATACTTTTTTTTATATAAATTGATAAATAATAAAATAAGATACCGGATAAATCCCACATAAATTATATTATTATTATATTAGTACGCTGTTCTTCCTTTTCTCAATTTCTAGGTATTCGTAATTTCCTCATCTTACTTACGAGTTTGGAACAGATTTTTTATCTTCTTTACGATTTTGAATAATGCAAAATGAACCCTTCTATGCGGATGAACACAATTGAAATATTGTTCAAAGTTTATTTTAAAGTAGTGATTTATGTCCGACATCCACATCGACATGGAACTTGACCTGGTAATATATGACCGGGCGTGACAGAACTCGTATATCAGTCAGGCCGGGTCGTACCTACAATGGCAGAGGCACAAGTATCTTATTTATTAGTTTGCATAAATCAAACGACACATGAGACCGCTCCTTCGGTCGCGGATCCTGGTGGAGAGCGAGGTGCAAATGAGAAAGAGGTGTCACACTTAACGTAAATTACACGACTTATTATCGAGATACTTTAAAAGATGAGGATAAGCCGTGGTCGCCTGCAATCGATTGACGCTGAGAAAATATTTTATTTAAAGATTTCTCGTACCTTAATTTCAGTAGGGATTACGGAGCTGGCATCATGAAAATATATTCAATCTTCTTTGCCAAATTTCAACATTTTTTTATATTTTAGTCTCCTACTTGTCTTTTTTTACTTTTTTCATTTACATTAATTGACGAAT
The DNA here is from genome assembly GCA_039881145.1 of Druceiella hillmani. Lineage (NCBI taxonomy): Eukaryota > Metazoa > Arthropoda > Insecta > Lepidoptera > Hepialidae > Druceiella > Druceiella hillmani. The sequence continues at coordinate 1,924,236 of JAYKKI010000055.1, forward strand.
ATTAAATTAGGGTTTTAATTTGTATTATTTAAATAATTTATTTGTATTGTAAATATTTTTTTTACTTTCAGCTGAGCGGTTTGACATAACATGAAATAAAATTACAGTGTTGGATACTGATTCAATTATTTTCGTGAAAACATTAACTGTGCCTGGTATATCGAAATGTATTAAAATTTTTGTTTCGAATCTGGGCCCGACTTTTACGATGTAATCCTCTTTAGAATTTTATGTCCTACGTATTTGTGATGGATTTTTATAATTATTCTCTCCTCCTCAAACACTTCTCTGGAAAACAGTACTAATTTTATTCGATTCATCAAATAATTAGTCTCTGAGATGTGATCCAGTTTAGACACGTGTCAAATATGTTACGACGTCTAGTTACCACGAGTACGCACAAACTTTCATCCCTGTTCAAAATATAAAGAGGTGCTTTATCTATTTCTAGACGAGGTAATTAACTTTTAAATTACTTCTACAGAAACAGCCGTTCCTTTCGGCGCGATTGATTTCACAATTACCATATGAATTTGTAGCATGTTTTCACATCAAAAATATTAAATACAAAAGACAACAAACAGAAACAATGGTTAAAAAGAAATGACAAACAAATTAGAATTACCAAATGCGTTGTGAATTAAATAAATACTTTCACGCTTTTGATTCTAAAGTCGTGAATTGAACAGCAGAACACGGTGCAAATAATACGGAGTAGATTAGAGACAATACGGAGTAGATTCGATAGAGTGAGAAAATTCAACTGCTATGTTACCGAGGATCGTTATCAGATGTTGATATGCACATGTAATATATGAAATAGCGGATATTTTCGTAGCCACGCTTAAAAATCTGAGACACAAATGTCAGCAGTAATGGGTTGACAACTGAGTTTGTTTGAAATTTATGTAAATTTGTGTTAATTTGCCGTAGGGTATATTAAATAGTATTATATTTAACTTTGTAGTAATTTCTTTAGTAATGTAAAAACAAAGAAAAGTTAAGCGTTTAGAATACCCAAGTAAAAATTAGCGAACGTTGGAAAATCCTTGAATGAAAATAAATGTTATTATTCAAAGAAAAAATCGCTGAAGCTCTTCAGCAGCAATTGGAATTGTAGTATAAATGACAAAACTTAAAGATGAGACGATTCAAAAGTTATTATTGCGTTAAAAACTTTATTAATAAAAGAAGATGGCATGCACTTGAAGACGATTTAGGTCCCGAGTTAGCGTTATGTCTTCAAATTTGAGTGTAAATATAATTCTTCAATGAACTTTTGAAAATATATTTTCAAATAATTGTACACATTTCGTATTTAACATTACGGTTGATTTTATTTATTTTCATTCGGTAATTCCAAAATGTAATGAAATATAACATCAGCATACTATTTGTATTGTAAAAAGAATTCCTGTTTTTTTGTCAATGTTTTTATAATACGACCATCTGATGTCAATTAGGCACTTTCTTGGATGTGCCGCGTTTTTTTTTGTACTTTTAGGATTATTATGCAGAATCGTGATGTAAGATTAATATTTTGGTTAAATTTATTCATATTAATTTTTAAACATTCAATTTAATAACTTGAACTTATATCAATTTGTAAACTCCTTATATAATTTCATACTTTCCATACAATTGTTATTAAAAAACCTAGTATTATTAAGTAATTATTGTACATATATAGAATGTAACATATTTCTTTAGTACTCTTTACATTGACACATACTTGAAAAAAATATACCTTATTTATATCGTGATTATGCCTGTTCAGGTGACTGGATTAGACGTTATTACGAACAAATACATAGTAATACGATAGTGGGTTGTTATTCCATTAGCCAAAATTATTATGTCATGGATTTGGCTGTGAGGTTTGACATGCAGCTGCACTTTTAATAATCGTGTCTCAAATTTCCCCTTCGTATTTTTATATATTTTAATACGTTTATCTCTTACGTGTTTACTATACGTGTCACGTACAATAATTGGTCCGACAATAGTCAGTGAAAACATAAACTATTTTATTGAATCGGTGCGACATCGATATTGGATTTAATACTTTAACGCCACAAAAATGGTATGACTCTGGCTAACTCTGTTATAAATCTGACTCTGTAATAAATCCGTCTTATAAATCCGGTCATGGCTAGATACAAACCGCTTTGTTGTGAAAGATTTATAATAAATGAGAATTTATTTATGTTAGCAATAAACAGCAAACCATCCTTTTTTATCACGTCATGCTCTCTTTTCTTATAACCCATCTTTTATTAGCTACGCTGATGCTCGTAAAGAGAGATACGTAAGGAAGTAATAATTCTTAAACTACCTCATAGTTGTGATGTTTGCCATCAAGATGAATTCGACCTATATCAAAAAGTAGAAACCTTTTGAAGTACCTTCACAAATAAATATACTTCTGTCAAATGTGGTCGAGAGCCCAAATAAATCAAAGGATGAAATCTTCTAGCATTCGAGGGGTAATACGTCTATTAACTAAATACGCCCTTTAATCAGGACACTGGTGAAGTTTATTTAGTTTATTTTAATTTATTACTTGTCATATTCTATTAAATGGAATCATCGCTTTCTCAGCTAACTAAACTTTTTTCTTCTCCGTAACAAATTACACGTCCGCCTCGGACTCCTCATCTTAAATTATAAAATGAAAAATCCTATCGCTACTTATTCAGTACGGCTTATTTTACATGATAATCCCGATTCCGCATCTGAAAGCCTCCAATCCCATATCTCTCTCATCCAAGCATGGTGCCAGCAGTGGCGTATTAAAGTCAACACAGATAAGTCAGCCCAAGTAACTTTCACACTTAGAAGAAAAACCTGCCCACCTGTAAAACTTTTTGATACAGCGATCCCACAATCAGATGACGCCAAATACTTGGGTATGCACCTCGACCGTCGACTCACTTGGCGTAAACATATATGGACTAAAAGGAAGCAACTAGACAGCAAACTCCGCAGCATGTACTGGCTAATCGGCCGTAAATCACAATTGACAGATTCCAGTAAAATGGCTATCTATAAAACGATACTGAAGCCCATATGGACTTACGGCATACAGCTTTGGGGCACAGCCAGCCATAGTAACATCGAAATACTTGAAAGGTTCCAAAGTAAAACAATGAGAGCCATGTTTAATATACCATCCCACATAAGCAACAAATATGTGAACCTAGATTTAAATCTGAGAACTGTGAAGGACGAAATTGAAATAAACAGCAAGAAATATCAACTCAGACTGGACCAACATATGAACGAACTAGCTGCTGAACTTCAAGGAGAGGGCAGTCTAAGATTCTCCCGCCTTAAGAGGAATAGCGTATCTGAACTTGCGACAAGATTCGCGGACAAAATATGAGGATTGCACCGTTGGGTGCATGTCTTTGCTAAGAATAATTTAGCTGATGAAAATCTGACAACACATTAGATTATTGTTTGAAACAAACAGATCGCTAAGTAGCAGGATATAATAAAAAAAAAAAAAAAAAAAAAAAAAAAAAAGTACGGCTTATGAAATATGGACTTTGTTGAATAAATATGATCTTAACTTAACGAGTTATTATAGTTTGAAAGGAAAATATAATTTAATTGGTTATCTTAGAACACAATCAATTTCTAACCGAAGAGTTTGTGTTTTTGCTCGTAAACATTTGGAAGATATCGTGAACTTAAAAAGATTAACGGCGACGGTAAATACTTTGAACAAGTTGAAAACTATTTTTGAATTTGTAGTTTTCATAGCTTAGTTTTCATACCTTGAAAATTAATTTTGAGTTTGTAGTTTTCATAGCAACTGAAAGTCGCAAATCAATCAAGTAAGTAGCTAAACAGATAGATTTTGTCCAATTAAAAATACACAGTTTAAATATGAATTTACGAATACGAATTTTCAATCCTATGTTGTTCACATCATATTTTAATAGAATCAAAAAAATTCGTACAAAATTAACATCCCCTCTCTTCCTAATGTTGTAAATTTTACTTGAAGGGATGAAATTTTGGCATGTTTCCATGTGGAAAATTGCAACACGTTTGCCATTATAGAATTTTGGATTATTTCTGTATTTAACGATTTATATGTTTACACCATTAATATTTCAGTACTGTACCACACCCTTGGTCGCGGATTAAAAAACAAGTGAAGTATTAATATTGTTAATTTAATTACGGTGCTTGTGGCACGGAATACTAATTGCGCTGGTACTTAATAGATGTTAAGTTTCATAATGGCATACAATGTGTAAACACCTTTTCTGTTCTAATTGTTCAACCATGGGTCTGAAAAATCTTCAAACATTGTTTGCTTAATGCCAATATTTAATTAATATTTTAAAGTGAAATATTCCACTTTACTTGCATCAGTAACAAATAAATAATCTTACTTTATACTAAGATCACTTGACCAGATTTTTATAAAAGTGTATTTTTTTCTATTGAATAAATATGATTTTTGTCGGTATTTAATAGAGATCCGGAATTTTATTACCCTCGATTTAGAATTTAGCGTACTAGGCGGATAATTTTCAGAGGAAACATTGTCTGCGACAAATGGAATTTGGATGTGTGTAAACAAAATAATATGTCTACATAGGACATTTAACTTACATCAGGATAAGACAATGATAATTTTTTATTTACATTGGATTTTTTATTTATAGGCAAACATTTTTTTAAATTAAATATCTTAAAATTCTTGTTCCAGAGTTCCATTAATTTGAAAATAATGTGTTTGGAATTTCGTGAAGATTTTTAAAAACTTTCTATTACTTGGATGGGGGATGTGATGTTATTTCTTTTTCTATGTTTCATATGTGATGTAGGTATCGAAATTAATTGCAACTTTAATTAGTTAATTGGTTGTTTAAGATTTTGAAACAATAAAATTTTCGTGTATTTAATTGTGTTTATCCGATTGGTTATCATTACTTGGTGCCCCTCTTAGCTTTTAAAAAATTAAGTCTGTAGTTACTAATTATCGCTCATTAGATGACCGATTAATTTATTAAATTATTTGAAATCAAAATTTTAAAAGAAAAAAAAGAAGCATAATTGGCTGGAGTCTCGTGGTAATTCTAGGATAAATGTGTTCTGTTTATCATGCAAAAGTGTTGATACTACAATAAACATTTCAACAGGAATAAAATTATTCCATTTATCAAAAAACCAAATATTTGTTTAGAAAACAAATAACATGATAAGGGATCTCTCCTTTTTTCTGTTTGGATTTTTATCTTATCGCTCTCAATTTATCGATGTGTAATGGATTGAAATCTAATAGAAACAATAGTTTTATCTTATCTACAACATAGCTGTAAAATTTATATAAATAAAACCCGAAAATAGATCTTTTTCTCCTTTTGTTGATTTGGTCGAAACAGGGGTCGTTTCTTTTCAGTCCGGGTTTCTTACTTGTTTTCTTTTCAAATTCTCGATATCAAATTGAATAAAAGTTTGAAAAAAAAATTATCTAGTTTATAATTTAATTATGAAATTTATATCCATAAAAGTAACATAATATCTATTTCCGTCACCATTTAGTGTTATGAGCGTTCTGAAAAATGTATCTGGTGAAGACCACTTCTTCCATAAATATAGTATAATATATAATACATACCAGTGTAATACAAATTAGGGGTTTGAATATAATATTCAAACCCCTGAAATTAATATATAATAAACTAATTGCGAACAAAAGTGAAATATGTACAATTTGAGGATTCAAAGTTATAGATGGTAGAGATGACCCATTAAAAATGCCACTGTCATTTTCTTTTGCTGAAAAATAAACAATTCAAATTACTATCTTCAAAGCCACACTAGTAAAAGTTAATTTATTCAAGTATGGAGCAAGAGACAGAGATTTTTGTATCATTGTAGAAATAGAAATACAATAATTTTGTAACTTGTTATTTATATCAGACAGCGAATATATTGAATTCAATAGGTTCGAAGTAGGACATGAATCGTCTGTATACTGGTATCATTAAAAATGTTGTTAATAAGTTTCATAATAAATCCATGTATAAAATATAAACTGGTACTCGCTTCATAGGCATTCCCAACAAACATCAGGCCTTATATTTGAGTCTTCCAAAATATTCTGTCATTAACGGTCAGGCGATAAAATAGTTAAAAACCCATTTGACAGAGATAAATTGGATTGCACAAACAACCTCACACCCTAACCTCATTCCATCGTTGGTAAAAAGGACTCCTAGAATAGTCAAACAATTATCAGCTCGGTGTGTTTATCACATCCATTGAAAAGCACCTGTCACCACTTCCCTCCTCTATCATCCTTACAGTGGGACATTACAATATTATTACATGGTCATCAGAATTGCATAAACTTAGGAGGTTTTAATCGAAGTGGGCTAAATCGATTTGATGTATATGTTTATACTAGCGTGACCCATGCGAAGTCTTCGCATTATTTATTCCATTATGAAGTTCAGATGACAGATCAAACAAATATTTTACTAAAATTGACATATAGAGGCGCAAGTATCAAAAGCATTGAGCTAAAGCGCCACTTTATTTATACGTGAGTGGATTTGAAATTCAACAAAAATTTTACCGACCATCAATCATATTGACGTTGAGCCGTTAGATGGCAGCATTGCTGTTTTGTGTATATAATTTTAATAATTAATTAATTTGCAAAAACAATAGCAATAATAAATTTTTTAGTTGTGGATGCCGGTAGAGCAAGCAATTATCTATAAAATGATATATAATTTATGTGGATTAGTTGTGAGGTTTTTTCTAAAAAGGGAGTGTAACATCTTAACCTTAGCGTATTAATATATATGAATATTAATAATATATATGATACATGCATGACGTAAAAGTGTAACAAGAAAAAGTGAAATAAGTAAAAGTGTGCCAAAAAGAGCGCAGAGCGTCTGTTCATCGTAGGATCTCTGTAATTGACCTAATCATTGAAACGATTTGTTCTAATTTCAAACCAAAATGCAATGGGATTTAAATGAAATGTTATAAATGAATTAAAAGAAAAAAAATTAAAACCCACATTAATACGATTGAATCCAAAAGAAAGTAGATACATTTTAATATCTAAGGAGCGTTGAAAAAAAAGATAACAAATTCCATGTTAAATTTATACAGAAAATGTTTAAAATTTATATCAAACTCGAACATTGAATATCACTGAAGTGTATAAACAATCTAACAAACTCGGTTCGCCAGTTTTTTAAAGGTAAATTTGATTGTTTTTTAAACATTAAAATTTGTACCAAATCAGAGATTTTGAATCATTATAACGGGATATTAGCAAAGAATATCTTTGCTAATATCCCACCTGAAGATGTAATACAACGAAACCTTGGTCATGGTAAAGAAAGTAGAAATAATACTACATCACGTAGTTTCATTTAATTGTGAATAATGAATTTCTACAAAATTAACGCCAAATATATTCAGTACCCTATTATTGGTTAGAGAACTATGTTATAAATGATAATTAGATCTAAATAAGTCTTGGAATAAAATCGTAAAATTTAATGTGGTATGAAGAAAATAATTTGCACAATAAACTTCAGAAAATTGGAAGAAAAAATATATTCTTTTTTTAAACAGTGAGTTTGTGCGTTCACACGTGACATTAATATAATTTGATAATTTGTCAAAAATATGTGGACGTATTCCATGTACATTTTGTGTACTTGAAAATCCCGTTATAACTACAGTATAAAGGGTAATATGACCTATATAAGTTTAGAAATGTTATTGTAAAATTTTATTTGGTATGGAGAAGACAGTTTGCACAATAAACTAGAAAATTGAGTTAAAAAATTTGTTCGTTTTTAAAAAGTAAAACGTATATCATGGATTTTATATAATATAACCTATAGTGTCGAAAACTTTATCGTAGAACATCTAAAAATACCGATGCAGCTATATATTATTCCTACACGTCTCTAATGACTTACGTAGCGCACGCCAAAATATCTCTGAAATGTATCCTTTTTTATTTCACCAATATTCGTCGTCACAAATTACATAATTTTTTCAAATAATCGAAAGGAATTTATTTAATTCTTCCAAATCTGAATCAAATTATTTAATAGTAAAAACGAAAACAATTTTTTTTCATAGTTACTGAGAAAATCATTTACACACAGACAGGCAGATGCGACGGAAGACTGTGTTAAAATACGTATTGGTAAAATTATATTTGCAAATATTCCTTTTACCTTGGTAATTATTTTATTAAATGAAATAAATTATTAGTAACTCAGATAAATATTTTCTCCCTTAAAAATATTATGTTTATAAGTAATTCATAGGGTCGGAACTTATTTGAGACACTGGATTAAACCGTCCCTGAGATAATCTTTTCTATAGTCAAATTGAATAATTTTGTGGCTATGTTGAAAAAATAATTTGCAGTGTCTGGATATGCTTATTCATCTTGTTTTTTTTAAATATCTATGTAATTATTAATACTGCAAACTATTTCAGTTCACAAATATTCAATTAATTGCTAGTATTTTTAGTCTCCACTATGGAATTAGACTTGGGTTACCCACTGCGTCATTGCCTGGTTTTCTAATATTCCGGAAAATTTGGTTAGATACTAGTTACTATATTATTTAACTCCTAAAACAGCGTGATGAATAAAATTCTGTTATTTTAACAGAATTTTAAAATTACCTGCAAGTATTAAACGAAAATGACAAAAGAATTAATATTACTTATACAGAAACCATATTTCAAAAATAAATCTCACAACTTTTATACGATATTTAGACATGCAAAAGTATTATTAAATATATTCTCAGTAGTAGAAAATACAATATTACAACCAATAATAACATAATAAAAGTCTCACTTAATATTTTGTCATTACTGAGTTAAACAGATATAATACCGAAATATTGCGTTTTGTCTAAAGATTGAAAGTTTTGGTATATATTTAGATCTTTAAGGTATTTTCGTAGCTTATTGCTGAAAAACTAAAAAAAGAAAAATGAAAATATCCTGCACCGTATACATATATTGGCATAAATAAAACGTGGCATAAATAAAACTGAACAATCATATAAAAAACGTGATTTGAACATATATATAACCAAAATGACCTTTCCATTTCAAATTTTATTGTCGATATAAAAAAAATATTTGATTTCTTATCTTTCAATGTCATAGCGACATTTTTATTTTTAAAAATGGGTAAAATATGATTTTTTTAACATGAATATTAAAAAAATATTAATATGATTTTCAACCGATAAATATTAGCGAAAATCGAAAAGTGTGAGAAATGTTGACTGATTATGCAGAAGGTGCTTTTTGCTTACAAGATATTTTAAGCTCTAATTAACATATTTCTAATGTCATCTAAATCATTATCTGGCGAGGACTAGTAACAATTACCTCAATACCACAAATAGACTGTAAAGAGTTTTCAAGTTATTATTTAGTAGTTTTAAAAATACGGAAAGTGTTTTGAAGGAAAGTTGTGAAAAGTATAATTTTGCAGGAAGATCTATTATAATTATCGAAGAAAAATCTTTGCCTCTCTCTTTAGAAATTTCTTGTTCCTTTTAAATTGTTTCTGCTTAGAATAAAGCATATTTAAAATTTTTCCTACTCAAATAAAGTTCCTAAAAATAATATTCTTAAAAATATTCACAAACATTATTATAAGAATGAAAATACCCATAACCTAATTTTATTTTTAATATTTAGCTCGAAGAATTCGATGTGAGTTGTACATTTTCAGAAACGTTTTTAAACTTGTGTAGTGTAAGGTCATAGTTAAATCGCACTGCGATCTAGTTTTAATTAACAAAAACTAGTTTTATGTAATATTAAACACATTAAATGATTATTGTGGTTTGTATAATAGGAATCAGAAATTATCCGTGTGTACGCAGAGAAACTTTTAAACAGATTTACAAGATAGGTTAGTTTAAAGATAATTAACCCATTTTGTTTTAAAGAATTGTCTAGAGCCATTCCAACTTAATTTCATTGTTTTTAAAAATTAGAAATATTTTCTAGTTAATTTTGGGCTTGAAAATATTTTTGTTACATAATGTTCTTTAAAGACTGCCTTTATTGATTTTAGTGTTGAATATATTTGGCGTTAATTTTGTAGAAATTCATTATTCACAATTAAATGAATCTACGTCGTGTTGTATTATTTTCACTTTCTTCTAGTTCTTTACCACGACCTAAGTTTCGTTCTCTGTTTCTTTGCTAACAGCCCATCTGAAGATAATGTAATACAACGAAACCTAGGCCGCGGTAAAAAATTTAAGAAAGTAGAAATAATACTACATCTCGTAGTTTCATTTATTTGTAATTGTAGGACGTAAAATAAATAATTTACCATTTTATAAAATATACATTGCAGTGTTTTTTTTTAAATAATTACTTTCATCACGTAAAGCATATGAACATTTCTTTTTTTTTTGGTGCATTTACCACAAAATTAAAAAAATAATTGTTACGTATTTTTCCGTATTTGAATTCGTTTATGAGGTACTAAAATATAAAAAAAGTTAAACGTTTACATTTATGACCACTGATGTTTTGAAATGTTTCTGCTTGTATGGATAATGTTTAAAATTTGAAATATGTTTGTATTTATTCAATAAAAATGTATTTCATTTTTATATCCTTTTCCCTTGTGCCATTTAATTAATTTTCGTGTGGATATTCAGTTACAGTGGATAACATTAATACAGTTTTAAGTATGGATAATACAATCTATAAAACCGTAGTACAAACTATAAAATATTAACCCTATAAAATATTTTAGGTATAAATAATATAACCTATGAGTACAATAAACTGCAGAATGAGACAAAAATGTAAAGTAAAAAGATTTTCAAGAGAATGAATTCAGATCCAGATATAATAAGCAGACAGGAATTCAAACCTTTATGAATTATTTTATTCAGCTCTCTTCCTTATTGATGATATTTCAAACCTCGTAATAGAAGATCTTAGACCCTGTCAGCAGGCTGACCGACTATATTTCGTTACCAGTGAATTTATTCGGTCGACAAACCAGAAAGTGTTCAATAGAATTCCTTAATGCCTAAAAGTATAGTCATCCTACTTCATCTAATTTTAAGTATGTCAGTGAATATCATTACGGCCGGGTCAAGTCTGATGATGAAATTGAAAGGTGGCGACGACACTCTTTAAGGTTTAATAGCAGAACTGTTTTATTAAGCTCTTATAATTTGTATCAAAATTAACAGAGTTTGTAATGAGTGCTTTTCAGGATCAATGATGATGTCAGAAGATAACGCCTACTTAATGTCTATTTTCTGAACTGTTACGCTTAGGTGTTTTCTACTTCTTTAAAAGGGCTATGGTATAGTACCCATAAAAAGATAAATGATGAGACTAGGTTGGTTAAATATTTCGTTTTATGATCATCATATCTTCAAAGTGGGTAAACCCCGTTGTAAAAAAATCTTGCTTCTACACGTATTTAACTAATGAGAATTAACCAGCACTCTTTCAACTAAAATACAGCGCAAAAGTAAAAAAAAATTACCTGTAGGCTAACATAATAGGCAAAAAAAGCGGACAAAGTATCCTGGAAAAAAATGGCCCTGAAGAAAAAGAAGCACAGCGTAAGTGATTTCCTGTACGGACAGAAATTATTTTACGACTTAAGCAATACCCACTTAAGTGTTGCAAGTAAAATACATATTATTTAAATCACAAAGCAATATTAACCATTACAAAATGTAAGAACGTAACGAAATAAGTTGCATTAAATATAAATGTTACATATTATTATTTATTCTGTCCGATTGTTTAGAGTGGTGTTGACACATTACTGGTTATGTCACAAATTTCTTTTATATGATAATAATTAGGTACCTTTATGGATTAAAAAACACTGTACTACGACTTTGATTTCTTTGCTTTATTTAAAGGAAGCTTCTTTAGTAACGTCTGATCTATTTTGTTACGTTAAAGTCGTTTAACGCTCGGGAAATATTTGATCGGCGGGCGTTTATTATCCCAATCCTAATTTTCAAGTTTTTGGCTTAATTAAAAACGCCCAAATAATAGAATAAACCTTTTCCAACGTTGAAATATTTACTTTTATTTGGCACGTGCATAACTGTTGAGCTGATATTTGGCGCGTGCATAACTGTTGAGAAGATACTGGTTTATTGTTCTTGTAGGCTAATTATGTCACCTTTGGTCTCATATTGCTCTTCCTTAAGTGTCTGGTGGTTGCAAAGTCCATGGTCGTTACCAAAATTTACAGGATTCAATCAGCGTAATAATAAATGAAAAATTACCATAGAATGTAACGGGGTTTCAGCAATTGCGGCGACGACGACGTCGTCGTCCGGCGACTGGTAGCCAGCTCGGGAGGACCGCTGTAATTGGGCATGTGGAACGACTTGCTGCTGTCGAGGGTGTGGTTGCCGAGGCGTAAGAGGGTACCGGCCGCCGTCGCGTTCGGCTCGGGCCAGCCATTCGCCCATTCCGTCGCGTTCATATAAATATCGATTTTACAGAGGCAGTCCATGTTGCAGAGGTCATCTACTTGTGGACCTCTGCAACATGGACTGCCTCTGTAAAATCGATATTTATAAAGTTTATATTTACAATTCTTTAATTGTTCAAAAACCTATGTCTATAAAATCAATTACAGACTGAGTGAAAAGCTTTTGCCAGCCGAAAGTTCTACCTCCGTTTTCCCGTTTTTATGTTCTTATTTGAAATTGCGCAAATTTTTTATCGCAACAAACTTTTGTATCTCAAAGAGCTCAATGTGAGCTACTTTTCATAAAAAATTGGTTTAAACTAGTATGATTCAGGATTATCTGTTGGAAAACAAAGTTTTGAGCATTTTGGTAAAGTTTTAAACAGCAATTTACATTACTTTGTCAAATAGGAATTTGCTTTATTTACACACAAAAAGAACGAAAGAAAGTAAGTTAAAACATTTACGAAATTGCTTAGTTTAAGTGGAACTAAGGATTCCGTAACAAATAATTTCATACATTCACTTAAATTTATTTCAATGCTATTTAGAGCTTAGAAATATTTTCTTGTCGAGTTTTGTTTATTTTATATTAAGAAATGTATCCAACATTCACAAAAAAATAGTATACCGTGTGCATATTTGATTTTGTGAGTATTTCGTATTTTACTTCATATTTTCAATATATTTTAAAAATATACTGACAATACAATTACGTAGTGAAAATAATATAAATATTTGTAGTTTAGTAAAAACACTATGTATATTTTTCTATAGTTAAGTTTGTAGAAAACCCTCGCGGTATGCATTATATCCTTACATAATATATTTTTCCTTCATTCAATATTTGCCAAATATCAAATTGTACAAATAGAAGGCAAGAATGTACACTTCTCTATAGTTTTATTTTGAAATACGGAATACGAACACGAGTAAATAATACAGAAAATAAATCAAAGCCCAAATTTATAAGTTAGGTGACACCATCGTCAATATTAAAAACCATTCTCCCAATACCACTAAAAAAATTAAAATAGTACCTAAACAAATTAAATATTATTATATTTATATCATCTAGGTCATAAGTGTGTGTCATAAATAAATGCTTCGACAAATAAATTAACATTTGTTGAGGTTTTTATGAATAGAAAAAATAATCAAAGGCTAAAACCGAGCCTTCATAGTGCCTTCAAACAGAGTAAGAGGAGGCGCAGATAGACTTTCAGAACAAACTAATTACAAGCTCACATGCTCATTGTGAGAAGTAAGGCTTATGAAAGAATTAAATTAACATAGTAGCAATTGAGATAGCAGAAATGTTATTCAATATGAGAAAAAATATTGGGAAAGTATTTTTCTGTGGTGTTTATTAATATATTGTTGAACATCTCTCATCATACAGCTCTCCTGATTGTTCAAAAAAGAATCATGTGAAAAATACTTTAGCGTTTATAAAAATTTATTACATGATCAATTTTTTTGCTGATATCAACTGAATATCAGCAAATTTTGCTCAAAGATTGTTCGAATTCGTGTTGTTAAACGTAAATTATCGATAAAAATCCTTTATTTTTGTATTTGCTCTCTTCCTCTCACATTGATAAGTCTTTACTCTGACATGTTTTCTGTCATTTAATCTCAATTTAAGTTAGAAGGATATGTGTTTATATTATATGTATCAGCATAAACGATGACGCTTTGTTAGATGCGCTCTACTCTTATCAAAATTCAACTAAGTACGAGTTGAGCGACGCATCGACGGTTTCGTACCTCACATGAAGTGAAATTATTTGATTTAATGTGTCATCGCCAATTTTATATAGGCTTCTAAAAACCATTTTTAAATGATTTCACTTTCAGTAGATTTGGATATAAGGGGGGTGGGGCATAACTTTTCGCATATTTCTACTAAAGTGTGAAAAAATATTTTCAATAATCATTCAAAATATACTACCTAAAGTATGAAAAAATATTTTCAAGTTCCATATAACTTGCCCATTTTAATTACACTTCAGTTTACATATGGAATTTAAAAAAAATTATGTTTTATTCAATTTGCTCTCTAGAACTTCCATAAAAATATTTTGTTAGATATTTATAAGGTCTTTTTAATTTTTAAATGTTTTCTGTTTCTTTTTTATTTTATGGTTTTAAAATTTATTGATCAATGGAAAGTGGTCAGTTTGCAGCATGCTTCAAACTAATACTAAATAAAAGTAATGTTTGCAATAAGGTTAACATTGCAATGCCGTTGTTTTACATAATTTACTTGTTGTCATTTTTAAGAATAAAAAGCGTATTCCATTCTTCTTTTTCACATACTCCAGGTTTAAATTTGAAATATTCTAAGCTAAAATCGTAATCGGTTAGATTTTTACAAATGTAAAACCTGCTTTGGCCCCTGACTTCATTAGCGTGCACTAACAATATAGGGACCAGTTTTAACAGAGTGAGTTAACTCACATTTAGCGAAACCCAATAAAGCCAATTAAAAGTTTATTTGATCATAGTTTCATTAATAGTTTTTTAGGTACCTACTTTAAATATTTTAAAATCTAATTAATGACAAGGAAAGCATATTAAAACATAAAATTTTATTCTAGTTGAATAGAAATATTAGTTAAGGAACTCTCTTGACTAACATTTTCTCTTTATTTTTCGATTCGTCGACCTGGTACGGAGATAATGCATACTCCTTTTTACTCAAGAATCCTTAACTGGTTTGTAAAGCGAACAAATCTTTATATTTTGCGAAGTTGTACTAGAAAATTAATATTTCACTTTTATCATTATATGAAGGGTGTGAGATAGTAAATTATTGGCCTATATGGTGTATTTATTTATTGTCATTTATTTCATATTTATATGCTTCTTATTGCATATTCTATTTATTTATATTAGAATATGCAATAAGAAGCACGTAGATGAATTAGATTTCGAAAACTGCTTAGAAATGGAACAAAAATCAAGGAAACTACCTTCGCCGTCAATTGTAGCAACAACTGTATAGCTCGTTCTGCCACACGTGCAATAAAGTAAAAAGTCAAATTTTGTTCATTTACGAACCTATTTTCGACCTCGTGTTTGGTTAAATCAATCATCCTAAGTTCTATTTATTAATTTTCATACCCGCAAAATATTTACATTTACAGCAAATTGAATCTTTTATAGCGCGTTCGACGCGGTAATCAATCAATTCGATAAAAACAAACCATGAGGCTTATCTGCTCTCAACCTTAACAGCAGTTTAATTAAAAGGTTAACGCTGTGTTGGGTCAACTTAATTTTAATCGAATTAAAAAGTGAACTTAAGTAGAAATTAATTTTCAAATTCGTCGCACAGGTCAAAAAGTTAATTTGTAAAAGCAAGTTTCTATACATAAACTTTAACAATAAGGATTAAATTGTTTTTAATTAGTTTTATGTTTTGCTTGGTTTTTGTTATTGAAGTTTTTAAACAATTATTGTAATGTGAATTATTCGATTTAAAATATTTTTTCCGGGTAAACTATTTAGCTTCCACGAGTGTATAAGCGAAATATAGCATCCACGAGTGTATTATTCACGAGTTTATATGCTAAGAACAGTGTCCACGAGTGGATCACCCAGGAATAGATAGACTAAAGTAATTAAAATATAAAGCATAACAGATTAGAAAGTATTTTCAATAACATTTGGCTCATACTGGTTTTAAAACATAATTTATAGTTTCCAATAAAATTATAATTTTCCAATTAATTTTATTACAATTTATAAAATCGGTTATTTTAATGAAACTAATTAGTAAGTTTCCATATGCAATAATATTGAATTAAAAGTTGGCATGCAAATTCTAATCGCAATCAACACTTTCTTTTTTTCAATTTCATCCGATCCTACATGAGCTCCGTTTAAATTTTATGGTATTATAAATTACGAGTTACAATACGATTGACCATCTAATTCCTAATGTTTTTTTTTAAGTTTTCTTTAAATCTGGATATTGAATTTAGTTCAAACATTCTCGGAAAAATCATTGCCATTTTTGGATGCCAAGAAATATATTATGAAAGCTGGAAATAAAATCGGATTTTTGTTATTGTGGAATAGAAAAAGAATAAAGTAAAGCTATTTCAAAAGCAGCACTATTAATTAAAAATAAAAACGATTAAATACGAGGATGACTTGCGTATTGGGGTTCCATATCTCGATTGAAGTCAAATGGCTTTATTTGTCATAAGCTATTACTAATATGAACGGAATACTTATGAGGTACATTTAAATTAGCGTAAATAACTCAGAAACCCTCACATCCGGAATCATCTTTATGGTTTTTCTACTATTCAAGCTTCTAAAACCCTATTTTACATAATTGTATGTTGCGTAATGTCATAAAGAGGGGGGGGGGGGATTTGCACATTTTTTGGTATATTTTTGAAGAAAAAACATTTTTGAGTTACTTATGGACACCCATTTCAAATACGCAATGTATATGCGATTTAAAAAAGAATCGAATGCTTAATTTGCAAACTGAGTATTAAGTTACGATTCTCGTACATGTGGGTAACTGAAGCAAACTTTTTCAGAGTGAAATTCTTAGTCTCAGTAAAGGATATTTTCAATTTTTATATATTTTTGAAGAGAGCGACCTAGCATCGCATTGGTCCAGACATATGTAGTGTTTAAAATATTAATTTATACATCACGTTAACTATCTCTTCTCAGATGATAGAATAAAGAGATTATGTTTATACGTTATGTATTGCAGGGCTAAGTACACCTGACCATGTGAAAAACTTTAAAAAACGGTTAGGCCTAAACCAGCAACGGTTAACGTTCGGCTTTCTGCGTTATGAAGTATGTTATAACCATTTTAATCAAAATAGTATCAGGTAATCAGGTAATGGCGCGAATTTGTTAGGCTTACTTAAAAAGGCCCTTGTACTTGACATTCTACTTAACATACTTAATGTACTTAACATTCGGATCATTGTACCTAACGTATTTAATATACTTAACATTCGGATAACTATTTGTCATAATTTTTATCTAAATAAAATGTTTAAAACTAATAAAGTATTGAGTTTAACAATGATTTAATATTTCCTATCTGAACGACTCCGGCAGCTAAAGCATTTGTCGCTCCTATTTTTAAGACCTCTTTTATACTAGTGTGAGTTAACTTTGAAAGAAAAACGTATATTTTTCCACTTTTTCTGTGAATTTTTTAAGGAAAATAATTATGCTACAGAGTGTTTTCATGGGTCTCTAACCGTTTACGAAGCTTCCGCTAAGAAATAATTCCGATGCCTGATTTTTTGTAAATTTGAAATCTTAGGTCGGAAATTTGACAAAAAACAGTAAATCTGAACTTTCTTGACAACCGTTGAGGAAAACTGAAAAAAGTATTATATATATATATATATATATATATATATATATATATATATATATATATATATATATATATATATATTGACGCATAAAAGAGTTCAAGAATTAAAGAAGCAAAATACATGGCTATTAACAAGATCAATCACTTAGCTTCTCCGCACAAATTTCACTCTCACCTTTACACGATGAATCTTGTTACTTTGAGCAACTTATTTCAAAGATTATAGTAATGAAGCCATTTGGAAAGAAGGCAATAAATGGATAAGAGGATAGGGTACATTCTGTATGCTTTACTCTATTCGTCCCAATATATGCTCATACTGATGTGCATTTTGAAGACAGCTTACTGAGACTTGATATCAGACTCACATCAGTAGGACTTTAAAAAGACTTCATGTATATTTAAAATGAACAAATCAATTGGGTAACCAAATCATACAAATTATAAATTAGTTTTTTTAACTAAGTATAATACACAGGGCGATTGGCAAACGATTGGAAGAAACCTCTGCTTGTTTATTTTTTAAAGGGACTTACATAAATATGTGGAAACTACTGGATAATTATACTCATATCCCATAATAGCAAAATTGCATTGAACATCATCAATAAAAGACTAAAATACACATTCAAGAAGAGATACCCAGCGAGCAAGCTAGATTCATTGAAGGTCGATACAGCAGATTGTAAACATAAGGCAAATGATTCAAAAGAGCCGCGTGTTCAGCAAAACTCACGTTTATGTCCTTAATTGATTATTCGAAGGTGGTTGATTGCGTACATTAGAATTGCTTACGGAATAGTCCCTTGGGAATAAGAGTACCTAAATATTTGACATTACTAATGGCAAACTGGGACGTACCGGGAAAAGGAAACTTAGGTAAGGGTAAAGAATGGTATCTCCAAATCAACCAAGCCTGAAAAATGTATGCAGTAAGAACATATTTATTCCCCAACCTATTTAACATGTATGGAGTATACATCATGAGGAGGAACTTAGAAGAAAGGGATAGAGGCACGTAATCACGTGCCACAAATATATGCTGATAAAACTACTCTCTTTATTTTAAATGAGAAAAAACTTGCCTAGTAATTTAAACACATAGTACATGAGAATAAATTTAATGATTTCATAATCAATATAGTTTGCGTACCCAGAGTAGCTACGGACAGACCAGGGCGGAAGTATAAAAGCGATTTGAGTTGTTAAACTCCTGAGTTGCCAGCTCCAGTATATACGCAGTACAATTCCCAAGCATTTCATATTAATATGATGACACAGTTCTATTTCCAGAGTCTCACCTTCGCATGAAGAAGCTATGTTCTCATGCACCTAAGCAAACCTCGTTCCCACATGCATCAGCATTTCTAATCTTTGTAACGCTTCGCGTAAGCCTCATCCAAAGCACTTGCTCAAAAACTCAGTCCACGTTACTCATCATGCAGTTCAAATTAAGTTATTATCTCCATTTCAACCCAGTAAGCACCTCTTTCTCAATAATTTGTAAGGTGAAATTGTTAAATATGTTTCTAATTCCATATTATAACAAATTAAATTTTGCTGAGATATTGAAATAAATTGGTTTCTTAAAAAAGTAAATTGTCTCTTTTAAAAGTGAAAACTAAAAACTCGTATGACAGAACGTCACCCAGAATCCTTTTTCGAAATGTGATCCTATAAATTTTCTATCACTCCTCAAAACCTTGATGATTCACGTATCTTAGAAGAAGGAATAACAAGATGTGGTGCTGGAAACGGATACTTTTAATTAACTTTATAAAATATAGTAAATCAGTCCTAGACAAATTTGGTTTTAAGACTGAATGGTCAACCATCTGCTACCAACGAGTACTCAGCTATATAGCTCTTCGGTTATATAGCTTGTAGAAATTCAAATATCCTCGATGAATCAATTGTGATGGGTAATGTCAAAGGGAAACGCCTTCGTAGCTGATCACCTTACATAAATTTGATATATTAACGGATTTATAAATAATACATTATAATAAGGATATATAATATTCGTCAATAAATTAATTTCACTTTTTCCTTTCTTACCTTCAAAATTATAGTACTTGAATAAGTTTAAATAAAATAACCAATTAATAAATTTAAATAAAATTAATAAATTTCCACGCACATGGTTTCCATGCATATTTCTCTTTATGGACATAAAGATTTCATGAGTTATTTTTTAACCAATTAGATTTTTTTTCTCCCAAACATTATTATACTTTTATATAACGTATTCTATTTTCTACGACTGTAAGATAACTCAATATTTTAATACTACCATTAAAACGAACGTATGGAACGTTGGTAGGAAACTCACAGACTACACAGTTAAAATATAGCGATAAGGTATAATTATGTAATGTTTCAGAAAAAAATAAACTCGTGATATTTATTCAGTTAATTGTTATCATTTGATGCAACTTGGGATTATTTTTAGATTTATGATATTATAAAAAATAATAGTGACCCTATGTGAAGAATAAATGGGGTTGTAAAAAGAGATACGGAGTGAATTTTATAAATATTATTTGTAGTCCTAAAAACATAGTTAATGTTTTTGAGATTGGGATCATTGAATCAAAATTGTTTTTTTGATATAAAGATATTAGTATAAAAATATAAAGCGGACTTTCAATATATTTTTTGAGATTTTGTAAAGGTAGCGATATAAATCTCGCATTAAGTAAGATAAAATTGTACAATTTACAAATTAGTGAAAAGCAGCGAACAATGTGGATACTTATTCGATCTAAGTGCAAATTTTTTGAACAAGGGGTATACAAAGATTTAAGATATTTCTTGGTAAAATATACGTCAAGTAATAGAACTTGTAAATAAATTTATCAAGTACAAATAGAACTTACATAAAAACCTAATCGATCAAGAGTACATAATATTTCTATTAAAATTTTAACATTTTATTGTTATTCCACAAAATAATTTAATTATGAATTATATGAATATATATTACGTTTTTGAGAGGTGTAACATGTTTTTGACAAATGTAGTAAATTTTAAAAGAAGTTCTTTGGTTTTATCAACCACATATATTCCAATATTTTATATTTAGCTCTCTTTAGTATTCGGTATTTAAACTGAGAATATGAGAAATACGGGTTCCTATTTGCTTGCTATGCAGTATTGAGATAGACCTGATAATTAATGGGATATAAATATTGAAAATGATAAACAAAGATTAAAAAATCATAATGCTTTACGATAAATCATAATGCTTGACGCCAAGTTTTGCATAAAATTTCTCATGTCATTGAATATGTAACATTCTCCAAAAGTTATTACTTTGTTCAGAAATGCCTTTAAATGATAATTAATTTTTCGTTTAATTTCACTACACTACTCAATATTCCAAAAATATATATGTATAATATATCTTAGCCTCATATGATAATAATCTTATATACGTAGAATCTGAAATAATCTCTCTCGTTTCCTAAAAGTGAAATACATGACTGAGAATTAATAGTAGTACAAAATCATGGTGAAATATCAAAATAAAGACCAAAAAATTGAGAAAATTTGGTCAATCGAAATATTATTGCCAAGAATGAGAATTTCACTAATTTTTAACAATATAAGTTAAATTTAAGATTTTATATCAGCTTTCTTTTCGTGGAAGCATTTTTGGCTATTCAAGAAAATCTGATTTAATTACACATCGAATTAAATAAACAAGCTTTAAAGAAATTGAGATTATTTTGCAGAATAGTTTACATTTTTTGTATTTTTATTCTGAAGTAACGTTATTAATTTTCAAATATGAATGTAAGGGCATAAGTTGAAATTGTACTCCAATAGTAATCCAAATAATGCATAGCAGTAAATTTTATTAAAATTATTATTCCCATACTACTTGGAATTTTCCATACTAATTGGTGTTAGTGCAAACCAGTGATGTCATTGTCTAACTTATTATCAACATTCATACTAAATCACCTTACCGCAAACGTAAGAAAAATATAATTATAACTATGACAGTAAAATATTTCGCTTTTGGCATGAGTAGGTTGAGTATGACATTATAACACGCGTACGTTCGGAATATTGAAGCTAACATTAAGTGAGACTGGAAATCGTTTTGAATGTACGTGAGATGCATATGAATACACAAACAGCTTTCTGCGTGTAAGACGTATGACGAAATTTATACTAGGGTGTAAGTTATCATGAACGTTTTTGGTAATGGAAATTATTTTTGATAATGTATCAACTCTTTACTTTGCAATAAAATCATGAGTCGTTAATAATGAAGACACATTTTTCTCGCACATTTGAGTCGATTTTGAATTTAGGCCAATACATACCGCGATCGTGATAGTTACCTGCACTTATAATTAAGGTTACTCTACTGTCTTCATTCTGATGACAATTAATGTATATAAGTTTTTACTCAGTATCCAAGAGCGCGGAATTTCTTAAACAGAAATGCCATTCTTATCCTTAAAACTATTATTACTAATTTTATTTCTCATGTATTTAGAGTTTAGATCTAAGATAATAGTGTGGCTTGATTTGATATCAAAGAGAAGTTTGGTTGAATTAATTATAAAATTCACCCAGTATAATTATTGAAAATTTAACTCTGGTAATATTTTTCGACCATTAATTTTAAGGATTAAAAAGTCTAATTTGAAAAGTTACTCTTTGTTGAGTCACCCTTGGTAGTGATTTACGTCCTCTTGTGTTTCTAATTATGATAAATGGCTTACCTCCTGTCACTGGCACTGTTTGGTTCTATACATTTTCCGATAATTAAAATTCTAGAGTCGAGAATATTGGTGTTTGGTTAAATTCTCTAAACTGTTTTTTTATTAAACGATTGCAGAGCAAATAAAAACTATATTATGTCCTCGTGCTCGCTCGAGATATTAATGATCTTTATTAGAATTTGCGTAAAAAAATCAACGTAATTATAATTATTTCCTATTTTATATACTAAAATTTACTTGTTCCCATGTAATTCCGTTAAATTTTCCAAGAACTATTTATCGACTTATGTTTTTTTCAAATTGTGAATTTGACATTAACACTGTGTCTTGAATTTAATAGAAATTTATGTTCACGGCTGTTATATAAAGAGGAAGTCATGATTTATTTTATCTAAACAGAGCGTGCGTGAATAATCATTAGTAATTTTGTGTTTTCATTGATCAATTCTATGTTATGAAACGCGTCCAGTCGTGATATTTTTTATGCTCCATCGCTTATTTGCTTTGTTTCTCTGGATCACTATTTTGGAGTAATGTACTTTGTATTTTATTGTGGATTATTTTTAGTAACATGTTAATTTAAATTGTTAGGTATAATTTCAGCACTACCCATCAGTATTTGTTTTACCTTATAAAAATTTCCATGCGTTACTCATCAGTATTTGTTTTACCTAAAAAATACTTAATTTATTGTATTTACATACGTCCAACTCTTCTGGTTAAAATACAGATTAGCAATGATATTTTTTTCACAAAAAGGAAATATATCAGTGCTCCGGACAGGAAACTGTGCTAGGGAAAGTGTTGTGCATAATCATATGAAGTTGCAATCAGTATTCACATCACTACTGGTTAAGCCGAATATATTTGACGAAGATAATAAGACCTTGATGCAATGAGTGAATGAAAAAAAAGTAGCTTTAAAAGCCATTATATGAGAAATCTTAGGTACCTTAAATTTAAATATATTTTGGATAGCCAATGCAAGAATAAAGTGATGGACAAAGAAATGCACTTTAATATAAAGAAACGTGGGCTGATTTTCAGGGAAATGTAAATCGAAAGCACCCCACAATTATTTTGCATTAGAGTTTACTTTTTTAGTAGATCACTTTATTCTTATTTTAAATTCATATTGCTGCAGAAGCGTTTATTTTTAATTTTTTTAACTATAATTTTTCTACACGTTTAGTTATGAAATTATTACATTGTCATTGGTTGTTGATGTATGTCCAAAATTTCAAATAATTCGGACTTATGGAAGTGGGTAAAAATTTAATTGAAAAATTCGTTACATTGTTATATACATACATACGTACACATACATATATACATTTAAGTGAATTAAAAATAAAGAATGGTAATATTGTAGGGTCGGTATGTATAATTGTTTTATTTTTTTACATAATATTGAGAGGACTTATGAAATACTTATGATTACAATTCTATGACAAAATTCGCACAGTTTATGGCTTTTTATCAATCTGTTTTTATACTTTTAATACCACTTCATGCTCAGACAGCTAAATTTAACGAGGACCTTCTTTCTTATTACCGGCTAATTTTTTGTACAATGCATTGAGTCATGCTAAAATTATTTAACAGGGAATAATTGAAATGCATTGAAATGTGTTTTGCTCTGTTAAAAAAATTATTAAATTACTTTAGTTAAAGTTCAATTTTAATTGGAAAATTTCAAATTCAATTTATTGGGGAATGATTAAAATTTTACTAATAATTATTATCTGAACTCTTTAATTTGTATCAAAACAAAGAAGCGCTTAAGGCTTTAGATATATTGTCATAATTTTTTGATTTGTATGACACAATTACATAAGATTATTTTGTTGAAATTTCGTACTGCACTCATAAATTCATAAAAAATGCTTAATTTTAAATTTTTATTCTTTTATCTGGTGTCATTTATTCTATTTTAGCATTTTTAAGGTATTGATAAAAACAATTTCATACCGCTATAGAATAAAAGGATTCTTAAAATTATTTAAAGGTATTGTGTGATTTCTACGTTTAATGATTTATTCTGCGTATGTTTGAATATAGAACCTTACACCTTAATTTTCTGACATAAAAAATATAACAAATCAGTCTATTAAAATAACTTACATATCAACTGACAATCAGTAAGTGTTAATGTACGTCATGGAAATAGTTTAGACATTTTTATATTAACTACGTAGTATTATGAATACGACTGACATGATTTAAACTACTAAGTAATTTAAGCTTAAATTTAGTTTTTATTCAGGACTAAAAATTCTAATTGTAATTTTTAAATTTACAATTTTATTATTCAAACACATGTTAATAGATTATGACTGTTCTTAGTTATATAAAATATAAAACTAGATAGAAACAAAGTAAGTTAAAGAATATTTGTAAGAAAGTCAATTATGTTAAGCGGCAATTATGTGTAAAGAAAAGCTATATTTTTTGTAATTTTGAAAATAAACTGGGAAGATATATCTTTTCATATTTATTAGTATATCTCTAAAGATATGTATTTCTATTTATTATATTTATCTACTTTAAAGTATCTAATTGATACAAAAGGCGCTCGACGGGCGACTGGGAATCTAACCTGGGTCCCTGCGGTACGCCGCGCTATCAAACGCCGCATGCCTTGTGATCAATCCAATATACCACGGCAATAAAAGCACGGATATAAAAAAAATTTCGAGTCTGTCCCTAAAACTTCCAAATGAATACCTTTGAAAGAAAAATCATTAACTAAAATTTCTTATTGAATATTTTTTAATTTTAATCTATTCCGACATGTGAGAACTTTCAAATTTCTACATCAAGCGGTTTCAGAAAAAAATGGCTGTAACAAACATAAAGGTGTAACAAACATAAACGTGAGTGATTTTATAAGGGTTCTGTCTTCCCTTTTGAGGCGAGAAACCCTAAAAATGAAATAGGGTCTAAGAGAACATTTTTACATTTTTTTTACAGTTAATAGATAAAATATTTGATTTTATTAACTAAGCAAGAGAGTCCTAGGCGTTTGCTCTCGCTTTAACGTAATCTCGCGTCAATTCCCAGCATCTATTTTGTTTTATATTGTCCGCCAATTAATAGTTTATATATGTGCGTATAAAAAAATTGCTTAAATATTTCATTTTCATCAAAATTATAATCAAAATGAAAAGCAACTAAATTACAAAACTATCAAACTAAAAATCATAATTGAAGTAGAATTACTTTAATTATGATTTAAATATATTTGTTTAAACCTAAACCACGTATAAACAAATATATTCCTTCACCGTAATAAATATATATTATTAATACATAATTTAATTTATGTATGATCTTATTTAACATCTACAAGAAATTCTACACAATTTAATTATGTGATTATATAAACACTTCACTATAATAACTAATACAAAGTTTATGATTACGCTAACACTGCAAATGAGATTTTTAAATATAATTTTTATGTAGCTATTTCAGTTGAGAAATTTTATTCAGAAATGTAGCTGATACGTTTCGACGTCCATTATCTAAATCATTATTATCCATATTCTTAAATATTTTAACTCGTGTTAAAAAATATGATATGCTTTTTTGAAAAGAGAACGTGTTTCATTTAAAAAACTTAATAGACGACGTGTTATTATATATTTATGGACATGTATGGCACAGAGAGGCTTCAGAGCAGTACTTTTGGAACACGTTTTATATGATAATCCAACTGAAGATATCAAAACTCTCTGCTACTATGTACTGCATAACAGAGTTACTGAAAATATTACGAGCGCTGCTTTTATTCCTTTTGGTAATATAACTCTCTAATAATCCCAACAAGCTTCATAAAAATGTCGGCAGATGCATACGGGAAAGTGTAACAAGAGTAGGTGATTTACACATTTGCAAAAAAAGCGTAAAAAGAACGATTAAATTTCCATTTAAAATTACTAATCTCTGCATAATTAGCCGTTTTTATGCGACATTGAATTAAGGGGAGCAAATTTTATAATTGAGATATATTTAAATGTTACATTTATAAAATGGAATTCCTATTTATTAAAAAAATCGACAATGTAAGGCGAAAATAAATAACTAAATCTATAAAAACGTGTTGCGATGGTTGAGTGATGCGAAAGTTACTTTACGTTTTGCTGTCAAAATTATAGGCTATCCCAGTAAGTCGTTGGCGAGTAAAAATATAATGGACCATTATATTTTACAGAAAATTTAATTTTGTTTTTGGGTCACTACACACGGATTCAATGGTTTAATATTTGTCATAGGTTCCACCAATTTTTCGCTTAGTATAAATTAAATGTATGATTTATTTTTTTTTACTTTTACTAAATTTGTCACTAAATATATTAAGGGTTTTATTGTTCCGCGACACCGAAGAATTGACCTATGACCAAATTAAAATACCGTTCATAATATTGTTTATCGGCAAGTGAAAACCGTTAAACTAATATAATGAAATTCTAGGTACAGACAGTACCTATAATAGTTTTTCTTTGCCTTGATATCGAAAAGACCGATCATTTATAGGATTTACAAAAAAAAGACCGATCATTTATAGATACACATTTAACTATTTTTATAGTGTCACCATTCTCTCTATATGGCTTTCTGAATGTACGGGGAGAGTTGACATTAAAACGATTATTTCGCTTACGATGTCCACATGTCTTCGGAATATAACGAGCATTGCAATATTTATCTCCGGTTTTTGTTTACTGAATCCATTTGGTCATTTTGTAAGATTCGCTCTTGGTTGTTTTGTATAATTATTAGTATCTTTAATAAGAAAATTCAGGCCGGTAAAACCACCGAATAAAGACGATTCGACGATGTAAAACGTTTTGCTTAGTTCATAAGGAACCGATAAATGAGTACTCAATTAAATTCCATCTTAAATTATCGAATTTTTTAAAATTTCTTTCACTATAAAATAGGCCAATAATACCACAAGTTAGACTCCAGGTTATAACATGAACAGTTACGATATATCTTAATAACGATTGTCAAGAACAGGCCATGATATTTCTTTAAATTATAACGAGTCAGAAAATGGCCGGTACGTTAATTCAGAGATATTATGTTTTAATATTAAAATCATGGGGGCTACTCGAATTCACGGCTAAAAGGTAAACAAATATGATGATGATAAAACTCGTGTGTTTTTATAACAAAAATTAAATAATACATCCAGATAAAAATGTTACTTATACGAATGTCAATAATTTTCCATTTTATCTGTACTTTGAAAATACTTTCGTTTAGTGAGTGGTATTTGCAATCACCAAAACATTCCGAAAGTAGGTAAAACTCTTAGGAATAGACTGTTCATGATTTAAGAAGTACGACCCTAATTCATTAATTTGTATTTGAAGTAATATAACTGATATATAATATTCAAAGCCAAAAAAATATATTTTGTTAAAATTTCATGCCGTAATGTGAATATATGTATTATAAATAGTACTTTAATAGAACTATAAGGTTTTCCTGAAAGAAAATAGAAGACAGCAAAACAAAAATCGGTGTAATGAAGAATAGTTTCCCAGCATTGTCATCCGAACAACAGACAACACGGTTAATTATTTTCCCTTCGCTTTGTTTTATTTTCTTCCTTTCTTTGGAATTAAAACCAGATAATGGAATACAGGCACGCCATTTTATATTCCATGCTAATTCATTTTATTCGAGGACGCTTGTTCTCTTGAAATTTAAAAATTTTTCACTTCAGCCCTTAGGTGTATGCGGTAGGTGGTTGGAGAAGAATAACATTAATTTACCTTGTACAGTGTTCAATATCATTGTACTCGTACGCCTTCAAACGTGACGAGGGTTTATTAGGTAGCGGGGTGTTAAATGGATTACAAAGTGATGTGGGCGATTGTGGTGGTCTATATATTAGTTATTCCCTGCATGTCAGTGTTAAACCTAAAATTTCAGTAGTTTTAACCATAGCCTCAACAGGCAGCTAATGGGTATTTTAATAACTGGTGCCTATATTCAGTCGAGAATTTCCTCATAATTTTAGAATGTTGTTTCATAGGCCAAAGAGTAGGAGCTAAAATCAATGCGACCAGCATTGCTAGATAAAGTAACTCATGGCCATTCCGGATACAATCCAAACAATTTCGACGAAAAGAATCAACTAAATAAGAGAAGATATTTTTAAGAGCGCACGATCAGCGGCCGGTCACATATTTGCCTAAGGAAATGATATATGCTTACTTAATATCTATCTATTTACATTTGGTTTCATATATATATATATATATATATATATATATATATATATATATATATATATATATATAATCTTATAAGATTAAATCGTAACGAAAATTGGTTTTTTACATTCAATTGTATTTTTTTGTCTCGTAGTTGAATTGTGTAATTGAAATCACTCATGAGGAACTCGTGTTGGTTATTTTTTTAATTTTAAAAACGATTATTATTTGTTTATAGTTAGTACTTAAAGTTTATTTGGGTAACGTATTATTTTTCGAATGTCTGTACATGCTTATCTACTTTTCTACATACACTTTGTATATATTTTCTACAAATAGTATTTCTTCTAACAATGCCGCGCTCTAATAATCCAAGATGTATGGCAGCGCAAGAGAATATATACAGGTAGGAGTAACACGAGTGAGAGATTTACGTGTTGATAGAAAAGTAAAAATTAACGATTTAATTTCCATTTCTAATCTGTGCATCTACGCCTAATAATTAGTTTTTATGCCATAGTGAGGAAAAAATTGCAAATCTTATAGCTGAGATATATTTAAATATTCTACTCATGAAATAGGATTCATAATATTTTATTTGTATACTAAAACTTTTAAGAAATGTCACCAATATGACCCATATTGGTGACATTTCTTAAAACGGCCAAATTCAAGTCGCAACTGTGCAGTTGGCGTTCCGTTCGCTTTTTGAACAAATATTTCAGTGTGTTATGAAAACTGTTATTCCGAATATATGTTTGTTCAGAAAACAAATAAATTTACCTGTCGCTTTCAATAATATATCTCGCATTCAATAATGTATCCTGTTACTTTATGAATAACGTAAATGATACAGAGTTATTAACCTTTAAGCAGCTGTCCACATGTTGCATTATCGTGAAAAATTTATTTTGACAGCTACCTTCATTGAAATGGCGTCATGTACCCTTTTTATATAAAGGTAGCTAAAACAGTGGATGTAAGTACAGGCTGCTTAAATATTTCGTGAATATAGCTTTATTAGTAGAATTAATTAAAGAAAACTAAAACGACTAATTTTCTTAATTACTAAAAATGTGTTATACGTTAAATTGTATATAATCAAATGTCATTGTACATTTCACTTCATAGATATTACATTGTGTTCGCATGTATGCCAATAAAGTCCGTACTCGAGAACTGAGGAATGTCTCAAATCCATATAGGTTACCAAATAACACTTTCCTAAAATATTTTCGAGTATTTAAAAAATGACAAAAATGTATAATTTTCAATTTAAAACCAATGCAATGAAAGTGACCCAATGAATGAACATTACTTAGCATTAAACAAATCAGAACACCTGTAAAAACCCGTCTCCATCCATAAATAGCACATAGAACTGTCATCGTTGACAAAATATCTCCGTGCTTTTCTTTATGATCTTGAAATGATATGGCACTATTCTTTAATGTTAAGCCAGCGAAAAATAGCATTCTTTTAATGAACGAGGTTAGAACAAACTCAGTGAGACACTATATATCGAATTTTAAAGCTAATGCTAAGACTACCATGATTGCCGTGCATTATATGACATAAAAATTAAGTAAAGCGAATGATGCAATGAAAGGTTGATGGCCATTTTGGTCTAACTATCCAACTGTGGGTTTCAGAAATAGTGGACGCAGTATAAAGACCGAGATGGCTATATTTTCTACAGTCCTATTAAATTTGTTAATATCTACTCCATAACATTTCCATGGTTATTTTCAATTTTAGCCACAATTTCACAATGTCCTTCATTATTTATATATTACTAATAATTTTATAAAATATATTACTAATAATTTTATAAAACGATTTCTCTTTGCCTAACAAAAATAATTTCTTCAGGATGGTCTAAGTAATTAGACGTGATTAGACTTTTTGATGCTGGACGAATTAAAGAAATTGTCAGTGGTAGAGCAAATCTCATAGTTTGCGTTCAATTTTTAATTTACTCACTATAATCATGAATTCTTCTCTTAAGACAACGAAGAATCGCGTTGTTTTAACGAAAAATGAATTTTAGGACAAACAATAAAAGTTAGGTCATTAGATGTGATTAGACTTTTTAATGTTAGAGAAATTGAAGAAATCGTCGGTGCTAGAGCAAATCTCGTAGTTTCCGTTCAATCTTCTCTTTATCCATGAAAATTATAAATTTTTTTTCACATTTTTTTCAACGATATTTCGGTTACAGTATGACGGATATGTATACAGTATGAAGCAATTTTCGAGATTGAAATATTTTTCTAACAGGTTGATCTTATATGTAAAGCGCTAATAAAATAGTTTAGTTGTTGAGGTTCGATCATCAGCTTGTATTACGTTGGTGCGAATGTTTTTTTTATTTCTCTAAATTACTTTTTATTATTTGTTTCACATCATTTGTTTTTTTGGTATTTCCAGGTATCTAACAATCTAGATCAATTGTTAGAAATGATTGATAGCTCGAAACATGATCCACCTGATTAAGCGCACCACCTTTATGTACCACGAGGGTGATCCAGAAATGTGGTGCGCTTAATCAGGTGGTGTTGAGTTGTTTCAATTTAGAATTTGGCAGTACCTCAACCAATATTTATATTAATACTAGTTGAGATTATGTAGTAAGTAAAAAAAGTTGATTCCCTGGGTGAATAACACGACAGTTGTTTCGTTGTATTACAACATCTTCAGGTGGGATATTAGCAAAGATGCAACGAAACCTAGGTCGTGGTAAAGAAATTAAAGAAAGAAGAAATAATACTACATCACGTAGTTTCATTTAATTGTGGATGAAAAGAGTAGTTAAATCATTTCAGAAAAGTTATATTTTAAAACTGAAATCCTTGTGAGACAAGTTGAAAAGCTAATCTAATATACCAAGATAAAAACATGTGTATCTTATTTTAAACAAAACATTTATAGGGTTACTTTAAATAAGTCTAATATTAAAAAAACAATTTCCCATTTTAAATCTATTTAAAAACAAGTTTATAAATAGAACTTAGATCCACCTTCATATTTTGTGATTTAAGAGGTAAGTTCTGAATTGATTATTTATCTATTTAATAATATAACCTATACGATTTATTCAAAATTACGAAAGAATAACATTTATTTGTCTTGTAAAGTGTTCAGTATTATTGTACTCGCGTACTTTCAAACATGATGAGGGTTTACTAGGTAGCGGGGTGGTAAATGGATTACATTTGTGAGGTGGGCGATTGTTGCGACCTACGTATTAGTTATTCTCGGCGTGCCTGTGTAAAACTTGTCTAAACTTTTAGTAATTTCAGTTAGAGTATTAAAGGGCAGTTAATAGATATTTTAAGACTTTTCGCTTTTGAACCAGGTCTCTCGATAAAAGAATTATCTTCATGGTTATTTGAGAATTCCACTTCATTTGAAATATCTTATTCGACTCTAGGCGTAATTCAATATAATTATTTTTGTTACTGATTTTATTTATTATTTTTGATATTGATTTTATGTCTTTCTCATGTGTGTTTCTATATTGTTATTCACATGCTTTGTATTGTTGAAATTCGAGCTTTCACTTTTCTTTGAATGTGGCACGTTTTGTAAAACATTTTAATTAATTCAATCGTCGCGGTTTTATTAAGATCAAAATACCTCTAATTATAATGCAAATATTTGAAAACTCAGTTTCATTACCCATCCCACGCGGTCAAAGGACAAATGAAATTCAAGAACAATGAATAAATTTGTAGGTTTATTAGAATTCTGTTAAAATATTTAGCATTGCTTAAAATTACCATTCCGTTAGCTTAGGATTGTTTACATCCTTTTTAACATTTATTCCATATTTTTGAACGAGCAGTGGATCAATGTCGAATAATGCAATGAAAATACAAATATTTCAATTTTAAAATATGTCTTTTCTTCATTATAAATACATATTTTGCGAATTTTTCATAATCGCTCGTCGTTTGGCTACGTTGCCTAAATTTATTTTAAAGTCCGTATCGAGTTAAATACTAAACATATTTGGATATGAATCCAAACATTTTGGTTCAATTTCAGGATATCACTTTATAAACCAAATAATGCAAAGGGAAATTAATACAACTACCTTTGTTGAACAGAGTATGTTGCAATAAATTTCGAAAACGGAACTTTCTAGTTTTTATTAAAATAATTAGAGGTATTTTTACCTTAAAAAAAGCGTAACCATTGTAATTATAAGAATAGTTTACAAAACATGCCTCATTGTAAAAAATAACAGAAAGTTCAAATATTGACCTGAAGAATTTTTGATATTGCAAATACGTATAAAACATATATAAAAATATAAAATCAAAATCATTCAATCTCACATTCTTTAATCGGTTATTTTCAGGTTTTAGCGATGAGAAAAACGTTTTCTGCTCGTTAAAATATTACAAGATAAAAAAATTGGGTTTGATATTTTATTTTACCCTTAGTTATTTTGTGATTAAAAATATCCTAAAAATTCTTTAGAAACCAAAAAAAATTAGATTTTTAATACCACATTTACGCGTTTCAAAATGACCAGACTGATTTTAAAAATCATAGAAGCTCTAACTTTATTTTTTAATATACTCGAATTTATATTGAAAATAAAATTTATTTTTTATAAAACGATGAAGGTTATCTGTTCATAAAAGGATTATGGTATAGCTTATACCTGCTCAAAAGCGTAATATCCATTAGCCGCCCTTTGATACCCTAGCTGAAATTACTAAAAGTTGAGACGAGTTTTACGCTAATACGTTAGGAATAACTAATACGTAGACAATCGCCCACCACATATATAATCCATTTAACACACCGCTGCCTAACATATCCCCGTCATGTTTGGAGTTGCGCGAGTACAATTATATTGAACACTGTACAAAGTAACTAAATACTATGCTTCCCCTAGCACGTGCCGCATGTACCTAACAGCTAAAAAAAGTATTATATAACAAGAGGAAAATCTTCTTCGCATAACGTGAATTAGCAACGAATATCAAGAGGGGTGTGTGTATTCCATTATTGGGTTTTAATACCAAAGAAAAGAAAGAAAACAAAACAAAGTGAAAAAAATTAATTAATTACGTTTCCTTTTGTTCGTCATTTTATCACTCACATGAATGACGCAAGGAAAATATTTTTCACTACACGAATTTTTCTTCTGCTTTCTTTTGTTTGGCTTCAGTACATTCCATCTCAAAGCAAAATCTTTACTATGTACTCAAAATAAAGGTAAGAAAGTCAAGAAATATTGTCCAATGTATATTCATTGCATTACTGAACTGTAAAAATTAATGATTTAAAATCGTACATCCTCAATAATAAAGTAACTATTTCTATAAGTTTTTACATTTCTAGATAGATGGCGGGATCTAAGTACATTTATAAATAAGCATTTAGTTATCCATCGACAAACTAAAGTTTTTTTTTTAAATAAATATAAAAAACGAATTTCGCCCGTTAGATTTTTATCTAGAGTAAACCTTTAATTATCATGCTGAAAATAATATACACATGCTTTTCATCATTATTGTATTGTCACATTATAACTACCCTTTCACTAAGAGTATTGCTGATAAAATGGAAAAATATTCACAATTATAGGAGATCAAATGCGGATTGAAAGGAAATTATGTGTTTTACTCTACCACCGAAAATTTTTTCAATTTCTTTAGCATTCCAATATTTGATTTGGTCAATTTCAAATGTTTTTTGTGTAACAAAAAGAAAGCGTCTTATAAAAATATTAGCATTCTATGTCATGAAGAATAAAATTAAACTAGGGCTCCTTGAAGCTAAAACTTAACGTTAAAAGCGCTATAGTGTGAAAAGATTCGGAAAAATTATCTTTTAAATCTATTTTATGTTTATTTAAACAGATTCAATTTGGAAAATTAAATTATACTATAAAAATAAACAAAAGAAACTTGACGAACAGAACACTGATTACAACAATTGATTGAATATTTGTACAGAAAAAAATTAAAAGGATAATAGATTTAAATATAAATAACATGAGTAATAGATAACTTGTTGCTATAAAAAGACAAAAACCATAAAATAAAATAGACAATAAAATAGAATATTACGAAAATAATAACGAAATAATGGGCAAACAATCTTTCCACTTTGACAGTTTCTACGGTCATCCATTTACTATAGATGGATCACGATTTTTTCGTGTATCGTATTCTTTTTTCGCAGAAACCGTTTAAAATTCACGCTTGAAATTTAGTATAGTTATAAAGGATATCATTCCGAATACTCTCAAATATATAAGTAAAATTTAAAAAAATTATGTGCAAAATTTGAGGTTGTAAAAAAGATTTTGATTTAACATAATTATGGGATATTGTTGGAAAGGGTTAGTTATAAGGAGCTCCAGCTTCAGAGCTTTTTCCATTATTTTATACAGTATATTCTCAGAGATATGAAAAATATCCAAAAGATATATTTTTTTTTCAAAACTAATGAACTTTTTTAAGAAAAAACCGGTATTTTAGAAACCCATGTAGAGATTCTGGAAATAAACTATAAATGCGGTTGCATATGTCCTTCAATCGTTACAAAATTTTATTGATTAGGAAGTTCATATTAATAACGACTTTCGATAGATAATTTTACATCAAACAAGATTTGAAAATTTCGATGTGGAAGCCAAACTCGCACTTGGCTGGTTTTTTATTCTTTAATCCAATTTGCGAAATATAAACTTCCAAAGTTGGGTGCCTTTCTTTCTTCTACAACTTTTAAATACAGAATTTAAAAATCTGAAAAATTAGGATTAGATTAGAAATTTGGATTACTTTTTATATTCAAATACTTACATGTTCCGTATTTAATTTCACTATTGTTGAAGAAAATAAGTCATGTTAATAAAAAGAACAGACAAGAACTGATCTAACACATTCAAGAAAGGATTCCGTAGCCATCTTATAATTATTTACCTTAGAATCGTTGAAAACTTCCTGGAAGCTTTTATTACGTGTGTATTATTGCTGACTGTTAGTAATATTATGCCTATTTCACCGCACGAGGGTAAGTAAATAATTTAGTTGAGTACTTATTTTTATATCGAATTTATAAGGGGTATTTTATGAAGTTATTATAGACTTATCCATAAAATTTTTTAAGTAAATCATAAGATATAAAATGATATTAATTCATAAGAAATAAAATTATATTATTTATATAGTTATCCATTTTACTTTACGTAATAAAATTTGAACTTAATTTAAATTTTATTTAAACACCTAAAAGAACTATTCCAACATTTTATCATTCTAGACCAACATTTCATCATTCCATGAAGAGATTTATAAAATATTTTCCGAAACTGAGGGTACTATGACATCTGTAATATTTTACTATTCTTTTGAAAATCCATTGTCAAAAATAGAAAGTTTTCAATAAATTAAATTGATTTAATATAATTTTTACTTTTTCACAATTTTACTTTACATCCGATTTCTCGATTTTTTATGAGCACAAGTTTTATAAACCATACGACCTTAATTGCATAACCACATAGAAATGAAAGTATTATAGGGAATTACAATAGAGATTATATTATGTAATAGCTTGGTGTTCATAAACCATTTTAAGACAGAATTGATATTTTTTAAAGCTGAAGACAGAAATTAATATCACATAAAAAGTCGAAATAAGTACACAACATAAATTTTTCTAATATTTCTCATTTGATAGGTATAAATTGACTATCATCAGAAAAATTATACAATAGTATAATACAAAATTTCTTTATTGTATAATATATCACAATCAGTGCATTGTAATTTAGTGCTAATGTCTAAAGAGGATTTGCTATAAAACATATTGTGAATAGTTCATTAAATCATATTTATTAAACCTATACGTTTAGGTAACTGAGGAAGAAAATAATTAAATGATCCCACTATGTTGATGAATGGAAATGAAACCGATATTTAAATTGATAAATGTGTAAATTTGTATTGATAAATGTGTGTAATTGATAAATTGGTTGTAAAATGATAAATGTGTAAGATATAATTAAAATAAAGATAAGTGTTTTAAATAAAACCGCTTTGAGCAGGCATCATCAAAAAAGGATTTTTGTCATCGAATTATGTCAAAATTTTGGTATGAATACCGCCCAAACAGATATATTTTTTAGCATTTATCATCAGATCTGGTACTGTACTCGCCGTATGTATACACATATATATATCAACATTTATTCATTCATGCTTTCCTTTATATTTATATTGGTTATGTTACAATCTCATTCTGATTATCTAAAAAAATAGAACGATAAGTGGCATTGCAATGTACACATATCCAGAATATCCATTTGGCATTAACTCAAATGCCACGCCCTAGAGAAACAATGTATGAGAAATGGAAAAGCGCCAAAATAGTTTATAGGTTTCCTCTAAAAATGCTTCCAGAATTTTCGAATACTCGGCGTAAGATTTATGTTGACAAAAAATGAATTACTAATACATAGGCAACAACAATCTTCTACGCCTCTATTGTAATATATTTAACCTTCCTCTTCCTAATAAACCCTTGTCACGTTTAAAGGTGGCGCGAGTACAATGATATTAAACACTATACAAGGTAAATATACATCATTCCCGCCCGAGCACGTTTCAGCGAGTAAGAGTTAAAGCGATAAAAATGTTAGTAAAAGGACAAGTGTCCTCGAGTGAAGTGAATTAGTAAGAAATATGAAGAGACGTGCGTGTATTTTATTATGTACTTTTAATGCTAAAGGAAACAAAGAAAACAAAACAAAACGGAGGGAAATATAATTAACTGCGTTGCCTTTTGTTCGCCATTTTATCGTTCATGTTCCGACGACATTAGCAGGAAACTGTTGTTTGTTATATACATTTCCGGTAATATTATTTTTTTGTTTTACTACTTTCGCTTTATTTATGTTCTAGGTTACAGTCGAAATAAAATTTACATGACGATTTTTAATAATAAATGCGTATGAAATATTATTTTTACACTAAATAATATATTTTAAAATTATTATTTTATCTCACTTTTTGTAATACATTTATTACACTTTTGCCTAAAAATTAATAAACAGATTTACCAGAAATTTCACACAAAAGATAATAATATTTTTATTATGTAGAGATTTATAAAATAGCCGCATATTATTGGTTTTATATGAGGAATAAAAATAGAAATAAATATTTCAAATCATCATGAAAATCAGTAAGTATTTTCTTGAGAGTTAAATAACTGATGGAAGAAAAAATACCTCAAAATTGGACAACAATTGTAACCTGCAAAAGGTCTTCATACACGTATGATACCTATGACGACACATTACAACACAAATGGCGCGGTGTTAATTAATTACACTTCTTATCAAAATTATTATAACTCAATTGAATCCCATTTAGCCAATAGATAATCTAGTAACAAATTAATAATTGCACGTATATAAATATGATTTGCAGTTTTTATTTTATTTATAGAGGTAACAGAGAAAAATGAGTGGCGGCTACATCGGAGCCAAGGCCGTATATATTTTAGATGTAGAATAAGTCATGCGGGGTTGACTGGGAGTTAAATATGAGGGTTTGTGCAGTTAAGGTTTATTTTGATGTTATTTATTTTGTTTATCTATTGGGTATTTAAGGAAATCTCGTAGAAAGAGTGATATATTTTCAAAGAGTGGCTCATTTCTTACATACTAAAAATTGTCTTATTGACGGTAAATTAATAACCTAATACAAGTTTCTATCGAGCATTTTTATAGATATCAAAATATTTTACATGGGATAAACGAATGAAAACTTGTGATAATGACAATTAAGGTTCCTGGTTGTACTAATTTCAATTCAACGCAAAATGATACGCCTAAAATCACTCGTCATATAATTTACGCAAATTTAATATGATTTTCAGATTTTTCCTCAATTCAATTCAATTACATTTTTATGTTTAAACACAAGAATTTTTACTATTGCATATATATATATATATGCATATATATATATATATATATATATATATATATATAATTAAGAATTATATGGAATTATTGAGCTCATGACTTCACTTTTTCAAAGTGATCTCACATTCATCCATATTAGGCAGTTTTGAAACAATTTTCCATTTTAAACTGTGCTGATAACTGCTCCTTATTAACCGATTTAAAAAAAAAACTATTCGTAGGAATTTTTTTCATATATATGTTCAGCGATAACTCATTATTGAGTTGATCGATTTCAATGATTATTTTTTTATTTGAAACACTTAAGATGTGGTCAATCATAAATAGGATAATGATCTGATGATGAAGTCCAGAAAAGAACAACTAACTTAAACTCCTTAATGAATCGCAGTAAATCAACTATGATTCAAGGTATGTGTAAGGTTCTACGTCTAGTTGTTATTTTGCGAAGTACCAGGTTAGAGTCTACTGACTCAGTTTTGGAGATGAACAATAGATCTCCATAGGGGATGTTAGTATATCAACCGTGATTAAAGATATTTGCTACTAGCAGTTTTTACTTTGCAAAATAACTACATCCTCGACCAGGTCAGGGTACGACGATGAATTCTGGAGTTGAACAATGAAACTCCTCCACGAATGGTAGTAAATTAAATGCGATTCAAAATATTTCTAGAGATAGTTGTTACTTTGTAAAATAACTACGCCATCAACCATTAGCTGATGATGCATTCTAGAGATGAACTATAAAACTCTTTATCGGATGGTAGTAAGTCAAAGGAAATTCAAGATATTTAGTGGTACTTTTTAATTTAAAAATTAACTACACCATGGATCAGGTCAGGGTCTGATGATGAATTCTGAAGATGAATAATATAAATCCTTAAGGAATGGTAGTAAATTGATCGTGATTCAATATATATGCTACTTTTTAATTGTAGTTTTAATTATTACTTTACAAAATCTGATTGGATTTCATATACGGATTTCGGAGCGGAACGGAATTCCTCAAGTGGCAGTTTTTAATTTGCAAAATGTAATTCTGGACTTCGGATATGGAGAATGAACTCTTCAACGGCTAACAGGTAATTACTATATTTTTTTTATCTTCTGCTCGTATAAAAGGAAACTTAATTATATGTAAAAATTTTTGAGAATGGAAAATGAAGCGTATGCAATATACAGAAAATGCAAATTTCTTAGATCCAAATAATTTTGCATAAACATTATCAACGTAAATGATATAACTTTAAGTGAAATCTCTGTGAATATGTTGTATGGGTATGGTTAGCTCACTAAAGTTGAATCAAATAATAATTGCATAAAAATATTAGAGTAATTTATAAATTTGCTGTTCCCATACAGTTTGTTTCATTTCCATTACTACAGTGGAAATATACGTACCAGTAAAGTTCGCGTTGTGCAAGTCATTATTGCCTGTAATAAATGCCAGTCTAATAATATTTGATGGGAAAGTTTAGTAATATTTCAACACAAGAACTGTTTAAGAACACAAAACTTTGTATAACTTAAAGTAAGTTTTTCCAGTTTCTGATCAAGAAAAGTATATTTACTAGCGATTATTTTTAGGATTTTGTATATTAATAGGAAAAAACGTAAAGCTTGTAACGCTGTCTCTTTGTTCAAATATCTCCGCTTTTCTCAGAAATCGTTGGGCATAAAAAGTTATATTTGACATTTGTTACTTATCATTGAACCTCATATATGGATGGGCGGTGTCGTTGTTAGATAATGATGTTGTTATGGGAGTAATGTAATGGAAGGGGGGAGCACTCAACTTCTCGCAGTGTATAGACCCATAGGCGTCGAAAACACATGATCATGATGAAATGTCAATATATGAAAGCCTGCTCGTTTAATTTTGCTTACCCAAAAAAATTTAAAGTATTTATTAGAAAACACACTCACAAAAGAAAATTGTATTTATAAAATTGAGCAAATAAAATTTTATTCCACAATAATATTCATTTCGGAATTTCTTGTAAGATTGTTACACAGATATTTCTTCAAATATGCACAAATATTTCTTCAAGAATAATTTTACTTAGAAAATTAAAGGCATTTATAAAGAATACTCCCCCACATTAAACTTAATATTGACAAGCTAAAATATTTATATGCAAATTTGTGTTGGCGTAAACAAATACTTGAAAAAAAATGGTTTTTCCTATCATGTATTATTTCAAACGAAAAACTACAGTTTAAAAAATACATAGTTAAATTATTTTTATGATTACTTTTAAATGAAGAAAAATTGAAATCAGAAAGGAGTCCAAGCCCCGATGGTTTCACTTTCTCCCAAATTGTTTCTCTCAATTTCTCCAAACAGTCGCGTATAAATAAAAAAATAAAGTGAAAAATTTTAAAAACTTAAATAAGTACTGATCCCTAAAGAAAATATTAAAAGGCAAAATTTGACCGACGAAATTTAAGACAAAACGATGAAAGTACTAGACACTGCGCTTATCCTATGTTTGGCCGACCTGATCTCCGACAAAGTCTGATCTTAGCAAAATAAGAGAATGCCAAAGATTTGTAGAAAGCAGCTACATAAATTTTAGCCTAAATGATCGAATTAATAGTACGTTGATCAGGAAACAGACAATTACAAATGACATAATAAAACATAGACTAAATTTGAAATGGAAAAAAAAAGTCACGCTGAAAGAGCTTAAAAATAAATATGGTCACAAATTGCAACAAATTGGTTCCCTATCTATAAAAATGTAGACGAGGAAGACCGTTAAAACGATTTTGCCAAAATATAGTAAATTAACTGGAAATATAAGCCCTAGATTAGCGAGAGGTGGAAAAGACTGAGAAGCATTTACACCGCCACAGATTTCTCAATACTTTTAATATAATTTTTATATGTTAATATTTCTAACCTTTCTGAACCGATAAATAATTAAGATGGAATCATTAATTTATTTAATCTCTTCATGTCCTTGCTCACTATCCAGGACACGAGGAAATAAAGACATTAAATAACTTAATAAACAAATCCTTAATGATTGCTAAATAATAATTGTCTTTGATGTGACATTCAACTTTTTAAATTTTCCGTCCTGCGCTACACTTAGCAATCGTATCAAAAACCGGAAAACCATTGAAAAATTTACACGCCTAGGGGGAACTCCTTTAGTGGCGTACACCTAAGATTTTTTATAAATAGAATGAATTAAAATATTTTAAGAAATGTTTATTTATTTATGACTTATTGTAGATAATAAAGTTAAAAATGAAATTAAATAAAAAAAAACACAACCTCTGCTTAAAAATAATTAATATTATTAAGTAACAAAAAATGTTATTTAATAAAGTGGCACCTAGTATCGGACATTTCCACACTCTGGAACATCTGCACATGCTTCATGTACCCACCTAAGACAGGATGGGCACTGGATCCAGTCTTCGTCAGTGTCTTCTAAGCAAACTACACAAATTGTTGTGTTTGTGTTAGATGTTTCAGTTAATGATTCTGCTATATTTCCATTTTTTCCTTTTGTGCTGAAAGAAAATATTTTTTCTGAAGGAAATTCGTGCGGAGTTTTATTTTTTTATCCACTTATAAGAATATTTTATTATATATTATAATATATTTTTTTCCCTAAACGAAAGCTTTATTTGCAGATGAAATGATGGTTATAACAAAAAACGAGCAATATTGGAGAATAATCGCCACAAAATAAAAGAAAAAATTCGGACCAATTTCAAAACAAGTTTTTTTCATAAACTGTCAATAAATATAACAGTTATTATTTATAATTATAAATATATACGATACAATAACAAAATATTATGTACAAATACCGTAGCAATTTTGTAATAAGTAACAAAACAAATTATAAACGTAGCTCCAAAACGGCTTTGTAAAAACACTGCTTTGTTTATATTATCGATCGACCGCAGCGATCGGGCCAAGGCCAAACACGTGTTCAAAAGATTAGTGTGACAATGTCGTTGGTAACAAATTTTGGAATATGTTTTATTTACAGTGAGTAGTATCGAATTATAATATTGGTGTTAAAGAATATCGTTTGTAATATTTATTTTATACTATAGTTTGGAAATAAATGTTTGAATACTTTTTGTTTTATAGCAGAGTCGAATTATAGCGCTGGTATTATGAATAATGTTACTTAATTTTTATTCATAATTAAATGAAAGTACGTGATGTAGTATTATTTCTACTTTATTTTTTAATTGTTTACCACGACCTAGGTTCCGTTATATTACAACAGCTTAAGGTGGAATATTTGTAAAGATATTACACGAATAATGTTGATGTATTTATTTTATAATACAGTTTGTAATTAACAAAATTATTGTAATATCAATTTGCATTATAGGAAATGTATTCCAATTTAATTTATATGTATGGTAAAATTGTAACAGAGTAAATTCTATATATGGAAAATATTTTAAAAAGAGTGATTTATTTAACGTAGGGAGTAATAATAAAAACTTGAAAAACTCTTTTAAGAATTTTAGTCTGTTTGTTAATTGGTTCATCAATCATGCAAAATCTACTTGACGGATTTTGATGAAATTTGGTAAGGTAATTTTATACTCTAGCAACATATCAGCGAAAAAAATGAAGAAAAGAAAATTCCTAATAACTTGTTATTCTCAATTTCAAGCGAACAAAGATGCAGGCACAGCTAGTTTAAAATAAAATAAGTAAAAACAAAAAATAAGAAAATACAAAATATGCGTAACTAAAATAAATAACTACACTTGTTGATAAATGGCTGCCTGTTTGATGAGTACGCACACACATACATACACACGTGCATACACGCACGTATACCCATATTTACGTTAATATACAAAATTAGTAACAAAATGCAAGTTCTCTGCGTAATACCTTAATTGTTAGTCAGCCCAGTCACGATCATGGGCTTACAAACAGTATTATACAAACAAATAGTATTTATAAATATTATAAAAAATTAAATATTACATATGAATAACAAAGTATTCTCACAATTTGAAAAATAATAATAAAACTAAAATTTTAAAAATAGGTTTCAAGGTTTCGGTACACACACTAACATAATTTCATAAAAGTGGCATATTTTGCGTCTTCTTACATATGAAATAAATAAAATATATTCACTCGCTTACAAACCAACCTGGAACTATACATAAATTGGGAAACAATTGAGTAGATTCTGGGGACTAGAGGTGGACTAGCGTCACCTTCGGCACTTATTTACATTGAAAGAGAAACCTGACCTGGGAATATAAACGGTGATGACCAAACATAACGGAATTTATGGATAAAACCTGAACCATAATGCGTCTTAATATTTGGAAGTGGACTCATCAATCTATTCAGTCTGAACCCTGATGTAAATGAACGTAAATTTAGCATTTTATTTTCAATCTGACTATAACGTCCTAGGCCTCAGCAATCAGCAATATGAACGCTGATCGCTGAGTCTGAGGCTGGGCCCACCATAGTCCGAGTCCGACTGTCACTAGATTGCCTTATCGGGAAGTCGCATGCGGAAGAGTGAAGAGGTCGAACGCTACCAGGACGATACAAGGTGCCAGAGGTGGACGGTCTGAAAAAAAGAAACAATTATGCTCAAACATCCAAATTATAGATCTAATATATCAAAGCGTCCACGAAATTTTTCAATTCAATTATTTACCAATAAAAACGTATCGGAATAGATCCACGCGACACATGGTCCCAATAATTACAGAGCGAGACGGCTACAGCCGAACTGAACGCCACACATTCCTTCCAAATCACGTAATTTTTGTTTAGATTGACAAAATAATTCCCTGCATTTGATTTTTATCAATTTTT
The DNA here is from genome assembly GCA_039881145.1 of Druceiella hillmani. Lineage (NCBI taxonomy): Eukaryota > Metazoa > Arthropoda > Insecta > Lepidoptera > Hepialidae > Druceiella > Druceiella hillmani. The sequence continues at coordinate 1,968,917 of JAYKKI010000055.1, forward strand.
TATCTGCAAACTACCAACAAAATATAGTATATTGTATACCAAATTTTAGTTAATAAAATGTTGTATAAGAATACTTATTAAAAATATATTCCATTAATATCAACTTATGCCATTTTTCAAGTTAGAAAGTAGCTCGTAAAAAAACTTTACACGTATCTAAAAACAAAACATTTTTCAAACTTTTTTATGAATGAAACATGTCACATATTGTTGTGAAAATATTGACCAAATATCTGTACTTATTACGACACACAATAACAACATATGTATTGCAAAACAAAAAATATAAAACGATTATTGAAAACTTAGTGATTATACGCCCGTATGAAACAAGTGATATGCAAAATGTCAACACGAAAATCTTACAATTTTTTTGTTGGAAATATGCCATTTTATTATTTTATCACAAAACATACAATATACTGATTCTAAAAAAATATTTCTTGCTATGAATATGCAATAATACAAATATAATTTAGATATAAATAGAACAGAGCCATTTTGTATACGCCACTTTCAAATTAAGCAAATTAAATAAATTTTTGAATATTCAAAAAAACAAAGTAAATTATCACAATTTAGAATGATCACACTTTATTTTGGTACATAATAAAGGATATTTTTAATTTTAGTTGCCGATATTCATATTGGTAAATTTTTAATCAAAACCAATTAAAAAATTTTACTATGTTTGCGAATGAAAAACTTAGATTTATATCACAAATTATATTAACAGGAAATAAATACATCAACTATGTAAATTAAAATATGGGCGGCAAACATAACAACTCAAATCCGTAAAAAAATTAAACATTTATTCGCTCTTATTAGGTATATGTATTTCCTATTGTATCTATGTTACTCTGATACAAAGTTTCTACGGGACTTAATAATGCGTTTTCCATACAATGCCCTTTGAGCTATATGTATGTATTTTATATAAAATATTCATCTATTTGTTAATAAAGTCATAACATGGGTATGCTTATGTTATCGTGAGAAACTATTTAGGCTTTTACTGTACTTTCAATATTATGTGTTTATCTTCTTTAAATTATAAAGATATCATATTACTTTACCTAGTAAACATTATCACAAATTTTTGAGTATGAAAAAAATTTCTGAAATTTATGTGCAGGAGAGGAAAAGTTGTGAATTTTCTTCTTATTGTCAAAAAGAAACCTCACTATAAAAGAGAAACATAAGCAGAGATACAGAATTTGAACAACCATTAGAATGCAGAATATTGGACAACCATTAGAAACAACTTTGAATACCATAACTTACATTTAAAAAATGTTTTTCTTTAAAAAATATTTTATAAGAAAATTATGCAACCAACAAGACAAATTTTCTTTTTTTTCAATTTTAACAAACCAAGTTTGGACTCAGAAAGTAATAAATGTAAGAAATTATGGCAGTTAACACCTTAAGATAATTTTTATCAACATGCCTGCCAATATTGACTTGAAAAATTATCGCCGTGTCAATTAATTTTTTTTCACAAAATCAGGTTCAATGTACTCTTAAATATTAGGAAATTATTATTTTAACCGTAATATCTTTTCGATTTTCTCATTGCCACAACATTTAAAAAAAAATTAAATATTTTATTTTATATCATATATGGTAATTTAAATTCCATCATGAGGGTTCATCTTAATTTTTCCGTCTTTAACTTTTTAGAGATCAGTCGATATCTAATTCCTTCGAAAAATGTTTGCCACAAATCTTCACAAGAGGGAAACTTAAAATAACAATCGCCAATTAATAAAACCATCGTCTCAGAAATACGGAAGCATAAGTCATGCGACGCGATTGTCTAACAACGACACGAGCGAAGGTGCGTTGTTTGACGTTGAAAAATTTAAAGCAATTACCGGTGCGCACGAAATATGCGAAGTGAGCGCGGCGACGAAATTAAATATTCCTCTGTGTTAAACGAATACAAAGTTATTTGCGCGAGTCCGCACAGCAAACATTGCGAGCACTGCCTTTGCTGTATCACATATACAGTAAAGGCAGTGCTCGCAATATTCGCGGCAGTGCTCGCAGTGGGTAAAATATTAATAAATTAATATGGACGACTGGGCCGCGGTGAGTGCTGCTGTGCCCTCGACCAGCGAAATTTTCGAGTCTATCTTTATCAATAGCTTTATATTTTGAGCAACACTATGCGTTTCTATTCGACAATAAATTATATATTAGACATATATTGAGGACGATGAAGGAAGGTTCAATAATTTTCTAATATATTATTTCATAATTACATAAATGTTATATTACCAATTTGAATTTTTTCTTGATACTTTATTGAATATAATTAATTTATGAAGTAATTTCACTTTTAGCATTTTGTCGATTGAGTTTATAAAAAACTCGTAAAAATCCTTACAGAAATTATTTCAAATTCCTTCAAAGATTTTTCTTAGTTATTTTCATTTATATTCGCTAGAGCGTAGCGCCCTACCTTCTATCGCGCTTCAACATCAATCAATAGTCCACAATTTTGCTAATATCCCACTTGCCCTTATAATATTTTTTCAATAACTTCATATCATGGTAGGATCTTTCCCTTGCCATTTCCTCACTAAATTCCTCAAGATTTTCCTGAAAAAAAAATCAAACTGTTATTTCAATAAATAGATTTTATAACTCATATTAAACATGGTAATTTAAAACAAATCAGGATTTTTTCCACTAACTGAACCTTGCTGTGACTTCTTATTGCCAAGAAAATTCTTGAGTGCATTCCCAGAAGAAAAATAAGCTTTCTTTTCTCCTGCGATTACTGTTCCTTCGGAGTCTTTATCTTTCATTAAGTTTCTAATATACGGGCCTTTAAAAATTCCTGCCTCCAGTTTGGCTTCTTATAATTTTAGAAAACTTAAGTGAAATATTTAAAATATTCATGACCATGGATTAGCAAAAATGAATTCGGCAGTGTATGTTTAATTTATATTACACCCTAAGTTTTGGATAATAAATCTGTTTAATACATATAATATATTAAGAGAAAATCATTAAATTCTTACTCCTTGAAATGGTTTGCTACTTACAAATAAAGATCTGTTAAAAACAAAAAATTATTTCTTTCAAAAATATATTTTTCTATCTCATCCCGTTTTTAAAATATACTATTTCGACCTTAATGTAAACGCTAAGCGTTCCACAGTGCAGGCACGCTTAAAACCTAGCGGCATTTGTAAGGCGATACGGAATATTGTAAACATTGAATAATATTCAAACGAGTATCATTTTAGAAAAAAGAAAAATGATCATACTAATAATTCATTAATTTTTTTAGTTTTCTTCATTATTTTAACGAAATATTTAAAGAAATTATTACTCAGAATATTTTGAAAATGATCATATTTTGGTATTGAAAGATAAACTACTTATTAATTATAATCCCAAAATTTTAAATTTAACTTTAAAATCAGAGTTTCTAAAGGAACTCGAAAAATTATTGCTGTACCAGTTAACCAACACATTGCACCAACACAGATATCACGTATTGCCGACACGTGTACTGACTTTAATTTACCTTTCATAAAGCATTTAAAATAACATAAAATATTTATTGGTGGTCAATTTTTATCTCCCAGTAAAATAACATTTCCTTGTTTATTCTTTGGTTTTACAAATATTTACGTAGAAATAAAATATTGACGAATAAGTTGAATCTAAAATAAAGGTAAATTACTCTGAAGTTCGTATATTTTTAGGTTTAGTTCATATTGAGCAACGAAAAATTAATGTCAAGATTTGGAAAGTAATTAAAATTATAAAAGCCCTGAGACCGATCAGATTAAGAAAAAAATAATAAATTTATCTTATGAAATGAAAAATATATCCTTCAATTGGATTCAATGAATTCGAAATTTTCAATTAATTTTATATTTCTACGATTTCGATAATATTTAAGGTTGTACTATTCGAAGAACTTGAAAACAGGTTGGAAAATTAACAATGGTATTAAAATTGCCCAGTACATACGGAAAATGCGGTTTGTGTTTGCGGTACTACTTGTGTTGGAAATGAACGGCTGTACGTTATTATGTTTGATTTGAATATTGATGTTATCACTGAATCATATTAATATCGATACGTAGTAGGAAATTTTCTATGGATAATACGGATAGAGGCAACACGTTATATGGAAGAGTTACTTTAGTTGAAATTTAAATAAATAACGTATAAAATACCAAAATGTCATAATTTGAACGATAATTAAAAATTTAATACATTTGGCGTCAATTTTGTAGAAATTAATTATTCACAATTATATGAAACTACGTGATGTAGTATTATTTCTACTCTCTATATGTTCTTTGCCACGACCTAGGTTTCGTTGCATTACAACATCTTCCGGTAGGCTTTTAGCAAAGATGGGCTATTAGTATCATAAAGAACTTATAGAGATTAGAAATAATACTACATCAGGTAGTTTCATTTAATTGTGGATAATTAAGAAAAAAAATAATTACGTTGTTTCCAGTACATACTGCATAAATTTAAAAGCCATTATTATATATATATATATATATATATATATATATATATATATATATATATATATATATATGTATATATTTAATCCAAATGTCTATATAGAAAAAAAATGTTTTACTATCCGTAAGTCATAAAAATTAGAACAGTTCATGCTACATTTTCGTTTTTAGTACTTAAATAATATACAATTCTCAGTTATTTAATAGCGAACTATGGAAAAAAACGAGTGAATTTAAGAAACAATTTAAATCATATCACAATTGTGAAAGATATTTTTAAGTAGAAATTAATTTTCTAGACAAACGTTTGCTAAAGTTAACGGTGAACTACTTGCTGAAATGAAATGCCGGACGAAAACCATCACAGATTATAAAAATTTCAAATTAATGTTAATTTTATTCCTATCTCAACGTGTTAACTGTTAGCTGTAGAACTGTAGCTGAATATCCTTGTTCTTTCAACAGCTATTGCAAGAAATGATGATGCACCAACCGTAATCATGTAACAGCAGGGTGGGCAAATTTAATATTTGATATATAATTTCACAACGATGCCTGCAGACATCTTGTCCGTAGTCTGTAGGCGTCATCATGAAATGAAATTAACCATTTATTGAAGGTAATTCACAGTTATTTTGCACGGATAGTTGTTCCTAAAGAACTACTGATCTCAAGAAAAGTTGCTGATGGCATCTCATTACTACACAGACAGAATGTATTTATTAACATGGAGGGATTAAAATAATAAAAATGAAGTACTGGTATTGGCATCTTATTAAAGAGATTGAAGATTCTTAAACTGGCGTTACATGAATATAATTTTCTCATAAATAACTATGTAATTTGTGCGTAACCACTTTTTGTCTTCTCTTTTCGAGATAAAACGAGGATTTTTTTCCATTATAACATACAAATTCAGTTGTGAAAAAAAATGACATGGGAATTCAAAATATATTCTAATTCAGTTAACAAATACTGTTTGCGGAAAAATTTCTTACCTCAGATTAAATTTTTATTGAAAAAATTAAAAGGTTTTGCATTTTTCGTCACACTTTCCAACATAAATAAATGTTCAATCGTTGAATGATAATAATTTTAAAATAGTAGCAAATTCACTTCGAATTGAATACTTTTTAAATAATAATTATTTACCGCTTTTTCAATTAATATTAGAATATTTTGAGTTTCATGTATCAGCATAAAAATATTCATTTTATTGCAGTCAATGCAAAATATTTAGAATTTCCGAGACAAATTGTCATTTCGAAAACCATTTTTTTTCGACACTTAATATTTAAATAAACTGCAAAAAATAGGTAAAGACCATTTTTCTCAAGTATTCATTGAATTATATATTTAGGCCCGAGAGAAAAAGGGTAAAGAAAACTCAATGTAATGCCGAAGGCCGGATTTGTAATAAATTTCATACTATTCTTGGGGAAAATATCGCTATCTTCCGTCCTAATTTTATAACGTATATTCTTACGCCGTTATACGCAAGTTTTCTATTGCGATCGATTAGTAAATTGAAATAAACATCCGGTAGTAACAATTTAGGTTATATTGCATTATTCTGTATATATCATACACTAATTAAATAAAAAACTGATGTCTTTTAATTTTAACTGAACAAAATAAATTATGTAGGTTAAAACATAATATACAAAAGGAAATATGTAAAGTTAATACAATATTCATAACATATCATAACTACGATATTCATAACATATGATTTTAAGTTTAAGTTTAGATTTTAAGTTAACAAAGTCAAGAAATTAAAAATACGATGCCGAGTAAATGCGAAATTTTACATAGGCTGTGCATACGTTATATAAACTGTTGTTTCACATGTATTCCGTGTATCTTCACATTTATTTACAAAACAAATGTGAAGATACACGGAATACATACGTATTTGTATCCTTGTTACTAACTTAAAGATTGTACGAGAGTCTTCTACCAAATTCGTGTTCTGCACAATATCCTTCGATATGAATGGGTTATATATTTTATATAAAATACTCATTTATTTGTTGATAAAATGATAACATTGGTGCGCTTATGTTATCGCGAGAAGCTATTTAACTTTTAATAATATGTGTTTATCTCCTTGAAATTATATGGATATAATATTACTTTTGCAGAGTCGAATTGGTAAAAACCATAACGTATTACACGATACAATTTAAAAAAGAAAATTAAAAATGGGAAAAAAATTTAGCAGATTCTCTTCACGAGACAAAAACTTGCCAATGCTTTTTCTATTATCAAAGAAAGATCTCATTAGAAAAGAGGAGTGCTAATATATTTTACAAGTGTTTATAGTATAAAAATGTGTTTGATAGAATTTGTATTTTAAATAACCACTTTGGAATAAAATTGTTTACTACACTACTTATTTTAAAAAAAAATTTGGAATTTTTAGAAGAAAAAAATTTTGACATAAAAATAATAAGGAAATAATTTGTCTTTATTTTAGTAAACCTCCTTTAAACTAATAAAATAATGAGTATAACGCAATTAAACCAGTTATCAATTTAAGACAATTTTAATCCACATACCCGCAAATTGTTTTAAAAACTTTTAAAATATTGTCACCAGTTCGATTTATTCGTTCTTCTTTACAAAATCAGGTAAAGTGAACACTCGTGTATTATTTGAATCCTATTTTGTAATCTTTTTTATTTTTAATAAATTTGATATTTAAAACAATTTTAAACGTTTTTTTTCATACTTAGAGATTTAAATTCCATTATAAGGGAATATCTTAATTTTTTCGATTATAACTTTCTAAAGAGCAATCAATGTATGAGACTTTTATGTATCGTAAAATATACAGAATCCTTATTGAGAAATAATGATCACAGTTCAAGGAACGCAAAAAACAAATCTTCACACAAGGAAAGCTGATTATGGTGGACGCATATTAACGAAATCAATGAAATTAGTGTGTGCTAAATTTCAAAATTTCAAATCGAATAGAAAATGTTTTAATGTTGATCAAAGATGTAATTTAACAACAATAAATGCGTATCGCATAATAAGTATGGCGAAATTACTGTTACTTAAAAGTTGAAATCAATGCATCTTACTGACTATCTAATTTTGGCATATATTTTTTTATTAATGCAGAAAAATAATTGAATTATTTATTTTTTAATATAGATTAATTATGCAGTTAATACTACGAAAAGTTTGCATAAGTTGAAATGAGCGCAATCTACATACTATTTAATATGAAACACTAACATGTATGGATGATGAAATTATAAAACTATAACTTATTAGATATTGACTATAGTTAAGAAAGTTTATTCTCGAATGACAATCGAGTAAATGCCACCAGTCTGCGGATCGAACCGAGTCGACCGGTGATACTAAAACAAAATCGTGATTGAGTGGGAAATGGTGCTTTTTTACCAGCTTTATCCTTGCAACTTTCCCATCATTGGCATGATCTTCGCAGAAGTTTCGGTAATGTGTTTGGATGAGGCACTCACACCGCATGGACAACGCAATTTTATGCACGAGAATAATGCAGGGCATATATGCCTAAGTGCTTTACCACATCTTTTGAGCGTGAAAATTTAAACAGATGAACGTATCAAGCTCATTAATGGATTGGGATTTACCGAGCCCGAGGGTGTAGTTTATTATAGCCGAAGTTCTCTTACAGTTGATTTAAACTCTTTGTAAGGGTCAGAGATATATTTTTTCTTTAATCTTTTCATGTAGAATGTTATGTTCTGTGCAAAAGATTTGAATTTTAATGAATCTTAGTGCAAAAATGGTTTCAAGTCAAATCTGTGTATGAAAATTAAAAAAAACATAGCTTTAAAATTATTGAATTCCTAACCGGAACTTTCAAAGAAATCTGTAGAAAATCGTTAATGGAAAATATAATATCAAATTTATCTATTAATGTAATTGTTAAGTCAATTATTATATAGAATATTTTATGAAGTACTGGAAATAATGATTCTTTTTTTAGTAATATTTTGTTCCCAACTGATACTTTTCCAATTGAGATATTATTGAGACTACGCGTAGCTTGGTTTTGATATTAATTAATTATTCTATGTGTAAAAAATATACGAATATATAAAAAGCAAATACTTCCAATATGATTACAGATCAATATTTACTTTATTTTTACACTGAAATAATTCATTTATTTTGAAAATTTCCTCTTTATAAAAACATATCTTATATTCTGCGTTCGACAAATCATTTTTTGAGTCTCATATATTGCACAAATCAAAAGCACTCTCTTATTTTTAGTTTCCCTTTTGACATCATTGAACGTGTATTTTGTTAGAATGCATTATATTATAATATACAAAAAAATTGTTACTGATGGATAAAATATTGGTTCGCCACCGATGATTTCTTTAAATAGATAAATATATATACTGTCATTAATTTCATAATGAAAATTCTTTATAAGTTTAGGTTTTATTATCCATAAATATGATTCTATAGACATAAAAAATGTTGATTATTATATACAAAATAAATTTTCTCTAGTTATGCGATACTATAATCAAGTACGCCATTTGCAGAGCAAGGAACCTTGTTTTATTTTAAAGATATATTTCATACAAATGAAATATCAAATAATTAGGCAGCAATAAAAGGCTGGCTTTAAAATTTCCCGGGTTAGCATTTTTAATGCACCTCCTGGGGTCGCGTAACCACCCTATTTTTACAGCGCCGATATCTACAAGGGAATCACATCATAAACTTTCAATTTTCCACGGCATTTAGATGTATAACCTGAAATAAAATAATAATTTAAATACTCTCACTCGATTAAACGATTACGTAACTTCAAGACACAATATAAAGGCTTATAGGCAAATGGTTACCTCCGTATCGTGGGATAGGCTTTGACAAGTTTGCATTGTATTTACGTTGGGACAATCAGATAGTGATAAAGGAAACGCGTATAATGTTTCTGGTGATAGATGCTCCGAACTTGTTTGTTATCCCCCGGGGATAGATAATCTACCCGCGGGGCATACATACGATTCAGATTATAAGTTTTAATTGCTTATCTTAAGTGGTTTTCTTTTTGATATGGACGTGCTCTACCTGCATTTAATTGGAGATGGCATAAAAATAAATAATATTCTTTATATATTTAGTCTTAGAAAAATAGTATAATAGAGATTTGATTAAGCTAGTGAATTTGGCGCTAATTAATTTAGTAAATTATTAAAAAAAAATCATATAGTTTAATTTGAAATATTACATCTTATAGAAGTTATTTATTAAGTTAAGTTGATAACTTAAAACTTACAAAGTAAAATTTGAAGAAAAAATTAAATTAAAATGTTTTCATTTGAAATTCATCTGGCGGTAATCCTCCATTCAGGAAACAGCTATGAGATATTTCTTGTAGTGAGCATTATATACTGAAAACAAATTTATATTGGAAATGCTTGAAAAACTTTGGTTTCCTCAAACATTGCTATACCGACCATAACATTGACTACATAAGGTATGTTGTTTTTGAACACGGCACACACATTTTAAATGTATTTCTTTTTTTCAACTAACCCATATATTTTGCATCTGAAGAATAAATGATTGAGAGAAATACGGTACTGTACGGTGACAACGACCACACCGCCCAGAGTTTAACGACTAATTAGAAGAATAATAAATTGCAAAAAGAAATGAAATCAAATAATTTCTTTCTGTCGCATCGGAGAAACTGAGTGCTCAAATGTATTTTAGCTATTTGCTTTTTGTTTTCCGAGAAATTAATCTTATATCCTTATCTTTTATAATTAACCACTTCATATTTTTAATTTCTCTCCCATGTCACTATGGATATCATTGGGTATATAGTCAGAAACTTACTCGACAAGTTGTTTACATATTTCATGGAAAAGACATTTACTAATTTTTGTGTTTTGTGAAAGTTTTTTTCTTTAATTTCCTGCTTAGATAAAAAATAAATGGATAAATGGACTATTAAATATAAAAGAAACCTGCGTCTGCAGGTTTCTTCACGTGTAGGATTTTCTAATCCACCGTGAAACCTTTTAAACTACTATAACTAAGTTACAGCAGTATTTTTGAAGTGGCTCCAGTACTAGTTTATTTATTTCGTCCTATATTAAAATAATATAGAGAAGTAAAATCCTTTCACAATATTTTTTAAAAGTTTTGAATATTGCAAACGAAACATCTTTTTGAGCGTAGCCTGATTGTAAATTTTAAAATTGTTGTGGGTATAAATATTAGTTTTATTATTTAACCCTAAAGTTAAATTTAAAATGTTCCTATTTTCAATTAATTTTTTTTGACAATTTTATTCATTACTGTAAAATGTTATTGAAACTGCAATCTACTAGACGACGTAACATATTTTAAATAAATTATATAAAGATTTTATGTAATACTTTATAATATTACCTACCTGGCCTAATCAAACTTGAGCTTTACTGTTTATTTAAGACTAAATTTACAATGAAGGTTTTTCATTTCTACGCAAATTTCAAGTAGATCCATCTAAATTACATCGGCGTTGTAAAGGAAAGGAATTTCCGATTAGCAATTTAAACTTATGGCTTGGTTCGAATCCACACCCGAGGCATCAAACAAGTTGGGACTATAACTACAAATATTATACGCGTTCCCTTTAAAGGAACTTTATATACTATTTGTCTTTCTTAACATAAATACGATGTGTAAATATCAAAGCATATCGCGCACAAAAGAGGCAGCTACGAATATTTATGTATACGCTATTACGTTTTATCTTTTAACCTTAACAATTATTTAATTTGTTAAGAGTATTCATATTATTATTCAATATAATAGTATATCCAAAATCAAGCTTATATTTAAATACTCTTCGATTGTTCTTCCTTTTATTTGGCAGCTCTATTACAATACATCTACAACTCTGGCCTTGCATTCATTACTTTGTAATGTTTAATTCTATATTATAATTTTCTTATTACATGATACTACATGATAAACAATTAAAGATATTTCAAAAAGAATACACCTAAATTTTAATTGTGATAGTACCTACCAGTAAGTAAATGGAAAGTAAGTTCGAATTTCATTATCAACTATTAGGAAATATCTATGCAAATAAATCATGATATATTTATAAAAGATTAAAGTGCATATTCCGACAAACTGATGTCACTCAACATAAACCAAAACGTGACTCAGAAGATGTTGCTTCAGTAATTGGAATGTTGTTGTTGTCAGCTTTATTTTGTAAACGTCATCAATTACAGTTAAGACAATACTAGAATACGGTCTACCACGTCATTTATTGTTCATATTTAACTCATTATGGTTGATTGCTTGAGATTGCACTTGTAGCTATAGGTGCGTCATTTTGTTTCCTAAGTATACAGTAAAGTTTGATAAACATACTTGATAAATATTATGTTTCCACGGAAATGAATAAGCATAAATAAATAGAAAAAGAAGATGTATGTAATTATAATTGCATCCTAGTTTTTTTATTACAGAAGATCAATTTGCAGTATATATGGTGCACGGCACTCAGGACTTTATATATTTTTTTATTACAGAATATCTATTTGCAGTATATATGGTGCACGGCATTCAGGACTTTATATAATTTTTTATTACAGAAGATCTATTTGCAGTATATATGGTGCACGGCACTCAAGACTTTATATAATTTTTTATTACAGAAGATCTATTTGCAGTATATATGGTGCACGGCACTCAGGACTTTATATAATTTTTTATTACAGAAGATCTATTTGCAGTATATATGGTGCACGGCACTTAGGACTTTATATAATTAATAATTTTCCTTTTATTACTTTGGAGTAAAGGTGTCTTTGTTGTTTATTGCTCGAAAAATATCTTAAAGTTTATTCCGTATTTTTTTATAGTTACATATTACTTTATAACACTTTGATTTTGATATTTCATAATTCACTGGTACTTGCGAAATTTCCTTTCGGATAATCTAATGTACCATCCTAGAGATTTTCAAGATGTCAGCTGCATTAAAGGTACATTTAACGCTCCCGTTCGCAGTAAATTGAAAACGAACTACGTAATTTGGTCTCTACATAATAAATTATTATTCTAACGCAAGGAAGAACAAAAAAATATTCACGTAATTTTATAATTGTGAAAAATATGAATAATCCTACAAAGTGATCCCTTTTCATTTTGGGCATAGTCTAATATAATTCGCCAGAAGATTGAAAAGAATTGCGTTTGGCCTTAAATTGATTCGAAAAGGTCAATCAATTGATACTGAAATTATTATCATTCTTGCTCCAAACCAAATATTCTCTATGACTTTAATATTATCCGACTGCAATCTTCAGTAATTATTGCGCAGAATTTGGCTTAACTCCGCATTGGCAGTTGTTCTGTTCTTTAATTCGTGATTTCACTGATGTGGTTAGTAGTGAAATGTTTGTGTTTATTTGCGGAATATTTATGTGGTTACCTGGGGAATATTTATGCTGTTATCCGTGGAATATTTATGTGGTTAGTCATAAAATATTTTCACAGATAAATATTTTTTCCGAAAATCTTTGACTCCCAAACTTGAATTCCGGCGTTATGATAAGAATATTTTTACATATAGCGCAGAAGTTTGTACTGATAGGTACGAATTTTGATATAGATGCGAATTTTAGAGGAAGTAAAATAATTATCTTACTTTTTTAAATTTAATATTTTATGTCAAATGAATAAACAATTATGAAAATTACAAAACTGATTTATTGCTTTTTATTTAAGATAATTTTAAAGATATTGCGGAAAATATATTCCAAAATGTATGACCACTTTGTTTCAATTTCAAGCAGTAGAGTAAGAATATAAGTAAAAAAACGGCCAAGTGCGACTTGAACTCCCACACGGATGGTTCCATAGTATCAAATAATATTGAACTTAAAAGTTGATATTTCTTAAAGACACTATAAAGAACAAAATTATTGCTGCGTTCGTTATCAAAAGTATTTCGTATCTCGAAGACTACACAACATATTGTATTCAAATCAATCTATTTAATTTGAACTACCTCAATTTAGTTTTCAGAATTTTAAACACTTTAATTGAAAAGTTAGGGAACGGTGGGACGCCTATGTGCACTGGATTTTTTTCATCCCTTAGTTACATGTATACTCTGTGCCACCCCTAATATTATTTTTCGTAATTCCACTATTTGATTGAATAAAGGTTCATAGAAAACGCCTACCATCAAAAATTTGTATTATGTAGCGTCAATAGTTTCCGAGTAAAATGGTTGTGACAGACGGACAGACAAACGCATAGATGGATAGGATGAAATTATAAAGGTTTTCTTGTGGTCATTTGGCCACGGAACTCTAAAAACAGACTTTCGGCGAGAGGGTTCTTAAAATATTTAAACATTTTTCCATTCCCAACTTATCGGGAGTAAAACAAAGTTTCATAACGAAATAATACAAGAAATTCCGAAAGTTGCCTGATTCTTCAAAATGATTGCACATCACTCTATACACAAATATCTTCCCCACATAAATATCTTTCCCGTTTTTGTGTTAGTTCAAATACTTTATAACTAATTTCGCGACCCTGACATATATTGACACCGCTCAGTTTAGAGCCAACTTGTTTGGAAAAATAACGACTTTTAATTTTCCTTTAAGATTCATAATTCCATTACTGAGTAACAACATTCAAATGCCCCTTAATTTGTAAAACGACGCTTCTACTATCGCATTGCACTGGATGTGAAGCAACTGAAAATGCACGAGGGAAATGTTTAACTTCGAAAGCTTTTCTTTTTACAAATTATTTCTGTCGCTGGATTTTATTTACAAATCTAGTTTAACAGCTCAGTAAAACATTGCCCATATTTCTCAGCAACAATTTGAGTGCCACATGTTATTTTCGAACGGTAGTTAGGGGGTGTAATATAATAAGTCATCATTAGCGTCACTTTAATCCTAGTTTCTCCAGAAAGAAATAATAAAAGGGTGCTACTTTTGTGAAAACACAACTTTTGTGTTCGTTTTCCTCCATAACTGTAAATGAATTTGTCACGGCTGAGTGTTTATAAAAAGTTTTTCGCCCCATTTCGGTACAATATATCGCTTTCATAGCTGTTAAAACTCCAATTTCTTGTCACTACCTTAACAGATTTTCTACAATATAGTTTACAAATAACTTTGACTAACTGTACAGTTACTTTAAATATATTTCAATCAAATTAAAAAGCATTTAAAAGTACGAAAAAATATTTTTGACTTCTTCATAACTTAAAGCCTAACTGAAAACGATAACAAAACAAAAAGAAACTATGCCAAGGCTTAAGTTTCTACATGGAACTGTTTATGAGTTAATCGGCCGTGACAGGCAACTCTATAGGTAAATATTCCTACACTTTTCCTGTTGAGATACAAAACCATAATTTTAGATGAGGTAAGAAAACTATTCACTTTTTTAAATTCCACTTTAGTAAATGAATATTTGGTGAGCGCGATGTTATTTTACTTGTAAAGTGCACATAGCGCATATATATTATAACTAATTATAATTACATATAATGCCTAAATATGGTGAATCTTTATGTTATTATATATAAGGTATGCGAACATACTCAGGACCTCAAGATTTGTTTGTACCTTGAAAAAAAAACGAAAATTATGTAAAGATGCTTAGCAATTATTAATGTTTTATCAAAAATATTAAAATTCCTTATGAAAACAATAAAGCGCTAACTTTTTCAAAATATGACCTCTTTTTTACATTAATATTTTCTGTCATGCACATTTGTATAATTTACGTCAACCAAAGTCGATAGTTCAGTGAACACATGGCTGTTCTTTTGCAGAACAAAATGTCAGTCAATAAATATTTTCGTCAAATGTTGAATGAATAACATTTATTTAGTTATAATTAACAGTAGATTTCCTAAATTATAATGTTTTTGTTTCTTCATTCTATTTCCACGAACCTAGTAATAACAAATGACATCAGTAATGAAATATTGGTTATTTATATTTTATATAATTAACCAACATTTCATTCTTGCATTATTTAGGGCACTATGAATGTTTTTAGCTATACCTTTGTTTCGTTCACAGCACCCTTAATATTATTGAACATTTGGTTTGACGTAATCAACATTTTTTCTAAAATAAGCATTAAAATCAACTTTAAACTACGAAACAATGATATTTATAATAAATGTTTATAAAATATATTCTAATCGGTTATTATTTTATATTTCTTAAAAGATGAGATTATAGAGAATTGTTTCAAAATTAAGCAAAGAGGTGGTTTTATAACAAAGATATATTATAATGAATAATTATTTGTAAATTTATAAACCAAACATAAGATTATGAAATTATTATTACATACATAAACAAAAATAACTAGTTCAAATCACGGAGAATTCAATGGCAAAAACCACTATGGCTTATAAATACATGGAAACCATAATTCTTTAGAATTTGTTAAAGATCGATTTTTAGTAAGAAGTTTTAATCGGGAAAGGCCAACGAGCAAAAGCCACATTCTGTGGGTCGGTCAGAGTTGACCGGCGACATTAAGACGAAAGAGCACAGAGTGGTACGTAGTGCTTGTTTGACAAGTTTTGTCCTTACAAGTTCGCCGACGCCGGCAAGGGCTTTGCATAAATTTGAAAATGTGTTTGGATGAAGGAACATGTGGAATCATGAGGGCCATATGCGCCTAAGTGCTTCGGCACAGGTTGCTTGTGCCAGGTGCCTTTTATACGCGAAGAGGCAAATAGATTATTATATCAAGGCGTATTAATAGATTGGACTTTACGGAGCGCGTGAGTGCCGCGTGTTATATTATGAGTTATATTATAGTAGGCTTAAATAATATTCATACTGTCATAAGCATTTGCTTACTATATATAAAGATTAAAGTGAATTTTAAGTGTTCTGTAAGTAGTTTATATAAGTACTGAAGGTCTTTTTCGATGTTAAATATCAGGTTTGTTTGAAGGATTCAAATTTTACAGATTTTTATTGTGAAAATGGGTTTCAAAGTGATTCTGGGTAATAAATTTTCAAGCGATCGGGTGGTCGTTTGAAGCACCATCGACTTCATGAACTCATTCTGAATTTTTTGGGTTTTAGGTAATGTAAAATTA
The DNA here is from genome assembly GCA_039881145.1 of Druceiella hillmani. NCBI lineage: Eukaryota > Metazoa > Arthropoda > Insecta > Lepidoptera > Hepialidae > Druceiella > Druceiella hillmani. Next base: position 1,985,576 of record JAYKKI010000055.1, read on the forward strand.
AAATGAGAAAAATAACCATTTAAAAATAACATAAACAGAAAACCATACAAATAGTGCTCTGTTGTATGAAGCAATTTTTTTTTGCCTACCTGCTTCCCTCTACCTGCTTCATATGCAGATTGAATTATTTCAATTTCTTCTTCATTTGATAGTGATCTGCAGATATTGAATCTGTGCCATTTACCTTTAATTAATTCTCTCGGTCCTAGAAGTTTTTTTTCTTTGCCGCTCTCATATATATGTATACATATATGCATATACATATATATATATATATATATATATATATATATATATATATATATATATATATATAAAAGAATAAACACGCAAATTATCGCGAGATGCTAGGCTAGTGGAACTAATTCGACGTAGGAGTCGCAACAAAAACAAAAGCTATCTGAGTGCCACGGAAAGCACGGAGAAGAGCTAGTAATAGCATTATGAGTATGTAATAAATATATTGAGAGCTACTAGAGTTGGAGGGCACCTGTGATGGGAAATTATTATTTTAATAACGGAATATTTACCAAAGAAGGAGCATGGGAAAATAACCATGACACGTTTCATTAAAATAGCTACTAAATCAATTATTGGATCGAGTAGTTTATGGAATATTATGGTTACTAATTACTTTAGTTGTTTCGTTGTGGTGTTTCATTTCAAACCAAATGACTGTCCATCCAGAAAATGTAAAGTTTACGAGCAGCTCGATTCCAATACTGAATTCACAGACATTTACTAGTATCTTACTATTTTCTTTTTTCATAACAAAATTTTCACAGAAACTCTAGGAAATTCGGATATCAATTGAAAATTGTATTATGAGTTATGCCACATATTACTTATAAGTGGTTCTAACACTAATTTGAAATAAAATTTGGAAATTTCATTCGAACATATATAGAAACCGGATTACGTTTATTGAAAACAATTACGTCGGCTAGCAAAATTTATACTGAAAGTGAATAAGATTTGGCCAATGATGGGATTATAGGTTATTCCTTTTAATGTACCCAACATTGTAATTATTTTCAATATCATTGTTACTTTTTCTTAATAGGTTCATACAGATGTACACACGCATATATGCATACACACACGAACGCGCCTAAAAAAGAAAGTGCAATGTCAGAAACCGCCTCATTCACTTTCATGAAAACTTCAATTGTTTATAGCAATGTTGAAATTTTCTAAAAAATTAATCTCTTTAAATAATTTAATTTATTTGAAACTTTCATTTATTGATATATGGCTTTGAAATTAGTGATTGAAATATCACACCACAGTAAATGTCTCATATTTGTCAAACAACCGGTTGAAAATGGTGAATTCACTTTCGCAAATATCAAATCATGCATTTAAGCAGTTAGGTAAAGTTGCTTAAGCTACCACTATATTTACACAAATTTTGAACTTTTTCCTTTAAACCAGACCAATATGTTACCGCTATATATATTTTAAATTAAGTTTTGGAAGTTTGAAAATACTATGAGAGAAACCGTCGGTTATGGGTGCCGATCGCTTTTCCGAACCGGAAAGACGTCAAAATAAAAATGGATAGATGACTTGGCATTCTCATACATACTGGTTACAAATAGAGTTTAAGAAGCACTGCAATATTTCTCTCATTACTTTCTAAGCTTTGTTAATTTTGGTCAAAACATTTTGTATTTCATGTACACACGATATATAAGGTTTTTGTTAAAATTCAGAGCGAGAAGTCATAGCCAAAAACTTTATTACACTTGTGGTGACATTCTAAACCGACCGTAAGTACGTATCATAATTTATACGGTTGTTCATAAAATGATAACGCAAATAAAAGCGTAATACTGTTTTTTTTATATTTCAGGTAGATTTTTAGAATTCCGCACCTCAAAGCAAAATCACCTATTCTCCTGTTCAAATGTAAAAACCGTTTTACTCGAAAACGGGTTGATGCATATATATATATATATATATATAAACAAATGTAAGAAAAAAAAGGATTTGGGAAATAATACCTTAAATGTTCTTTCTCTTTTCAGGTACCGTTTCTATTTAAAAGTTTTACAAAATAATGTGATTAAATGAAACTACGTGATGTAGTATTATTTCTACTATCTTTAATTTCTTTACCACGACCTAGGTTTCGTTGTATTACAACATCTTCAGGTGGGATATTAGCAAAGATCTTTGCTAATATCCCACCTGAAGATGTTGTAATACAACGAAACCTAGGTCGTGGTAAAGAAATTAAAGATAGTAGAAATAATACTACATCACGTAGTTTCATTTAATTGCGAATAATGAATTTCTACAAAATTAACGCCAAATATATTCAAAATAATGTGATTTGCGAATAGTGATTAATAAAAATCTCCCTCTTTTCAGAGCAACACTATATCGTTTTATTTCATCATTCCTGATATTATGTAAAGTGTTTATAATAAACACATTATACATATATATTAATATACGCAAAAAATATTAGAAAAACTATAACGATGATTCTAGATCACGTAATCGTGGGATATTTACCATAATATCCCTGTCTCCTAATTTTATTATATTTGATATTAATTAATATTTAGTGCTTGACTGGCTTTTAATAATTATGTGCTAATCAATTTAAAACCTTGTTGATCAATTTAATCAATTTAATCTCTTTCTCGTTTTTAAGTGTAAAAGAGAAAAATCATAAAATACACATCTGTCGTTCTGAATAGCGGTGGTGCTAGGTTCTTTTTATTTTCTGCTCTATTTATTTTTTTGCAGTTTTAGTGTGCAAATTTTATATTTATTTCTCATTTACTACAAACCCACATGTTTTCACCTCACACACATACGTGTATGAGTGTTTGCGTATAAAGATTGCGATCAACTTTTAATACCACCTATGTTCAAGTGAAGTAAGTAGCCATTTTTCCTGTCTACTGTATACAAAAGGAAATGTAAAGGAAAATTATTACATCAATTCATTTAAATAATTTTCCTCAATTCTTCGAATAAATAAATTGGACACTTAGACATTTTGAATTTATTTTTCTCTACAATATATGATTTGATTCTTGTCTGAGAACTAGTTTATTTTCTTTGTCGAGTGAAAGAGAATTACGTTAAACGCCATATAGTGCAAATTCCTGTGTTACAAACTGTTATACAATCTTGTAACATTCTAAAAATATGCGTATAAATTGACCGCCAAGTATGGACGTACGATCCGTCACGTATTATAGTGTCTAATCCTCGGGACGGTCTTCTAACCTTCTGAAATTGGTTCATTTCATCATTAGTAAAAATGTTTGTTTGCAATAATTTCAGTGTCGATTTATAACTACTTGATGTAAAATATTTATGTGAACTATATTAAGATTTCCGTGTACACTAATATATTACTTGACTGTAAAACTATTTCGTTTTATTATTGTAAGAATAGACATACAATGAAAGTTACTTATTTCAATGCGATTTCCAATAGATCTGTATTAGTTACGTCTCCATTGTGTAGGAAAGGAATTTACGATTAATAAATTAAACTCGTCATTTGAACCGAATCCACCCCCGGAGTTACACACAAGTTGCGAGTATCACTACAAACATTAGGAGTTTTCCCTTCTGAGAAACTTTATTTACGATCTGATTGTCCCAGTGCAAATACAACGCAAAATTTTCAGAGCATATCCCGCGCAATAGAAGCAAATATTTACGTATATGCTTTTCGTCTTTTGATCGTACGCCATTATTATATAAGAGCATAAATAATATTATTTTATTTCAGATTATTTCTAAAACCATTCTGATGTGTAAGTACACTTCGACTAATATTCATTTGCCTTGCTCATCTACTAAATTACATTAACAAGTTGGTATTGCATTCAATAATTTTGTCCCGAGAAAAGTGTACCTGCTGTCTCTTAAAAAAATTAATTATTTTTTTCTTTTCTTTCTTAAATGCTTTTCTATTATGCAGCACTACGTGACATATAACTGGATATATTTCACATAAAGTACACCTGTATTTCTAATAATGGCAGTAGCATAGTATTACTGAAAATTATGCTAAAACCTCAGTGTTTTATTCTACGAAATCTCTTTAAAAATGAATCACCTTATATTCGTAACCGATGGAAAATACGTATTTCAACAAAGTACATATTTCAAACAATGTCGCAATCCGATAGTTGAACATCTGAATTCAATGGATAATTGGAAGGAGATAGTGTAATTCGGTTATATACATAGGCAATGAAAGAAAACGGTTTCTACGTGAACACAGGAAGCGGGGACAATAGAAGTATTACGATGTGTAGAAAAAAATGCTAACCCAGAAGAATTTCGAATCTACCCTTGCATTCTTGTTTGCGTGTTAAATATTTCGTATACATGGAATGGATCTTCGAAGTAAAAAAAATTCTTAGATCTTCAAATCACATACCTAAATAAAATATTACATAGCTAGAGAATGTTTCATTTTCTTGATAACAATCAAGATTTTTCTTGTTAATTTAGGAGAGTCTAAGGATTCGTTAAAAATAAAGCTTAATAATATTTATATTTACAAATTTCATTTTAATATAGGTAAGTAGATACTAGATTTGGTTATAGTCTTGAGTATGTTTCCCATATTCTTGATCTCAGCATATTTATGAACTGTTGCTTTTTACAAAATAATACAAGGCTGAAAAGGTAGGATTATGATTTTAGCAGTCTATATTTGTGGTTAGTGAGATAAAGACAATCCATACTATGACCAAACTACTTATAATTAAATACTTGCAAATATATATGAACCACAACCAATTGAATGACTTTACATCAAAATTATAAAAAAATCACGTTACTGTTAGGCTTTTAACTTAAGATTATTGGAGAACCACAGTTATCCTAGAAAATATTGTAGTTCTTGCGAAATTAATAATATTTTTATATGTATGTGGTATATAAATCAATACATTTCCGTGGTGGGAAATAATATTCTATCGTTTAATTTTTTTTGTGTTTCTACACTAATATACTTAATATATCTCCACTAAATTATAAGTGAAAGAAATATTTTTGTGAGAAGAAAAAGGAAAAAAAATATAATAGATTTATAAAAAATATAGAGAAATTTTTATCCACGAATATTTCCAAATAAAATATGCCTCCTCCAAATATGGTAATGAAGTAAAACGAAAAAAAAATATAACATCGTTTTGGCGAAGATGTTCTATATTTTGCCTTAAAATATTTGAAAATTCGACTTTATAACAAACACAAAAAATTTTTAACATTTTTTCGATCTTCAAAATTATTACACATCGATGTACCTTCTTCATTTCCGTTCCGGGTTTTCTCAAAGAGTTTCTAACTTACTTAACTACTCTGAAGCATTTTAATGACGCTTAATTAAGAGCCAGGCGCTTAGGAAAATAACGAATTTTCATTTTCCTTTAAGATTCTTAATCCCATTTCTACGTAACACCGAAAGCGTGGAAAAGTAATATTAATAGTTATATATGTGTGCAATAAACATATTGTAAGCTAATGGAGATTAGGAATACTTATGCAAAAGTTTGATTTTATGAAGGAATATTTGCCAAGTGAAATATTTCGTCGGGCTGCATGACCGTTTGAAGGTCAATGGGAAATATAACAAAAACAAAATGGCAGTTAAGTCAATTAGTAGATAGAATAGTTTCTTAAATATTGTGAATACCAGTTACTTTCGTTAACTGCTGGTAATGTTTTGTTTCTAACCATTAAGTTATCTATCGAGAAAAAATAAAGTCTAGGAGCAACTCGATTTCTGCTCTACTTTTTCAAACAAATATTTATCTAACGCTACAAAATATGACTATTACCTTTCCATAAAATATTTAAATGTTATCATATATGCGTTTGCTTAAAACATGATTTTCTTTTTTTATAATCGCAGCAATTTTCTTTGAAAAGCTTGAGCTTTGGTTAGCATTGTACATTCATGAGAATCGATGCTAATGGAATTTTTAAATTTCAATTTGGGATAACAATTTAATTGAATTTATTGGAAACAATTACATCAGCGAGTAAAATTTAAACTGAAAGTGAATAATTAAAATTAGGCCATCGATGGGACAGTAGACTATAATTTATTTGGTGAGGATAAATGTTGCTTTTTTAATATCACTGTCTAATTTTAGTATGTTTATTCATACGTATACGAGCCTATATGCTCACAGGTACTGAACCATGTTCAAATTCTAAAAAAGGAACTCCATTCTTTGACACTGCCACAGTTAGTTCTGTGAAAACGTCAATTTGTTGAGTATATTGAAATTTAATGTAATTGTAGTTTTAAATGGTTTAAGTCAAATGCACCCTGAATTTATGTGGCAATTAGTAAAGCTTTAAAAGTATTTTAAATACCTATTATAAATGTCAAAACTATCGGCTGAAAGTCGCGAAAACCATGCAAATGTCAAATCGTAGGTTTAGATTGTACGTGAGCAGTTAGGCAATATTAAACGGGCCACAAATATACTGGCATAAACTTTTACATTTCCACTTCCAAATAAAACCAAGATATTGGCGCTGTTTTTAGTCAAGTTATCAAAGTTTCAAGCTACTTAGACAATAATTGTCAGTCCTTTTGGTGTTAATGCCTCTCCAAATACGATAGAGATTTTAAAGACCTTCTCAAGCCAAAAGAAAAACATAAAAATGACTTGCCATTCTACATACATACGCGATTTATAGTTACAATGTACAAACTCAGTTTTCTCATCAGTTTCAAGGTTTCTTTGCTTTTGTCAAAAATATTTTGTACTTCATATATATGTGATATATAATTAACACGCGCTAAAAGCTTTCTCCAAGAGGCTGTTGCTAAAATTCAGAGGGAAAATTCAGATATGGGAAAACTGGGAAACAGATCATAATTGCGTAACATAATGTACAGGGGTGTTCTTATGAATGATAAAGCAAACAAATACAAAATACGAATTGCGCTATTAGTTTAGGAAAATTCCTGAAATGTTACTTTGCTTAATAGGATAACCGTCTATTTGTCTGTCCATACGTCACAGCCGTTTTTATTATAAATGTTTGAAATAGATCTTTTAAATTGTTATAGTAACCCTCACATATTTCAGTAAAACTCAAAAATATTTATATGGAAATTTTAGAGAGGGCGGAGTGGTAAATGAAGTACTATAGTTCTTTTAAACTGAATGTATATTGTAGGATATTGTTTTAAATGGCTATTTACAAGGGCCTAGAAATATTTGTTTCATGATTTTGAGCAGTATATTTTCAGAAGCGTACAAAAGTAAATACGCTTCTATATAATTATGCTATTGTATTCCAAAATTGGGAACATGTCGGATTTTTTAAAATTTACCCAAAGATTTTAAGAAAAGTGTAAACGGTTGCACTATTATAAATAGTTACAATGTCTTGATGACGTAATTTTTGAGGTGTCCAAAATCATTTTTGCGTCTCCCTATTTAATTATATTAAGTATTATTATATTATTATATTAGTTCTTTATTGCTTCGTAGTTATATTTTGGCAATATTAGGCCTAATTTTGTCATTCAACTAACCACAAAGTTCGTGATCAACGTTAAATCACCTATTTCCAAGTGGAAGAAGTAAGTATCAAATAAATAAAATAACCATCAACAGTCAAATAAAATTATTATAAATGTGAAGAGGTAAAGGTACTTACCTAAATTCACTTAAGTTATTTTTGTTCAATTTTATCGATGATTTTGAAATTACGAACTAAGCAATTCGTTCTTTGCATGGTCTGACACTTGCTTGAAAAATTTTTAATTTTTGTATATGTTACGGGAGAGAAATATATATTAAAATCTACATAGTGCGATTCAGTGAAATCTGTGTAGTGCACAATCCCGTAATTTCCAGCTTCGCTAAAAATTTTCGAAAATATTTACTGGTATTCTAACTCTTCTAGACTTACTTCATCATTTGTAAAGAATCAGTTTGGCACTCATTCCATCGCCGGTTGTTTGCTTGATTGAACATCAAGGAAGAGTGATATTTTTAAATACCTCATCTAGCTGTTTCAAAAAATGCAGAAATTCTAATAAGATCTCATAGAATATAAGTGGATTTTTATTCCTATATTTGCGCAATGTATGAAAGATGAATTTTACTATAAAAATAAGAGTTAAACTAAAATGTTCATGTTTTTAAAGTTTTTTTTTAAATTTATTCTTTATTTCCATTACACTTTAATAACCTGAACCATATTGTTTTTATAAAAGTAAATATACGATGAAGATTACTTATTTTTGTGCAGTTTCCAATGATTACGTCTTCGTTGTGAAGGAATGAAATTTCTGATTATAAATTAAAATTGATTATTTGAATCAAGTCTATTGCTAGGGTAACAGACAAATGAATGTCACTACAAACATTACATGCGTTTAATTCAGAGAAACTTTAGTTAATATCTGATTATCCCAACAAAATATTAAAAACGTATATAATGCAAATTTTTTATGACCTTATGTGATCATTTAATGTAGTAAAAAAATCCACATTATGTTTTAATTTTATATTATCTGCAAAATCAGCCTCATATACTATCGCTCTTTGATTGATACTTGTCTCTTACGTCCACAAGTTGATCTTGAATTTTTCATTTTATAGTCTTTAGACAAAGTCGTCTTCCACCCTCGTCTTTTTAATAACTTTTTAAAAGGCTTTTATTTCACGCGGTATTATATGAAATAATTAGAGATATTTTACATGAAATACATCTTAATCCTTAACATTGATAACAGAAGTAAATTAGTGAATGAAGTTTACGAAATTTCTCTGCAAATAAACCGTGCCATATTCATAACCGCTGAAAAGGATATAAATTCCAACAAATTTACATCACTTATCACAAACCAAACTTTAACTCATATGACGTTGCTATTAGATAGTTGAAAAACCTATATAGCGTGGAATATTGGAAAATTATGAAACACTCGTAATTCCGTAAGACACCAGCGCTGAAAAAGACTGTAGTTACGCGAACACAGGAGATGGAGACATTGAAAGCGTTACGTTGAGCAGCAATAATGTAACCCACGGTTTTTAAACCCATCGTCGTCGTTGTCGCTTACTTATTTAATATTTTTTGTACTTAAAGTAATAGGAAGTACGTTCATTGTTATTAACAAACGTAAGTATTTTTATTGATATTATATTTAGGTACGTAATTTATAAAGCAAAGAAGATCCTTTTGCTTGGAAAATGTCACAAATGTAACATAATGTGGATGCTTTTACTACATTAAATGATCACATAAGGTCAAAATTTCCAAACAAAAGAATGTTCTTTGCTTTGCAAATTACGTACCTAAATATAATATCAATAAAGAATACTTGCGTTTGTTAATAACAATGAACGTATTTCCTATTACTGTAAGAACGTATCTGTTGTAAAAAATGTAAATTATTAAATGATTCTCTGAAAATAATGTTTATTACGAAAATGTTTTTGGTATCAATATTTATAACTTAAAACAAGTCGCTCGCTAAATAATTGTAATCGGTGTGAATCATATATATATATATATATATAAATATGTATATATATATATATATATATATATATAAATATGCATATATATATATATATATATATATATATAAATATGCATATATATATATATATATATATATATATATATATATATATATATATATATATATATATATATGCACACACGCGCGCGCACATATGAATTTATATAAACATCATAGGCCATTGACGTTAAAAAACATGTACATATATATATACATGGTTATAGATTTTTCATCAATATGTATTCATTCATCACGGCTTCTGCGGCCTAGGGTAAACCGTATAAGTCGTGATGAAAAAATACAAATTCAAGAATTGTCAAATAGGAAATTAACAACAGTAGTTCCGACTTGAAAAAGGTGCTGAATGCCTATATATAAGATAGTTGTCGAGTAGTTAATTTAAAACATATGTGTATTTTGATGAAAATCAAATGTTATAAATTAATGAATTATTTTAATAAAAAGCAACGTGAATTTTTATGTTTCTAGTTTGAAAACGTCTATCCTGTTGTCTAAGTTGTTTCGCTCAAATGCTATTAAAGTCTTTGTAGTTGAATTTTAGTTTTTTAACTTAATTTTCTTATTTCAAGATTTAAAGGTATAAGTAAGATTGCATCCACAAACTCGATTTTTCATGCGGCACTTTGGCATTTTCAGGACTCACTTGCATTGAGGCTCTACTTAACGCTATATTTAATTGGAAACAAACTCAGTAATTTTTCCTATATAAGCAACTTCACATCCTGTATTGTACGGGTTGTTTACATGATCCATCAATTTTCATTTTAAGCATAGTGAGATATAATAATCTACATGAGAGAATAGAATGCATTTGGACTTTAATTATTTCGGAAAGCCAATTGGCTATATTGACCATTCGTAGCTACTGAGACTCATGTCGTCGTTGCCCCACAACCAAATACATCCATTGTAAGTATGTACCAAAGTCAGCGTACTGAAATGTTCCAACCCCATATTGGGAGATTTTCCTGCTCTTTGATATAGGGCTTTAGAATCAAGATTATAAAATATTTACACATTTACGTGTTTAATCATGAAATATTTATGTGGTTAGTGGTGGAATATTTATGGTGTCAGATGAGGAATATTTATGTCGATAGTAGCTATATTTATAGAAACCTCTTGACTAACAAACTCGACCGAACGGTATATCCTACACGGTGTATATCGTAGTAATAGCAATTATCACCACAATTATTTCGCCAGTTACCAATGGAAAATCAGTATATATTGTGTCAGTTAAATTAATAGAATGGTTAGGAAGATATAAAACTATTTTTTTTAAACTTCCATTTCATAATTCAAAGATGTCAAAAATATTTCCTACACTTATGAATCTGCCCATCCGCCTCATCCCTGAAAACGCTAAAGTACCAATTAAAAAAATGGCATTACTGCAAGAAGTTTAATTCAAGTTCACTTGATAACTATGATAATAAATCTTATAATTTTAATTTTTCAAATAAAACACAAAAGAGTTTTAATAATTTTTTACTCGTTGTCCTAAATTCTCAAAATTAAAATGATACGAGTAATATTACAAAAAAATACTCAATATTTAATGATTCTTCAAAATCACTATAAAATAATATACTTTTCCCGTTTCTTAGTCAGCTCAAATATTGTGTAATTGATTTCGCTGCCTTGAACACTTGATGCTGCTTGCTTAAGAGTCAATTCGTCAAGAAAAACAACTTTTCATTTTCCATTTCTACACACACTATATCGTACTGCGATATAACCAATAAAAAAGCACAATTAGAACTCGCATTATGGGGGACCTGAAAATATTTAAACAATTATAAATATTCAACGCAGTATTTCTATTAATATATTTAAAGTATTAATTTTTCACTATAAAGTATGTTGCATTCTATGCCTTTCACGGGAGTAAAATTATGTTGCATATTTTGGAAATTATAGAAGCTAGGATAACTGCTATAGTCTTCATGTAATTTTCTAATCATATTTTACCACCCGTCTTCTTTACGTGATGTTTGTTGCAGTAGTTCTAGAAATAAGGGGGGAGAGGTATACTCTATTTTCCAAACATGAAATTAAAATATATCACTCATAAAGCTTTTTAAGCGATATCTCACACTATATATTGGCATAAAATAAAAACTGAGCATTTTCTTTACTCTTTCCTTAATTTTTACACGAGTATTAAAAAAAACTATAATTTAAAGAGGTTTATTATCATTATGTGGCAGTGTTTCTGAGAAAATAGACCATGGCGAACGGACAGATAGACAAATTGTAGCTCTTATAATGGTTCCGTTTTTCAGTTTGAGGTAGGGAAACAAAAAAATAAGTAGTAAACTACTTGTCACAGAAAGCTATTCTCTGAAAAATTTGTCAAAGAACCGAGTTAAACTTTTGAATGTAATTTTTACTCCTTAATAAAACGCTGCCCATATTTCTAAGAAACAACTTGAGTGCCACATGCTTTTTATGGGGCGGTCCACTTTAATTCTATTATCCCAGAAAGGAAAAAAAACAAAGAGCTGCAATTGACTTCCACTAGACGCGATGTAACCGCGAAATATTTCTTAATAAGTAATCGTATATCATGTACGTATAGCCAATATGATAAGATTATTACTATGGAATAGTAGAAACGTGTGTATTGAAGAGTAGCTCAGGGTGGAAAAAATATGATTATAAATAAATTCAAATGAAAATTAATTTAAATTAAACTAATAAAAGTTAAGTGATATTTAACCCAATGTTTCACTTTTATGTATTATAATTACAAGATTACCTATATTATAACAAAATTATCATTATATATACCCAGATATAAAATTATGAGCCATTGAATAAAAATACATGTAAAGACTCGATTACTTTTTCCTATGTGCTTGTGAACATAAATTGTAATAAAGAACTGGTCTATAATAAATATGATGATCCTACGTATCAAAAGACATCGAAAATTAAGGAAAAATAGGGTAATTTTAAACCGTTTCGAAAAGTCTATCATATTTTGCTATTCCAACGAAAAGGAATACATTTTTGTATGGAAACACGCTATGAATATTCATTTGATGGACAGAATTACCTGGTATGAATAATAAACACATTTTTTGATACACTTGTAAACGTATATACCAGTTGCAAAAAAATTTGTCCATTCTTTTTATTGGCGATTCTGTGTATACATTGAGTAGAAAATATTAAGGAATTATATACAATTCTAATTTTAAAAAAAATGACTTTGAACTTACAAAACCAAAGAAAATTAACTACATTATTTTATGGAAACCGTCTTCAAATATCCAGTTTTATGGCGCAGAATAATTAGTACGAACAAAAGATACGGTTTTTATTAAGGATATATATACAAAATATATTTGGTATAAAAAGGACAACCAAAATATATTAGAAATATAAATTGTTGATATCTATGATATCTACAACATCCCTAAATGTTCATCAGTAGCTAAACATCGAAATAGCGATGGCACCCCTATATATTTTTACTTATGTTAAAAAGATGAAGGTATAAATATTATAAATAATGTATTAGCATGCAGCAAGGGTATCATGAGAACCAGTGGAGGACGGTTTTAAGGGTAAAATGATAATGGATCACAGCTATAAATCACAGCGGAGTCTGTGAAAATACTTGTCTGTAAGTAAGTATGTTTGTACCCTCAGCATGCTTCACAACGCTTGTTAGAATCGGACGGATTCTCTGATTGTGTTCGGACTTATTTTGTTGTATAGTTCTTGGAAGCACTTACATAGGTATATATATATATATATATATATATATATATATATATATATATATATATATATGTGTGTATATATATATATATATATTTATATAGATCTGGAAAGCTACATGGTTCTTGAACTATAAGCCCGTAAAACTTAAATTTACATTCAAAAAGACTTTGGAAAAAAATCTTTGGTAGAATATCTGGTGGTTGACTTTTAGAAGACAGAACGTCGGATTATTGCCATATATAAGTTGAAATGAGTATACTTCATAGAGTATTAAGTACACAAATATAAAACGTTAATGATTGCATGACGTTCATAAGACCTTGTGTTTATCAAAAAACTACTCTGCATAAACCGCATAAAGTAGTAAATTTTAAGTATGGGGACAGATCAGCGAAAGCAGCAAGTCTGCGGATCGGACCGAGTCGGCCAGCAACAATAAAACGGACACGCACTCGAGTGGGACGGAGCTTATTCAAAGAGTTTTGTCCTTGCCATGAGCTTTGCATAAGTTATGGTATTGTGTTTAGATGAAGCGTTCACACCACGTGGGCTACCCACTTTTATACTTACGAATTGTGAAAGGCCTACGCGGGTAAGTGCTTTGGACAGACTCGTATTGTTGCGTCTTTTGTGCACATAGGGTTAAATAGATGAAGATATTAAGGCGCATTAATGGATTGGAATTTACTGAGCGCGTGGGTGTCGCGTATTGTATTCGAAGTTCTATTTTAGTCGGCTTAAATAATATTTATACGTTCATACACATTGACCTCGTTTCGTCATTTCATACTGTGGTTGCATCTTAATATAAATATAGTGTTATCGCATGATGGATTGAAATTATTTAAATACATGACATGAAAATTTGTTTTAAAGTGAATCTTGATTATAAATAGGGATATAAAACTAACACATCTATTAAAATGTTTATTCTAACAGTTATAATATCGTGCTAATTGTTGATATTAATCAGTCAATAATTACAGTAACTCAGTTCAATAATTACACAAAGTACAAAAACAATTACTGAAAGAATAGTCATGCATTTGTAAGTGTAGTCTGAAATTATATATGATGTGGATGTTTTTACTTAATTTAGTGGTTACATAAAGTCAAAAAACATTTTGGTAGAAATACCGGGGCAACGTGACGATCAGTGGAAGTATAATCATGTAAACACCTGTGAGGGTACTTGAAATTATATAACAAGGTGAATATTTTTCTACATTCAGTGATTATAAAAATTCAAGACAATGTATAGACCAAAGTAATTACACTGACAATCGTTTATTACTGTTATTGTTCTTTAGGGTTCCGTAGCCAAATGTTACAAACAGAAACCTCGTTATTTCCGTATTTAAGGATGCAAACAATTTTTAATGAAATTATTTACAAATATTAATTTATAGCGACGTAAATATATTTTCTACCATACGTTTTGTGGGCGAAAAACAAAGTCCTTATATGAACGTATAATTCCGTGCAGCATTAGAAATCTTCGATTTTTGGACTTTTCCCTATACTTGTGTTATAAGACCTCCCATTACGTCAACTTTCAAGACCGTATGTCGATTAAAAATACCCTATAGGTTTTGATAATCGGTAAAACTATTGTATTAATAAAAAAATCACTTTAATAGGTTATATCTTTTTGTTGCGTGAACCAAAAAGCTTTAAATGTTCATAGCATTGTAAGGCGATAGACCTCACTATACAATACTGATTCACACGCAAGTACAGAAATAGCTTGAGATATCAATTTTATATCTGAAGACATTTCCGAAGATAAAAGCTTTAACAGACCGACGGACGGACGGCAAACGGAAAGCCAAATACCCCATAAATGTACAGTTATTTTACTTTGATGGACGGAATAGTAAATATTTAAGGATTTTTTTCGCAAATATTTTCAAAAAAATTACACAAACGTTAAAAAAGTGCAATATACGACCTCTCCTACATCATTGAAGCATTATCATCGACTAATTATTTGAAATTGATACTAGAGCCTTATGGAAAATTGTATCACTTTTGTCAAAAATACTTTCAATCTCATGTTTCAATCTTATATTTTTAAAATAAAAGGAATATAGTGAAATTAATTTTAATCTAAAAACGATATATAAATACATATGCGTACACACACGTGTTGGTTTGTGTCTATATGTTTGTGCGCGCATATGTGTGTGTGTGTGTTTGTGTATGTATTTATCCTTAGAGAATTTATTTACTGAGCTCATCATTATCATAATTCATTCTTAGATTTTTCTCTCCCAAAAAAATCTATTTCTCTCCTAAATTAATTAATTACATGAACCTACATGAATTACATGAAACCTACAATTCAGAGAAAAAATACCTTATAAAACCATAAAAATAACTTTCCGTTAATTAATTATTACTGTTCATATTGGTAACTATTTCCTGTGATTTGATACTTTTTTCATAAATTTCATTGGGGATCTTTTTCGTCGCAATTTATGCATAGGTAATACAAAAAAATGAGATTGTAAAAAAAAATCTCTTACGCTCACTTTTTTCTAATCTAATAGTAAACGGTGATCAGTGAGAAAGGCTCTTGGTTGAAAGAGAAATCTTATGATCAAACTTTAGCTTTTCACAGTTAAGTTTACGCAATATGTTCACAGTTTTCTTAATCGAAAGTGACAAAATTGCCCACATAGTTTAAAAATAAGCGCTTTAGTAATTTTGGAAATGTTTTACAAGCCGAATTAAATTTTTGCCAGTATTTCTTATATTTTAATTTAATTTGTCAATTAATATCAAACTTGGCAGGGGCGAAGCTGTCGCATAAAGAAAGTATGTTTTAAGTATACAAAATCAACTGAAAAGTGAAGAGCTTTTGAAAATACAAGTCTACGTGGTATTTCCTTTCCGTAATATGAATAGCGGTTTTTACAAATTTTTTTGTATTTATTACGAGAGAAATAGTAAAAAATTAATTAATAATAATATCCTGTGAGGATTTTTGGATAATTTTTATTTTCATATTTTTGATAACTTTCTATAGAAAGTGAGTTTGAAGGCAGTGCATGTCAAGTAACATTTAAGACTGTGATCTAAAGTCCATATTATAATAGATGAATTAAAATTAATTAGATAAATACAATTTTTATCTCCTTAAACTCGTTGAATATGTTTGGCTAAATTAGTTCATAAAGGCGCACAATTTAATCTCACTGGAATAACCGTAATTTAATGATTGCATCTGTCACGTATTTTTTCCGTTCATTAATCAGTGAATCATCTAGTAATTAAGTCATTGTTTCTAATTTTTTTTTAAATATATGAATAAGACAAACATTAGTATTATTTTCAAATTCGAACATAACGCAAATACTTTTGACATGGATTTTCATAACTATATTAACTCCGAGGAGAGTTCTCGTTACATAACTGTAGTTAAAACAACGCGTAGATGATGACTTTAAATTTCTTTACAGAAAAAGGATTCTGTGTAAAGAAACGTTTGTCTAAGGCATTAAAAGAAATGGATATCAGATTCAGGAGGTATAGAAAAACTTAAACCGGCAAGAGAAAACGTATAAAACTGCGAGTAACATCGAAATTTGTTTCGGGGAAATATAAAAAGTAAATATATGATAAAGATTCTAATCGCCCAAACTTATGTCCTTGCAATGACAACGATATTTCTAACTTAGCAGAAGTAGGCAAATAGGAAAACTAAATATCACGAAAATATTTTTATCTTTCCTGGGACCGAATATACTATAAATAAAGTAGAAGCAAAATAAGCATACGTTGTAGCCTTAACTATCACAGATTCAAAGCTACTCTTATTTCTAAGTTAAAAGCTGTTTCGAGTCTTTTTTTCCATTTACGTGACTATTTACACCAGATTGACAGTGATACAATGACACGTGAACTTTTGGAGGAACTGTAATTTATATTTTTGTATTCGGCGATGTGTCTGCGTAGATTGAAGTTTGTTGTAAATAAAGCGCTATTTTATAACGTCGACATGTGTCATAAACGTTGAGAATTTGACACTTGTATGTGATTTCTTTGATAATAAAATATTAACATAATGAAAAGCATAAAAATATATAAAGATATCAATACCTCAATACAAAATATAAGTTTTTGATAGCGCAAAATATTTCATAAAAAATGGTGTCCTCACGTTCTTCTGCCTGTACGTGCGTGATTTTCTCAATAACTGCTGAACGGATAGTAGGGTTTTCAATAATATATGGATTTATTTACGGGAGAGCTTTAAAAACTAATATAGGAATATTTTATCAAAATTACCTGACCTGTGGAAAAAGTATTCGTCGGAAAGGTATCTTAGCATACGCTGCTTATATCGTTAAAGGTACACGGAAACAATTTGTGACAATATTGTTCATCTCAAAAAGTTCTACAATAAAATCCATAGTAGCGTAAGTGTTTATATTACTTACAACTCATAATAACATTGCAATATATAAAAGAAGAATAGTTTTTCAACTCAACTTTATAAAGTTTATTGTAAAAATTGTCGTAATCGATAAAAAATTTATATTTATAGTGACATTCTTTATGTAGATAAAATATTCAATCGTATCGTAGTTTTTCAATGAGTAGTTTAGAAGTTATGGCGTTACTTTTAAGTAACCAAAATTATACACGCAGCCTTCCAAATATTGATTTTAGTATGATTTAATGCATGGAAAATATTTGCAACAAGAGACAGGTCGAAACGTAGTAAAAATTATCCATAAAAATAATACATGGACAAGGTATTCGGTGTTTAAAATGTTGAGTGGTTTAAAAGTTTGTTGTGAAAAAATGGGTGTCGCGGTCGCTTCAATTGCTAACAAAACTTGCGACACGATAACATAAAGAATATTCTAGGTCATAAAACATTTGTTTTATTCATCACAAAAATTAGCCCCGAAGATAATTTATTAATATATTTATATTAATAAATTATCTACAACAATGTAGAATATTTTTAAAATGCAAGGAAATGTGATGTCGATGAAGTTGACAAATTAAATAGAATTTAAAAAGTTTTCAGAAATTCAGAACTTCATATTCGCCCTATTATTGTACATTTATATAGTAAATAAAAATAATGCCAGGATATTAACTATGAATTTTGCTTAGAAAAAATTACTAAATAAGTACAAAATTTTTTAAATTTTTTCATTTTGGTCATTCAATACATATCTCATAACGCATTTTGAAATCAAGTTCGACATAAAATTCTATCCATAAAAATAAATAGCTTTCCCGCTGTGTTAATTCAAAAATGAAATTTTTGATTTATGAGGTAAGTAACTATTTATTAATGAAGGGAGACGAATACACGGGAGTTATGACCAACTACCGAAAATTTTCAAAACTATTTGCACCACATATGGATTCGCAAATCTGAAACCATTGATCCGGATGCAGTTTCAGATATCAAAAATTATGCAGATGCTCCATGATTTTAGATGTAGTGGTTCGTGATATTCATAGTTTAACATTAAAGGTTACGAAAATCTCAATCCGAATTAAAATAAGGACCAAGGTGAAGCAAGTACCGAATTATTTGTATAAAAATCATTCACTAAGTTTTCAAATTCACTAAGTTTTCAATTTTTAAATCGGAAATTGGCAATTCATTTAATTTATCGGAAAGACTTTCGTTGAAAGTCTAAATAAAAATGTATATAACAGTCAATAAGTACGATTTTATCGATGACGTGTAACGGTAAAATTTATTTCTTTCAATGTCATTGAAACATTATTTCAAGCAGATCTGTACAAATGCACGTCGACAAATACGCACGCAAACATACAAACATGGGTTAGATCGGTTAATGAAATTAAAGTAGTGGGTATTAAAAATATTGTGTCAAGAATACTTTTCTTATTCACTTAAGCAATATTTTATTTATATTTATTTAAAAAAAACTCCATTTATAACTTACGGTTACCCCAAAGTACTGAACATGTGCCAATATTAAAATTACAACGGTTTCAAATATATACCATGCAATAAATAATTCATACCCTGCAACTCCATTATAAATATCTAAATAATGGAAGCTTCTCGCAATACCACATTGATTAACTTAAAGGTGTGAAGAACTGGTGAGTGCTGTAGGATATTCTTGTGCTCTCTAGCCAAATAAAATGAACCATGACTCCGTCCTCTCCTGTAATAGGAGCATAAAGCGACCAAACCCAAGGTTTGTCAGTTTGTTTTATACCCAATAAGGATTTATAAATATAATTGTTTCCTAATTTTAAAAAATGCATTCACTTCACGTATATAAGCGATATACAATTAGAAACCATAAATAGGTCTCAATAAGCACTTCAAACTTTGCTAGAACCCTTTTTACTAGAACTCCTGCAAAAAATTATCGCTAAAACATTTTACACGAGTTATAGCAACACTGTAAAACAAACCGTAAGCGCGCGTTAGTACGTTATGACGCGTTGATAGTTCGTAAAAGGATAATACAAATAAGTATGAAGTACGGATCTCCTTTTTATTGAGTTGATTGTACACTCTTTACGGATCTCCTTTTTATTGA
This sequence comes from Druceiella hillmani, assembly GCA_039881145.1. Classification (NCBI taxonomy): domain Eukaryota; kingdom Metazoa; phylum Arthropoda; class Insecta; order Lepidoptera; family Hepialidae; genus Druceiella; species Druceiella hillmani. Next base: position 2,005,445 of record JAYKKI010000055.1, read on the forward strand.
GTTGATTGTACACAGCAACAGCTAATCAATTTAAGTCCTTTTTTATGTATTTGTGGTTATCTCCTTCTTTATTATCTAAAAACGTAAAGTGTTAAACAATAAAACATGTGATTTACTTTTTGGAATAGCAGTCGTTTTGTAATTGTTGGATCCTTCGAGTTACTTGTATAATACAAAGAAAATATGGGACCGAAAAATATACTGACGGCGACGAATTTTGCACACGATTACAGGTAAGTAACTTTGTGTATAAATGTATTTATATATATATATATTTATATATATATATATATATATACATATATATATGTGTGTGTATACATATATATATTATATCATTAAGTAACATCAGAAACAAATTAATATTGTCACTTAGGAACTACTTTTTATTTTAGATAGAAAATTAATACTGAATTTATTATATTCATTTGCTAAATTTCAAGTAATCTTCTTCTTCAAAAGTACTTCAGAAAATACAGAAGTATAGAATAATAACGAACGTCCATTATCCATCCAAAATTTTCTATTTATTGCTAAAGATATTTGTCAATAATTATTGACATGATAACTTAGTTTCGATCAATCACAATAAGGAATGAGTTTCATACATTAAAAATAAACGCAAACATTATTAGGGTTTGCGTTTATGTTTAATGTATGAACAAACAGGAGGACATCTAACTAATAAATGGAAAAAGCAATAGAACCAAGCAAAAAAATATGCCAAATTTACAGGAGATGGGCTGGATCTGCTGATACATCCATCTTATTCATTCGTTTTGGCACCATCTGATTATTGCTCGTTCGAAGCTTCAATTTATAACTTATAGAATAATAAATGTATAGGTCTAGAGAACCTTCAAGAATATCTTAGTTACGTTTTGAAATATAAACTACAGGAGTTCAAGCTTATGGTACATTATCATTTCCTAAAAGATAGTGTCAAATAGTAGATAAAGATTATGTATACATAATTTTATATCTTTGTGATGTTTAAGTTTTCTTTCAAGAAAATTGGGGTTAAATACTAATTAGCCAACCAAATATTTCCATCTTTTAGTGAAATTAAATAGTGTAGTTTTTCATCAGGACGAAACATTACAATTTCGGCAATGAAGAGAAAATGAAATCAACTAAGTTTCATCTGTAATAAAATTATTCAGTTAAGAGTCCAATCTTTTGTAATATTTATATGTTCGACAACCTCATCACAAATTTCTGTGAGTCATATTTTAGTTATATTGCTGCCAGACATACATATTATTATATAAATACTTCTCATCGGTTTTGAATAGATCATATTTAGTTTAATGAGGATGTCATGCAATTAATTATTAAGTTTCAAAACAAACCATCACTCACTGTTACTTTGTATGAATTAATTGCACTGATCTGTGTGGGTAAAATTACCGGAAGTTTAATTATTATAATTTGCAAATTTCCAGATACCATTATTAAAAAAATTAAAAAATCAATAACGTAAGGTTACATAATTATTAAGTGGGAGTGAATTAACGGCATGTTCCCAAAATTTAAACTTATTTTAAGCTCCCCTAAATTCAAGTAGCGATCGACTGAAAACATAAGGATATGGGTAATTATTCCGTAAGACATAATATATATTTGCAAGAGAAATGGCTTCAAGTTCAAAATAATCACAGCAATTCGTTCGATAAATTTATTATGTGTATTAAGAATAGATCTTGAAAAATAAAAACGGACGCAATAGAATATAATAAATATCTATCACACTTACTTTGGTTTCATTATTTTAAGACAGGGCAAATCATAATTTGTTTTCAGGCCTATTCTTTAACGTAGAAGAATTTTTACTATGCTAAAAAAATCCATTTGTCACTTTAATGATATGACTGAAACCACAAAATTACTTTCACTAACGTTACTGTTTTCTTTGTAGAGTAACAGATTCATACTACAAGAAAAACTAGAAAAAGAAAATGAAATAGAATCAAAATCAAAAATCAAAAACAAAATAAAATACAAAGATAAGTTTGATTTATCCTTGAAATAAGATGGGAACTGTATGTCTAGTACTTCCAAGCTACAACTATACACACAAAGAAAATTTAGGTTAGTAACCAAATTAAACTTAGTAACCAATTTAAGTCTCCAAAAAATTTAAAAGCAATTTTTGACCCAAGCCTAAAAAATGTTTATTGTTGATCTCTCTGTTAGGATAGAAATTTATTCTGTCGACTAATTAATGCATGATTTTGATTTCAGCGCTAACAAGTAGTGGTTATATTCTCACCAAAAAATAACTTAGAGTAGAGTATCACTACACAGTGGTACGCTTCATTATCTCCGGGTCTTGATGAGACGATAATTAAAACTTCTAATCAGCTCAATTGTTAAGAGTACAAATGTAATCTTACGTGGTATAAATCTTTCCACAATGACATTCATTTATTACGATTATAAGTGTTCAAAAGAAAATATATTTTTTCAGATATGAAATTAGTAAATAATTTATTAATGGTGAATAAAAAATCATACACCGAGAAGGTTATTCAATTAACTGACCAGAAAACTGTTTTTTTCATTCATGTTAATAGATAGAAGAATAATTTTTTGCAAGGAGATAGCCTGTAGATTAATTTGTCGAAAGTCGTATCAAATGTCAGGAGTCGTTAATTTTTTTATATGATATTATATATTCCATTCTTTTATGCCAATTTAGTATTATTAACCCAACATAGCTCGACTTTTCTAATTCATAAAAAATTCAGGTTTACACGAAAGACTTACGCTCATATGCACCACACACGATCAGGACTGTCAGTGGGACTTACTAACGGTTAAGAATGTATTTCTGTTTCTCATCAACTCTCAGTTGAGTTGAAACAAGAGTCTACTTTAGCGACTGTGTCCTATTGCAAGATCCAAATGCTAAAGAATTCACACAAAATAGTTTTTTAACTATTAGTAAATCCGTTGAGATTCCTGACCATGTTTGGTGGATACGGGCGTTAAATTGTTACGAAGAACAAAAGTTCGAATATTGGTTTTATTGTATTGTCATTTTTGGGCTCATAAAATGAACGAATGCATATAATTTACATCAGTTTTTATAAAAAGAACTTAAACTTGGAATGAATCAGTCATCCCACAAAATCAAATATGTAAGACTTATAAAATACTGGTAATGGGAGAAATTGTGTTTTTATCAGAATTTATCATTAATTTAACGTGCGTAACAATACTAGATAATTAAAATTTATTTCTTACGTTATATCAGAATTTGACATATTTTTATATATTTTTAAATTTTTGAAATCCCTATTTTCAAAATTCATTGAAATCTGTCAAGAAATTTAGGCGCTAGATAGTTAGTACATTCATATATACGCTCATATACGCATGCGAAGGCGCACAACCACACACATGCGTTTGCAAACGCACGCTCACATAATTCTTTTTCTCAGCCGTGTCACTCTTGACACAGCGGTCGTGATCACGATGAGTCTACATTATCATTGGTGGTTGATATGATCCTCCTCACAATTTCTCGCCATCTTAATCTATTGGCCGATATCCTATTACATTTATGTAGAGGATCTCCAACTGCTGATCTCAATTGTTTTCCCCTCGAGACATGGCCAAAAAACTTCAAAATTCAAGACTGTACTAGAGTTGAGAAAGCCTGCGTGATGCCGAGTTCTTGAAGTATGGAGGTGTTTGTACGAAATTCTGTCCATGACCCTCCCAGAATTTTCCTCCAACACCACATGTCTAGAGTATCTATTTTCAACTTTTCCAGCTCTCACAATGTCCAAGTCTCGGATGCGTATAAATATATGGGGAAAACTAGTGTTCTTACGAGTCTGGTCGTAGTGCATTTAGTTAAGGTGCGATTCCTCCATAATTTCTTCAGCTTATCCATCGTAGCTCTGGCTATTCGCCTCTTTACTTCATCTACGCAGCCCCCCTTATTTGAGATCAAAGCACCAAGGTATATTACTAGTTACTGGCTAGTTGTTATTGTCCTGCGTATCTGGATAGTTGTTATTGGCGCGGTCCACAACCATCATTTGATCTCCAATGATGAAAAAAACATGAGACTTATGCGATCCATTTTAAGAAATAATTCGTCCATCTGACAAGAATCTGACGCAAACAGAGTGGTGTCATCAGCGTAACGCGGGTTTGCGATTTTGTAGCCACCTACCACAACACCATCATTCTAGGATTCCAGAGCGATTCGCATTACAAGCTCGGTGTAGGCGTTCAATAAGAGGGGCGATATTATACTCCCTTGGTGGACCCCTGCTTTGGGATAGAAGTTATCAGAAAGGAGGTTACCTGTCCACACTGAAGCTGTTCTTTGTTCGTAAAATTCCCTAAGTAGGTGTACGAGATGTTTTGGTGTGCGTATTTCCAATAGTGTTTTCCACAAAGCCATCTCACATACTTACAGAGAGACAATTTATATTTTTATGTTTATAAACTCAATTAGTAATTGGAATGAATTTCTTTCAAAATTCCATTTTTATTTTTTGACTCTCAGAACACTTCCTTATTTTTAGAGAAGTTTATTTGTTTCTTGTAATTGCATGATTTTAGCAAAAGAAAAAAAATGTCGACCCAATAATTTAGTATATTTTATGTGGTTTTTAAAATAAAATTTATACATTTATTTGATGTGTTCAAACTTTTTACTTTGCTTACGGAACAAATATTGAAAAAACAACAAGCGAATAACCAGTCTGAATACTCGACTGTGCTTACAAGCTTTTCATGTTAATTTAAACTAATTATTTATATATTTTGTTATAGTTTTTAATACAAAATTTTCATTTGAATCACTTTTTCAGACTCATGAATAGATTGAAATATCGAGAATTATTTTAATGTTATACGGAACTGAAACCAATGCAGTCAAGTATTCAATTATTGAGTATTTAATAAAAAAAAAGCCTTTAAAATTTCATGCAATTCTTCAGAAAATTATAATATATTACAGATCAGCTTCGGGCAAAGCTTACGCACAATAAATTTAACGTTTAACTATAAAATCTGGATAAGCCGAAAGAAGTAAGAAACTTGATTTGTCAAAGACGTACAACAGCCGCAAGTCCGCGCGTCGGACCGAGTCGACCGGCGATAATAAAACGAAAGCACGCAAGAGTGGAGCGCAGAACTTGTTCAACGAACTTTGTCCGGCGAAAGTTTAGCACTTCCTGCGTGAGCTTTGCATAAGTTTCAGTAATGTGTTCGGATGAAAAGCTACTCGCTTTTATGCTCGCGAATTGTGTCCGGCTTTCGTGCCTAAGTACTAAAGACCGGTTCGCATTGTTCCGTCTTTGTGCGAGGGGAAGCAAATAGATGAACATATCAAGACATATTAATGGATTGGGCTTTGCTGAGTCCGTGGGCGTCGCGCATTATTTTCCAAATTCAGTCAGACTCGACTTAAACAATATTTATACGGTCGTACACATTTTCTCGCTTTAATATTTCTATATCGAATTTACCGAATATAATATTATGTATGAGAGAATGGAATTAAACTGATTCTTAATATGAATACCGGTTTCAATGGGGATCTTAAGGTTACATGAGACACGACTTTAACACGATTTATGAAAATAACTTTTCAAATAATTAGTAATATATTGCCTATTTTTTCTATTAAATATTTTGTTTGAATTCTAGTAAAATGTCGTTTCAAACAACTTAGTTATTATCTAGATTTCAATAGTAACGATTTAGGGATTTACTAAATTTTTAATACTTATTAACATTATTCTATTAAAAATTAATAGTTAATTGTGATTTATATATTAGGTAATAGATTTATATAATGATAATAATATTTACAAGGCAAATTAAACTTTTCCACCCAGTTCCATTTGCGTCTTTTCTTGGGCTCAATCAAAATTTCTTTGCATTATTCTAGCAAGTCTCTTTAGATATTTTTCCGCCTCAAGATATTAATAGAGTATATATAGGGCAGCAGTTGATGAATAGTTGGAGTCACCCGGAGTAGTGCAAAGATCGACTGATCTTTGATGCTCCTATCTGTATAAGTGCTATCTTTAATATTGTTTTGATACTGAATTACTCCAGACATTGTTTCTATGCTGTGGGTTGAGGAAAACAATTTGATTTATGAAACAATGAAATAAAAATGCGGCTTTCGGTTAAACTTTCATCCATCCTAGCATAGGTATTTCTAAATATTAACAATATATGTTTACTATGCCCATATCATGTTTACTATTTTCCTTAACGTCTTTTTAAGTTCTTTTTATGTCCATAATGTCTTCATAACCAATAACAAAATTATTTAAAACTCAGATCAGACCTTATGTTATAAATCTAAAACAGGAACCAGTAACCTGCGTTTTTCTCTCTGTTACACATAGTTTAATGAATTTTAATTGACAACGCTGCTACCAACCTTATTTTTTTTCTATTTGATTGATAACCCTCTGACCTGTTTTGTAGATTATCGTTATTTTATTACTTGAGCTGTTATTTTATTACCTAAACTCATTAGTTTAGATTATTTTTATTATATCACTTTTATTCTCCTCTACAATTTATAATTTAGCAATTTGCCTCAACTCTTTAACTGACCTTCTTGAAATTTCTTCATATTTAAGTTTTGGATATAATTTATCAAACGTTATGGTTTTGTTCTAAGTTAATGAGAAATTTAATAAATATTTATAAATTAAATTTAATTTTAATAATGAGTTCGTAAATTTGGTCTCTTAAGATATCGAATATATTTGTATTGTAGAAATTCAATGTTCACAATTAAATGAAACTACGTGATGTAGTATTATTTCTACTTCCTTTAATGTCTTTACCACGACCTAGGTTTCGTTGTATTACAACATCTTCAGATGGGCTATTGACAAAGATCTTTGTTAATAGCCCACCTGAAGATGTTGTAATACAACGAAACCTAGGTCGTGGTAAAGAAATTAAAGAAAGTAGAAATAATACTACATCACGTAATTGTTTTGCAACTTATAATCTGCAACTTATATTTATTGAATACAGGAAAGTCTAGTATACATATGGATTTGAATTTTACTGAACACCTGTTTCAAATGTCGTAATGACTCAACTTTAATACTTATTCTTTGAAAAGATTGAATACTTTTAGTAAATTAAATTAATCGCTATATTTACGACAAGATGCGCCCTTTCAGACTTATTCAAAATATTTTTTTTACTAAACTGAAAATCTACCTTCTCAAATACTTTTGTTGCTACTAAATGACCATGGATATATATGCTACCTTGATCTTAGTGAAGAATATTTCAATAACTTAGAATGGCTTAAAAATTTATTCATCCTAAACATCTTCAACCTTGATTGAAGGTCCGAGAGTGGCACCAATTTCACATATTTATTAATATCTTTAATACATGAAAAAAATATCAGAGTTCGAAACACTTCATTGGTCCACGGAAAGATTTGTTTGCCCACAATCTTGGATTAAGCTCTAAAAGTTTCTTCACTTTATTATGCTGTTAGCAAAGATGTTTAGCTAATAAAGCATCTTTGCTAATAGCCCACCTGAAGATGTTGTAATACAACGAAACCTAGGCCGTGGTAAAGAACTTAAAGAAAGTAGAAATAATGCTACATCACGTAGAATAATGAATTTCAACAAAATTAACGCCAAATATACTCAATATTTGCAAAACAATATTTAATTTACCTGTAATGTATACGATTTTTGTTTACAATAAAATGAGTGTGGCACTATTCGACACTGTAGTTACGTTTTTTTTTCAAAGGGATTCAGTTACTGATAACTGCATACAATTCTACGCAACAAATTAAAATAGTTTTGCAAGAGAAATAGAAAGTATACAGTCATGAATGCCTATTTTACGTTACCTTATATTTCGTGAGAAGGTACGTATACCCTTCTCACGAAATATAAGGCTATTATGACGTTACGTAAATATATTTAAAAATTAGATATTTTTTCATATATTTATGTACATTTACGAAAAACTAGTAAATTTTATCGAAATTCATTGAACTGTGTAGGCGTTAGATGGTGTAACGTAGGTTTGTACACGCACATGTACATGCACGCGCGCTGATGCGCTATAATTATATAAATGCACACATTGACACATAACACACAATCCGTTGAACACACAATTAAGTAGTAATTATTTATATTCATGGTTTATTTCTCTATTTTTATGAGTGTAATAGGTTAAAAGAATTAAAAGAATGAGAAATGTTAAAAGCATTGATTCGTTTTTATTTAACGGTTGAAATACTCGTCAAATCAATGTGTTTCACATTTGTAAATAAAATAATTCCTAGAACTGTTAGTCAATGCCCTATATACGGTTTGAAAATTGCACTTTAGTGATTGGTTCGACATGATCAACGTATTTTTTTTATTTTGCGCTTAGATACGATACGTGAAATTTTAAAATGAACCTAAAGAGCTTCGTAAAAATACTAGTCTCTATTAACAAGTTTTAACGTAATGTATAAAAATTATATAATGAATTTTATTTTTATTTTTAATGAAAAAGAATGTTTTATCGAAAATGGTCCTAATGGTGAACATTGAGGTAATTTTATAACAAATTACAATTTTCAGTAACTTTATTATTATGTACTTAGTTACATTAGGCTATTGTTATAAAAGAGTACAAATTAGTGCAGCTCACAAAGTTTTTATTAACCAAAAATAAGCGTTCATGACTGTATGTAATTTGTAAAACCCATTTTTAACTAGTGGCGTATTAACTTCGGGTGAACTGCACGGAGTAAAAAACTTTAATCGCTAAAATGAAAGAGCAAAACCGGCAATTCCGCAGTTTGGACCGAGTTGACCAGCGCGGCGCGACGATAAAACTAAAGCGCGCTCGAGTGAGACATAGTGCTTTTTCGACGAGCTTTGTCCTTGCAAACCCACGGCCAAAGGCAATCGCTTTGTATAAGTTTTGGTAATATGTTTGAATGAACTTTGTTCACGGTATGTGGACTACTCACCTTTACGCCCGCGAAATGTGCAAGGCCTATGCGCCTAAGTGCCTAGCGTCTAGCACGACTCACATTGCTGCATTCAAAGAGGCGAACATATCAACATATTAAGTGGTTTAATGTATTCGAGTTTACTGAGTACATGAGTGTCTTTGGAGTTCAATCAGAGTCGAGAACATTTCATTTATTTAAGATATATATATATATATATATATATATACATATATATATATATATATATATATATATATATATATATATATATTGTGTGAATTATACAACATGGCAAAATGTATTTTTGAATTCTCAACATAATTTAATTAATAAAACGTTTTGCTTACACAACTGTCTATAATCCCTTATTCATATTTACCAGAGTAGAAGATTAAAACAATTAAATACGTTTTTATTTCTTCATTTCTATTGTACAAAAAATGTGTAGGAAATCGGCCGTAAACCCAAATATGTACATTCTACATTTTTTTCTTCTCGTGATATTATTTTATATTGAATATTTTTGACTAATATTTGTATATATCTCAGTAATCATTCGGGTTATTATAGTAACTTATTATAGTTGTTACTTAATTAGTCAAAAATTAATGGAAAACATAGTCACCAAACGCGCATTTGGTCATATATCTCATAAAAAAATTTAATATAAAAACGGAAAGATGCAGAGAGAAGAAATAAGATGTTCAGCCTTAAAGAAAGACAGAAAATAGTAACCGAACACGAGATTAAGCGGTTCCTTTAGAAAATTGTTTATGAAAAATAATCATTTGCCAAAAAAATCGTAAACAGCGAAACGTACCTTCCCTGATAGTTAAAAAAATCGATAGTTAAAAGCTTTCTCCTGATAGTTAAAAGAATCGATAGATAAACAAATAATCACTAGAATCGGTCAAGAATAATACCTGTAGCTGGGCTATACTCATATGCGTGTGAATATATATATATATATATATATATATATATATATATATATATATATATATATATATGCATGCACTGCACATTTTAAGTATGTAGGTACGCGTACGTATATTATATATACATATGTACAAGCGTAGATTCCATTGGACGAAGACATTAATATTTAGAGATAAAGGATTAATATTTAGAGCCCAACAACATAATTTTTTAGAGAAATATCTTTTTTAAAGGTTACATTAAAAGTGGATTACTTAGATTTCATGACTTGTATTTGTTCTAGAGTCAAAACTGAAGGCTGTCGTGCTACTTGATAATACGTCCACACACCAGCGAGATGAATAATATCAAACAAGAAAATAAACCCTTTTAAATTTGATTTCAGATTAGAACTTACTTCAATTACACCGGTTAACAGAAATTTTGCGCATGGGATATATAACCGATTATTATTGCTGTTTTAGCTGGAAATAAGAAAACAACTAAAATAAATCCAAATTTGACTTTGTGTGCAAATAATTACAAAATATGAAATAAAAGAAATTGTGTAAAATCCGTCTTTGGAAAAGTTTATTAAAAGAAAACGGCATCCATCAATGATTTAGTTGTCTCAAAGTGGAATACGAATGATATAAAAAATATTTTAATATAAACAACTTCGCTTTTTCTGTTATGTTCAACAGAGGTTTTTGAATCAACTCCTAAATATAATCCCCCATCATGCTTTTAATGTACTGGCCTTGATAACGTCTCAAACTCCATTATGTGCTTCCTTTGTTCTTTCAAATAAACTCCCACATTATCCTAAAATTTATCCAAACGATCCTTTAACATTATTTTCAATTCTTTCAACATTTTGATTCAACACAATTGTTTCAACATCTTTAGAGACATTCTACATCCCATGATAAAAAAAAATTAAATAATTTCAGTAATCAGCTCGTCAAAACTTTCAGCTCTATGGTTTCCATGGAAACCATGAACTATTGCCTTAAAACTGTCCCAAGCTTTTTTTCCCCTGATTAATTAGACAGGAAAATTTTGCAATTTATAATTTTATATATTTGAGAGCCTACAGTGATTCCATCTTTAATTTTCGTCCCCTGAAAGCTTAGAAAAAAACTTTTCAAATATTTTAAAAGCTTCCGACTCATAATTAAGAGCCTTAACGAATTGTTTCATGAGGCTCAGTTGAATGTACAATAACGGCCTCGATATAGTTTTAGGATCAACAATTGCTTCTCATTTCACATTGTATATTCCTATTTTGTACTCGGTTCGTATAGGCCATTTTTTCGCAGTAGTGAGCTGCATCGTTCCAATTATCCTAGGAGCAAAGATAGCAGGAGTATTTAATGTATCCAAGTTGCATTTCATTCAGAAAACTCAATGTCTTGAAGTCTCCAATAAATTCCAATTTGTATTCCTTATATTATATTGCATTTAAGAGCCTTTAATAGTGTCATAATTCTTTTTCAGTTGTACGGAATGTACAAGTGGAATAGAGGGAAATTTATTGCCATTATAAGTAAAACAGCGTTTATACTTTTTGTTGAGTTTTCAATAAAAAAGTGCCATTCAGTGGTATGACAGGAAATACCATTTTTTTAAATAGACCTTTCATCTCATGATAAGAACCGAGTCCATCTTCCTTAGTGAAGAAGTAAGAAAATTCTTCAAGTCGATTTCTTTGATGGGATATCTGAACATCAAAATCAAGTAAATTCGATTGTCTCATTAAATCATTGATATCTTCAACGTTGATGAGATGAGATATTTTTTGTTCAGGGAGGGGGGGGGGTGTTGTGCATATAAACTTAGTCTATTTCATATAAATAAACAATAAAACTCACTATCCAGAATATATTTGCAATAGTTTCATAAAACATGTGGAGGCCGCACGTTAATATTTTCGCTATAACACAATATACAAGTAGTAATATTATAGCGAAATTATCAACCAGAACCAAAAACAAGTTATGCCTCTATAATATGCTAAAGCATACTGTTGAATACATATTAGCGACGCAAGAAATACAACTTTCCTTCCTTTCACTTCTCTTTCCCCGCAACAGCACTCGATAATCGACTATCAATTTGCGCGAATACAAAAATGATGTAAATTAACGTCTGAAAACTGACATGCCTATGCGTTCATTGCTCCGTATCTTTGAATGTAAAAGTATGCATACCTAAACACAAATAGATTTCTCTGAATATGTATATACGTACATATTTATATATGTACTTAGTATATATTTTACAATTTTCAAACTCTTTAGTGTTTTTTGCAGTACTCAAATCTAAACTGCATCATACGTGAGTTAATACATCGAAATATATAAAATATTCTTTGAATATAATATCAGTTTTTTACTATTAATTTGTAATTAGTAATTCTTGTTGCGTATATACAGTGCCAGTATAGTAGATGGTGTGAATAGTCCTTTATTGATAACTTAAAAATATAGACGGATAAGGACATTTCCTTATTCGTCTATATTTTTAAGTTATCAAGATACGCTTTGTTATAGTTTTTGGTAAAAATCATTGTTATTAACGATTGGTTGTAAATAATTAAACATCAAGGTTATGAATATTTCTAAAATAAATACTATTTCGATAATCTCAAAAATTAATATTTTAGGCCTAGAATTATATTATAAGGGCAACAAAGAAGACCCTGGTTATTCGGTTGTAGAATAAATTATAGGTAATATATTTAGTTATTCAAATTGTAGAACATTTTTGCAAGCAAAAGAAATATTAAATAAACGTACGAGCATGAAAATTTGGGTATGAAATTCGCCACGGTTAGCATTTTTTCTGCACCTTTTTATTGTCACCGCTTTTTGCATTCACGTATTTACAACATATATATTTAGTACGTCATGTAAGATACATTTTCTACAAAATTTGTATGATAAGTCTTCATATATATATATAATATAATACGGAAGCTTTTAAAAATATCAGTTATTTTGACGTAATGTTTCGACCTCGCGGCTTCAAGAAAGAAATTCGATATTCCAGATTTGAATAAATTAATAAATAAATTTTCTTTATTAATTAAAAATATTTCTACCCGATCTTTATATAATTATATAGATGCCTCTGATGTGATATTGCTTAAAAATATGTATCACTAGCTTTTTACTCGCGACCTCGCTCGTGTGAATGTTTGATTTAAGTGGTGGAATTTATTTCCAACCCAAGTACATTTTCGCAACACCTACCTATGAATAATGTTAAGACCTTTTTATATACAATTGACTGTTCTTGATTAAGAGTACTACGCTGCGTTAACATTTGATTTATATAGACAAACGAAACCCATTGTCCATTTAAATAAAATTTTAACGCAGCGTGTTGACGAAAAGCAAGTGTCATTATTTATTTACAGACTTTAATATGTATAATTGACACTTATAACGGCTTATTGATACGAGACAACATCAGTCCAGCCACGCTCGATTAGCGGCCCTGATTCAAATCCGGGACCCATGATGTGTCACACTGTCAAAGGCCATAATTCTTTGAACATCCCAATATACCACGACGAAAACTATCTGTTACCAATAGTTTTTTGCCTATTTATCCTCCCAAAACAGAATAAACATGGCATAATATTAGTTTCCATTTTTAGTTATTATTATCCATCGTCATTTATCGATACATTACATGCAATCTATTCGTAGCGATAAGCAATCAATAGTTTAACAAATTAAAACAAAAGATTAAAGAAAATATATGCATGTCTTAAGTTGGTAGAGATTCGTTTTTTGATTGCAGAGTTATTAGATAACAAATATTCAAACTTCCGCAAATAAAATATAAGTGGCTTACAAAACGAAGATGCCCCAAATATAAAGTGGATCAAAAATATTTTCACTTCACCCTACTTTATAAAAGTTCCATAACAAATGATTTGGGACATATGTGTTGGAGAATCAATGATTCGGAAAATCTGTATTTGAAAAATTATTTCCTTTCGTCTTATGTTCTAAGTCCATTCAGTAACTACATAAAGAATCATAAACGAAATGCTCAAATACGTACAAAATAATTTCTAGTACAGCCGCACATATTCCTTATATTAACAACGGCTCATTATTACTGTCATTCCTTTCTTATTTACCATCTTTTAATTCTCCAAATCATAAAAATATTTCATTTTTAAGCAATAAGTACAAAGTGTCAATTTTTTTTTATCTTAAACAAATAACGAAGTAATCATCGTCGAATGAAAAATGTAAAATTTTGTTATTTTTCCTCTCGAAATAATTTTTTAGAGGCATGCTTAAAATTTAAAACGAATTTAAAAAGTTATCATACGGAGATCCAAAGTTTTAAAGGAAATATTTGGATTGCATCTTCAAATCTTTTATAGTACAAAATAGCACATCTTAAGAAATTTTTGAAAATATTTTCAAAAACTCGTGGGTTTTGGACATCCCACATATGTCATCAATATAATCAACAAAAAAGTATTTTTTTATGTAAAAATCCAGTATATACTTTAGTATAAAAAGTTACTCTTCTTTATTTTGCTGGTGTCTATTATTTTTCGAAAGAGGATGGAAGAAATGAATGGAACAAGTTTAAATATACTATAACGATGTTCAAATTACAACAACGTTATTTTTATTTCATATAAGGTAAGAAGTTAGGAAACGTAAAATATCCCGATATTATATTCCTCTTTTCAATGATGAACTTGGATTGAATGGTGTATTAGAATAAAATAAAATTTCGATAAATACATGAGAATACTTACACCAAACAAAATTGGTATTTTTCTATCAGATTGTCAGCCACTTAGTAACACGTGGACTTTTGATTGTGCTGGAATTGATATTTACTTTTTGACCATGTCCGTAGGGAGCTTGTTGTTCCTCCTAAATAAGGTGCGGTTTCTTAATACTGACATATGTCTCAAATGTCAAAATGTAGACAAGTTAAGAGTCAGTCCACAAATAACTTATTGTTCTGTTTTAAATGATTCAAACCAAGTTAATAAAGCAGTTTTTTATAAAAAGTTATATTTCTAAACGTAATAAAATTTAGCCACAAAAATAATATTGAAAGAGGTAACATTCTTGTGCAGATTTTTATACTAAGCTGTAAACTATATCATAATATGGATTAATTAACGTATAGTAACTTAAACACCTTGATTTTATGAAACACGAAATTAAATAATTTATTCTCAAGAAAGAATCATTTAAAAATATATTATTGAGACAATATAAAAATGACTACACTTCTTAAATTCCAAAAAAAACGAGAAAATTTATATAATAAAACAGGTATTAGAATAACCATTTTTTCATATGCCAACGAAAATGCTTTTTTAGTCGAAAACTTTTGAAAATAATGTATTTTAAAACGAGTCGAAAAGAGAGGTAGGTAAACTCGACAAATTATGTTAAGTACAATTTTCAATGTTTTCCGGAATTCCAAACTTCGACTCTGTTCTAATCATTTAATACCGCTAGAATCTAAATAATATCGCTAGAAACAATGCCATTGCTAAATAATTTGTGAAAAATTGTGACGAGGAAAATTTATAAGGAAAATATTATGCAACTTACAGAAGGTCGTACAAATTAACGCTGTGAAATACTTCAATATTATATTTCTACCTAACTTTTCGTTTTGTTATATATAAACTAAAAGAAATATTAAGGTATTAGTTTTCGTATCATTTGCATATAATATCACGTCACTCCTAAATTTTGTCTTTTATACTCATTTGGAATATGACAATGTAATAAAATTATGTAAGTTTAAAATTGCATGTACTACTTAAAATGATGGCCCTCAGAAAATTAGTATGGTAGTGTAGCGTAGGGTATTTTTGTATCTTTCGCATAAATGGGAGATATAATAAAACTATTTTTATCAAAAGTATTTAAACTCATAGGAAAAACGCTATTTTTGGGATTTGTTAATTTGGTCTATTTAAAGATGAATAAAAGAGAAGGAAAACACAATAGAGTATTCAGAGAAATGTTATTTAAGCTTGATATCCACAGACGATAATTAATCGAGTATTAATATGAATAAAGTGGCGAGAATATTATCTAAAACCATAACAATGTTTTTTCCAAATCGAATTGTATTTAGTGTTATACTTAATAAACTTAATTAAAACCAAATATTCAAAATGATCAACCAATTTACATCTATGATATTTGAATGAAATAAAATGACGGACCGACAGGATATTAAGTTACATTTTGGTGAAAAAATAAATAAAAGTAAATTTGAAACTATTTATGAAAACAGTATCAATTATTCAAAAGGTACTTTTGATTTGGCAAAATAAATTTTTAAATGAAAACATTGATTCGTAAAGTTGTATTTACGGATTTATGAACATTATGTCACCAAAAGTTTATGAAGTAGCCCTATTGTTACGACAACTATGTCAATCCACTCTTTTGCTGGAGGTTTCTAACTTTAAATGAAATAGCTTCTAAATTTAAATTTTAAATATTATTTATTTAAGAATTTTATTAATTATTATAATTTAAGTATTTTATTATTAATTCAGTGTTGTCAGTAATATTCAAAATTACGTTTAATTTGAATACAAATCGCTAAGGGAAAAACGTTTTTTTTTATCTTAAATGTGTCGTGAAACTAAAAGCTATTCGGGTAAAGTGTTTTTATAAATACGTCTTCAAAATATTTTTCTTTAAAAGATACCGATGTGAGAAATTGTAAAGTTATGATCAAACGTATTCTGGTACCAGATTTTGTTATACATGCATACCAATTTAGTACCAATACCATACCATACCAATTTAGCGAAAATAACGGTAATAAAAGTAATTTTCTTTCTGGTGTCCACTATTCTTTCGCAGACTTAAATCTGTTTATAACAAAAACTAGCCTTAATGGGCGAACGTTTTTAAATTAAAATTGGTTGCCGATTTCAAAGACCGACCCACGGTTAAGCAACCCACTAAATGTTCACACCGCTTCTCATATATTCACACATTTACAAAAGCGCCACATTCAACTTGGTATATCCCCCAAATTGATAATTTCCCCTTATTTCTTGTTATATATATATATATGTGTGTATATATATATATATATATATATATATATATATATATATTTATGTATGTATATGTATGTATGTATATATTGCCACGTAGTACTACCAAATGACCTGTGTAGTCAGATTATGTGTTATCCACGCCCCTAGGATATAAACTATGGGTAAACCCAGTTGATGCAAGTGTTTCAATATCTAACCATACTGCATAACTGCAATTGAGCTCTGCTCCCAATCAGAATGAGATAGGACGGGAATCTCCTTCAATTAATGGTTTAAATCTAAAATTAACTTCCACTAGTTGTCTACTACGGAAAAATATTATAATATAATCCCCATTCCTGAACATCTAAAATTAACGTCCTGCAGTTGCATCAGAGACTGCATCTTCACCGTCGGTATTATGTATATTTGAGCAGCCACAAATGTTAAGTCATGTAAAGGAAACTCTTCGAAAATAATAAGTTACATTCTCTCTTGTTCCTTCCGTGTTCTAGTAAATACTAAAATGGTACGTAGCAGAAATACATTTATGTCATTTATCCCAACTACTTTATAATGTTGCAATCTAGATTATTCTATAACATTCTAGAAACAAGAGAGACTAAAAAAAACACTCATCACTTTCCTACCAATCCAATATTTTAAATGTCAAACCTTACATTACTAACACTTTTAATGAAATAAACGTCAGCAAAACCACATACCAGTCTCTCGTTCTAACTAATGTTATAAGAGAAAGTGTTTTGTTTCTTTTTCGTCTGCAAATAAGCAACAAATCGGTTAAAAGTGCATTATGTGACAAAGTAATACTAGTGCTATTTCTAATATGATATATGTAAAAATGTCATTCCATTTAAAAACCCATAAATTAACATACATACATGCAACCCAGAATGTCAAACATAAATGTTATAGCAGCCAGAATGCAAAGGAAAAATTTCTTTAATCTATTTAGTAAATGATACAAATTAATCACATTTAACCATTTAAGTAACTTGTCAGTAAACAGCTGCTTTCATCGAGATGGATTGGTCTTGAAAATTTTACATGATATTCAAGTTGGGACAATTAGATGGTGAACAAAGTTTCTATAAACGGTACGTATATATCAGTAGTAATTCTACCTACCTCATCATCAGCGTTAAGCTTTTGATCTTATGAATTATGATTGAATTAAAGTTAAGTGAGGCTAGTGGGACTGGGGGCGAGAAATAAAGAAGGGTCGAATCAAACTTTAACGTTTTATTGTAGTTTTTATTCAACGAAATATTATATCCACAAGCATAATTTGAAAGAGAGAATTGAGGAATTAAATACGTTAAGGAGGTGTAAATTTCAAAGTTAATCACTTCAGCATTCCACATACTCGTTCATTAATAATATTCGTCTTATTTTTAAAATACAATTAGTTTTGATGTAATTAGATTTAACATATCACTTGCTCTTTCACATGTTCCGAATAATTATTATTCTCTGATATTCAGCCAAGCTACTAAATTGACGCTGGAAACGTCCCAAACTCGAATCTTTGCAAATACTGAAACAGGTTGGCTTTTAAGCGGATAGAAGACTGACTTAATGGTTACGTACATGCAACGCAACCTACATAATTTGCGGAAAAATTGCTCCTATATTATTCACCTAAGAAGGAAATTACTAAATTGTGTATTAAATTGACTATATCGTTTCGCATTCTGTGAAATTCTTCTGCATGAAACAACATTACCAACAGATAATAACTGATTTCATAATTAACAGAGGGAAGAAATTGAAGTAGGGAACAGTTAAATTGATTATTTATTTGTGTCCTATTCATTTATCCTAAGATTCAATAAAATCTCTTTGAAGTGAGTTCAAGCACATTTGTTATTCCAATGTATTTTAGTAAAGGAGAAAATTATTTAATTATAAGTATTGTTTTAAACTTATAAGTTAACTTACAAAATAAAATTTACAGGTGCTATATGGGTATTTTACAAAAAAATACACTTTTTATCAATTAAAATATAATTAATTTTTGTTAACCAGTAAATGAAACTACGTGATAGTATAGTAAACAAAAATTAAGTGATAATGAATTTTTACAAAATTAACGCCAAATATATTCAATAATTAAAAACTAATTAAAGACAAATAATTTTTGTGTAGAGTGTAATCCTGATTTCTAAAGAAAATTTGTTGATGCAATTTCGAATTAGTTATAGCACAGAATGTTTCTTTTCTAAAAATTATTATTGCAAATATTTTCATACTGGATCACACATATCAGAATGTAATATAATTTCCATGCATAAAAATAAGAAAAAGCCACAATGTTTTTTTAAGACCGTAACAAACATGAATACCAAAAAAATTATTTCTACTTAAATTTAGACCTACATCGAGTCTTTTTTCTAATGATGGGGCTACCCGTATATTAACCGACAGCCAATTAGGGACTTGTGGGCTTTTAATGATGCAGAAATTTATATTTTTCTTTTGAAGGTGTCTCTGTAGTGATCTTAATTTCTTGTAAATAGATTGTGATTTCATAACACTGACATATTTTACAAAATTCGATACATCGGAAAGTTAACTGCTATATCGCATGGTTTTCATTATTTCACAAAATATTGTCAGGAATATTACGTTTATTATAAAAATAAAATAATTTACGAAGAACTTGTTGCTACATGTTAAATGATTCAAAACTAATAAACAGAGCAGTTAAGTGGTCAAGATTTAAGTAATAAAATTTATTACTTTAACCATTCATCCATCTGCCTGTGAAATTGTTGTTATAAACTATGAAATAAAATTGACTTCGAAAATTGATGTTATCACAAACTTAGGTGAATAATGTAGAAATAATATGTAATGATAAAAGCGAGGTAGGTAAACTCGACAAATAAATTAAATCGAATCAACAAAGTTTCCAAGAATTCAGAACTTTTATTCTGTTCTCCCAAATATTAAATAGCGTTAGAATCAATAATATTGTTGGCAGTATGATAAACATCTTTGAAAACAGGGATGAAAAAAATTTAAAAAAGATTTTTATTATAAATTCTACGATTTGAAAAAATTAGGAGCGATTTTGTCATATTTTACACACGAGAAGTTTTTGCTATTTGGATAGAAGATAAATATGACACTTGAAGACGGTCTATGTGCACATATAATGCATACGTGATTAAAATCATATATGATAATGTTTTTATTTTATGTGTAAAGCACTCTTAAAGTGCAACATTCGAAAGGTTAGTGTTAAAAGGAAAATTAACTGTCATATCTTTATAGTCAAACTATTCCAGGCATAAATACTTACATACGCGCACACACACACACACACACACATATATATACATATATGTATATATATATATATATATATATATATATATATATGTATAGTTTACGTCGTTGGAAGAAGAAAATGTTCTCATTTTTATTGAAGACTCAATCATCTCTTTCTTTTTTATAAAATAACGTTAACCGACACGAAATAATTACATTTCCCTAAAATTATTTTTCCATTGACTAGACTACAGAGATTAGATTAATGGTGGTGAAATTGGTATTTTCCTTTTAAAGATGTCGGTACGGAGATTTTAGTTTTTTTGTAAATAACTTGTGATTTAGTAAGGTAGACATATGTCACAAGCGTTAACACGTCGACAAGTCGCCAGTCATACGTGATTTTTTTCATTATTTCATGAAGTAATATCAAGAATAAAAATAACTTCTAGAAATAAAACAGTTCACGAAAACGTGGTTAATATATGATAAACGATATAAACCTAGTAAATAATAACAGAGTATACAAATTTATGATTTGGAAAGTAATAACAATGAAGTACACAAATATTATAGAAATATATTAACTTGTATCGCTTTTCCACCCTAATTGTAGGCTACATCAACAACTGTATTAATTAATGTATGGTGACTTAAGTGGTTCGTTATTATACACCAAGAATTATTTAAATATCCATTGCACAGATGAAACAAAAAGTACTTCTTTAAACCTAATAAACTAAAAATTTAATAAATTTATAAAGGTACTACCATAACCATATATACATATGCCAAAAAAAATACGTTCACGAACCCTGAAATTAAAATTAGCTCTGAAAATTAATTTAAACAAAAACTTTAATAATAACCTAAAAATATTTTATAACGAAACAAAATGCGGAGTACATAGACTCAACAAATTTAATCGAATTTTCAAAGCTTTCAGGAATTCAAAACTTCCACTCTGTTCTCCTAATTATTGAATACCGCTAAAATCAATCATGTCAGTGTATACATAACAAACAATCTTTGAAGATAAATGATGCGGAAAATTTATAAACAATTTGTGGATTTTCCTGTGAGTAAAATCTGTAATAATTTGGAAAAGCAATGAGTCATTTTCTACTTTAGTTCTCAAGAGTTATTTTTAAAATTGGAGACAATGTGAGTGTAATCTCTGAATATGGTTCGTAGGCAAATGGCACGTATGTGTGCTAAAAATCAGAGACGATAGTACAATTATTTTGCATATAACGAACTCTTAAACTGCAATGAATGCTCTTGTTTTATGTTTAACGCACTTTCAAATTGTTCGTTCCAAATATTTTTTATAGGCTAAATCGTAAATTAAAAAATTGAATAACGTAGTTTAGAATTAATTTTACTGTCTTTTAGCGTAGCTATTACATAAATAAAAACTTTTACACATATATGCACACTCATATGTGTGTGTGTGTATATATATATATATATATATATATGTATATATACACATATATATATATATATATATATATATATATATATATATATACATTTATATTGAAAAAGAGATTAATTTCTATTTTTTAATAAGGAAATATTTTTATTTATTTAGATACAGGTGTAAGGTAAAAATTATATAAAAATAGTGTTAACTTACATTCAGAATTCGTAAGGTGCTAATAAGTTATTTTAAGGCGAAGTACTAAAAATAATTTTAGTATTACGTTTGTTCTAATTTGTGAATGGCATCACATCACCTACACATGTTATGTTTTATACAACTTTACAATATGTAAATCTAATAATATTACATAAATTTTAAAATCGTAATGTTGCTGAAGATTATGTCCTCTGAATAAATAGCCTATCAGCACAGTTTACTTAGTTGCTGTATCGTCTCATTTACTGGGAGAGTCAAGAAAATAATTTTCCTGAAAATATTTAAGCTCTTACAAAATACGTTATTTTTTAAGAGACAAAGAAACAATGCAAAGTATTTAGAGGAATGGCATTTAAGCTTTATATATATTAGACATAATTAAAAAAATATTGAGACATGGGAGGTGAGGGTATTGTTACCATCCATCGTATAAATCTTTTCATTAAAAAGATTATAACCGAATTATATTTAGTGATATGTTCATATACTCAATTTAAAATAAATATTCAAAATACTCGATAAATTCACATTTCAGATATTTGATTGAATAAAATGGTGAACGGCTGAGATTTTAAGCGTTATCTTATTATCTTTTAGCGTACAAGAGACTAAAAAGTGAATACGATTAAAAAAAGATTTGAAAGTACTTACAAAGGTGAAACCAATTATTGAGGAGGTATTTTAGTGTTTACAAAATAAATTTTTAAATGAAGATAGTTGTTTATTAAAGTTACATTTAACCTTTTATGGATACTGCATTACACAACGTTTCTGAAGCAGTCCTATTTTTGGGACAAAAATGTCAATTCATCCTTTTGCCAGAGGCTTTTCACTCCTAAATGGAATAAATTCTAGATTTGCAATGGTAACATAAACATTTTATGTCACTATTTTATTAACAAAAAACAATGGTATAATTTTTAGTTAAAAATAACGTTTAATTTTAATGCAAAGCACGAAGAGAGAAACTTTTTTACTTTTTATATTCAGTTGTAACATTTTGTAAGTGATAAATAATAAAAACAAGGTTTTTAAATATTACGGTCATAATTATATATTTTTCGAAATAGTGTCAAGAAATAAATTTTATAGTCAAAGCAGTCATTAAATTAATAATAGAGGTTAATTATAGAAATGTGTATACGTTGTCTAATAAAAAAAATTAACAAAACCTTATTTTTGGAAACTAAGTCACACTTATCAGGAATTACATATTATATAACAAAGTATTTAATCGATTTCAAATTACAAAGTCACAAAAATACTAATTATTTAGCTTGAAACTTTTTCGGCACAATGTTATTTCCGATTATAGGTTAATTTTATTAATACTGCTATTGTTAAAAATTTTAGGAGATGATACTCAGTCGACAATTCTTTCTCTCTCATACGCACATATATTAGCATCAAATTCAACTTAAAAAAAACACTGCACTCCGAATTAAAATTTCCTCCTTTTTTGAAGTCGGAAAATACCTTTGTAATGTCCGAAATTATTGTGGTTTAAAACAAAAAGTGACGAACTGAAATTTAATTCCGAAAATGTTTCAAAGAAGTATGAGAATTTGAAATCTTGCAGACTCGAAGAAAAGCTCATTGAAAAAAAGAAAAAGCAAGTGAATATTTTATAGATACGCCCGGACAAATTTATGAAATGTAAACTTAGAGTTTCTCTCATTCTTTACTAAACACATCAGTCTTCAGTAATAAAATTTTCATACGAATTAGTTACCTAATGAACATTTTTGCGCGTAAATTTTTCTTGCTATCAATTTTGTCTCTATTCCACAATTCAACACTTTACCACCTGTGAGGTGTTTCCATGTCCTCCTTTTAACTTTAAAAAAAAAAGAGTTTATAGAACTAATGCAATTAAATTCTAACTTCAATCGTGAATTTTCGTCCAGAAATTTTTCTTTTTTTGTATAATGAAAAAATCTAATTCTTATGTCATCCTCAAAGACATACGTCATTATAGAAATATCTAGAATGCAAAATGTGCTTTTATATACTAAAAATATGAAAATTATTTTCAACTAAAATTATTTTCAACAAGAAGAGATTTTCCATATATGGAATAAACTCCTGCAACGCCTGATACTCTCAGCTATTACTAACTAATGTTATAAGAATAAAAGTGTTTTTATTGTTTTTTGTTCGTCTGCAACCAAGCAACAAATCAAACAGAAATGCGTCTCGTAATTAAGTAATACTACTGATGCATTTAAGATGACACATATAACAATTTCATTCCATTTAAAAGTCCATAAATCAAGATATATACATTATACTAGTCAGAGATCATGGACAATTTTTTTTAATAGATTTAACTAATTATATCAACTAATCACATTTAACCATTTAAGTAATGCGTCCATTGTTAGTTGCCCCCATTGATCGAGCAAGCCTCAGTAAGTTTACATCGTGTTTAAGTAGGAACAATCAGATAGTAAATATTCCTATAAACGGAACGTAAATGATATTCGTAAAGACACTCCCTACCTACATGGCGTCACATGCATAAATTAGGTTTTAATTACAACTTTTAATTGCTAAAATCCAGTTTACTTATTTCACTTTGAGACCTTAACCTAATTTTGTTAGAGATCCCTTGAAAAACAATCTGCGTTTATAATATTTGCACGAGTTACTATTTGGTCTTGTTAAATATGGATTAATTTGTGATGAAACAGATTGGCGCAAGGATTGAAGAATGGTCAGATAAAAAGTTTACGTAAAAAGGTCATATATTATGGTAGTTCCATTTACAGAAATATTAAACCCATTTAATTTGCTAGAGAAATTACTAAAGTTCTCCGAGATTAAGGAGATGTAAGTTTCAAGTTCAATTCCTACAGTATTCCATCTACACATTAAATGACAACATTCTTTTCTTTCTTCAAATAAAACATTTTGAAACGAATTATATTTTAAGAAAATCACTGACACATCCACAAGTGATTCCGAAGTAATATGTTGCCGATCTTTTTCTTTGAATTTCAGCCAAGCAAATAAACGGATAACGAAGACATCGCAAAACTCGAATCTTTGCAAATGCTGAAGTGGGTCGGCTTTTAGAAGGTTAGAATAATAACGCAAGGATTAGATACTACGACACGCAACGTAATCTACATCTATACTTGGCAGACAAGTTACTCGTATATTGTTTACCTAAGAAGGAAATTACTAAATTATGTGCTACACTAACTACACGGTTTCGCACTTTATGGAACTTAACATATTTCTTTTTCATGCAACATCTATATTAAATAAGCTATTATTGGACCATATACATAAACCATTTAGTAATAAAGGATAGAAAAAGCTAAAATACGGAGAAGTTAAGTTTAAGCATTTTTGATCTGTAAGGAAGAAAATTATTTCATTATATTTCCTCTTTTACATGTATAAGTACACTCAAATTATAAGTACACCCAAATTTACATTATTTTCATTTGAATTCAGGTAGTACTTAGATATTATGTTATAATTCCTGTTATTAAATGTAAATTTTGTATGATATGTACGTGTGAAAGAAAACATTTTAAAAACATAGTTTTGTTGCAGAAGTTACAGTTCGTTTAGAAGCAACTTCGAGGCTCATATTATTTTTAAGTTTATGTATTTTTTAGTTTATGTATTTTTAAGTTTATATAAATGACGCTGTGGCTAGTTTCTAGGATTAGTGCTAGAACTTTGACTATAGAGTTAGTGAAAAGTATGTACGTCTTAAAATTTATAGAGCTGAACAAAGATTACGCTCTGCAGGACAGTGAGATTCTAAGTATATATTTGTGTTTTTCATAATTTTAATTAATATAATTTTTTGATGTCAATTGACGATTTTTTATTTATGTATGATTAGTTTATAGTAGTTGACTAGTTTATAGTAGTTGACTAGTTTATAGTAGTTGACTAGTTTATACTTCACTAGACAGTTACTTTTATTTATGTTTGACTAAAAATAAGTAACTTCGCATCATGGAATTTACGTGTTATTTGTTTGCCTTTGACTGTGGCCATTTTCATTTTCATCAGATCAGCGGTAATAAATATTGTTATACCTGCATGCACATAGCATGCATACGTAATACAAATTAGAAGATGATATAAACTTCAAGTTAATAAATGAGACTAGTTTAGTTTTACCATAACTTCATTATTCTGTTAGCGTACCCATTATAGAAATAAAAAATTCACACACACAGACACACACGTGTGTGTGTGTGTTTTCAGGTGATTATATGCTAACTAAAAAAATATTAAAGTATTATATTTCGTCTAATTTTCACATAACACCACAATGTAAAATATTATATAAATACTAAAATCATGTGTATTGCCATATATTATGGCTCTTGGATAATTAGTATAATAGCACCGTTTAGTGTATTTGCTGTAGCATTCGCTTTACTGAGTGACACAATAAAATATTTTTTCTGGAAGCACTGAAACTTTTATTAAATTCCTTATTTATTGGATGTATTCGTTATTCAATTTTTTAGATTAATAGAAGGGGACACACGACAGAGTGTATGGTGGAATGGTACGTAAGTTTAAATTCCACAAGACATAAATAAGCAAATATTGAGACAATTGAAATGAGGATGGCGAGAGCGATATTAAAAGTCATCTTGTTAATTCCTTTAAAAAATCAAACCGAATGATACTTATGAATGATACTTATGTTCAACTCGCTAAATTAAATGTAAATATTTAAAATACTCAACCATTTCGCATCCATGATATTTAATTGAATGAAAGGACGAAACAGCGAGATTGTAAGCGCTCTATTGTCTTTGGGTGGTTGAATACGTTTTATGAAGAACTTGAAAGCATTTACGAAAATAATACCCGATATTCAGGAGGTATTCTTGATTTTGCAAAATAAATTTTGAAATAAAAACAATTACTTCTTTAACAACAACAATAACTATTCATCCGTTTACTTGAGGACTCTAAGTCCTAAATGGAATAAATTACACATATAAATTTTAAACATTACGTCATTATTTTTTCAAAATAAATGTTATAACTAGTTTTTAAAATTATATGCAATTTAAATACAAGGATTGAAAGGAAAAACATTTCGAAATGTGGAGTATAACTTAAAAGATGTCTTTGTTCTGTACAAATAGGATTTCAAAATGTTTTTTTTTATTGAAAGATGTCGATGTGAAAAATCGCAAAATTATAATTTAAACGTATTTTATTACTAGATTTCTTAGTAATATTAACAAATGCATATCGACTTGTTCAATTTTAAAATTACCATTATTTTTGATGAGACTGTAAACACAAAGATTATATTCAGTTGTAATGTTTTGTAAGTTGCAAGTAATAGAAACAAGTTTTTAAAGTACTATTTTCCCCAATTATATATTTTTTAAAATATTGTATAAATAAATAAAAATTATATCCAATGCAAAATCTTTAAGTTAAAGTTACACCTATATTGGTAAAATATAGAAAAACATATTACACGAATTAGAAATGTACTTTTCACCCTTTTAACAGCATGAATAGTATCAGTTTATCACGTGACACATTTTTTAAGAGATATGTTATTTGATAGCAGATGATTAAGAAACAAAAAAACACTTTCATTCTCATAATAATAGTTGGAACTAGTGCATGGTATTTAATGTGGCTTTTATCAATGATAATAGTGCTAGGTCGGCACTGATTCAAAGTAACAAATAAGTCAAACGATATAAAGTCAGTGTTTTTTGTACCAATTCCCTTTCGGTTGAGAATTATTTTATTGTTCCTACTTAATTCCTTTCTTAGCTCCCATTATTACTTTCTTTTATCATTGTCAGTCTCAATCATTGAGTTCCTATTAATGAAGCATTCTGATAGCAAAATAATTTCTAACTTCTTGTTTTGACCTCTTATATCAGACATTTTAATATAAAATGTTCAGACATTTTAATATAAAATGGCGATACATAGACAAGAACTGTATTAAAATATCAAAGTATGCGTCAGTAATTTCATTGAAATCAACCCCTACTTTTAGCATATGCTAACAAATTTTATATCCAAAGTAAAGCGAGAGTGATGTATCTCATTTAGAATAGCGTTTTATTAGATTACACAGTTAAATCTATCTGTAATTTGAGACCATCAGCACAAATTTCTAAACGCAGACATATGATTTAAATAAGAAATTAAACTTCATAATATTTGTGAACTGCCGTCATGTTTAATAAAGGACACGGAAACAACTAACAGATGATAAATTATTGAACCAAAAAAGAGAAAATATTTGAAGTTTCTGAAATACCTGAACTGATCAGATCAGATTTTGGAATACTAAGAAAACTTTGAGCACGAAAACACAAAGTGAATGACTGCTTTGTAATTTGAAGAGAATATTGTAGTTAAATAATATCTGTTTTCAAAATGACAATATAAGAATTAACATTAATTTATAAGTTTTATATAAACATCGTCATTGAGATGATCATGAGTGATCTAAGAAGAAATGGTGAATAATAAAACTTCCTGGTCAGATGCTACTCAAAATATAATAGATATTTTTGTCACGGAGCTAAAATTATGAAGACGTTCTTGCATTCAAATTCTTTCACCGCATGCACAAGTTATGAATTGTTTCCAAAATTGCAAGGTAAACGACAGCCTTGTAATTTTAAGATAAAATTGTAATGAGAGAGTATCTCTTTTCAAAATTACAATAAAAGGTTTTACATGTACTACTCGTAATTTTGGGTATGCTTTCTATAATATACATAGTATCACGTCCTATCTTACAAAAAATACATCAACCAACACATGTCAGGCAAGAGATTTGTCTCCACCTTCATCCTATTATCGTCTTGGTGTATTTTTTATTCCATGGGTTTTGTCATCTAATATATACTACACAATGACAATATTTTTACACGATATTATCTCAAGCGTTCGCTAGTGTTAAATTATTCAATATATTCGGCGTAAACTCTGCAACAGAAAATACATTTATCATGAAACATTTTGTGCCACTAAACAAGAGCACATTCTTCTTTTATCTGCCAGAGCTGGGGTATATTATAATAATGAATCTCAGTGTGAAGGCCACAACGGACTATTAGTCTTCATCATTAAGTCGTACTGTCTGTAGTTTAACACAAATTACCGAACACAACTACACCATTTAAGTTAGACTTTACACTGACAACTATTACATACAATTGGCGACAGTTCAGTAAACTGTGCTCATGTTTAATGAGGGATATGAAAACAAAGAGTAAATGTTAAAGTGGTGAACCGCAGTCGAGACAATGTTTGAAGTGAGTTTTCGGAAATATGTATAGGTAATAGATATGTATATACATGTACGCATTGAAAAATAATTACATAATTTACGACTTTTATCTCACTTATCTTAATTTACTAATTTAACTCATGCGTATATTCATTTATTTTTGTTTGTTAATTAATTTCTTGAATAGTTTATGCTAATATTACAAATTAACCCAAAAAATAGATATGGAATGTACGATGAACGGTAACGAGTGAGGCAGAATGATAAAGCAATTCGAATTAATAACATTTTAACTAGTGATATGCTGATCAACGGTAATAAAATAAATATAGATTGATTTTCAACGTAACGGTTTAATAATTAAGAAGAAATGTGTGATGAAAACAATTCACGTCGGAGTTGAAGGGAATTACATCCGAACACCAATTATAGAATCTGAAGGGAATAATTAAAGAAACAACCAGACCTTTTGTAATACATAAACTACTGAACTTTTTATTATTCTCTTCAAGATGAAGATTACTTAAGAATTACTTACTATACGAAGCTTCATACAGAGACCATATAACTGCATTCATTACAAGAATATCATGGATTAAAAAGTTGAACAAAGTCAATACTTTAGTCCATACGTGAGATAATTATTCATAATTAAAGTGTTCCCGCAAAGATGAAACATTTTCGAGCGTAGTCCGTCTAGCTTAAAAGCTTGCACAAGAGGGTCACGTAAGCGGAAGTATATCATAATTGCATAATATGTTAAATTTATGTTATAAAAATCATTACGTTTAAGTATCCATATAAATATGTGGTATATGCGAGCTATCTCTTTCTACATGTTTAAAAAAAGCTATGTGTAAAATTTGGTTTCTAGGTTTCGTTGTATTACAACATCTTCAGATCTAATCTAAAGAACTTAAAGAAAGTAGAAATAATGCTACATCACTTATTTCTCTGTTTTATTTTAACTAACTTGTATACTAACAATTATTTGACATCCACCATACCCGCTTTATTTTACGCCCATTTTCCGTAATACTAATAACAACGAAAAACATTTAACATTTCATATTTCTTTCTAAACTCTATGTAGCCAGTATTACTTACAATATTATAGCAAATGTAATTATATCTCGTCAAAATCTATTTAGCTTTTAAAAGTCTACGAGCGAATAAAAAACATACATATATATACACGCAGTCAGCGGTCAAAATTATTGCTCCATTTAACCGCCCAATTCGAGTAATAAGTATAGTAGAGTCCTGTAATAAATATACCCAGACAAACAAAACTGACGTATGAAACTAAAATCAATTTGACTATATGTATTAATGTAAAAAAATATTTCTTGTTTTGTGATAACCGAAGGAATTTTTTTTTCAAAGATCAAGTATAATCTAAATGTAAATCTATTAAGATCTTAACTATATACTAAGCTCTGCTGATTCGTAGTGAACTCTTTAGAAAATGGATCTATCAAGGGATGCCTGGCAGATGTGAAATATAAAAATTTTTGGTGTGAAACATTTTCATAATGAAATATTTTTATTTATGCGAAGTGGAAACAAAGTACATATATTTAAGTCTAATTATTAATAATATAATTATTATTTCACCCTTTAAGAGATTTTAACAGTTTAATGCAACACACCGATATAAACGATTAAAATTGTGTTAGTAAATAAGAAACATTGCTGATCTATATTAAGTTGGAAAGGGCCGACAAAATAAGAAGCTTGCCGAATGGCAGACAATTCACAGAATCTAGTGGTTTATAATTACAGGAAGGAAACTATTTACATTTAAATCAAATAACCATATGAGTAACCTAAAATGCGGAAAACCATTTTAGGTTACTCTTATTACTTTTTTTTAAAATTTGGTGATCGATAAAATATCTAATGGTAGAAGCAATAACAATACTGATTTAGTTGTGCAAAACTTTCTTTAATTCCCAAATTTCAAACAAATGTTTTTTTTGACTTTCTCTTCGGTTTTATCTGTACGTTTAAATACTTATTTAAAATAATTTGTAACATTTCTTCGAAATTAACTTCGAAATATGATTTAACATGTTAACAATTGTTAATTACGCAATTCTTTCGATTGAAAAAAGAATGAACTTAAAGTCAATTTGAAAGTAAATTTATTTATTATTACAAAAAAAAAGACGATTATAGAAACAAAATTCTGGAATTACTATCGAAAAATATGCACATTCTCCTAATCTCTCAGTATAGAACAGAATTTTACGGAGATTCCTTTATTATATGTTCAACTAAATTGTGGAATGAACTGACCACCAATATATAAAGTCTGCTATTACAAACCATATTTATCCCCTCCCTACCACTAAAGTGTCGTTTTGCTTTTGTATCTACTTCATCTTATTTTATTATCACTTTTCTACCACACAACATCAACTACTTTACTTTGTGAACATAAGTCACTAGCGTCAAAAATCAGTTACTTACATTCTGCCACAGCACTTAATGTTCACATTTAAATCCTTGCAGTAGACAGTAAGAGATCGCTCTTCCAGCAATAAGCCCGCCACTGTATACTTAGTTTTATAAGCTTGCAGTAAAGTTTGACGCATAAATTATATATCACTCGCATCTTAATGGTTCCTTACCGTTTTATGAAATATTTTTTACGCAACACTTAAAAAAATTGCACTGTGCAAATAAACAAAGAAAAGACAAAATATTAATTCATTCACGTAATAATTTTGTGTTTACTTGCTCTATGAGACCTTTCTTTTTCTTTATGGTTCCAGGCTAACGGGAAGTACCGTAAAGGTTTGATGAGTGATTCGGTAAATCTTTCCCAAAATATGTGACGTTGACTGTGACTCTTGTGATAAAAATGGTTTAGAAGTTTAAACTTTTAATAGAACTTCAATCAAGGAAATTCATAGGTATTAACTTGAAACCTCTAACTGTTCCTGCGAAAAGGCTCTTAACGAATATGCATACAGACAAACAGGTCCAAGGATTTTCCTTATCATTTAGGGTTGACGGAATATTAAAATAACAATGTTTGTATACAGGTTGTAAAATATGCTGGAAAAGATAGATTAAAATCGAGGACAATACAGATAATAACGACCGTACATTGAATTAATTGATTTAAAAAAAAACTCCTATTCAATAGAATTTGTGTGGAAAATAAAAAATAAGGTAACAGTGTAGCCATGAAAATATTGATGAAGACAAAGGGTAATAAAGCAGGGCTTGATCACTTCTTTCGGCAAACGACAGAGAATTAATTATTTAAAGTACTTAGAAGTATATCCCCTTTTGATTCCCAAACGAGACTTTTATTATGACGTAAAACGTAACGTGTAAAAATATAAATTTAATTTACTTGAAGCATCGCATTTACGTAATTACTTGCGAAACACGTCTTTTGTAGATGTGAAAATTGAATCTAATTGTCCATGAATATTTTCGTACTAACTAAAATTAGTTTTTTAATTTTAAGAATTGACTTGGCTTAGGGATTAAAATGAACGTAAACTTGTAAATAGTTTAACGTGAAGTTCATATATATACACGTCAGGTTATGTAACTCAATCTTATTTATTATAATTGGTATAATTATTATGTCTGAAAAATTATTAGTGATAAATCGTGAACAGTTCGGTTTAATGATAGACCAATATTACGTCGTGGTATTTTCAGTGTATGCATTAGAGTCGCAGATATATAGTGCTAACTCAACCTCATATGATTTTTTTGCGAACATCGCATATTGAATGTGAATATTTTGATTAATTTAGCAATAACGAAAGATGATACATTTGTGTACAAAGTTATAACCATCGTGTTAAAAACACACTAAAAATTTGCAGTTATTATATATTAAAAATATAATGGCGTGAGGATCGGTTACATTTTAAAGCGTTTACGAACTATGCATTACGCACGATTGGCGAGTAGATACTAACATACAGCGAGTAGATATAGGTAACTGTGATCGTGTGGTGAACACTATTTCTAGTGTTTTTATATTAAAGTTGGAATTTTGAGGACAACGCACGTTTACGGATCCCTACTGTCAGAAGGTGCCCTATAAGTATTTTATTCACAGCAATAATTAAAAGTAGTTTACCACCTAGGTACTATTTTTTAATGCTCTTCTAAAGTTGTTCATGAGAGTCCCCGTGATCGCATGGTTAATAATAAGTTCTAGTGTATTAACGTTTAACTTTATATACCTATTTTCTTCTTCGAGGTAAGTTTCTTTAATAAAGATAGTACTTGAAATTCTATAGTAATGAGTACCGACATTTTAATGTACGAAATAAATATTTTAATTCAGAACAAAGGGGTTTTTGTCATTTACAACGGTGAAAAAAAATTCAAAATATATGAAAATTAAATTGACTAACTAGGGTATTTTCAAGATCAAAGTTAAAATTTAATAGAATTTTCTATGTTTGCATATGTATGCCCAGGTAAAAATCATACCATTTATTAAAATGTGATACAGATTTTTGTAAGTGCGCATTATTTTTGTTAAAATTGTAAAGGCTCATTTTTATTTTGACTATGGTTATGAAAATCTAATTAAATCATGATTAGATTCACAAATTAACGAAATTAGCAAATCACTGCTGCGAAGATAAATAATGTCATAAAATGATATTTTAAATGTTTGGATTAAATAATTGAGTCTATGTATTAATATTATATTATTTTCAACATATTTAATAAAAAAATATGTTTGCCATAAAGTATAAATTTAACGGCTAAATTACGTTATATTTTTTGACTGGTACAATGATAAATAAACACGGAGTGAATAAATTATTGTCTAAACCGTGAACTAATTTATTCCTTAACACTTTTATCGATAATACACAGAACGGTATATTAATCCACAAATCTACACGCATATGTTTGGTAATAATTACTTCATATATCAATTTGGCGCGGCCTTAATTATTTTCTGTGTGTAAAATTCGGCTGTTACGAGATCCGAAAAAAAAATTCGTGACCCTTTTATATTTTGCATCACTTTCATCGTGCTTCTCTCCGACTTTACAATAAAGGTTTTATTTATCATCGAAAGTTCAGTCTCATGTGAAATCGACACGTATGTTTCTCCACAGAGTTCACTTTCGTTTAGTTGATTGTTTATAGAGATCACGCAGTAAGACAGCGAAATTGCGCGTACATACAAATACAAAAGTCGTAATGGTCGTGAAACAAAGTAGAGATACGTGGTATTTCAAAAGTATTGGTACAACGACATATGGCATTTGTGTAGTAAAATAAAAAGTTTGAAAATGTTCTTAAGAAGATATCATATGCAGTTTGTCGGTTTATTTATAGGCGTCCTTTTCGTTCCCCAACTACTCGATTGATCTTTTTGAAATTTTTCGATTTGTCGTTTGTATAATAGTGATAAAGATACCATTACTGCTTGTTCTAGAGTTGAACTTATTTTTTTCTCAACTATTTATTTTTTTTCTTGATAAATAAGAGTAAAAATAAAAATGTAACAACTCATCAGAGCAACACGTCAGCCTAGCACGACCTACAGCAGAGTACATGTGTCTTTCTTTTTCTGCAACTTCTTTAATTTTGAGCATTTCTTTGAGGCCATTTACAAAGCATTTAAAAATCCAATACTTTTAAAATTTTTAATTTACTATAATTTTAACCTTTTTTTATGCAAATGAAGCTAAAAATCATACCGTCTCCTCAACAGTGAATAAGCGAGTCTTCACATAAAAATAGACTTCTTGTATAAACAATAAAACACATGGTCATAATAGAGAGAAGATGAAATTTTAATTACTGGAGATCATTTTAGATTCCTTTTATGGTATTGATCGCCACAAGGATATGTTCAGAAACAATCCATCAAAAAAGATTTTTACACATTTATATGCGAACGTTGGGAATAACTCGAACTACCATTTCTGTGAAAGTGAATAAAGAGGGAATAAATTTATTTGCAAAATCTTTTCGTGCGTTAATAATTTCACTATCAGTTAGGGAGAATTGAACATATACACACATACCTATACTTAATATGCTACCATAAACGCCCTCATTTTATTTAATTAAGAAATATTTTGTTGCAACCTTAGAAAAAGGAACCTTATACCATTCATTTTAATACCGCTAAGTCTAATTAGTTACCTACTGTGAAGCGGAGCGCATGGCTCCATATACGGGTTTTATTAACAACGGAATTGTGACTAAATGCAATTGTGACTACGATCTGAATACTACATATCACATGTAAGTATCTATGCTAGAATAATAGCACTTAGAGATCCAAGTTAGAAAGTTAATACTTTCATGCACATATAACAAATACATCGCCATATTTGCTTTCACTCGCTTATGAGTTCGATCGTAGAATTAAAAACTTATCAGGTAATGATGAGTATTTATGAATATTTTTTTACTACCATTTAGATTGAATTAAAGAAAAGAAACACGTTGACGTTTTTGGAGCAAAATTAATGAAATTTTTTTTTTAATGTATCCGATCCAAATAACCATTTTAAAATTAAATTTACAATGTTATAACGATAATAATTGCTTGAGGTATGAAATATATCACGTAACCAGCGTAACTGTAACTGAGATCACGTTTCTCACGTCGAATTATATAAGCGAATGGCAGAATTCCGTTCACGATCAACGTTGTGTA
The DNA here is from genome assembly GCA_039881145.1 of Druceiella hillmani. Classification (NCBI taxonomy): domain Eukaryota; kingdom Metazoa; phylum Arthropoda; class Insecta; order Lepidoptera; family Hepialidae; genus Druceiella; species Druceiella hillmani. Next base: position 2,041,324 of record JAYKKI010000055.1, read on the forward strand.
ATTCATGGGCGAAGTTGAGTCTCCAATGTATTTGCATGCATCGCGTTAAAATCTAATTGTGTATTTAGTGAATTTAAATAAACTCGAGCACGGTGGGACTGTTCAATTAATTAAAGTCTCTTTTTCTGCGAATAATCCATTTAGTCATTGAGGATATGCTTGGCATTATCGACATCAGCCTGATTACGGAGCGAATATGCGAAATAAATAATCGCGCAGTTTGTGGAAACTAATTACTATGAGCAACACATGACACCGTTCGTGGTCTGTGAACACCATTCGTGGTCTCTGTATTACTTTTCCGACGTTCTTTCAGTTAAATTTATTAACCACACTCCTAATTATTTAATTCAATGGGTAGATTTTGTCTTTAAAACTGTGTCGGAATAAGCATAAGACATAATTACGGAATAAGCATAAGACTCCCAATACGTGGCAAATATATTCAGGTGGTTTATGACAACATCGTTTGTTCGTTATATTGGCGCCATTTATGGTGTACTGCAAGGCAGTTAAGCTTGGCGTGTGAAGTTGAGTTAGTGCATTTTGACAGCGTTGAGTTGGAGTAGTGTATATTGAGATGCAAACATTTTTACTGATTATATTATTTAGTTTTCAGGCACCCATAGGATCCGACTTGATATACTAATTTGACAATTTCCATTTACCTCAACTCGGTTTCTTAGTTATCATTTTGTGTTAGTAATAACGTCTTATTGAAATTTTGATTTAATTGTACTGACAATATTGGTATGCTGTTTTAAACAAATTTGTTATGTTAATAATTAAAACCATTATAAACCGAAACTAGAATGGGACAAGTTTTTAAAAGGAATTAAGCTTTGCATATCTAATAATAGAGTGAGTTTGGATATTAAAATATCTTACTATTAATACAATTTCATTAAATTAAAAATTTACCATACTGATCAAATTGGTAAAACATTTCTAATAGATTTTACATATTAAAAAATAAAATTAATACAAAACAAATTCAATGAAAAAATGAATTTTTAAAACAAATTCAGCTTTGCGTTTCTTATAACGGAGTAAATTAAGATAGTAAAGTAAAAATAGTACTATTGATAAAATTTCATTGAATCTTAAATTAATCACACCGGAAAAATTTGGCAAATTAGTTGTTATAATTTTATTTTCTGAATAAAATCCACACAAAATCATAGAAGATTGTAATTCAATGGATTTTCAAATTTGAGGTTTAAGTATAAAATAAGTAAAAATGATGCATCAAACTGGATATTTTATTTAAAACATCATCCTAAATAAAAAAGTGAAGTAGACTATGACGGATAGAGACCGTTATTTTTTATGTGAATACCTCTTTAATAGAAAAGAAATATTACGTTTTGAATCATTATTTGAGTTCCGCTTGGTTTTATGATAGTTTGGCTTATTTAGTTTTTGGCTCGGCTAGTTTGCATAGTTTTTCTTTTTCTGAAGACTGAGAGCTTCCAAAGTATGCAAATGTCATTTTTGTATTTGTCATTGTTTAAACTAGCAGCTCGCATATACATTTTTCTCGGGCTTTGGTTTACATCCCATACTTTTTTCTTTTTTAGAGGTCTTAAAGATTTCAACTGGAGTATACTGAGCTATTTTTAAATTTTATATATTTATTCCATACAAAGCTCGAAAAAATATACTGAAACAAATATATACGTATTTATTATCAATTTATATATAATATTTTACAGATTCGATGTCGATTAGTTTCAATACGAGTATGACGGAATTACACCTATTTAAGCTACAAATGCTAAAAGCAAATTATTGACAAGATTTCAATATTAATTTTCAGTGCGCTGCACGGAAATTTTGAAGATAGGAAAATTGTAACGTTGTTTTTAGGTAAAGAAACAGAAAAAAAATTATCGAAAATGGACACGTGCATACATTGATCATCATACGCTCAATGTATGCAGGGCTGTATATTTTTTAAAGGTGCCTATAATTTTTAACCAATTTTCTTTCGAATTTTCCCGCATTACTTTCTATACCTCAGCAATAAACATTAAGTTGAGGTTGGTATTTTAGTCACAAAAATCATAAGTATTTATTTGTTTTGTGTTTGAGGCACCATAGCAACTTGAGTATATAGATACATCTTTATTTTTATTCACTTATCGCCATAACGACATGGTGAATTCCTTGTCTTTTAGCAGATTTTAGTGCGCGACATTATTTTGATTTGACGTAAGAAATTCTAGAATTTTGTTATGTTTCTAATATAGGTGTTATTTTTCGACCATATTTTGAATTTTACTTTCTAAATCGGTCAAAGATATCTCGTGAATGACCGCCACTCAACGAGACGGGAGCTCTAGGACACCCAATTTTTTTGGTGATTAGAATATATTAAATAAAAAAATAAAACTGAAAGGCCATAAAATGGGACGGCGCCGTTACAGCATTGTTATCAAATTTTTCGTAAAACAAGATTCGGACTAGAAAAAAAGTGTATGTGAATATTTTTATATAATTAGTTTAATTCTAGACTCGTTAAGGCATCGCACGGCTTCGTACCGTTCACTCACGCGCCATTTTTTCCGGCGCATTATTTTCCAAGCTCTCAACATGAATAATATTATCATCTTAAAGATATTTTTTGCGTTGGTTTGTTTCGGTCTAAGCGCGGCGTCTAATCTGTTAACTCTTTTATACATTTCGGTACAAAAAATTGAGCTTTTATGAAGTTTCAAAGCATACGTCGTGTGTTTGAATGAACCCTCTTTGACCAGTGGAATATGGTCGGGTTGTATATCGAGTATTAGCTAGGAAATTAAATCAACTTTTCTTTGTAAATGTGGGGTGTTTGAAATTCTGGAATCAATTTCATTGTTTGAAGTTAAATGTGGCAATGTTTTATTAGCCGGTCATAACGAAGTAGTTCTCGCGTATGTTTAAACTTTATGAAATCTAACTTAGGTGGAAAATATTTAAAGCTTTGTATTATGAATTCATTAACACCGTTTTAAGTACGATAATAAGCATATGTTAAAACTTTTTAACATTGAAGGCTTGAAACCTTCATTAATTGAATACATTTTACAGTTAATTTAATGATGATTTTAAGGTTTGTGTTTTAAAATTTCTTGAATACAATGGGTACTTCGTAATCAGTAAATAATTAATCATCCCAGCAATTGAATGAATTTAAAAAATGTGCTGAAAAATAAATAATAAAATATAATAGTTATTTTACAGAAACTAAAACGTTATACGATTTATGTCGATAGGTACGTATATTTTCAATTTAATGGGCGTGATGCGAGTATGAAATTTACTTATATATTCTACATATCAAACTGATATCACAGCATAGTGGATACATTTAAATTGTTATTAACCGTAGCATACAAACAACTGAAGAATAACATAATTTTCCTATTTGTTGTTTAAACGACAAATATTAAGATTATGTTAAATTCAGAATAGCTGTATTACAGACCATGAGTTTTTGATATCAAATCGGGGTATTTAAATTTTTGTATATAAAGTGTCAAAGGGATACAAACAAATTTTAAATACATATACTTCCGTTTAGGAAGCCTCTCGAGGTGCCGTTTATCAATAGACTGACGGACAGATTAATAAGAGTGTTCCGTTTGAATTGTTTGGGTATGGAATCCTATATTGTGATTTGTATTGTTTATGTTAAATGATAATTTTTTTTAAGTAATAAATAAAAAGGACCTCAGAAGAAGTCTATTATTTATCCAACAATTTTATATACCAATTGGGGTAGAAAATGTTAAGGAATTCTGTGGAATGTTAGGGACTCTATAATTTATTTTCAACCGTTTCTCAACATACCACTATAAAATTTGCTGTCAATGAAAAAAAAATAAATTTGTTATGTGTACACGTTTTAGTGTATTCCATTTGATGCACAGAATCACCTGTATAAATATTAGAAATTGTTACGCACTGTATACTTATATATATAAGGAACAACCCTACTGTCAGCTTTATTCGTATTTAACAGGTCTATTATGGATTAGTAAGGGTTGTCCTCCGTTCAAACTTTATTCCATTATTGTATTTTTATTTCGAATTTACTGCAAAAGAGGTACAGATGGAAAAAGTCGTTTCACTGTTAAGTGGTTCTTGTTTTTACATATGGAAAGATCAATATAAATGAAACGTATTCGTAAACAAAGAATCATTCTCATCTCGTATGTCGCTGAAAGGAGTGTGAATCACAGATTCTAAATCAAAGTGTAACAGAACGACGCGTCGCAACGCCGAGGTTTCACTCAGCCGACGTCCGGGCCGTCGCTCCCCTACATAACGTCACAAATAAAACAAAAAAGGTAGTCACATTCCGCGCGAAGGTCTGAAAGTAATTCGGTGCGTATAAACGTCTTTATGCATATTTCATTTGATACAAAGCCCCAAATCGTAAAGCAATATTAAGGGAGGCCAGCGTTGTGCCGAGACGTTATAAAAAATACATTTCTTAAGCTTGTTATGAATTCCCTGCGTGACTTGCCGGCGCAAATATTTAGCTTCGGAGATTTTTTTCATATTGTAGTTTGCGGCTATGTTTGAATACGATCTACCGTTATTGTGAAATTAACAGTGCGCTCGGGCGGAGAGATGCGTAAAAACAATTCGACTGGAAAAGGATTGCTACGCGAATACCGAACGAATTTATGTGAAATAAAGGAAATTATACTTATATCCGCCAAGTTATATTTTATATCAGTTACCAGCTGCCGTTCCGGTTTTATACAGTCATAAAGGCACTACGACTGCATTTTGTTTTATTCGCTTTCTTCTATAATTATTATTAATGGCTAACGATTTTCCAAAAATTCTAAAATAGGTGTTCTTCATTGCTTTCTGAAAGTTTAAACACAATTTTGTGTCACTAAATTTAATTAATTCGAAACTAACCAATAGCTTATTTTCTCCCCTTACCCCATTTTACACCTTTATGACTGCCACATAAGACTGTGACGTGATGTGGAAATAAGATTTAGTTATATATTCTATACTGGCTTTGCCGACGCGACTTCATTCACTTGGAGTTCGATATAAAAATATCTATAATATCTAGATAAAAAGTATCCTCTATGTTGCTTGATGATATGCTAATCCAAATTTCATTAAAATCCATATGGAAGATTTTGCGTGATTTAAGAACAAATTAACGCACAGACAGACAAAACTTTAAAAAAAGGTTTACTGGTTTCTACTGCTTTTCTTTATGCTAAATCAATCATACTTTTAAAAAAATGTCCATGCACAGAATTTACTTTGATACAATTTTATTATATGTGTAGATTTTAACAATTACAATTCGACATAATTTCATATTTGTACTTTAAACGGGAAATACTAACACAAAAATATAAGCAAATAGTATAGTCATAATAATAGATTTCCGTTCGGATCCTTTGATTACGAGTCCCTATATCATAACTACTAATCTATATATTGGGACAACGCCTTTTAAAATCTGGTATTTCATTCTCACTGCGTAATTGAGAAGTTTTATGATGAAACAAAGTTAAGCGCGCGCTTTCGAGGCATTCAGTTTGCACCCTAGTTACGATCTGCTTGGCTCGCCAATGTCCTGGTTGAATTTAAATTTCAAAGTAATTAATAGGTTTTTTCAAAACGACTCTCACAGCGCGACATATATAAATGACATTATAATATATTCAGGTCTCTCCAATCTACAGCATCATAGTTAGTAATTCAATAATTGCAAAGCCTCGATACGGTAAAATTAACTCATTGTTCACTTTCCTTCCACTTAGCAGAATAAAATAGTATTAATATTCATAATATGTATGACTTGAATTAATTATCGTGTCGGAAATAGGGATAAACACGCTTTCGCCTTTATGCTACCATCGTTATTATTTACACGTATCAATGAGAATCACGTGTCACGTATGATCAAGTGTTCTGTTTCGTTGTATTGTTAAGTAAAGAACGGTGTCGATCAGTTGCGTTACTCATTTGAAATTGTTTTCCAATATGTCATATAGAACTAGATATTCGCACAGAACAAAATTTTGCCGTAATAAGTTACAATCCCCCATAAAACGAAATTACTGTACAGCACATTTAAGAAATATGTTACAAAACTTTCGGAATATGAATAATTTAGTAACGGCGAAAAAAGTTGGGGTAGATTTTCTGCCCACAAAATAGGAGGGTATTACGACATTCATATCGTAATTGACTATGTACTTACCAAAATATAGCAGAGCTACAGCAAAAAAGATGGATTATGACGTTCTAAAAAGAGAAAGTTATGTGGGTTATGCCGATATAAATGGAGTGCAATAAATATACCCGACATTTTGAGACGGTTTTTCACAGAAGGTTTTTATAACCCTATATATCTATGTTCATTGCTCTCTTTTTTCAATATCCGATATAAATAATTAAATTTTATTCTTATCTCAATATATGAAGAAGATGGTTTTATAAATTATATCTTTATTCCAATATCTAACATTCAGAGTTTTTTTAAGAACTTTGTTCTATGCAAATCTTCACACATATAAACTGTCATGTTAAATCCGTCGTGGAACGTTGGTATGTTTAATCATAAATTAGCATTATCTCTCGGTAATTGTATGTCCTCAGAGCTTTTTAAATATTATAAAATGGGACTTTGTCAAGAAACATTGAAACAAAAATAGTAACTAAAGAAAATCTATTTTATTTTTGCTTTGAAATTTAGAGGTAGAATTGCGGATATTATATAAGAAACAGAGTCTTTAGATAGTCAAATTGTCATAAATTGCTACGTCAACAGTTAATATTTAGGCTCGTGAGACAATTCACGAAAGAGTTGTTTGTAATCTGAATGCACGACTTTATTGTAGTAGGATTTTTGCGAAACCTTATTAAAATCCATTCATTCATTGAAAAGAAGATAGCCGATAGCCAAATACACACACATATACATATGTGACACACACATATACTTACATCCAGGGGTAGATATAAACATACATATCTTCTTATTTAACAATATTTTTTGTTTAATAAAATGAGACAAGCAATTTTAACGTTTAGTATTTTGAAATTCCATGAAAAGCGACTATGTATAGGAAAATTTTCATTAATGTAGTTAACTTAAAACTAACGTTGCGTAGAAGCAATCAAATGTTATTTTTAGCATGATAAGTAATCAGATTTATATTAATAATAGCGCTCAGAGGAAAGGCAGCAAGTTTTGGGACATTTGCTATAACTCATAACAAAAAATATGGAAGAGTCACGACTCGTTAGACTTATTTCTTGTTTTATAAATTATCATGGTATTTTTGGTATGATACGTTCGCATGAGTTGGTTTTTGGGCAAGAGGTCCCAGATACAGTACCTTTATTTAAGTTCCTCATTTATTTGTTATAAGTAATTTTAATGAATATTGATTTTATCCTAGGTGCTATCGTTGTGATTCTCTGAAATTCCTTAAGTACCAGCAAAAAGATCTAAAATTTCCAGCATTTTATGTAACAAGAATGAATGAAATGAAAACTACTGTTATAATTTTTTATTATAATTCTCATGTTATTTATATACTTTTCTTATATCATTTTTTTTTTTTGGTTTTATTATAAATATATAATTCCTACCAAAATTGTCTGAAGCCCTATTTTCAAAAACCGCCGACTTCTATTCATCGTCAAAGTTAAATTTCTTTCCCTTCAAATGGGAAAACACATTGCAGAAAACTTTGAGATAACGAATATTCATAACGCCACGATCAAATTCTGCAAACTCAGTCTGAATTCAGTTTTAGCATTAATAAATGTGTGTACAGGTGCAGTTTCATGCACAAAGGCATTTAGTGAGACAACTCTACTCGACGTTATACTTTGGTAGCAACGCTCATCTGGTCGCTAGTCACTCTCGTGAATATTAATCATTATAAAATTCACAAATAAGATACTTTAAAAATCCGTAAGCAAAGTTGATATGATGGTTTTGGAGATGGTATACCTTTTATTTATTTAGGACGAGGTGAGCTTAGATAAGGCCATTCTATTTATATCTTCAGAATGTCATGGCTAAGAAGCATAGTTTCATCTTGCATTAATTAAGCATAGTTTCTTCTTTTCACTGCAAGCCTGGTGGAGATGGTTTGAGATAAAGAGAAAAGTTTTAAATTCTAAATTATACTAACCATATTCATCTGTTAATCGTGCTGAAGTTACAATCACGTAGAAATTATTTAGAACTCTCAACAACATTATTTTCAATAAATTGCACCCTGCTACTAATTATTTAGTCTTTAAACGTATATTTTTAGTAATTTTCCACTAGTTTGATAATTTCCTCAGTAATCGGACCGAGTTCATGCTTAATCTATTTTTACGTAACCAAAACTGTTTTGCCCTTTCTTCTAGATTGGATTAAGGTGAAAAATTTACACAAATATAATCAAGGCATTGTATAGTATAAGCTTCCGATATAATTTTTTTTATTAGGAACTTAGTCAGTGGATATTAACAAATTTTAAGGATTTTGAATTTTTTGATGGGCTTGCTTGGGTTCGATTGAAAATATTTACAATTAAATGAAACTAGATGATGTAGTATTATTTCTACTTTCTTTAAGTTCTTTACCACAACCTAGGTTTCGTTGTATTACAACGTCTTCAGGTGGGATATTAGCAAAGAATTCTTTGCTAATATCCCACCTGAAGATGTTGTAATACAACGAAACCTAGGTCGTGGTAAAGAATTTAAAGAAAGTAGAAATAATACTATATCACGTAGTTTCATTTAATTGTGAATAATTAATGTCTACAAAATTAACGCCAAATATAATCAATATTCGAAAATATCTAATAAACTGAATGAGACAAATGTATAATATATCTCTAAACATCTAGTGAATAGTTTATTTATCACATGGCCACAAAATTACAAATCGATGATTATTTCAGAGTGGACAGACTGTAGACTTTTGGGCTTGATTACGCAGACATCGCTCTAAAAATTTACAGCAGCTAGACTTACGAAAGGAGAATGAAGTTTGCTGTTTGGGCATTATTTTCTTTTAGGTAGCCGTTTCATAACTCCGTCATTGGTTAAACGAAGTAAGAAACAAAAACTTGACGACGTCTTAAACTTCGTCATTTGCTATAGTAGTTTGCTTTGAAACTTAGGTGGTTAATAACTAATTTAAATTATTTTGGTGAGCCATAAATTTTGAACATAGGTAATTACATAAACCTGTCGTATGTTCCTTGTAACAAGGGAAAAGACAGTTTTACATAAAATATAAAATGACCTTAATTACCGAGCTTCAATGTAATCTTCGTATGGAATACAAATTGCACGGAGCTTATTTTAATATTAAAACCTATGTCTGAATGTCACGTACAAAAAATCTGGTCGCACACATTTCCGCATATTTAAAAAGTTGTAACAAAACAAAGTTGGAGGTACGTTTCCCAATCGTGGAGTTCGAGTTACGTTTGGTTTGCGTAACAAAAGTAGTTGGGTGGTTACATGTTTTTATTGGTTAAATATTTGTAATGTTTACATTCTATATGTTCGAAATGTCAATGAAAAGACAGATTTTGTGAAAACTGTAATTTTTAGTGACGTTTCAAACACATTAAACTACAATAATAGTTTAAATATAAAATAAATACCGCAATTTAAACTAAAAATATTATCGTAAAACTACAATAAAGGAAATAAATGGAATGAAGAAAATTTTGTATTTTAATAAATGTTGCCGAATTAGATCACTAATTGAGATAATAAAAAATGATTATTTCTTAAATGAAAAATTTTAACTCTTCTAATTTATTTATATTACTAACTTTCTTCTATTTATCTATTACTTTATACAATGTTATTTATCTATTACTTTAAACAAATTACTATATAACAATATTTTCAAAATTTTTCCGAACTGTAACAGTACTACTGTGAATAATTTGAAGTAAGGCATCATAAATAATAATCCAGTGATACTTGAAAGATTATAAAATAAAATAGTGTCATTTTTTTCAATAAAAGTTTTAAAAAACAGCATATTTTTAAAAAATAAAAAGTAAACTGCTTAATTTAAAATTAGATACTAAATAATATACATTGAGAAAAAATATAAAACAATTAAACAATGACGCGTAAACAATCATATGCATGTTGTAATATGGGGGTTTGAATGTCTGTAATATGATATCACTACTATGTCCTCCGCTAATCATTAGGAATAAATAATGCAGGAAGTATAAGAAAAATGTTAGAAATTGCTTTTTCGATTTAAATTACACAAAGGTAACCATTCGGGACTTCACAAACATTATAATTAATTGTAGTATATAATATGAAATGTGGATAAATACTATTTTTAGAGTATTCTTCTGTACTAATTTACGAATTTTGGAACAATATAAGAATCGTTTCTTTGGTCTTAACATTGGCACTTTCTGGGATTTCTGCATTAAGGCAGGTTGCTTCAATAATCTTAATTAAATTTCAACTTTAAAATCTTCGACTGATCTAGAATAAACAGAATGTTCGCACTAAAATTTAATAAATTGTTATTCCTAAAATAAAGTCTATAAATAATAAATTTCGATTACCAAAAAAAATTGTCCTCATTCGAACTTTTTCCCAAAATACTAATTATAGACTGCTTTTCCTCGTCCTTAATCGTTTTCCTTGACACAATATTATGTAAAGGGGCGTTGTTTACGATATTCGCTCAGAACAAACTTTGACCGGTTGTAATCCATCCTAAGATGCAGGTATTTAGAAAAACACTTAGGATATATGTATATCTTTAAAGAACAAATTATTAAAGAATACGGACAGATAGGCGACACTTAAAGAGGGGGGCGCCCCTCGGATGCGGGTGTCACAAGGCTCTTATTCTAATTGACAGGGTACTTACTCGGATACATTAAAGAACTGTATCGGAAGGAAGGGTCGTGACGAACTCGAAGGGGAGATTTACGAATAGCACACCTACATATATAATTCGAGTGAGGTTAAGCTATCCGGCTTTTGAAAATTTATGCAACTTGTAATAAATTATGCAACTTGTATATATATATATATATATATTATATTACATAATGATATGTATGTATATATATATATATATATATATATATACGCATAATTCACAATTGATTAGGCCTAACTAATTTATTGGGAAGGTAAATTATTTTTTTGAAAGTTGACTTTGTTTTTCTTATGAGTATACATGCGTAAAATAAGTGCTAATTTTTCTTACGTATTTTGTAAAGAATACTAGATTTATTAGCTTAGTGCATACAAGTAAGTTTTGTTGGCATAGTTCAAATATATGAAAGATAATCATCAAATGTGTATATAATTTACTAAAAAACCATTGGCTTCGCACGAATAGGCATCGATTTTTTAAGTTTTTATGAGACCTGTGTAATGCAGTTCGACACACTGAATGATAATACATGTGTTATATTTCTTCTCGTCTATTTTCATAGTGTAAAATGGAATAAAATCACTTTATTTTGAATAGATTATAATTTTAGTACAACAAACAAACCGAGATAACTGTAACTTATTTTCATTAAAGATTTTATAATTTTATATTATTTTTGTCGTTGTATTTGTATTGTTATGTTTCATAAATGGCAAAGAAACTTTAACATGACTAATCTAAATAAGCCAATATTTGGTACATATCATTTACTTTATATTGTGTTGAAGTGAAATACATTTAATAAAGATATTTCCATTTGACATAGATAATGTTCGACTCTCTTTCCCGCATGGTGCTTAAGCAAAGCAGAAGGAGTAAGTGAGAGGAATCATTGGTGTTATATATCTATCATATATACACAGTGTATTTAGTGTTGGAGTAGTAAAAAAAAAATTTAGGATTTATTTTGAAATAGGTAATGTATTAATTTACAATGCAAAATACGTGTTTCCTTCTAGTACAGGGTTAATTTTTTAACCCTCTACTATGAAGTTAATTTTTGTATTTAGTTAAGCTTTCGCTAATGCGAATGCTAACGCAAAGACAAGAAATGTATTCACAATAGCCCGACTGTAATTTTGCTTTGTTTATATACATTCTCTTTTGGAATGAAGTGAAATATAGAATATTTAAATTAATCCAAAGTACATTAAGTCTTATATACTTGTTTTTATGAACGACTAAAATTATAAATGCGAAGATTATTATTTAATATTCATATAAAATAAATTTAATTGAGATTTTTTGGTCAATATCCATCTGTCTGACAAATATTGCTTAGTGTTTAAAAGTACATTAAATAGATCAGAAACAAAACCATTATGAGATCATTCCATAAGTCACATAGAAATTAGCGCACTAGTAAAATTATTAATCCGTAACTCAATAGTCAGCACTCAAAAATAATTATATGGAAATTCTATGAGAATGCGGGACGAAGGAAAATTAGACATTCGAATAAAACAGTTGAAATTCCATTTAGAGTGTGGATAAGAGGGACTAGATATAAGTGTCTCAAATATATTTTTTTCATAATTCTGGGAAGTGAAACATACGGAGATATATTAAAAAATATGCACCCCTTATTTTCGAAACTGTTAAAATTGTAAAAAAATATATTTTAGAAGCCTACGTGAAGGTCATAGGAAAACTATAAAAATGTTGCTAGATTTCATAATTTTCTAAGTATTCACGATAATATATTTGTGCCCAGTCGTTAATTATATTAGATGTTATGAAATATTTATTGGGCTACAAAGTTCGTATTATTAATGAGTTATGTACATATAATAATGTTATTTGACTTCAAGCCAGGTATGGGATCATCGATGCCCTTGGCTCATACTTAGTCGGTTTTGCATTTCAATATTAAAATATCTATGCACAATTTTTAATAAAAGGTGCCCCGTTTCTAAACAAAAAATTTCATCTCAAAAGCAGATCCATGGTCGATATGTAAATATAAAATAATCCTCCGCTTTCTCGAATCATAAAATCCCGCGGTAAACGCAGACGCTTGCCATAAAGCTGTTTTTTCTCTTGAGTTACGACACTAACCACATTTACACACAATTTTTATTTATATAATTAATTTGACACAATCAAATCCCCGTCAACATTTTAATAGTAAAAATTTGGCGACGTAGCCACGCGCGAGCAAAGGCAAGAGGCGTTAGAGTTAACTGTACGTTCGTTCGTTAGAGGATGCAAACAAATGTCGGTGGCGTGCTTGAAGAGCACGCGATCCGCGGATTGCTGCTAAACTCCGCGGATAATTTACCATCCGCCCACATCGTACTTCGGAATTTACCTTAAGGCTTCCGGATTGGACGCGCCGGCGCTCTGCAAAAAATAGCGTATCTGATTGTATCATGGCGATGCTTAACTGCCTTAACTTGGTGCGTTTTACTTGATGTTGAGTCATCAGTTACTGTGGTATCTAGGAGTATGTTTTATTTTAGTTCGTAACCACCGAGGTGTTCGAATAAAGTGTCCAAACATTTTGGTGGTTGAATGTGAACAGTGATGTCCGTTTAATATAAGTTAAAATGTTTGAGACGTTCGGTTATTAGCGATGACATCAACTTTTCCACGGGCAAAATATTGGTTATAAATACAAACTTACTTATTTGAAATAGTAGCATATATGTAGAGCTTGTAATAATTTGTAGGTACACGATGGCTATAATTTGTTCTGCTCACAAAGTCTTCAGCGTACGCTGCAAGACGATGAGGGGCGTTCACTTTTCTGTGAGTGTAACCGTTCACTGGGCCGTTCACTTTTCTGTGAACGTGAGATCAAATCGTTTATTTTTACTATTTTACCTAGTTTATCGAAACTATAAAAGGTTAAATATATTTTATTAAAGTGATGTTTCAAGTTTTAGTAACAGATATCTTTGTAGCAATTCCTTCATGTGACTTAACTACTAGTATTTTTCGAATTAGTAACTAATTTCAAAAATATTATTTATATTTTAGTCAATGTTTTTGAAATTATTTACTAATTATGTAAATAATATTTTGGTTTTCGTTAATATAATTCGTTGGGTTTTAGTTTTATGTGACTGATAAAGGTGATTTATTGTTGGACTTTGTATTTAAAAATGGTATCATAGTTACTTTGAATTATGTTTATCTAAATGTAATTTAATATACTTGGCGTTAATATTGTAGAAATTCATTTTAATTTAATTTTCGCAACTAAATGGAACTACGTGTTGTGGTATTATCTATACTTTATTTAAATTCTTTACCACAACCTAGGTTTCTTTGTATGACAAAATCTTTAGGTGAGCAATATTCTAATAAAGCGAAACCTAGGTCGTGGTAAAGAATTTATATAAATAAAAATAATATTACATCACGTAGTTTCATTTAGTTGTGAAAGAGTACTAATAATTTTAAACGGTTTTCGTATTCGATATGAATTTCAGTTTAAAAAATACTTGTCAAGTGCGATCGAAACTCGAGCCCTTTGCTCGAGTTTCGATCTTTGTTCTCATTTAGTTATTCATAGTCATTTGCGTGTACATAGTGTATTCCTTTACAAATATAAATTCTTTTTTAAGATAAATATATTGGCTATTATGTCTTTCATACGCGAAAATCAAACCGCACAATAATCGTTATATTTTCCCTTTAATCTTCTAGTCAGGTTTTACTGACTCTGCTTTTTCACGATTTTTAGTTTAGTAGTTTCGAAAATAAGAGGAGAATAATTTTAAATTATAGCATATGTTTTAGAATATATTTTTAAATATTCATTTTAAAATTTGGAAAAAATATTTTTGCGTTCCTAATAACGAGGAAATATCTTCACAGAATAAAAAAATGTATTTTGTATACTTTATTTAACCCTTTTTTAGTCCCTCTTTCCCCTATCCATCTATATTAAAAGCAAAAATAGCCCGTGCGGAATATATGGTTCAAAAATATGTAAAACGATTTAGTTTCTGAAAAATCGCATGGGACTGGCGGATTGCCATACAAGTAAATGATCTTGAAAAGGTTCCATCTTTCAGCTCAAATAGTTGAATCCTAAAAATACAATGTTCATGTAAAACAAAGGGAACAAAACTTTTCTTCGAAATATGTGATACTCAAAGTTTCTGAAAATAATTAAGTTAATCATGAAATAAATATAGTTTAAAATTGTTTAACTACCAAAATTTTTAAAAGTTTTCAAGAGTAAGTCTTTAACAATTTTGCAGACAACGAAATTGTATCATCTGTTCAAATAAATAGCAAAAGTTGGCTGGCAAAAGATCCTAAGATTCATAACAAATTTGTAGATAAAAATATCGGGCTTAAGATCGAAAATAAATTAGAGTGCCCGTTGGTATTTTCATGGTATTATGGCTCTGAAACTATATATTCCAAAATATATAATAATATGGCGCTGATACTAAAAGATACTAAAATAATTCGACTTCAAATTCACTGACTCTTTTGTTACGTAACATTGAAAAACCGTATTACCGATACTATGGACAATGCAAAGAATATCAAAGCTTATAAATCATCCAAGAAATAAAATTTGCAACGAATGTATCCACTACAAACAATTAAAAAATATACATTTCGGTCATGTTATTGTAAAAAGCGATGAAAATCTGGACACTACTGGTCAATGACAGGAATTGAAACCAACTCTGGGATGAATCTTATATCGGTTTGACCAGATCTGCAATAATTTAAATACCATAATCTATGATACTGTACAGAGAGTCAAAAACAAGAGGTGATGCCACAACATCGTAAGATAAACAATATTCCATGGAGAAGATCATAACGATACTGAGGACTACGACTGGAGAAAGAAAAATGGATATGTGGTACTTGATTATATACATGTAGTTATCATCTGTCCGGGCAAATTTATTATATTGGAGGGAAAATAAAATATGAAAGCAGAGAATGAATAAATAGAAAGAAATAATTTAGTTCGTTCTTTTCGGAATTAATGAAATTTGAAAATACACATTTTTTGGTATCTTTAACTGAAGCAGAAACTTAGTAATAAGTTTTTTATCATGTTGATTATATAAATTTAAGTGATAATTTATATAACGTTGCTTCAATTTTGTAAAAAAAATTTCCTAAATATTTTTTTATTATAAATTAAAAATGTTGCAATCGATTCTGAATATTTTCCTGAAATTTACCTTTAACATAAAACGGCCCACTTAACCGGATCAAATCACATTGCATATTTGCAAGTATATATTTTCGTATAACTATAAACAAAGGTTAAGTTAATTTCATATAAAGTTATGCTCATTTAACGAAATAGCTTTCATAATTTTACAGACAAAACAAACGAATCCATTCTCACGCTTGAGTCTTTACGCCTACATTGGAAAATTCACAGAGTATACACAGCATGCGTTATGAATATAATGGACTATACTTAATACTTATACCAGAGTTATAAACAATTTATTCACAGCTGTGGAAAAACTAACTTCTTATTATTAGATGAGTTTAATAAACATCTGTTTTGTGTGGTAAGACTTTTATTATTTTGTTCTACACGTTACCACTTATGATAATTAATATTTTTACATTTACCTATCCAATTAATGATAGTTCAAGATGGTAGAAAAAGTAAATTATAACATAATTTGATTTGTAGTTTGTAATAAATTTTACACGGCAAAAAATACTAAGCCATTTTTGAATAAAATTATGAGATACTATGAATTGCGAGCTACTCAACGTCAATATCAGTGTTTATCTTAGAGATATTTTATAGCAAATCTATGATTTTATCTCCATCTGTAAGCTTTTCCAAGCTACATTTTTTTCTAGAGTAATATTTTGTTATACTTTTTCATCAGTTATTTCCTTATTCATCACTTGCATTTTGTTCAATTAATTCAAGCATTCAACCTACTTCAAAGAAACACTGCTTCTTTTTTAAATCACTTACATATGTTAATTTAAATATATATTTGCCTGAAATACAAATTAGTACATCTACAAATATTAATGGTCTAATTTTTACGATTTCTAATATACTTTCATGTACTTTAAGCAAACCTGATGAAAAAGTTTTAAAATTTTTCTATTTTTTTTATTATTTTTTCGACCTAAAATTAAGCAATGGTGAGTTTACAGAAATGAAACGTTTTTGTCTTACAATTAAGAAAGTATGATAGTAGACTGATCCTTTAAAATTTTGTTGCAAATAAATGTGTAAATTTTTATCATTGGCGTTGTAAAATTTGATGTGGGGATGTGGGGCTGTGTTATGAAAAAATGGTGGCTAGTTAAACG
The DNA here is from genome assembly GCA_039881145.1 of Druceiella hillmani. Taxonomy (NCBI): domain Eukaryota; kingdom Metazoa; phylum Arthropoda; class Insecta; order Lepidoptera; family Hepialidae; genus Druceiella; species Druceiella hillmani. The sequence continues at coordinate 2,058,593 of JAYKKI010000055.1, forward strand.
CGGAAAGTTATCCATTAGAAATGAAGAAAGCTTTTTAATATTCTCATCCAGAAAATTCTTCAATTTGAGAACTAAAAATGTGTAGTTATCTAGGAAGGGACTATAAAGCGAGCAAAATGCGGACGGGACATATATAAAATAGGATCACGAAATAATTAAATTTAAAAGTTCTGAACAAATACTGGTGTTCAGGAATTTTTCACACCCAAGGTTGAAAAATTGCACATCGTATATAATTTAGACGCTTAATTATTTTACGAAAAGAATTTCAAAATAAAAATTAGACCATTTTATTTAAAATACTTTTTTACGACGCCTCACACATAATTAACCTCACAAACGAAAAAAAGAATTTAATGAAAAAATAATTTAACCTTACAAACGTGTAAGGTTAAATTGTTTTTTCATACCCACTTTAGAATGAGGTGGTGGAAAGTGTCTTAAAAACAGGATTATATCTTTAAATTTTAATTAATATGTTTATCCAAAAATTATTATTGCAAAATTTTACGCACATAAGTCTAAAATTGTAGAACCTACAATGACGTCAAAGACGGAAGGACACGCAAAACGAACGTAGTGAAATTTTAAGATTTCTTTTTGACTGCGGAAACGGAAGTAAATATAACGAAGCTAAATATTCGATATACATTTTCTCATATGTATGTATTTGTTTTGCGATATTTGAGATGACGGAACTAAACCCAAACACCATAATCCCGGGAGAGTCGTCTTCCTGAAGAAATCGTAAGTTAAAAAAATTCACTTTTAGTATACAAACTCGCAATTTAATAATTCTGTGCGCCGATTTCTCGAAAACAATTGATCTGACTGAACTAAGAGATACGGTAATCAATTTTGGATTTCAAAGCGATTAACTTTAACTTCTATTTTAGAGAATTGATAAAGATTTCAAAATTTGACAATTTTTTTTAATTTTGCAGTGCAGAATCAAGCATTTGACTTTGTCCCATCATCATTTGCAACTTTCTTGTCATTGTGATTTTGCCCCACTGCAAAATTACTCGAGAATTGTTAATGAATATATAATAAAAAAAACTATTAAGCACGAGTAGAGTTCATACTACGAAGATTCAGTATAAATTTAGACATTTACAAACACCTAAGGGAATACGGTATTTCTGTTAATCTGTTTACCAAATTTTAATTTTTAAAAAACTCAATATATTGCCTGCCATAACTTTCACAGAGTATATAAATCCACATAGAATTAGAAATTATCGATTTTTTCCCTTTCCTTGTGCTACAAGACCTCCTATTACGCCGACTTTCAACTTTCAACTTTCTGGTCGAGTACCCTACAGGTTTTGATTAATCAGTGAATAAGACTATTATACAAAGAAATATCGCCTACTATATTTTTCACAGGCGCATATACAAAGAAGTATAAATCCACATAGAATTAGAAGTCATTAAATTTGCCTTTACTTTGGCTATAAAACCTCACGTTATGGTGATTTTCAAGATTTTAGGTTGACCGGAAGTATCCGATTCGGTCTTGATGTTCAGTGTGAGTTCAACATAAAAATAAAATATCTTTTAAGTTAACTGTCATGTCAAACGCGTTGTCGACATAATTTACGAAAAAACGCGAGAATAATTTTTTTAACTTACTTTTAAAATTATGTTATATTAACAGTGTGGAAAAAAAATTATTTTCAGGAAAAACATTTTTATATTAATTTTTGAAAGGTATGAAAAAACAATTTAACCTTGCACGTTTGTAAGGTAAACCTTAAGTCCATATCAGAATGTTTTATATATTATTCAAACGACAAAATATCTAACTTATTTCAAAATTTAAAATTTTTTTACCATTTAGTTTTAGTAAAAATCGCATTAACATTAAAACTAATTCATTGTAAAATCATTTTACATTAACATTTAAAAAAAAAATTACCATTTAGTTTTGGTAAAAATCGCTCTAAAAAGATACAAAAGTAATAAAATACTTAAACCTTGTAAAATGATGTTACATTTAAATTTTGAAAAAAAAATATCTACCGTTTAGTTTTTGTAAAAATCGCTCTCACAAGTGGTACCATTAACATTACAGGGAAAGTAATAATTTCACTTCATTATTTTTTTTATTAAAATGCGTCTAGTGATTTGCTTAAAAAACTAAATCATTTTAAAGTGATGTTCTTTTAAAATTTAGAAAAAATATATTTACCATTTGGTTTAATAAAAATTGCTCTTAAAAATTGTTCAATTAACATTTCAGAAAAAGTGGGTAGTCAATATTATATATCTATATAAAAGTAATAATTTAATCACACTTCATTTTATTTAAAAAAAAACAATAAAAACGCAAAAATAATTTTTTGGCAAACTTTTAAATCGATGTTTATCTTTTAAGGGGCCGTATCTTTTTATTGCGTAATAAAAAAAAATTAAAATTAAAGTGATCCTGTAAGGGCTACTTTTTTTTTAAGGAAGTAGTCCTAATTTTTGGATATTTAAATAAAAAAGCGGCTTCAATAGCATTGTTTTCTTACAGATGTTTCTTAGAGAAATTCAGTAAAACGCTAATTTTATGACAGTTTTTTATTTACTTATGTACATTAATGTATCAATTGATACATACGGTGGACTTCTTGCTAGGAGAGCAATCTCTTGCAGCCAACTAGAACATCAATACATCACCACTCGACGAGCGGCCGTGAATCGAATCCGGATCCCCGCGGTCTGCTGCGCATCAAAGGTCGTTCGTGTTGTCATCAACACAATGCACCAAACAATAAGTAACACTGTTATTTTCGACACGATTTTACTTATTTAAAATGTGATAAAATATTTTTATTAGCCTTCAAGGAAAATTATACTCTCAAATCGAATACATTTACTAAAGCCAAATTAAATTTACTGGAAGTTAAGATTTCGTTTCGCTTAGTTTACGTTTGTTTTATATTGACGAAGAAAAAAATGCGGAATAAACGTATAAAGTATAAACGCCTATCTGTACAATTAAAAATCGAATGGATTATGTTAAAAAAGAATTGGGAATAGGTTCACAACAAATTTCATGGTAAATACCTATTTGAAGTCAATCGTCTGCGGCAAATAAACATATTACAGTATGACATAAGATGAAATGTTGCTTCGACAATAAAGTTTTATGGCATTGAACTTTGGTCATAGCAAATTTACAAAAAACAAATTTTAATACGTCTTGAGTGTAAGGCATTTGTGTAATTTAGTAATCATATTTATACTATATACTTAAAGGTTGGCAAAAGTTCATATGTACGGCAATATGGTGATTTTCATAATTGAAAAAGGTTCAAGAATAAGCAAGAAAATATTAATTTTCAATGTTTAGATTAAACTTTAGCTCTGAATTTAGTTAACAATTTTTCAAGAAACTAGAAATTGAGGAAAATACCATATTTCCCTAAATATTTTACAAAATAAAAACGTAAATACTGTCATCTTTCTTGTCATCGCGTAAACCATCATAGTATTTTATTTCGAACCTAAGTTTTAGTTCTTTTTAAATTCCGTAAAAATAAATTTTCCTCACATAAATGTTACCTCATAATATGTTAGCTCACATAATATGTTACCTCACATAATAACAACAATTGAATTTATTACCCTCACTAAAATACTGGTATATTATATAACTCTCGGTAATATAATAAAATCTACACTGCGCCCCTTCAATAAACTCACTAACATAAGTAATGGAAAAATTCGCACAAACCAGGCTTCCGCTATTGTGTTTGAAACATATAAATGCTGTTGGTTGTTCCTAAGAGTTAATCTTTGCTAATATCCCACCTGAAGATGTTGTAGTACAACGAAACCTAGGTCGTGGTAAAGAAATTAAAGAAAGTAGAAATAATACTACATCAAGTAGTTTCATTTAATTGTGACTAATAAATTATATTAAATAACTCAGTTGATATAATTTTACATATTAGCAAAATTTACGTAAAATGTCTATCTATTTACATATCATGAATCTACATGTATTACGTACATTAATACTTGCTATTTCTATTAAGCATAATTAATAAAGTGTTTAAACGACCATGATGATCCGGTGTAGATTGGCGGGTCGCTGGAGCTAGACCTTCTAACTTCGTCATCAGAAATCAATCATCTACGAACAAACCGACATCAAAACGTCAAAGTAATCAAAGTGTGACATTGAAAGAGTCGACGACTCACTTCAATTTTAACAAAGATATCCTAAAAATATAAGAATTTCTTCTGTTCATTATTTCGGCTCGTTGAGAGCTGTGGGAGCAGATATTTCATCCTATACTATTCACTTCCCTTGGGTACTCTTTTATGTTCGAAATCAAATTCAGCTGTGACACTAAGTAATAAAATTAATCAGAGGACAGGCAGGAGTTGGATTAGTCGCAAGGGAATTTGCTTCCGGTGCCTACAGTTTCAAATTAATATATATTTTTCACTTTGCGGAAGCAATGCGAATAATTACAATATAAGACGACTTTTAAGCAAACGTTAGATGGTAATAGAATAAAAATGCTTCTTTATTTTTAATGTAAATTAATTGATATTTAAAGTATCTATGCAGTGTCCACAAGTTTTCATCGATATACCAACAATCTTGTCACTGGCAGACAAAAGTAAATTTTAAACAAATTTTATCCACTGAAGTATGTCTAAAAAAAGTCAATTTCTTTAAATTCTTTAAAATTGTTATATTACCTAAAGATTGTTTTTGTGAAAATGCATTCAAAATTTTTGATAATGGCTTAAAACATTAATGACTTTTATCGAGACTTGTGTTATTACGGCTATATTTACTTCTAAATTATTATGTATTGGCTTTATTCTAATTATTTTTTAATGTTTACCCATGTTTAACGTTTTTTCGTCGATTTTGTGGTGCTATGTTTCCATTTACGTGGTTTTAGGCTTTTGAGATTGTTTTGCTATTTTATTGTCTTTCTGTCGATTTTGTGAAGTTAAATCTTATATTGCGATATACATACGAGTAGTTGAAAGTCCATCTCCTTATAATAAGTACTTTATTAATATAAAGGTACATTTTTCTTTCTTTTTGAAAGTGTACCACTCGTACAAAAATATACTCACACACATCAATTTTATCTATCAATATACCTCTTACCGTTAAGGCAGCGTTCATAAGAAACGCATTCGTTCAACTATTTCTTCGTTAACTTACTTTACAAAACTGATATCTATGAAAAAAAAATTAAAGGGATAATATGCATACTATGTCTGTCCTGAAGATCTTTTCTAAATATTGGTGAAAGAATGTTTGAGATCGGATGAGTAGTTTCGGATATTGCCACCTAGATTCAAATTTACAAAATTTAACTTTTTTGTAATATATGAACATTTTTTAAGCGGATAACATACATCTTATGTTCATCCTGAAGATCTTTTCTAAATATTAATGAAAGAATTTTTAAAATTGGTGAGTAGTTTTGGAAACTACCTCCCACATCCAAACTTACAAAATTGTTTATTGGAGTTTACTTCTTGAGAATCGATTTTCATATATAGCACCCGGTATGAAATTTAATGTGAATTAAAATCAGAAGTTCAGAGTGATAAAAAAAGGGTAACAGTTTGTTAGTCTGAATGTAGGAGGTAATATCCGAAACTACTCATCTCATTTCAAAAATTCTTTCACCAATATTTGAAAAGGACCTTCAGGATGTACATAGGTCACATATCATCCCGTCAAAAAAAATTCATATGTCATAAAAAAGTTAAATTTTGTAAGTTTGGATGTAAGAGGTAATTTCCAAAACTACTCACCGATTTAAAAAATTCTTTCACTAATATTTAGAAAAGATCTTCAGGATGAACATAAGTTGTATGTTATCCGCTTAAAAAAATGTTCATATATTACAAAAAAGTTAAATTTTGTAAATTCGAATCTAGGTGGCAATATCCGAAACTACTGATCCGATCTCAAACATTCTTTCACCAATATTTAGAAAGGATCTTCAGGACAGACACAGTATGCATATTATCCCTTTAATTTTTTTTCATAGATATCAGTTTTGCAAAGTAAGTTAACGAAGAAATAGTTGAACGAATGCGTTTCTTATGAACGCTACCTTAACGGTAAGAAGTATATTGATAGATAAAATTGATATTTATACTTATGTACAATGTTACCTTTGTTATACATTTGAAGCCAATCGCAATTAAGAAATAAACTTCGGTGGCACATTTTAGCTGATACGCATAATTATTTTTTTTTAAACATGTCAAATCACGTAATAAATATTACATCTCTTTCCCATTCATACAATTTGTGCCGCTAAAACAACTTCCACTTCCTTTCTGAATTACCTACGCAAATTCGTCTATTTAAATTCTTTCTTTCAACTGAGGAGCGCACGATAACCTATGATGTAGTAATGAGTGTTAGTAAACAAAATATAACGAGAAAATAAAAGAGAATTTTTGGTTCAGCACGTAAGAGAAACGATACAATAGAAGTAAAAGTCATGAACGCTTGTAATATGAAGGAAGTTTCGTCTTAAATATCAAAGCACTAAAGAGCGGGCAAATTTAACAAATCATATAACAAATCGTTTTTGCAACCCCCGCAAAAACGTTTTGTTATATGATTTGTTAAAGTTCGATTGTTAAACAATTTGTTATATGTCATAAAATATAAACATATGCAACGATCTGCTGTATTTTTTGATTTGTAGAAAGAAATTTTGGACATGATTATCCAGCGTCTTAAAAACTTAATAAGTTTACTTGATAAATGACATAACAAATATAACTAAAATGTAAAGGTCATCAATAAGTCGTGCTGCATAATTACAAAAATATATCGTGAATTCCGATAGATATACGCACACTGCATTTTACCTTTTAATTTAAGTCGTTTTCGACGCCATTATATGAAATAATCATTGCAGAAAGCTGAAATTTAGACACGCACCCGTGTCTTATATCGTAGAAAAGGAAGTCATTAGATGTAGACAATTTGAGTAGGTGACATTTTGTTAATTCTAAATGATCTATGGATAACATGGATTCCAAATTTGCTACTATACAACCATATTATTTTGCAGAAAAAGTATTCTTGTTTAATATTACAGACAGTTAATTATATTACAACAACAGGTTGTGTAAATTTTCTTACTAACTTGAATTGTGGAAAGAACTTCTAAAGAATAGCTAGAGAAAGTATAGAAAGAAATGTTAATTGTAATCAATATATGGTACGCGTTTATTTGCTTTGAGTTATTCCAGACAATTGCTTCAAATAATGGACAATTTTTTTTCACATATTGTTTGTAAAAATTATGGCTAATATGTACTTCTCAGTGCAGCGGACATATAATATCTAGTATAATCGAATAGAAGGGACATATATGTTTTGTTAATATCTGGAAACTTTGCAGAGCTAGAATCGTCTTTATAATTTTCCTATATCTTTTGCGTAGGCTTCTAAGATATTATTTTTAATTTTAGATTTAGTAGTTTCTGAAATGAGGGGAATAATTTTTCGTGTTACGTATAAAGATAGGGTGTGGGTTTGTATGCGTGTATATATATATATATATATATATATATATATATATATATATATATATATATATATATATTATATATATATATATATATATATATATATATATATATATATATCACAGACCACTTAAAAATAAGACGCCCATTGAGTCATTTTGTAATGAAAACAAACGTGTCAAAGTGTTGCGGGTTGCGGGGTGGTGGAAGTGAAGCACTGTATTTGGATTAGTTACAAACTTTTGTTTAATAGTTCTGGATTGGTATCTTCAAAATGGGTGAAAGAGAGCATTATATATCGCGCCTTCTTTCATCCACTTTGAAGTGGCCAATCACAGTCTTCTGTGTGGCCAATCCACAGTTTCAGCGACATAAAGATATGAACTTTATTATCGATTATCGATATTTTTGTCGTAATACAAAAAACAATAATATATTGGCACAAATTTAGTAAGTAGTTGTGTTTACATATTTAATTACAAGTTTTATTGATACACCAATATATGAGAATAAAAATTAACTATTCGAATTAATGTTGTCAATGCGACAGGTGTGTTTATATGTGTGTATATTTGAATGTTTGTTTGATGTATGTGGGTCATGTATGTGGGTCAGCCTTATGTCTCTTGTTAGAAGGTAGTATTTTTCATAATTCTGTGTACCATAATGTACACAGAAATAAGAAAACTACTATCTTAAAAGGTTTAACAAAACTTATTACCGATTTTTTAAAAATAAGAATCTCTTGTAAAATGTGAAGTATTAGTAATTATAAAAAAATACAAAATTCTGGTGTGTGCTTATGATCACACGATAGAAGGGAAAACTTCAAATTTTAAAATTTAGGTGTGTATATAATTACATTGATATTATATTATGAATATTAATTCGACGAATTAGGAACAATGCGAGATTATTATTTTAAAATACAATAATACACGCATTATATTAAACTACTCTCAAAAAAAAAATATTCACGCAAGTAAAAATGCACATAAATAATATACCGCGCTGGCTTTTTACTAAAGTTTTGTATTACGTAGGTGCATACACACGTATTAACACGCATACTAACAACTATATATGTAGAACGCTTGGACCAGAGCATGCATTACACAGTGTACAATATAAATACATACCGACGCTTGTTCTCTCGCTTTAGCTCGGCAATACACAGGTGTGCACACATATGTGCAATGTTTAGTAGACGAGAGGGCAATACTACGAAGCATAGCATAAAGAGGAGACCTAAAATTCAAATCACAACGATTCTAAAGAAGCTTCACTTTTTTCTTTGTGGTTACGCATTTTCTTCAAATCACAACGAAGATACTTAAGAAGCTTCACTTGTTTCTTTGTTGTGACGCATTTTCGTTTCAGCGAGTTACAAATCTCAACGATTCTAAAGAAGTTGCACTTCAATACACTATTGTCCCCTAAAATGAATTCGTTTTTTGTACACACCTCTGACTTCTTTTTTTAAATTTACTTTTTTTGTTAAATATACTAGTCGTACGTTAATATATTTTTCCATAACACTTTTGGCTAAATCTATTAGGTTATTGCTATTTTCGTAATCAAACTGATGATGTATTATCTCCAAAAATAATATTTCGTTTGTAAAAGTGAGTAAGGTTTACGTAACAAAATATAGAGTTCGATTCTCTGGTTCAAACTTACTGTAATTTTCATTACTTGGAATGACAACTTCGCATCGCCGGCAAATTTTGACAACATAGTCAGAAGGATGTATTAAGCCACCTTTATTTCTTAAATAAATGATGCTATTTTACCTAGGTTCTATGGAAATTAAAGCTTCACAACATTTATTGCACTTTTTTTGATCAAAGAATTAACTACAAATCCAACAATATACTCTACGATTTTTTCTGAAAATAGTGACAAGTTAATTTGTATTAAAGCGTAAACAAAATCACTATTTTCCAAGTCTACTTCTTCTAATTCAACTCTAGATGTTATAATAATTATTAATGGAAGAGGAACAATTTAAAATTGATATATTTTCCAGGGGAATACTGTTTCCAGTGTCTGTATAGCAGAGTTTAGTGTGAACTAATATCTGTTTATAAGCTGCTTCAAATTGAGGTGGTGTGGGATTATCATTTGCTCACAATTTCGATCTGATGTTACAAAACAAAAATTCTAAATGATCTTGGCTGATTTCATGAAGGGTTAAGTAATTTAATGGAATATTTTCGTTTTGAATTGAATTTTTAAAAAAAACTTTTGATTGATATGCACATGACTAATAAGCCAGCATATCGCGGAGACTCGATCAATTTTAATATTTTATTGTATATTGACGTGATATGCACCTTTAACGTTTTTGAAAAGTGTTTTACTTCCTCTAATTTTTGAGAAACTGTCGCATAATTGTCTATATCCATAGCTAGTTTTAAACCGTAATCGTAGGTTTTGGAATCTAGAATATCGAAAAGATCATTCAGTAACAATAGCATATTAGCAGTTAGAATGGCTCCTTCGAAACTCAGTAATTTCAGTTCTCTACAACAAAACAATAAAGCTGTGGAAACGCTTCTACTAAAGAGTTGTGTTGCGAGTTTTATTATCATATTATTTTTGAAGTTGAGATGCTCCGATCAAAGTTTATTGACTACATAGAATGATTCTTTTTCCTACGTCTCATTAAGATTTTTTATATAAGACCACTTTATTGTGTTACCCTCATTGTCAATGAAATTTTGATAGAATTCAAAACTTTTCCTCATAAGTTTTATCATGTGTCTAAAAATGGTCTAAAAATACTGTTATTTGTTGGTTATCTATTGTAAAATTTGTTTCCATGTCTGAAAGACTCAAATTACAACCAAGTATATTTGCCATAGTAATGTTCGTTGGATATCTATCAAAGCTTTGAAGATAAAATTTGCTTCTTTACACATTTGTGTTGCCTGACGAACTGACATTGCTTTTTGATCCGCTGTTGCTTTGTTTAGCAAAAAATAACCAATGGGCACTTTGAATATAGCATTAAATGGAACTGCCATAAAAACTGAAGACTCAGTATATTCATCGTCGCAATCAGCATCAAATCCACTTATAAAGTCCACATAACCGTGAGTTCTTTGAGTATGTGGAACATATTCAATTTTGTTCTTAATATTCATTTCATCAAACATTAGTATGCCCTAAAATACAATTCCAGAGTGCTCCGATTTCAACTTAAGGCCATCAAAATTCCTTCTGAAACCTTGATGAAACCGGGACGACTATCGACTGTTTTGTATCATTTTGATAATGTTTTCATTTTTGTTTTTTTTGTAACTTTGAGGTGTTGCCCCTCAAGTTCTCGAATTTGGATACCAATTTTACTTAATAAAATACATTTTTCTGGGTTATCATATTTTTATTTTATAATTCCTCCAGTATAATTTTTATCAAAGCCGTTTTTCTTTTCAGCCTGCGATTTGCCTTACGTAAGCGCTTTATTTTTACATTTTTAGTTAGAAGTTTACTTTTTAGAATTCTACTGATCCGTCTTTTTTGTGGGGAGCTGTAATTTGATGGTGTTGGCGACACGTCTTCAAGTGATATAGAATTTGCGGATGGAACAAATATGCAGCTATGCGGTTTGATAGCTGAATTTTTGTTATCAACATGTTCTTTATTATCAGCAAGTTCCTTTAAAAATTAATAAGAATAGAAATATTAAACTAAAATTCAAGCACGAAATGTTTCAAACTGAATTTTGGAATCTGTTAAAAAGTGTTCAGTTTTTTTATTTAATTGGAATGTAAATAAAATTAAAAAAGCTTACAAAAACCTGCATGTAAATTTTTAGTATGACCCCTTTTTTTCTAATAATAAATCTGCAGTCGTCATTTTTGTAAATTCATTGAATTAGATTGATCTGGAATAGACATCTGAAAAATAAAAATGTCATTCTTAGTAATCATAAATCTTTGTCATTACTCGTATTTTAAGGGCAAAATAGAAATTATTTCGATATAAATTACGTGCAATTACTAGTAAGTTAAGCGTTGGGATGGCATCATCATATAAAAAGCGCCGTTTTTTATGAATATAAAACAATCTCCAGTGAAATGACGAGAACATATAATATTACAATATGTAGGAAACCAATTGTCATCCCATGCAGTAGAATTTATCAATTTTTTTTTAATTTCTGGGCTTTTCGGAAATCTAAATAAATAAAAATAGTTGGTTAAAATTAATTAACAAAACATATCAATACATCAACGAATTCAAATTATAAACTAAGTCATCTAACGTATGATGTCGACATTTTTGATAAATACTAATACATCACTAGCAAAACACATTTTAAATAAAGACTAAAATGACAGCGATGGAAATAAACGGGCGCCATTTTTCTTTACCATATTAATGTTTAGATTTTATGAAGCTAAATATTAATTAGCTATATTAAGAAAATGAACTTACCGGTGAAATGTAATGCCATTTTTCTGCCAACTTGAATTTTTGCAACTTTTGCTACATAATTTCACTACACAATAACGTATAGTTACGAGTATTTAAAGCACAAACTCACTAAAGCGGCCAGGACGCGAATGAAATGAAAAAAGTGGGCGGGGCCGCAGGTTATCCTCTGTAGATGAAAACGTTGGCAGTCGAACGTACTCTAATATACGGCATCTATATGTTTCGTAGTCTGTGATATATATATATACATATATATATATATATATATATATACACACACACACACACACACACATATATATATATATATATATATATATACATAGTTTTATTAACGATTTTTTTTATTTTCTTAGCAAAAACCACCCAAATACTCCACCATCACTCCATCATCATAATCCTGAAGACGCGAATCGAACATAACAAATCACGTTCAACAGCTGCAAATTAGTAAAAGAACAGAAAGCCAGAGATTTTAGAATTTCCACCTATCTGTCGGTTTGTCCATTCGATCCCACACATAAAGAAATTTAACTTCTGGACCGATACAGATAAAAGTTTTACTCTTTTCATTAGAACGTGAGGAAGTGCAGAATATGCGTTTTATATAATGTTTTGGAATTATCTTCTGTAGGTGTTTCTATTATTATATTTTATTTCATTGTTCGTACACGCAGCGTACAGAAATTATCAAGTAAATTTCGTTTTAAAGACAACGGACGGACAATATGTAGCGGAAGTGTTAAGACAATATCTGGTTACTATTGATCCGATATTTTTAAATTATTATGATCTATATACGTTTTTTCTGTTACTGGAACAAAACTATTCATAACATAGTTATTTCAAAACGAAAATTATGCGCGCGAATTCCATCCGCGGCGTGTTATTACTAGCAGAAGAGACTGTAAAAGGCGAACAAAAGAAATATCATTAATGATTCCAAATTATTTGAAAGTACTTACGTAACGTTACAAAATAGTTCATCTATTATGAAAAGGAATAATATAGTGACTAATAAAAGCACAAAATGATTACCCAATCTAAATAGAATCAATTAAAAGTCAAATGGAGCTGGAAACTTGGGAATGAATTTAAAGCAAATAAACGTTCGTAATATAACTAGTGTATGAATCGAATTGGTGGCGCACATATAAACATTATTGTTAACATCGTACGAGTAGTTATCAAAACAAAAGGGACAGTTCGATTTGTGTTATAATAAAACAACATGAAAAGGGGAGTGGTGGAGCACAATTAAAAGAGTTTGCAGCAGTGTGCTACAACTTATTACCTACAGTGGATTATGATGAGGAATAAAATGTTGTTTATTACTTTAAAAAAAATCGAAAGGCGTCTTTACAGTGGTTTAATAATTATATAAATAATTTCTCTAATATTAACTTTCATATAAAATATGACGTTTATTTTTATTGAAAAAGAAGCAGTTTATTCCAATCCGGACATTTAATGATACAACGGGTTGAGAAAAGCTACGTGTTTGTATATATATATATACATATATATATATATATATATATACATATATATATATATATATATATATATATATATATATATGTATATGTATATGTATATATATATATATATATATATATGTATATGTAGGCCGGAAAATGTATTTTAATTGCACTAATCTTCTTTTGAACGGGGAATATTGCTTAAGCGATCTAAGTTAGAGAAAGATGGGTTTGTTTATTGACTGATTATCCCGATTATTTCCGCCAATGTACTTCCAATTTTGGTGACCGATATCGATTAACAAACGAAGCGAATGTGTTTAGAGACCGCGGTCAGAGAACAGCATACCTAAGATAATTCTAGGTAGATAAAACTAAGATGCATAGCTAGTGTCTTGTAATGAACAAATTTTTTCATAAATAATGTTTCCCCTATCACTAACTTCTTTGTAATTAAGTTTTTATTTTTAATATTGAAAAGTACGACTAAGGTTTGATTTACCGTTAATATAAATTAGGAAGTCTGAAACAAATTTGAAATTCTTCTTCCAAAAACACCGACGATAAAAATATTAACTATATTAATATTTTTGTACAAACATTAAACCTAATATTAAGGTCTGATTTTGTTAAATTGGTCTATAATGTTGTTATGATTTCCTCAAAATAATATGTCATTTAGATAAATGTGTGTAAGGTACTAATTGTGAGGAAATAAAAACGAATCGAAAAATGTAATCCATGGCATGCCTTATTCCGTGTTACTTGAACAGCAGGCTAGCAAAATTTGGATAAATTTAACTAAACGCTATTCAAACTATTAAAAGAAGCAAAGCGCACTGACAGATTTGTATTAATGTTTAAGTAAACAGTTCTAGACTGGAGAGTTATACAATAACAGTATCCTTATTTCACATACATATCACAATATTTCGTACTTAAAATAGTGAAAGATATGAATTTCTAATTACCCAACGACAACAAAATACCCGATGCGATGTCCATTATTATTTTCTGTTCGCTTTACGCAATTTTTTTTGCGTAAAACTTTGGTACTGATAACAAAAATTTAAAACGTGTAAATGTGTTTTTTTTAAATTTTGTTTATCAACAGAATTTACCGGTATACTTACACGTGAACGTTTTCTTTTTCCAAAGACACTGACGATAAAAATATGAAAAATGAAGTATATGGTTGTTACTTCAAAATTAAAATAGGTAATTCTAATGTTTCTCCTATTTTGCTACTTATTACATTTATAAATGGCTACGTTTATAAACAAGTTGCCATTCGGTCTATTTCGATTTGCTATTTTCTCGTGAAGAAAAGTAGCATAAAATCCACACTATAATCGAGGATAAAAATCATATATATATATATATATATATATATATATATATATATATATATATATATACATAAGTTTGTACAGTGTATAATTTGTAATGTAAAAAATATTTAAGAAATTGTGATAACCTATTGACATTTCTATTAAATGAGTATGCCAGACCTATCTAGTAATTCGCCAGTAAGCATTTGCATAAAAGCTTTTTTGCTGATAAATTATGTGTGGTATTTGCGATGGAAAATATAATGTAACAAAATGGTTATGGTGTCATGCATTCGAATTTTAAAACTTTATTTTTGATTCCGAAAGTATCATCCTCAGTACACCAAACTAGCGCCAGTCACCTTATAATCAATTGATTTTAGGTTTAACGTGTACATATTTTGCTGAAATAAATTGTTGAAATATATATGTCATGTAGTAAGTCAATTATCAATGTGCAATATTTTTTTTCACACCGCGATATTCGAGGATAACACAGCATCAATATGATTAACCCCCATTAGGATGATCCCTGTCGAAGCCTCATTTATATCAGTTTTGCAATTTTTACGTGTTACTTCAATAAATATGTAAAATAACAAACAGACAGACAAAAATTTTGAATAAATTGTGTTTATTTCAACTCCGTTTTTAATACACTCCTGATACACAATTATTTTAAAAATGTTCGCTGTACGAACTACATTCAATTTTATACGTAATGCATTGCATTACGAAAATTGACAACATATAAATTAAACTTTAATTATTTTAATTAATAAATTGATTCTCTGATTTACAAAGAATTTACGTAATAACGTAGAATAAAACTATATATGGATGGCTGGGTCGGCGAAAAAGGTGTTGAGAGAGACGGTACGGAGTGGGCGAACGGGATTTTGGAACGTCAATTCAAATGATAATTATTTGTGTTTTATTTAGCTGTTATTAGACATTAAGCCTAGAAGTGTTCTTGAATTAATCCACTGATAATCCTAATCGTAAAAAGGCCAGTTCGCATTTAATCATTTTTATGTGCGATTCAACGTAATTTTATGAATGGTTTAATGTTTTTTGCATTAATTATATCCCCATAATGATTAAACTTATATCGAGCTTAAACATAGGGAGAAGGGAATACACACAATATGTAAATGTAATTAAACATATTTGGAATATAATTACTTACTTTATAAAAGTGAGAGGGCCATGTAAAATATTTTTTACAAATTCAGACAATTTAATAGCAACAAAAAATAATAAAATTTTCCTCAATGATAAGATCTTCTAATTTTACCAGCAAATACATCAAATATGCTGTATTTACATGCCGATAGTAATACAATGAGTAAACAACTATGCCATGAGTCGTGCCACAATTAATTGCCTCTCTATTAGAAAGCACTCTTGGGACCAACCGTCGGTGCCTCACGGCATAATCGTAAATGGCTTCCTAACAATGGTTTGCGGCATAAACCACCTTCGGGAACTGTGGAATATGTTAAATCGAGTGCGAAATTCAATATTATTAAATGCCGATACGCAAATCGATTATTCAACTTAGGAATAATGCTAAGTATCTTTAAGAAAGGGAAATAACATTTCTGCCGGCTTATTTCTTTAAATTACATTTACGTTTGTGTATTGTGTAATACACTAGCTGTTATATTTACAAGCTTATGCCTGCTTTCTTAGCTAATCCCCCATATCAAAAGTTTCTGAAATCTCATATCTAGTTCAATATAAATTTATTCAGAAATAGCTGTAACTTCAATATATTTCTTCCTTATTCCCCAATACTTTATTTCCCGACTTTTATTATGTTTTAATCACTTGAGAACGTCCCTACATACACAATGTACTTATCTGAATAGCGTCATCTATTGTATTATGCCTTGATACGGTTCGGTTCCATTTAAGCTACACTAAATTTTAGAGTTCAGTCAGAATTGTTTGGATATTCATTTATTTTTGACGCACTTGATTTCAAAGAGCTATGATTTATTTATTATCAAATCTGTTATTCTGTGCAAAATATATCGCTTTTTAATCTTAAAGTAGTATTAATTTTAGGTAAAGATGTTTAAGTAAGTTATAAGTTGTGTGCCCAATTCGAGGACATTACTCATATATTTATTTTCTTCATTAAAGATTTATGTACCAAAAACCTTAACCTTATATCTCGCTTGATGTAATTTAACACGCATTGATTTGTTTCACTTCTATAGAATTCTGCATGTATATCAATCTCTCAAGCCGATTTTCGCCCAGTTATAATTACCGTATAAATTTTAAACTTTGTGAAGTAATGAAAATCTGATGATGATACCATAATATGATATCATCAAGGTGATATTCTTAAATAAACTTCTCAATAGTTAACATAACTCACCGAATTTGGGTTAGTTTGAATCATCTGATTGAATCATGTGGTTACATATTACAGCCATGAGGCTATGGTGGTGGAGACAGAAAGTGATTTTTGGAACATTTTATTGGCTAATTTTTCAGTTATTTTTTTGGAAACTATAATTAATAACACTGATTATTTTGTTAGTTGTTGTCTGCAACTTTGCTTGTTTGATGTTGTTTATGAAGATGTATGTAAATATGAAATAAACCCAATGCTCTAACGCTATGTGAATAAAATATATTTTTTAAATTTCTTGGTCGCTAACGTAGAACTTTCATTAATATAATAAATTCTTAGTAATACAAGTGTAAAGAAACAAATAAATTATAAAAATAACTTCTCAAAATTTAAAAATCAACGTTCTAAAAATCGGTCACGTTTGAAATTAATTTCTCTTCTTTCATTATTAGGGACCACAAAGGTGAACTTCCTATAGCAATTAATGCTTAATAATATTAAAAATAATTATGAACTCCTTAACGAATGACAGAACCTCACACGTCATTAGAGATTTTTTCAAACATTGGACAAATATAAATAAATCAGACTATGAACATGATCACCTAAGCTTTTATTATTTAGGATTCTATTTGTGAAAGCTCTTCTTTGTGGAAGCCACTGTTCAGGTTATTCTTTTGAAATATTCGCTGAATGTTTTTCGCTGTGCTTTTTTAAATTATGCTCGTTTCCTTATTATATTATACGATAAAAATAATGAAAAAAGTGAGCAAGTGTAGGGACAAAGTTCAACGTAGCACTCGTTGCATTTGCTTTTATTACCTTTTTCTTTTCATTTGATTTTATCTTCATTTTTGTTTTGAAATTGGCATTGAATTAAAAAAAATTAGTAACTGATTAATGGAAAATAAGTAAAATACAAAGTTAATTGTTACTGCAATACTTAGGGTAAATACTTATTGTCGTTAAGTATTCAGGGTTTTATAAAAAAGGTTTCAATAGGAAAAAATGGAGCCCCTGTAAGTTCGTTTAAAAACCATGCGATGTAAAAACTAGAAATTTGCGATAGTTATTTAACTTATTTACCCACGTATTTTTCAATAGCTAGACTTTTTAAATTATTTCTATATAAATGTAAGAGGTAGTAAATTTTACAATCAATTTTTCTATTTTATTTAATGTGTGGGGTATTATTTGAAAAAATTTATATGAGGAATATACAAACACTTTTAATTTTAAATTGCATATTTTAAAACATATTTTAAAACATAAAAATCTTCTTTATAATAACTTTTAATATATGATTTAAATGATATGCTTGTGAGAATTATCACTGCAATTAAAAAATACCACATTACTCCGGAGCAGATAACATCAAAATAATCTAAAACATTACGTTGTTTATCAACAAATTCACCGCTTAGATAAATAAAATATAAATTTTCCGAGACATATTAGTTTTATATTTTCCCACGCAGACGCGTCAGTGGAAAGATATATCCGAGCGATATGTGTAAACGATTCATTTGCAATCGTGTACTTATGGCCCACTAGATATAGTCAGATAAAATAAATGGTAAGCATTTTATTGACATGACGTCAGATTTTCCGCTGTTTTATCGCATTGAAATTTAATATAGGATATTAGCCTGGTAGGTATTTAAATTTTTTTTTAAATACATTTTACATATAAATTGCGATTTTACATAAACCGTCTATATGCAAATTTTTCTTGATATACGTTAGAAACTATATAAACTCTCGGACTATGATACACATATAGATGAATGTAATGATCTGGCAAAGATTTAACGGATTCCTTGTTTTACTACAGAACTCTAATAATTCTGAAAATAATTACCAAATTCACACGTAAAACAGAAACATGTGAGCGAAATGTGAAAGATTTTAAAAAATGAAATAAAATAACATAACACTTACGATTGAGAATAAAAACAAAAATGCACATATTATTTACTATTTATCACTAACATTTCAATATTAGTGATAAATAGTAAAGAATAAGTCTTTGAAATTGATAATTATATTCATTGTTTCAAAAGTGTAGAGAAAAAAAAAGGTTTTTTGTTTAAAAAAGTAATTTACACAATTGAGGTTAGTGAATTAACGTCTAGTAGTGAATTAACGTCTATTAAGATGGATAATAGAAACGACCGTGAAATCTGCGTGTATTGAGACGAACGGAAGACGTTCTATTTCGATTCGCTCTTTACGAAACCATAACTCGGAAATAGTTGGCTAAAAATGGAATTTTTAAACAAACAAATTTTAAACCTTGCTAATTAATGGACGAACTGGAGTAGTCACTTTATTTATTTCTAATTTCTTTCAGTCATAAATAATCTGCCTGTAGAAATAAAAACTGCAAAATTCTAGCTTTTTGCTGGCAATTTGCAATTGTTTCTCGTAATGAGTAATTGTTATAATTTTAAGTCGCTTCAGAGACACATTGATACAGTTTTGTAATGAAGTCTAGGAATCACTTATGTTTTAGTATAAGTTACTAGTGATAAACTATTTTTCTCCTTGAACCTCGAGAGCCCTTGGGAGTCAAAATTGTGGAGTATTTAAGGTGGTCACGACCGGCTACCTATTTTTACTCTTCTAATTTATTTTAATAATTGTTTTAGTGAATATGATTTGTAAGTATATTTTGTTTGCCGCAGCCATTTTCGACCATTGTCAATAACCTGTAAGTACTGAAGAAATTTTAATAAGCTCCTAGATAATATACATAATAATTTTAAAATTTTTGTACCCTAATTATAGCTAATATTCAAACCCGTAAAGCGCCATAATTTGTAAACATAATAATTATGTAATATATCGATGATAAACACACGTGTACATTGGTCAACAGAATCCTTTGATTTCTGTATTAACCGCAAAAGGACTTGGTGTTCATTATATTTTGATGCGTACCATCGATTGCTGTGGGCTATATGTAAACTTCTAATCTTTCTATTATCGGAGTTCACAGCATGTTTTATCATTATATGTATTACAGGTCTACCGTTACTGCTAAAAGAGAATAATAATATAGATCTTTATCCTTACAATATTGAAAAAATTGTATTCATTTGGGTGACAAATATTCAGTTCAAAAAGACTATTTTCTGATCGAAAGGAATAAGGATTCAGGAGTTACCTAGGAATAAGGATTCAGAAAAAATACCCTAAATTTCGTCTCCAGCTAAAATGAGGTTAATACAAATATATTTATATCTCAATTTTGAACTCCCAAATAAAGTCTATTATAATTTTATCTAATTATATCGACTCAAAACTGTGTTATTTTATTAATTCCTCTAAGTTCTTCGAAAGTCGTCAAGTGTTTATCGAAACACAATTAATTTATTATTCCATGGCGAGCTTAACATATTTCTTGAAATCCTTGACACAAATTAATTGAAATCGTTTGAGTATATATTTTATTTAAATTTTATTACTAAAATACAAATATTTATAGAGGTATATGGACGCATAATATATATTTTTGAATTTTTTTATTTTACTAATTGGACTTACGATTTAAAAACAGTGAACCAAGACTCGTAATAACAGACCTATCTTGAAAAATATTTTCATATCCACTAGCAACTTATATTAAAAGTACAATACTCTTTCTAATATTTTGCTATACGTTATTTAAGATTCATATCTGAAAAACTGATTGCCATGCCACAAAAAAATTTGTTTGGGTTTTGAAAAAAATTACGTGGAATTAAAAAAAATATTAAATAAATTAATTCCTTTGACCTCTAAAGCAGAGACCTTAATTAAATTTTTTTTTAAATTAGATCATTAATATAAATAGATAAATATGGAAAACAATAGCTTTGTTCCTAATTACTACATTCGATGGTTTATGTTAGAGACGAAAGAACAATAAGAAAACGGTCCAAACCAGAGCTGTAGCTGAAAAACTCACGAAAGATTTTCCGGAACAAGTCTTGTCAACTTTGACAATTGCAAGTCATTTTCTCTTCCATTATTCAACGTAATCGCATGAGGTATTTCGTTACAACCATTTATACGACCTTTGCGAAATCCCCAAAGCGGAGTTTTTGAGGAAAGTGACACTAAAATGGACAACTGCTTTGCTCTCCTACACATAGTCAGCTTCAATGATACTTGTAGTAAAGCTCTTGCGAAGGCAAGGGACATGTAACGAGCTTTCATTTTTAAGAGTACAATTTTTATTTGTTTGATACCAATTGAAACAGTTTCAAATAAAATGCACTTTACCAAAAAATATCATTAGGTAAAGAGGCATTGAAAGACATAATTAACATATTCTTCACTTATATATATATATATTTATATATATATATATATATATATACATATATATATATATATATATATATATATATATATATATATATATATATATATATAAATATATAGGTATTTTAACTTAATATTTATTGCGTAATCTTAAAACAGGATATAGAACAAAAAATATTCAAAACAAACAAGAAATACACGAAAATCATTCATAGCTCTAAATATTGGCGAATTTTCTTATGCAAATATTGTCTCCGCCCAAATATGTATCCAGCTGAATACAAACAAAGTATACTCCGTCGATATCCAATTACAGTTTGGCACTAAGCAAGCGTTTGGGCAGGAAGCAGACAACTGAGCTTTTTATTCGTCTTGTCATTTCACTGCCAACCTTTTCACCCCCAGTTTTTTAGACCGCACGAGACAGATGGATTTTATTATTTTCTCCATGGCTCTTCATATGAAACTTAGGCCCGAAATGTAAAAGTTGTGCGCCAGTAAAACAGGTATTCGGTACACGGATTACGCAAGGGCAGAGTGATACAGAGACCCGAATCAATATTGTTAGAAACTTATCCAAGAGCTACGGAACGCCACTAAACTGCTCAAGTTTCATTTGAACTCGCTCAATGTGATGTGTTTGGTTTATTGGAATTGTAATCAATAATGCATACAAGCAATTTGTGATGTAAGTTGAGACTTTATGCGTTTGTTGTCTGCTATGAATTTAACAAAATTACTAAGGAAATTGCAATTAATTTTGACTAAGTCAATTGATAAGGTCTCTTTTTATCTTCTGCACAGAACGGATCGTATCGTAAAACTCGACATTAAAGATAAGAATTATCTCTACCTCTATATATCTGTTTCCATTGATTATGCACTGAGTTATGTTAGATAGATTTTTATGAAAATATTCCAGCTATAGAGAGTATTTACCTAGAAAAGCCTCTATGTGTGAAATATTACTATAGCACGGGAAAAAGCTAATTTATTAAAAAACGTAGACGATAGATATTTAATAAACTCTGCCATTGTCCCCGATAACACTTACCATTATAACGCGAAGGTCATGTTTTAGATCACGAACACATATGTGTTGGCCATCCATCGAACTCAGCCGATGATGGAAATAAGGTTCAACTAATTTTGGATCGCTCGTAGTTTGACCTTCTCTGTTTTGTATTTAGGCCAGACAGTGATATCTACTGAGATATTTACTAATGGATTGGTATAATTAAGTCTTAAAAATCGTATTATCAATCTTAAAATATGTGGTTACGTGTTCACTTCAATATTCGACACAGCATTTATGCTAGGTTTTGTTAGAATCGTGATCAGTTGTAATCAATACGTTTAAATACATAAATATAGTTAGATGTTCAATAAACTTGAACCATATAAGGTTAATAAAAAAGATTTATTGAATCTATAAAATAAGTTAAACACCGATCTATCTTAAATTTTTACCTTAACGTTTTCTCGTTAACATTCTCGTCGTGTATACGGTCGCACGGTACAAAGAAGCAACCCGTTCAATAAGAAAAGATTTATTACTTTATTTCTTCGGGGTTTATCGTATCGCGGCACGAAACGCTGTAGTGGCTCCTTGCCGATATCTGATTGAATATAGCCGCGGTGCAAGCACCATCGCGCCCGGCCTCCTCGCTCGTGCACTAATACTCGTGTTTACGATCTGCGTCACGAGAAGATTGCAGATTTCGCTCTTAAAATGCAAATTAGCGACGTTTTGCGATGTGTTGTGGTAAAAAAATGTGACCATATCGTAAAGTGGCCGCCGGGTGGGAGCGAGACCACATCGTTTCGTGAATTTTGCATGAAAATGTTTAATTATATATATATATATATATATATATATATATATATATATATATATATATTAATACGTGAAGCAAAAACTTTGGACCCCTTTTTACGAAAATAGCGCGGACGTAGGAGTATGAAATTTGGCATACTTATAGTTTATATGTAGGAGAAGTGCAGAACGCTAATATTTTTCAATAAATACAACATTAAATCAATAAATACAACATTACACACACTACCATGCATTTGACACACACATGTATATACATACAATTGACATACGAGTAGTCTATAGTTTTATTTTTCCGCTGGCTTTCTATTGTAGGTTATCTGCCAGACAGTTCGCAAGTTATTGTGCTTCAACTTTGTTATTTTCTCATATATAATAGTAAAAAATCTGATCTTTTATCTAGAATTACAGTTGTTATCATTTAAAATAACATTATTAATAATAATCATAATATTAATAGGTGAAGCAAAAACGTTGTACCTCTTTTACGAAAATTACGCGGACGGAGGAGTATGAAATTTGGCACAGTTAAGTTTGTATGGAGGAGTACGAAAAGCTAAAATTTTTATATAATAATGCATTAGAAACACATTAAATTAATAAAAAAAACATTACACATACTACCACGTCTTTGACACACACACACATGCATATACACACATATTGACATATGAGTTGTCCATAATTTTATTTTTCCGCTGGCTTTCCATTGTAGTTTATCTGCCAGACAGTTTCTAAGTTATTGTGCTTTAACTTTGTTATTTTCCCATATATGGTAGTAAAAAATTTGGCCTTTTATCTGAAATTAGAGTTATTACGATTTAATAAAATATTATTAAATTTTCTAAAGGTTAATAATAACCATAATTTAGAGGTTAATAATAACCAAAATATTAATATGCGAAGCAAAACCTTTATACTCCTTTTTACGAAAATTACGTGTCGTTAAAGTTTATATGGAGAAGAGTGCTGAAAGCTAATATTTTTACATAGAAAGAGATATATAGATTTTTATTAGAAATACATGAATTTGACACACACACATATGTACACACACACATATATACTATTTTGTTTATGGTTGAAGTCTATGGTCAAACTGAGATTAATATTATTTGTCCATAGTCTTACTGAATTTCAAAAATAATCATAATTATGATAATGTCATATTCATAGTTTGTTTCGCATACACATATTAATAGACCAAACGCAAATTTAAATAATATTAATAGTTTACAAATGAAGAAGTAATTTTTAGAGATACATATAAATGTGCACTAAATGTAATTTCAAGACTTTTTCATAGTTATGATTGTGGATTAATGGATTTACAGTTGAAGCACTCATTTATAAAATTGAGTTT
Organism: Druceiella hillmani; assembly: GCA_039881145.1. NCBI lineage: Eukaryota > Metazoa > Arthropoda > Insecta > Lepidoptera > Hepialidae > Druceiella > Druceiella hillmani. Next base: position 2,083,266 of record JAYKKI010000055.1, read on the forward strand.
CAAAAAAGAGGATTGCCTTATGCTCCCATTTTACTCACTTTAAATGAGCAAGATAAAATTGTTAATGCTATAGATATTGATAAAGTTGTATCTGGGGAGATTCCTCACATTAAAACACATCCAACATTACATAAATATGTTGTAAAACATATGATGCATGGTCCGTGCGGAGTACTTAGTCCTAATTCTGTATGTATGAGAGATGGAAAATGTATAAAAGAGTGTCCAAAACGATTTAATGAAACTAAATGTGAATCGTTAAATGGGTATCCATTATACACAAGACGTGCTAATGGTATTAATGCAGAAGTTCGTGGTAGTTGCATTGACAATCGGTACGTCGTACCATACAATCCATATTTACTTGCTAAATTTAATTGCCATATAAATGTTGAAGTATGTACTACAGTCAAAAGTGTCAAATACATTTATAAATATGTGTATAAAGGCTATGACAGTGCATCTGTTGAACTAGAGTCTGGTGGAAATGAACAAGGTCAAAATATAGAAATTAATGAAGTTACCAATTTTTTAATTGGTCGTTATGTCGGATCAACAGAAGGCATATGGCGCATTTATGAATTACCAATGCATTTTCAGTCACATACTATAATCAGACTTGATATTCATTTACCGCGTCGACAGAATGTATACTTCCGAGAAGGGCAAGAACGTCAGGTAATTGATAATGAAAGACAAACAAAATTATTAGCATTTCTTGAGTTGAATCGATCAGATCCATCAGAACGAGAGTATAAATATACTGAAATTCCTATGCATTATGTGTGGGAAGATTCCCGAAATAAATGGAAGAAGAAAAGCCGTGGAGGTGATAAAATCATTACAAGGATATATGTAGTGTCACCAAAAGATATCGAACTTTTTCACTTACGATTGCTTTTAGTACATGTCTGTGGTCCGAAATCATTCGAGGATGTTAGAACATACAATGAATTTTTATACCCTTCTTTTGTTGAAGCGTGCCATGCTCACGGAATAGCTTCAAATGATAATGAATGGCGGGAATATTTAAATGAATCAAAAGAATTACATTCACCAAAACAAATGTGGAATTTATTTGGGTACATTTGTGCAATAAATGTGCCAGCCAATGCATTAGCGTTATGGAATGAATTTAAAGTATATCTAAGTGAAGATTTTCTAAGACTTTACAACGAAGAAGTATCCTTTAATATACCTCTATTAGCAATTTATGATATTTTGAATGTTCATAATTTGTCCTGTCAAATTCTTGGTTTGCCAGTTTCCACATACTCGCAGAGAATAGAAGAAGAAAATGCTATTGATATAATAAAACAAGAGATGCTGTTTTGTGTGTATTATGAAAGTGCAAATATTGAACAGCGTAATCTTATTGATCAAGTTATTCGTGACATTTTGTATCATGATACTGGATCCAATGTTTTTTGTTTAACCGCTCACGCTGGTTGTGTCAAAACATTCACTCAAACAGCATTAATTCACAAATTAAATTCGCTTAATTTTCGTTGTATTCCAACTGCGTTCAATGGCACAGCTTCAACTTTATTACTTGGAAGTATGACTTTTTGACGTTATATACTTAATCAGATTCCTGGTGAACAGCGAACATATCATAGCTATGATAAAATAATTTGTGATAATGGCATTGACGTCAATAATTATCCGGTAGAGTTTTTAAATTCTTTGTCTATTAGTGGTTTACCACCGCATAAGTTAGTATTGAAAGTTAATTGCATAGTTTTATTGATCAGGAACTTAAATACTAAGGACGCATTAGTCAATGGAACAAGAATGCGCATCAAATTTATGCATCGAAATTCATCGATTGCGAAGTTTTAACTGGGACCGCACGCAGTAAGAGAATTGATTCCACGTATAAATTTAACGTACTCTGGAACTATTTTACCGTTTAACTTTCAAAGAACACAATTTCCTATAATACCTGCATTTGCGATGACAATATATAAGTTTCAAGGACAAGCATTCCATAAGGTTGGAATTTTATTGAATCGGCCAGTTTTCACATGGGCAATTGTATGTCGCAACAAGTAGAGTCCGTTCATTCGATGGTTTAAGGTTTTATATTTCCGAATATAACGGTCAAGGACGTTTAGCAAACGATGAAAGAGTTTTTACAAAAAAAATTGTTTTCAGAGAAGTTTTAAATTGTTAATTATATTATCGCAATATGCGATAAAACATGCTATTCAATGGAGAGCTTTTTTACCGCATAATTTTTTTATTTCGTATTATCTTACAGCATGTTCTGTTTCAGTAAATTTTTTTTAAAATACATATTCTTTATTTTTCTCCTTTTTAAATTCCATATAATTTATTTTTTTTTAAATAGGAAAATAACAGCGTTGGCGAAATCTATGGTTATAGTAGTATATAGTCTTTGACAATAGAACCTTAATAATGTTTGAGCATTATATTTTAATAAATTATATTAATTAACTTATAATTTAAATTTATTATGGTCGAATTTCGACCACTGGGCGACCACTAGTATATATAAATGTGTGTATATACACACACACACACACACATATATATATATATATATATATATATATATGTATATATATATATATATATACATATATATATATATATATATATATATATATATATATATATATATTATTTGAACCACTAAATTTTATTGAAGATATATTAACATATTACTAGGAATTTACTGTCGGCATATGGTGTATAATTTACACAAAATTTCGTTATAATATTTTTTTATTTATTCAGTAAACTGTTGAAATCTTGGAATTTAATACAATGCGATTTAAAATCTTATAGTTATATTTTAAAAAAGTACTAAACATATTTTTTCTGTAACCAGTGCAAATGGAACTGTGGAATGACAGTTGTCAAAAAAATTTATTATTATTTATTTAGGAGTTTTAAAATGCACTTAGGTTTTTCAAGAGTACGTGAACTGTAAAACTAAAATGGTAATATTATAGTATTATATAATGGTAATACTATAGTATAGTATATATAATATTTTATAGGGTGTATAAATACTGATCTTCCCGGCTTTAAATACAAAATTTAATTATTTCGTTGTACGCACACGTGTTTGAATATATCTAATACCCTGAAAATGATTTTCTACCTGCTGTTAGGTAAGTTAAGACGTCAGAATTAATATTTAATAAATATTTAATCGCTTTTTCACGATTTAAAAAAGAAAGTCATACACATTTATAAATTATAATTAATATATTGAGAAAAAAATTATTGGTGTTGGCTTATGTCCACAAAATAGACATTAAAACATTTAATTTTAAAACATACATATACATATTTATATATATATATACATATATATATATATATATATATATACATATATATATACATGTATATATATATATATATATATATAATAACATTAATGTTATATGGCGGACACTATTAGTTTGGTTTATCAAAAAAAATGCGAGACGCGTATTATATTAAACTTCTACTAAATAAAATATGAATAAAAAAAAATGGGCTTGGTGCACTTAACAAAGTTGTTCATTTGATATAAATAAAATACGTGCGGTGCGCCTAAAAAAGTGATTCACTTGGCCGATGCCGAAGAGAGCCGAGTTTACTCGTTTCAGCGTCACCGATCCAAGTGTGACGGCTTACTTTCGTTTACTGTTAAATAATTGCGCAATTGCTCCTAAAGAAGTTTTCACTTCAAAAACACATCATTCAACATGCAAATTTTTAGCTAAAATCTTGAACAAGTGTCAAAAGTATGGATAAACATTATTTAACTTAAACATTATTCAACCATAAAACTGAATGGTGATTCAAGGAAACAAATCTATGCACTACTGTGAAGTTTTAGATCATCAGTTTAATCTTTTGTAAGTTTTTTTTCAGCAGCACCATGATCGTTGCTCAATAGAACTACAAATATTCGTAAGTTGTATGAGTTCCAATCTATGATCAGTTGATAGTGACTAAATGTTCAGTTGATTCTCTTATAGGCAGGTTATTTTGATTTTTTTTTTCAAAAAACACTGTGGAAAAGTCTATTGGTTCCTGAACGCACAAATAATTGAAGAAAAAAAACAAAAATAAAAATACTTCTGTAGCGCTGCCGCTATATTTAGTGAAATAATTGATACCCCTTAATAAAGCATAAAAAGTTGAAACGTTGCTGAACTGGTTTCCGGCTGTCGTTGTCTGCGTAAATACTTTGCACAGATTAGTAATTTGATGATATGATTAATGTAATATTTTTTAAAGTATGAGCTTGATGAACCCGTGAAGTATGATTGAAACTCCCATTACGGAGTTACCGTACACGTTTAGGTACTTATATAGATGGAGTTGTATGTAATAATTACAATAAATCATTAATATTTTCTTTCAACTAGGAATACACTCCACAGCAATTATTTCAAAAACTGTGAAATTGGAATTAGGGTTATAGTTTTTCAGTAAGCCTCTAATTACGTGCATTTTTCCTAATGTAAATTTAGTAATTTCAGAGATGGTGTAAAGCAACCTACTATGTTTTTGACAATAATTCTAGAAATTATAAGTAACAAATATGCGCAAAAATTATTTTCGTTTTCTTATAATTAGTTTTTTTGTTTCATATACGTCTTATACCTTATTTACGTATCTATTTTTGAGTAATAACGGTTGAGATACGTGCAAGTTATTACTCTTTATCACGATTCCAAATTTCATGTTTCTACATCAAACGTTTTCTAACAAAACGACTACAACAGACTAATAGACATGTGGTGGATCTTATAAAAGTTCTGTATTTTTTTATGGTGTGCGACACTTAAAATTGTTAGAGAGATATTCTAATTAATTTTCGTAGTTAATTTTGCTCTTTGAAAAGAATTTTGTGTAGATTCAGATCACGTTAATTAATATGTTCAGGTAAATAAAAGTGAAGCACACCTTAAACATATACTCCCACTGATTTGAATACTCTTTATTAATAGGGGCATAAATATTACACCTTCTTAATGAATCGTAGAGTTAATGTTGCTTTATTTTATTTTCAATATGAAATGATATTCATTCTTGTTTCCAGTATTTTTTGCTGTTATAATATTGTAGTCTCCTTTAGTTTTCTAAATATTGGAATTGTGACTGAACCGAGTGATAATATATTGGAGTTACAAATGAGCTCACACAAGTTTAATTTTTTTTCTGAACTGAATTTGCCACTGAAAATTATACCACAAAAATTTTTTTCAGAGTCAACTATTGAGATACATATAAACTTAATTATATTAACACATGCTCCAGTATTTTCACAATTCAACTTTTAATCGGACGGAAAAACGAACCGACGGAAAGGTGAAGGATCTTCTGAAGGTTCAGTTATTCCTATTAAGACATGATACCGAAAAACACATAAAGTTAAGCAGAAAACCAATAACGACTGATTTTTTCCAAAAATATACCTTTTTTGTATCCACCAGGGTGGCCCTGTTGCTGTTACAAATCACGTTTAATATAAGTTTTATCTCAATTAAACCAAGAAAATAAAAAAAATAGTTTTGCTGAAGTACACTACTTACATACATTGATGTTTTATTCTGCATTGAGAGTATTAATTAAAGAACTTTAATTTCCTTTTTATGATTCCGTAGTAAAACTAGAAAATCCTCAGTCCGTCCTCTAACCACATCCGTCTTTCTCACAGTACTATTAATGTTATACTCGTAAAACTGAAACTTGGCATGGCTATACCTTTTCACATAAAGTTATGAAAAAAATCCTTTAGAAAATTTTTTTTTGTGTACCATTTCTGCAAATAAAGTGGAGATGAATTATTTTTGCTCACCCAGTTACGTATCGCTAGACCGGTCTTTCAAAAATATTGGAATTATATTATGGAAACCTCTTCAATACTAAGTCTTTTGATGGAGTTTAAGGGACAATATTGCCGAGCAGCAAGTTCGCAAAGGATTAGACATAATTTAATCTATAACTTAATATCAATAGACGCCGTTAAATTGTTTAGCGAGCCGTAGAGATGCGATGCCGCCGAGCATCTAAAAAATTTCGACCGTAAGGCGCTCCGCTCGCCCTATTCGGTTACCAATCCGGGTAACTATGTCGATAGTTTCCGTGCTCCTTGATTACATCTTGTCGCAGTCAAGTTTTCTCCGTTTTTATATTTTCTGATGTAGTTTTTGTCGTTTCATCGCATTAGTTCGTCCTTCCGACTCTTCATTAGTTTCTTAGTCTTGGGCGAAATGGTGATATACTTACGCGTAGTGAGTATAATGATATCACAAACAGAAAAGAAGATCCCAAGAGTTTTGTAACTGAGGCCAAGGGTTTTGTAACTTATAAATATTAGTAATGCTTGTTACATTACCCAGTGGCATATATTTCATAGACAAATAATAATTTGGCGTATACTTAAATCTTTCCACGTATCATGCAGGGCACAATTTTCTGTGAGAGATACAAGAAAAAATGTCATATTTTGAAAATTTATCTCTCTAAAGCTGGTTCCGGTTGAGCAACAAAAATAAGTCACTTTAATAGACTGAAATAAAGTTTTTTAACAAAATATGTTCTTAATCACTATTTTTATTTAAAGGGATGAATTTTAGAGGCACAATGACCAATAGCATATAATTGATAGAAAAATATACCTTTGACGCAGAACTTAGCCTTTCCTTATGTGTCACAGAGATTACTTTTAGAAAAAGATATATTTTGAATGCTTATATCTGTAACAACTTATGGTACAGCAACAAAAATATATAATAAAGTTTACTCTATTAGGGAATCTCATAACTTCTGTGTACTAAAAGAAATAAAAGGAACCTAGAGATGACTGGTAGTTAAGACCGATTTTGTTAGAAAATTGTATCGTGTAACACTTCACAAATCATAAATACAGTAGCTATGAGGAATTTAGTTTAAGTTTACGATTCTAAAGCTATGTCATTTTAGAGGAGAAACGAAATTAGTTGTAGAAAACTAAGTCCATCTATAAAATTTTATATATACTCTGTTCTATGTCAAAAATTTTTGAGCCACGTTCTCCTATAGAAAAAATTAAGTGAGGCTTAAAACACTAAAATCGACTGCAAAATTGTATACATTATATTCTATTATGAAAAAAGATTTTTCATTTAAAACATCTCCGCTCGCGCACCGTAGGTCCGTATAACGTTTAAAATGAAATTACATATCATAAATCGTCCCTAATTTGAACTCTCTAAAATGAACAGGCGCGAAATTATTTTCGTGAACTCTCGAAAACTGTGATATTGAAAATCGTCCTGACTTTTTGCTTAAGACCTTTGTGAAAGCTTTTAAAACTCTGTTCCGTAATTATAGGTTTAGTAGTTTCGAAAATAAACGGTAGGTGGGTATATTTTCTGCAAATTATTGAAAATATAATAACTAAACTTATAGAGAAATGTTTTAAGACCGTTATGGCTATCCTTTTTACATGATAACATGTAATACATGGGATTGTATTTTTTTATTACTTAATTCATTACAGCAGCCCAAAATTTTCTTCCAATATACCATTAAGTATTACACATGCAAGCACATCGATTCGAAAAAAACGCCTGTGATATGTACACACGTGAATGTTCTTATGAGAATTAATTTTTTCATGATAACTTCGTAAAACTCAACGCAACTTAAAATTTCTACGTACAATTTTCATAAAATTATTCAATTCGACTGTCATGAAAAAATAAAATATATATAAAATAAAATATTTTTGAGAGATTTGGAAACTTGTATTCCACATTGACAATTAAATTTATCCTGCAATAAATTTAATTTTTTCTTAATATATCAGTTATATAGTTACATCACTAATTTGGATTGCGTGGTATTAAAACGAAGTGAAGTAGCGGAAGAAAAGATTTCAATTTATATGGAAGTTTTTGTTTTTAAACATGTGATTATATTTATATTTATGCTGTACTTATAGAAAGTAATCAAAATATAGTAATATATTTGCCACAACTTATCGGACACTCGAATTTTCTGTCTGTAATTTTTCACCTGTCTCTCTCTCTCTCTATCCTGAAAGTCTGTAACTTTGCCTCTGAAAACTTTAACGTCATGAAACTTAAAATATAATTTGGCTAAATAATTCCAATTTTATTAGAGAAACGTGATATACAATTATTGAATACTTTTGTTAATATAACAGCGGAGTGGCAAACTAAATCTTTTTTTATCAATTTTGGCTATTCGTATATGGAAGGATATTTTATTTTTATTAAAAAACCTCTGTATCATTCTTAATATTTTGCTTGATTAAACTTTGGAAACCAGTCTTTTTTTAAATTTACAATTAAATAGCTAAAATTGACAACCATATGGATGTGATAATTACCTTGTTATTGCTTATTACCTCCTAATTTCTTATTAACCCTTTATTTAAATAAAATGTATGTAATATATATATATATATATATACACATATATATATATATATATATATATATATATGTATATATATATATATATATATACACATATATACATATATATATATATATATATATATATGTGTATGTGGGCATGTGTGTGCGTATACATACACTCACGTGTAGATCCCTACTTAATTTTATTAGGTATCATTAAATATTTATTGCGTGGAAAAGTCCGTTTGAGTGATGACTTATGACAAATAAAATAATTTCACTTTAAAAGAGATAGGTATAGGTCTGACCCACAACTGACTGGATTTTAATTAAACAGTAAGAGAACATTGGAAGTTCCCCCAGCAATTTTTATATTAAACGAGTACAAATAAACTGATTTAACATATTATTTTTCGACTTTACTATGACACAGATTCTTTATTTTACTGTACCAACTTTAAGCTGCACAAATTGATAAATATCAACAAAATATACATAAAAACACGGATATACAAAATATTCAATTTCTTCTTTAGTGGTATTTTATACACTCAATCTCAGTTATTGAAAATACTTTTAATGCGCGCAGTTTTTTCAGTCATAAAGTAATGTTTATTAAAGTAAAGTTTATGTACCACATATATATATATAAATATATATATATATATATATATATATATATATACATATATACATATAACGACTGCAAACAATAATATATTTCAATTCGAAACAAAAAAAAGCAATCCATAACCCAAGTACGCTTTCAAACAACACCGAAACTCTCATTCACTTCGCAAGTCAATCGCTGAAAATTTTTTGAAATCCGCCCGCCACAGGTCGAAGCCAAGGGCAAGCAGGATTATTGGGCCGCTGTAGGGAGGTAAAAAATACATGGAATGAAGGGTTCGGTTGGGAGGGACAAGCTCTCATATCGAACCGCTTTGCAGCGTCACGCAGGCCTACAAATTGTGCCGTCATACGCCGACGTCACGGGAGATAAGTGCGCGTGTAAGTATGTTTTTATCATCATTTCATTGTGTCGACCGGAGCGCAAATTTGCTTGCGGGGTTTAGTTTTGTTAAAATTTTCGATTCAGCGACGGCAGCGGTCCACGATACGCTTCGTCATTATAATTTCGCCTCGACCTTTCTCTTTTTTTTCCAAGGAAGGAAAAAGAGCGAGGAAATTTAACTTCGTAGTTGGGCCCGACCAGGAAGTGCGGTTGTGTCTCTTTTATTTCAGGTTATTTTCCAGCATGTATTCTATAACAGAGCCGTTTTTATTTTGCATTTTTGTTTACTTTTTATTATTATAGCAACATAAATGATGTAAAACTAACGGTACCGACGCGACTTCGTTGGCGTGGAATTGGATATAACAATATCTACATATATAATATCCGGATAAAAAGTGTTCTATATGTTGCTCGAGAATATAAACTATACCATACCAAATTTAAATAAAATCCATGCAATAGATTTTGCGCGCATAAAGAAAAAACTGACACATAGACACACAGGCATTCTAAAAATAGGTTTTCTTGTTCTTACTATGATGCTATATGCTAAAGCAATAACTCGTTTTAAAATATTTTCGATGCACAGTATTCAATGTCATTTTATTAAATATGAAAATAATCACTATTGTTTACAAATTAATATATGCCTATTAGGCAACTTTGATACCTTATGATCAAGGCAGAGTCAAGAAACTCAGAGAAGTTTTTAGTATAAAGTAATTTGAAAACGGTTGTTGTTAAGCTGTCATTATTTATAATTTTCCGTGGCGAAATTGCCAAAATGAAATACTTCACCAAAAATGGACTCATTTTTGATCCCGCCCTTCGTCACAGGTCATTATATAGGAAGGTTCTTTTTTTTCTTAAAATTTAGCATAGAGAGAAGGTATGGTGGTAAAGTTATAGATTTGGAATATAAAAACATTAATTATATATTGTTATATTTATTTATATAAAACTTTTATATAACAATATATTATTTATATAAAATATTATATGAATATTAATTTCAGGGTGTAAATGAAAAACTAATGAAACAAGAATTCAGTGGGATATGTGATGTATTTTTTATGCATTTATTTAATGGTTTTATTGGGGAAAACGTTTAAAAAATGTTGATAAGTGCCCTCATTATCAAACAAATCGTGAAATTGAGAATTGTACATAGATCGAACGAAACTTTTCAGCATTGAAAAGTTCTAGCGCGATTACTTGTCATAAATAATTTAATCGTTTATTTTCCTGTAACTGCTGAACCATTGGTTTTGTAATTGATAAAAAGTTTTTCGGAAAAAAACTTTTCTCACAATATTACGAACCACTTTTGTACTTACATCTCTTTAAACATTTTTTTAATTTCACTAAGCTCCACATTCAGACCCACGCATACACGTTGTGATACGGCATCGGTGCGATCAGTGCCGGGTAGTGCCGCAGATAAGCGCCTTACAAATATATAGTCGGAGAGCATTACTATTTATATTCAAGGCTTTTACTTGACCGATCTCATATCTTCTTTGTCGAAACCAATATGTTTCCTTTCCTTATTGCTTCACCAATAAAAGCTGGAGGAATTATCATAAAAAGTAAAAGTGTTTCGAATACGTAAGTAAAAGTGTTTCGAAAAGAAAAACTCGTACATTCATCGCAAATGTCCGCGAAGAAGAATCAATCATAAGTAATGCGAGCATGTCAACCGACAAGAAACGCAAGGAGTGAGTCTTTAAAATGGCTTTTTCTATTGGCTATCATTTGTGTAAGCGTGCGGGGATCCGCGTTGCTAACAGACTTGCAACCGGCGATGTTACGGTAGGTCTACAGCGAGTACGAATATCGCGAAATAAATTTACGCTAAAGGGAAAAGAAAATAAGTTGTTGAAAAATTTCTGATTAATATTCTCAAGGAGATTAAATTCAAAGCCAGTATAGGGTGGTGCTTTCTCCAAGTTGTACGATATCCGTTTTGAAGATGACAGAAGAGTATAATTTATATATTGTATCTATTGAATGAACTTACATAGTGGAAAATTAAATATATTAATATGCATATTTCGTATATCGGTGCAAGTATGGAGGTTCCTTCATGAATATTAATGAGAAATATATTGTTGAGCGTAAGTGAATGTGTAGTTTTCTGAGTGAATTATAAAATAATTGAATGTGTCTTATATATATATATATATATATATATATATATATATATGTATATATATATATATATATATATATTTAAGCTGGGATTACTTTAACTATTTTAATTATATATTTGATTTTTATAAGAAATAAATTGAAGTTGAAAAACTCTAAGATTTCTGTTTTTTTACAATATTCTAGTAATGGCTAAATGCTAGTTGATTAATGCACTTTATTACATCTTAATATATGCTCCTTGTTCTAAATATTTGTAATATTTTTCAGCATCTGTAGTTTACAAATTTTTGATCAATCTATACTTGGTTAGTAATAAATATCTTCTTTTAAGAATAAACCGTTTTTTTTATTAATCTATAATTTAAATTAAAACTAATATGTATTTATACATTAAGATTATAATATACTTATTACGCTTTGACTTATTCATCTCCAAAAACATGTTTCCTCCTATCGGAAACAATTTTCATTTTATTGCATCTATATCTTTCTCGGTGTGTTTACCCATACTAGTCACCGCCGTGAATCGCGCCTGCCGTTGGCGGGTGAAAACGTGGTATTGGTCGCCGAAGATATGTCAGCAAATATTTATAACAGTATTTCTGTTTATTTTGTTGCTACAAAGTTTACGCAACGAGCAAAGTTGACTGGTTATCCGACCGCGCATAGCGGTCCCATCTTAATAGCGGTACGACCGCTTACTTGCATTAGAAACGTGTGAAAATAACTTTTCGATTCTTAAGCCTTTGTTGTTATCATGCTTTTGTTGTTATCATCATGCAAAATCATTTTTGATAAACATTTTATAACGTCCATTCTAGTGACATTATATTAATCATATTACTCACTTGAGAATAAAGAAAAGATATTAGTACTAAGTGTTATTGACATTTTTTATAACTTATATGGAAATAACAAACACATTTTAACTCTTTGTTTTTACTGTTTATTTGAAAACAAAATAGCCATTTTTAGAAGAACGATTAAAATTTCCCGAAGATGAATTGGCGGAAAATATTTATATTCCGCCAATTCAGCTTCGGGAAATTACCCTTTCATATGCTTGATTTATTTAATAAAAACAAAAAACCGGCCAAGTGCGAGTCGAACTAGGACACACATTGTTCCGTAGCACAAAAAATATCAAACATATATTTATAGTTCTCAAACAGACAATGAAAAACATAGTCATTGCTACGGTCGATACCAAAAACTCAAAAGTTACGTAACGTATGTGATTCAAACAAATTATCGTTGAAAGTTTATTTTAAGTTCTACTACCTTAATTTTTTTCAGAATTTTACACACATTAGTGGAAAAGTTAGAGGTTTAGCGAACTTTTTAAGAATTTAGAAGCATATATCTAACCAACTACTGACTTGATTATAAAAGTGATTTCAGAATTTTTTTTATAATTTTTGAAGATCTATCACACGCCTATGTGTGCTGATTTTTTTACGTTCGTCAGTTACGTGTACAGTGCCATCGATATTATGTTTTTTTCATAATTCCTTTATTTCATTATATAGCAGTTCAGAGAAGACACCTGCCATCCAAATGTTATCTATATATTGCCCATAATGTCCGAGTAAAATGGCTGTGACATGCCAACGAACAGACGGACGAAATTACAAGTATGATTCTCCATTAAGCTACGAAACCATAAAAACACGGTTAATATACAAAAAATTATTATTTATTTTAATTTATGAAAATCTAGACCACTTTATATAACAAGTTATTGTTTATTAACGTATATACGAGTAATGAAACCTAACAGCTCAAAAAGTTCTAAAAAAATTTCAAGGTAGAGTTTAAGGTTTAAGGTTAGGGTTTAAGGTTTTCAAGATAAGTTCGATATATGAACGAAGTTTTGCTCACCTATATGTACGTAAGCATGAAATAATTCAATTGTGAATGCTGTATTTCTTTTGAAAAATTAATCTAGTTGTTAATGTTGAATGATAATAACCGTTAGTGATTTTGCGACATAAATTATTATGCGTATGGTGACATATTTGACATTGTTTTGAACCAGAGGAAAACGAGTGAGAGATTTTGGCAACGATTTGGTAGGATAGTTGGATAATAAATGGATGCTTTTGTATACTGATGACATACTAGTCACTGAATCGGGAGAAAAAGCATAGTCGCAACTTAATGCTTGGTGCACATAGCTGGAGAGCAGGGGTCTAATAGTTAGCAGGCCCAATACCGAATATATGCACTACATTTTTTCAGGCACTAATAACAACACAGCTTCAACAGGAAACATAGCAGGAGCTCCCTTTAAAACTTAGACCAGTTTAAATACCTTGTTTCATTAATTTCATCAAAAGATACAACCGACCCCGATATCAAAAGCCGAATAACAACAAGATGGTTGAAGTGATAAGGGTTGACTGGGATCCTCTGTGACGCGAGAATGCCAATTGAGATCAAAGTGAATGTCTATAAAAGAGAAGTAGAACCAGCTCTTACATATGGGCCAGAATGCTGGGCGTTGCATAAATCAGACAAACTTAATGTAATCCAGATGAAAATGTTACGCTGGTTCGGGGAAGTCACTCTAAAAGACAAGATCAGAGACAACTACATTAGGGGTACGTTCAAAGTTGCCAATATAACAGACAAATTGGAGGAGATCCGCCTATCCTGGTTTGGACATGTTATGTGTAGAGAAGATGATCATATGACTACAGAGGTTTTGGAAATTGCTGACCCAAAAAGGGGGCCGTGACGCCCGTCAACGACCTGGATGGAAAAAGTTAAGAATGATATAAGGCCTAGGGAACTCCAACCAAAATTTACACAACTACGCTCAGAGTAGAGAAATGGATTAGGAGCGCTGACCCCAAGAGAAACGGGACCTAACGGCACGGGAAGAAGATTTGCTAGAATACTTGCATAAAGACCATGATCGGGTTAAGACAGGACCAGATAAGTAGAGAAAATAAAAATAAATATTTCCCTGAAATAAATATTTTCAAAATTTATTTGGTTTCTTTAATATCATTTGTTTATATTTATCTATTTTTTAATGTTTAGTTTTATTTGTAATTAGGGTATCTAATTTTCTTAATTATTACTCTTACATTTCTTACGAAATATTTTGGAAAATACGATAAAATCGGCTTTTCTTCTTATTAGTATTAAGTACTTATTTTAAAAATCTATACAGAAATATGAAGTTTTAAAAACTTTTTCAATAATTATGATAAACTAATGAAGTAAAAAAAAAACACTACTTTTTATGTCATTGTAACCATACCTATACCTTTTCCTACGTTTTTCGTGAATGCACCTCACTAAATCGCAGTATTTTGTATAAAAGCGATGAACATCGTTAACGAGACAGGAATAATTTTTAAAATTATTTTCAAACGGTGAGGTTTGGCTGATTGACATTTGAAGAAAAGTATTTGTATTTGAATACAAATTAAAGTGTCGAAAATGACCACATGAACACGGAGTGGCTCCTTTCATCTTGCTACGACCTAGGGCAAATTTCCAGTTGATTTCTGTTCCTGCATTAATTTTCTGACGCTACAAAATAATTGCTACATGGTTATTAGCGGCCGTTTTATTCTCTACAATAATAATCAGAACTCTTGTGGTTAAAACAAAGCCTACGCCGTAGTGACGTTAAAATATTTGATAGGCCTATAATAGTCAATTATATATGTTGGCAGTATTAGTTGAATACTATTGTAAGTAAACCTGCCAAGTTTACTTATCAATGTAAATTATCTTGGTTTTACTGTGAACGGTGATAAATTCAGCGTATTTCAAATTTACGGTTTATATAACAATGGATTCAGAGGTATTAAACTTTGTATCGACTTAATATAGACGTAGGCGTCTTCTGATTCAAAATTAATTTACTGGGATTTATAACTAATGGACTTATTTCATTTTATGATTTTTACGTAGATAGGAAGAGGCACGAAAGTATGAAATAAAACAATTATGGTAAGCTGTAAAATTGTTGCATTGCGATTTAGACTACGGCTTTGCTTGGATAAAGCAAACCAAGTATCATCAAAATATTTTGTATATTAAAATATTTTGTTTAATTTTGGTGAAAATGAACAAGTGTTGATATACATAGTCTACACCGAGACACTAGATACGAAGGATAGCACATTGATTTTATAAGCTGCGTGCTTTAATGTTCTAGTTATTAAATACTTTTCCTAACAACTAGCTGTGCCTGTCACTTCATAAGCGCAGATTACTGAAAAATATACCAGTATCGTTTTTTTATATACCACTTTCACTTTTATTTCGTCAATATCTATAGATCTAGGTAAAAATTACAATGAAGGTATTAAAATAGTAGATATAAATAAATTTTTGAAAAAATTAAATTCGCATATCTTCTGATTAAGTAGACTAATTGTAACGAAATAAAAAGTTAATTTTACTAAAAATCAACTTCTATATATGGCTATTACTTTTAAAGTAATACGTGCGCAAATAAATACACAAAAAGAAAATAAAGAAATCCAAAAAAATTACATTAACGCGTTAATACTATTATTTTTAATAAATAATTATATTGCATAATATGCGTTTTAATGCCGTCTAATTGCCATGATTTTCTCAAAAAATATTAATTTTACTTTTCTCTAAATTTTCCATTGCGTTTTTTTTCGCATCATTATAGTTTTCCCATAAAGATTGGGTTAACTAGGAGAGTTGCATTTTTCTTAATTTAGACTTTAACAGTGGAGGTTAGGGAATATATTTTAGGGTCAATTTCAACAATTTAGATAGAACTCTCTTACATCAAAAGCTGGAAAAAGAAATAGTCTTGGAATTGTTATAATTCTCTCTTTCAATTAGTGTCTTGAAGAAATAACAATTTTTTGAGAACTTATTTTGTGTCCTTTAAAACATCTGTGGAAATATAAGAGTAGGGATTATTTTTCATTTCGAAGTAGTGTGGTACATATAAGTAGAAGATTTAAAACAACAAAACAAGAAGTGTACAAAAATACAATAGTCGTACTAAAGGTTTTCACAATATTGGTGATAGGTCAATGGATCGATGTGCTTAATCACTATGTCAGATTTAACATTTCTACGCCTGGCTGCGATACAAAAGAATGGACATATGGGCGATTTTATAAAGGTTTTTTGTGCTTTTGTTGTATAAAATTTATGTGTAAATACTAGAAAAAGATTATTTATTATTACTAATAAATGAGTGAATATGCTTTATAACTATATTAAATTTAAAGTTTCTAGGTCCAGCTTTAACACAAAGGAAGAAAGTTTGGGTAATTTTGTAAAAATTCGTTTTACCTTGGTATGCAGGATATTTTTTGAGGTATTAATTTCGTGTGAATATTAGAGGAAAGATTATTGTTCATTACTAAGTAATGAGATATATACGAGTCAACATGTTTTACAACTATGTCAAATTTAAAGTTTCTACGTTCGACAGTATCAAAAAAACGGACGCGTGGGCAATTTCATAAAGGTTCGTTTTACCGTTTAAGATATGGAACATTTGTTTCCTTTTGAGTTGTAAAATTTTTGTGTAGATATTAGAGGAAGGATTATTTTTCGTTACTAAGTAGTGAGGTACATATGAGTCAATATGCCTTATCACTATGTCTAATTTAAAATTTCTACATTCGGCTGTGATATAGAAGAATGGACGTGCGGGCAGTTTTAATAAGGTTAATTTTTCTTTTTAAGGTATGGTATTTTTTTTCCTTTCGAAGAATAAAATTTTTGTGTAAATATTGGAGGAAGAATTATTTTTCCTTAGTAAGTAGTCAGGTATATATGAGTTAATATGCTTTATCATTACGTCAAAATTTAAAGTTTCTACGTCCGGTTGTGACACACAAACGGATGGACGCCTGGGTGATTATATTAAGCTACGCTTTTC
Source organism: Druceiella hillmani (assembly GCA_039881145.1). Lineage (NCBI taxonomy): Eukaryota > Metazoa > Arthropoda > Insecta > Lepidoptera > Hepialidae > Druceiella > Druceiella hillmani. The sequence continues at coordinate 2,100,748 of JAYKKI010000055.1, forward strand.
CTCTTCAGAAACTTTTCAGAAAGTTTTTCTGAAAATTTAGTTACAAACACATCTACACATTAAATATGAACAAGTTTATTTCAGATTGTGGCGTTTGTTTTAAAAATTGATTCACCTCTTCCAATTTCCGATGGAAGTAATACAAATTATATTTTCGTTTATTATTAAAACTCAAAGAGATTTATAAATATAATATATTGTAAATCTTACATTTGATTTCGCGTTCAAAATAATAAAAAAATCTTACATTATTTTTTAATTCAAAATACCAGCAAATATCTTCATTCACGAAGAACCTTCGATCCATTGAGCTATCACAAATATTGTGAAAACCTTTAGAACGACTATTGTATTTTTGCACACTTCTTGTTTTGTTGTTTTAAATCTTCTAATTTTATTAATTTAAAGTTTTCGTACCGCAAAATTACACGAAGGTTTAGAACTAGGATATCAAGAGTTCTGGTAATTTTCTTACAATTTATATGCAGATTTTAAGAAATACTTATTTGCGTAATTTTCGGTTCAGTGATTCCAAAAAGAAGAGGGAGTATATTTTCTCTATATTCATTATATATCTGTACATATATTAACTAAATTATGTAACGAAATATTTTTAAGTCTCATATATGAGGCCACACTCTTATATATACAAAAGCGATAATTTTAAAAAATATTTTCTTTTTACTTAATTTTCTTTCAAATATTTCCATATAAGTATTTTTGGATGTTATTTGTTGAATATTGTGCGGGGTAATCGACTTCATTATTACAAAAAATTTAAAGTTTCAAAATCAAATAATTTCTGAGACAAATAACTCTGACAGATAGACAAATGGACCCGTGAGTAATCTGAGAAGATTTTGGTTTTCCTTTTTGAAGTATAAAACCCAAAAAAAGCCGTGTTCATATTAAACTATGACTTCTAAAATATTTTCAATAATAAACTATGTAAACACTCATTTGACTCTTTCACGTTGACATCGCTGGTATTGGCAAATCGTTCTTTTTTGTTATTTTATCTGACACTATTAATGTTTCCCTGATTCCACAGAAATCATTTATCGCAGGCTGTTGAAAAGGAGACGTAATTTGCGCGCTGCGTGTTTATAATTATGTATGGAGCGCTATCGACATATTAAATGTGCGCATAGATATAATATCGTTCCTATGTATTCCCCACTGTGACAAATGAATTCCTATTCAAAAATGTTTTACGAAAATTGTTGAACTGAAAAAGAGACGACACAATTTTATGACGCAATTTTAACATCTCTAATCTTCATTTCACTTGATATCAGCTGGTAAATTCATTTAAAGCAAGACTAGGCTTAAAAAAACTCTTTAGTTAACTAATAGGTAAAATTTGTATTCGATAATACTATTTCACACCTTTAATACTACATGGGAGGAATTCGATTACATGCTCGTCGCAGGTGCGCATAAAAGTGGAACTTTGCCATCTCAACGAAGTAACCCAATAATTAGAGTATTATCTATATCCAATATAAAAATTGTTCTGAAAATATCTTACCTATCCCTAATTATTGCAAATTTTATTTTTATTCTTCATATTATAGGCAAAAAAAGTTCCCACTCGAGCTTGGACGTTCAATATAATCGTGTTCTGTCTAAATATGAATCTCTGAATTTATTAGCCATTAATGAAGAAAAGAAAAGAAATGTTGAATATTTAACGAAAGAAAATATTTCGTTCCAAAGAAACATTAGAAAAAAGTAGTTAGTATGCACTTTTCCCTAAAATAACATCATAAAATGAAGTACCTGAAACAATATTTGTTCCCTCCGCGATTAAGTTCGTAGATAAAATTTTACGCCAAATAGAGTGGAAAGCAAAAGTGACGTTTAGTATTAATTAAAATAAGATACAATATCCATACATCAACGTAGAGAGGTGAAATGACTACTTTAGCGTTTGGCTTTCCTCTAACGTTTTGATAATGGTTTGTTGTTTCAAGTCTCAGACAATATTGATAAATTGTTAAAGCATTCATTGATGTAGTCGGCTCCGCCGGCCTTCGCTGAATTAAGCTAACATTCATTAAGCTTAACAATCCTCGTTCGGCCTTGTTTATTCATGAGATAAGACAGCCAAATTCTTACCATTAAGGGCGATAATGGCCAGTGCCCATACGAACGGGGCAAAATAGTTTAGTTTCTAGAAATCCATTATGTTTACTTAAATGAAAGTAGCAGGATGACTATATGAAACGACATTCATTATTCTTGTCTCTCGATGAATACGCTCTGTGTGTTTCAATTAGACTGTATCGGGGACTGTTATTAATCACGTTAGTGGCTCTTACCAATACAAATAAGTCATTGAATTCGCAAACAAGTGATATATCGTAATAGTAAATTATAATTTAAATATTTGATGAATTATTAAATATATACCTTTAAGGAATTCAGGTACATCAGAAAAATATTTTTGTATTTTTAAAAATATTACTTCGGTTGGAGTAACATTATTTACTATAAAAATTTGTGATATATTTTGTTTATTGTGGATAACAAATATGAATATTTTCGCTCAATTATTATATGATTTTGACTAATTGAACAACGAAATTGTTTTTACTGTTAGTCTCTCTCTTAATTATCTTAATAGAATACTTCTTGAACAACTCTTCTTGAACATGAATGAGGAAATTTTATAATGGAAATCATTCAATTTCAATCTTATTTTGACAATTAGCCAATTGAATCGTTAATTTGTGTTGCATGACACATGGAAAATTGCAGAAATATTATAATAAAGTTTATAATAATAAAGTTATAATAATATGGTTAAAGGCTTTGCTCTCCTAATATTCCCAGTACTGTGGCAAATTAAACCTAGCTCTTTATATTTTTAATTTATCTATATTTAGATAGTAAAAAATCGTCTGTGACAAACATATTAATAAAAATGAAAAAAATAGTCTGCCTTTTATTTATTAATATTATATATCATATATATATACATATATAAATATAATATTAATACATAAAAGGCAGACTATTTTTTTATTTTTATTAATATGCTACAAATTCATGATTTTAACAACTTATGGCTTTAGTATTAAAAAAATACACCCAAAAATTTCTTTTAAGTTAGAGCATATTTAAATATTTTCACTTAAACTCCAGTTTCTATAGTGAATAATAAAATACAAAACAAGATTTATTAATATTTCTTACACTTTTGACCGTGAATGAATGATTAGGAGTCCAAAGCAAGAATATAAATATGAAATAACGATAACAATTTTAGTTAAAGCTGCTCTAATATAAGTTAACAAGGTGAGCAAGTTACACCGTGACAGTGTGTGTTAACTTTGAACTTCATGTTTGTATATTAACTGTAATTATTAGAATCTAACTGTCATTGTGAAAAAAAATACGGAAGTCGCTATTTTGATTTCTTTAGCGCAGGCAACTCGGCGCAATCAGGCAATGTTGTCGCAGGCGTGAAGCTCTTCGCGCCAACATAGCGTTTACACGAGGGAGTCGCTTTATAAAGCAAATTGTATTATTTAAAAGTTAATTAAAATTAAATTATATGTTTAGTTACTAACAATGTTAAAAAAGTTATACATAAATATTCAAATATTGTTTATTCTATTATTTTTATGCCATTCAAGAAGGTTGACTCTACCCAAGTCATTCATTGTGATTCAAAGCAGGCAGTTTTTTTTATTAACATTCATTATCGGTGGCGATATTTTTGTGGGAAATATTTAAATATACTATTTTTAAATGCTCAAATCAAAATTGGTGGCACCTACGCTTAAATACTATAATATCTTCATTTGACTTGACTGTTGAGCGTTTAAGCTAAGAAACCAACGAGTTTTCTCCCACGCATAGTTGAATTTTTATTACTTGCAAATCACTGTTAATTATTAAGAAGTCAAAAGTATATACTCAATCATTTTTGATCTAATAGAAATATATATTTATAATAAACACGAAGTATATGGAAGGTATATATTTTTAAAAAATATATAACATAAACCTTGACTTCCTTGTATAAAGGAAGGAAATTTCTAAGTACGAGTGCATATAATTTTATAGCCCATGCAATATTACAAATTTCCACAATTGCAAGTCATTTAGTCGTTTTAGGTTCAGCGTACTTACGTTTCGTATCTGCATTGTCTACAAAGCTTACTGAATAGTCACGAACACTAAACTTCAGAAAGTAACAGTACTTATATTATGGGAATATCTTATGTCTTTTGAGATAAATATCCAATAAAAGTTTGTAACGCAAAAATTTTGAATAAACGCGAAAAGTCTCCAGCGCGTAGAACCTCAAAAAATTTAGTAGTTCTGGTGCTTTCAGTCTTTTTTAACTTGCTCGATGCTGTACATGCGAGTACATTGTATCACATAGAGCACGTAACATTTTAACGAGTCTTTAAATTTACGTTAAAGAATTTTATGATAGTTTTCAAAGAAATGTCGTGGTTCAAAATTTATTTATTTGATTTTATCTTCTATATAAGATAATAACTGGTTGCTCACGGAAATTGATTCAGACAGGAAGTTTAAAGATTAAAGCGTGTTAAATTTTAGATCTATCGCATATTTAAACAATCTTGATATAATACTGATATAATACATAGAATTAATAGCAAAATACTTTAAATATTTAACTTACATATACATACATATACACACACACGCACGCACGTAATTCGTGCTTTTTATTAACGGGGGTATTTTAAGAAGAAAGTTGGCATTTTAAGTAAAATTTGAAATATAATTTGATTTGAAAAGTACATTGGACTTCGTTATAATTTTCTAAATTATTTTTATTTAGTGAACGACATAGGAAATATTTTGAATATTGAAATCCTTTTATTATCAGTCCAGGGTCAATTGTAAAATAATGTGTGGTAAAATGGGTAAATATGTATTAGAAAACAGTAGTTCAAAAGAAATTTCAAGGAAAGAACCATTAAATAAACCGTAAGTTAAAAATTTGTAATTTTTGGAAATGTAATTTAAATGTAATTTTATTAAAACAACTTTAATGAAAATAACATTTCACACAATGATGCACTTTCCTTTTCAGAAATCGGAAATAATTCAAAATAAAAAGCATTTTTTTGTTGATGAGGGAACATTTTGTGAATTTTTCTTTGAGATAAATGAACTTAAATATAAGGGTTTTTTTTAATTTAAATTTTACGCTTTTTTGACTTCTTTATATTCTCATAATTGTATTTATAATTTTAAATGTACCGCCTTTTACATAGTTAGAACGATCGCAGCGAACAACCATGGCGTCATTTAATGTCCATTCTTAATTAACAGAGATTTTCAAAATATTATGAAAGTTACACACAATTAAATGAAACTACGTAAGTAGTATTATTTCTACTTTCTTTAAGTTCTATACCACGACCTAGGTTTTATCTTTGCTAATCATAAAATTAATTAAAGCCCACCTGAAGATGTTGTAATACAACGAAACCTAAATCATGGTAAGGAACTTAAATAAAGTAGAAATAATACTACATCACGTAGTTTCATTTAATTATGAATAATGAATTTCTACAAAATTAACGCCAAATATATTCAATATATGAAAGTTACATACAAATATTTTATTATCATAAACAGTTGCTAAATATTTTAATTTTTCCTTCAACAAAAAAATAATAATTGTTTTAAATAAAACTTAAATGTGTGCAAAACATTAGATAAGGCGTTCCTATACATTTTATCTAAGTTCACTCATTTAGTCAGAAATTTTGAAAACTGGTTAAATTTTCCAACTGGTTTTATCTCAAGTACATGAGAAAGTTTTGTTTACATTTAGCTCAACTCTAACCGGGTTCAATTAAAACAACAGTATTGACGCCCATGCTGAGATAAACTGTTCAACATCCTGAGATAAACTGATCAACGTGGTTAATAAGACGTACCTACTGACATAGGTACGTTTTTTTCTGAACGAAACCTTTAGAAGCAAACCGCTATTAAGTTTCAAAATCTTTTGTTTTTTAAACCGGTTCCGTGCTCTGTCGTCAGACTTTATACAATTCCCAACAATATAAACTTCACCTTTCAAAATATCTGCAATTGTTTTTACACAAAATATTCACGTTTTAAATGGAACTCTGTGATAGTGGTAGAGTTGTAGAAAAAAATAATTCGTTCAAACATTTGCTAGTTCTACACTATCGCTACAAATTCGATTATGTTAAAACGATACTTTTCGGCGTCGATTTTTTTGCTGCAAAGGACAAACCCTCTCGGCGATGATAAGGCAAGTTTATCTAATTTAATTATAACTAGCAGGAAGTACTGGATCGCTGTTTAGTTGGAGAGGCGCGGCCGGTAGGCTCGAGACCTCGAGGGGGTGTTCCCGAGTGGACAATCCTACTCGAGAGGGCAGTTGTCGTAGTGCCGCTCCGATTACACTTCAACGACGATTTCTTTTCAATTGTACCGGCGACCGGTCAGCAAAAATACGCCTTATTGAAAGAATACTCTCGTTCATTTTCCTTTAGCTTCAGATGCGGGTTTCACGTGAAGTGTATTAAAGTACGTTTTATGTGGAAATAAATGAAAATAGTTTCCTTTTCCTTTCTTTATTTGCAAGTGGAAACGAGGCCATTTTACGCTTCTTACAATTGTTCGAACTAACTGTATTTTCCTTAATACCTATCTCCCAAGGCAACAAAATGATATATTCTTAGATTTGACAAACTCTCGTTATGAGATTGAAAGCTGAAAAATTTATCACAAAAGTAATTTTATTAAAGTAAGACGATAAATCCGTCTGCTGAGCAACAATTGAGGAGTTTACAATGTGCTTACTGGTCTATTTATTTGAAAAAAATTAATTAAATTAAGTACATTCTCAATAATACATATTTTAAAATCCAAAAATATTTACTTTTCGTATATTTTTGCCCAATTTGTCAATTTAATAGTCAGGAAAAAAGGTTACCGCAATATTATACTCTTATTTTTTAACCCATCCCTCAAATTGAAAAATTAGGGCCCTTATAAAATTATTTAATTATACGTTCACCCATCTGTCTGTCAAAACCCATTTTAGAAATGGCTTGGGATATTAAGTTGAAATTTATATCGTATATTGAGGCCTATAGGTTCAGGTTTCTGTAAAAATTGTAAGCTTTATTTTTCACGTATGATATGGCCCTTTAAAGCGTATTTTATCCTTATATTTACCTTCCTTTGCCTTTTTATCTGATCATCAAACCTATAGCGTTGTGTTGGTCAACCTATAAACTTGAAAGTTAGTAATGGGACGGATGAAGGGGGAGGAATGAAAAAGGCATAATTGAGATCTTATGACACAAGTAAAGATACAAATTCAAAAATCAATTATTTTTAATTTTATGTGCAATATATCTACATTTTAAAAAAATAGAATGTCGGATATATTTAAATAGAAATACTATACACCGTTATATATTTATACACATCTAAATGTGTACATAACCCTTGTTGTGTCACTTCTCGTGCTTGACAAATTTTGTTATGTCATAAATTATAATTTAAAGGTACACGCTGATAGAAATTGAATATATTTTTGACAAATCTTAAAAATTTAGTGGTATAAGGCTTTAATCCAAAATATAAACTCCTGTTTAGGTAAGAATGGAAAAACTTAATTGTAGAGTCGATTTTAATAATATTTATTCTAATCTTCAAGAGTAATCGAATGTTCTAACTTGCTTATATTTTAATATTTTTTTACAATATTTCAATACTTGTTTTAATTAACTTATATTTTTATGAAATTTTATGAAAAACAGAAAATTAATGAAGTGACTTCTCTCAAAATTCCTAAACTTTGGTATAAATTGATTAATAGTCCATTGAAATGTTATATTTTTTTGGCCCTAGCGTGCGTTTTTTAGAGGACGCAATTTTATTGTTTACATATGAGTCAAGAAACTTGAAGTTTGTGGGGTCACACCCCTCCAACCTTGGCCGCCATCTAGGAAAAGGGGGTGAAATTGTTTTTAGCGTTTATTAGGTAAACTATTGGTCATACAAAAAAAATTTTGACGCATGTCTTATTGCAAATTGAATTATCTATAATTTTAGTCTCATAACTTTTTGTCGTAAAATCAAAAATAACAAAGATATTAAAGAAAAACGACCAAATTTTTGGACAAATTTTCTTTTGGTCGCCATAATTTTTTTTTTTATTAAAAAAACGACATTAACGCATTTTTGTAGAGGCGTTTCCAGCAAAGAATTTTTATCACCTACTTTTTTCATTATACTCATTAGTTTGGGTTTTACACCGGTCCGAAGTGAACACTAACTGTTCCTACTGATAAGTATAAATATATATCAAGAGTATGGCATAGTTTTTAATTATTTTTTGATTATGTTCATTATAATATTTTTAATTATAGACATTTTAATATTGTTATTTATTAGTTACTTACTTAAAACTTCATTATAAAACCTTGAAATTATTGAAAATATTGATTTCATGTATGATAAATGGTCTTTTACTATGAATATCAGTGGATGGAACGGCTTTATAATCAAAGCTACTGCTGAGAAACCTTTTCAAAGAAGTAAAATTTTATGTTTGCCATGTATAAACGCTCCTCCAACAGATTACGATACAAATTTAACATCACTTCTGCTTTCTATTGAAAAATATAAAGCCTCCAATCAAAGTACGTATATTGTGACATTTAATCAACCGCTGTATTGGAAGGCTCGAGACATTAGAGCTGCTGCTGATCCTAATACCGGTCTATCAAAAGTCGTAGTTCGATTGGGTGGGTTTCATTTGCTCATGTCTTTTATAGGTGGAATTGGATACATCATGTCTGACAGTGGACTCGAAAATATCTTCAAATTAATTTATGCTGAGAACTGTGTTACTCACATAACGTCTGGGCATGTGTACGGTAGAGCTGTACATGCCCATTTATTGGTACGTTTATCAATCACAAAAATAATAATGGACTCTATTGAATTTACTGAAGAAGAACGGGATTTTTTGGATGATGCTGTTAGTGACATTGATAGATCAATCATTTTAGAAGCGATAAATAATCCTCTATTCAAACGTATAACCACCAAATTTGAAGAGACTTTGAGCATGCTGGAAAGTAAAGGAACAATGGCGAAATTATGGGTTCAATATTACAGGTTGATCACTCTTTTGAAACATTTTATAGAGGCAGAACCCTCAGGAAATTGGTCTTTACATCGATGGTGTTTTTCTATTACATACAGTTGTTTGGGACCGAAATTCTACTTTTAACGATATTACTCAAAAGTATATCAAGTATGTTCAACAACACTTTGGGCTCTCTGCATATATTGTATTTGATGGCTACTCAGAGGACCCCGATGTCGCAGGAACTAAATCTTGGGAGCGTTTGCGTCGCACGAAAAAACACTAGTCTACAGAAGTTAAATTCGATAAGAATACTGTAACGACGTTATCGTAAGAGAAATTTCTTGGTAATGAGAAGAATAAGGCAAATTTTATTAAACTTCTAAAAAATACATTCTGTATAAAAATACATACCTGGATGTGATACAACATAGGTAAACTGAAATATCTTTCAACCCTGGAGAAACATCCCGGCCTAGCAAGTGGAATAGCGTTGTTCCTCAACAAGACAGTTGATCCTGCTTTGCTCACTGTCGTTGGTAAACGTTTTTTCATCGCTTTATATGGTGGCAATAAAGATGATGATTCTCTTAACAGCGTTAGATACAAACGATTCGTCAAGTCAGTGAAAAAAATACATTTAATTTATCATCACTTCCTCTAACACAAGACACAGCCCGCTTTCACAGCTTCCGAGTCTACCATCAGGTCCAGTCATGGCTGGGTAATTACAACAACCCTGAAAATTGGGGCTGGAAAAAATGTGGACGAATATTAATGCCGGTGCAAACCTCAAAACTTCCAGCGCCCCCTGAGCTTATGAAATTAATATTCTGTCGATGTAAAGGAAATTGTGGAGCGATGTGTGGATGTCGGAAAGCAGGCCTCAAATGTTCTGCAGCATGCCTCCATTGTTCTGGGGAGACTTGCAGCAACATAATGGAAATTTCCAAATTAATTAAAGAAAACAATTTTGAAGACGAACTACCAACAATGATATCACTTCCTTCTCCAGTCAGAGGACTGGACTGGACTCAACAATTTAACTTTCAAATCCAAACAGTTCCTGAGTCACGGCCAGGCCCATCAAAAAGACAGAATTTTTCCTAATTAAAAACTTAAAAAAGACTAAATTATTTTATATATAAAGAGCTCATTGAATGGTAACACCTGAAGTTGTTTATTAAAATAAGAAAAATTGTTTCATTCAACTACTTTGCAAAACATTTTTCATGTTAGTCCACTTGTGACCAGGATTTCTGTAAATATGTGGAAAAGCCTGGAAATAAAAATCGAATTATACATTTGATTTCATTTCACCATAAGAAAATAATATAGCAGTTATTTTTAACTAATTTTCTTATTACAATATAAATTTTGGCTACCCTAACTTGACAAGTTCATATAATGCTGAACCTTAAAACACAACGTATGTGATATTTACTTCATAGCTAATATAAAAACAGCGATACCCACGATGACTCATAAAAATTGAAATGCAGTGAAAATATGGCAAGTGGTCACTTACTTTTATCTTATTCGTTGAAACGTGTCAAATTACGTTATAAAATTACACCCCCCGCCCATACATACAAATTTTGCCGCTAAAACAAATTTCATTTAAAATCCGAATTGCCTTCATAAGCTTGTCTATTTAAATTCGTTCTTTTAACTCACGAGCGTGCGACCAACTATGATATAGTAATGGGTGTTTGTAAACAGAATGAAACGAGAAAATATATAAAAACTTTGATGCCGCACGTAAGAAAAACAATAAAATGCAAGCAACAGTCACGAACACTCGTAATTTGAAAGAAGTTTCGTCTTAAATACCAAAGTACGAAAGAGCAGGCAACATTGCAAAAACGATTTATAACATGTCATAAAATCTATAAACATGCAACGGCATCTGCTGCATTTTTAGATTTTAAGGAAGGCATTTTGAATATGTAATATCCTACGTCTTAAAAACTTAACTTAACTTAACTTGATAAATAACATAATAAATATAATTAAAATGTAAAGCTGATCTTAATAAGTCGCGCTACGCAATTACAAAAAAATATCGTAAATCAATCAATAGACAAGTACAGTAACATGCAGTGTTTTTACGTTTTAAATTATGTTATTTCTTGACGCTGTAATATGAAATAGTCATTAAAGAAATCTGAAATTTAAATACGCACCCGTACCATGTAACCTTGAGTAGGAAGTCATTCGATTTTGACGATTTGGGTAGGTGGCATTCCCTTGGTCCTAAATGAGTTACGGATGACATGAATCCCGAGTTCGCTCCAATACTATAATGTTATTTATATAAAAATCACTCTTAATAATTAGATAAAATATTTTGTGGAAAACGTATTCTTATTTAATATTACAAATAGTTAATTAAATTACAACAACTGTTTATGTAAGTTTTTTAACAAATTTGAACTCGTGGAAAGCACTTTTAAAAAGTGGCCAGAAAAAGTATTTAAATAAATGTCAATTGAAAACAATATGGTCCATAATTATTTACTTTGAGTTTTTCTAGATCAGCCTTGCAAATAATGGAACCATTTTTATATATATATATATTCTCTACAGAGTTTTAACATGTTTTAATTTCTAATTCTCTATGAAGATTCTGTAAACTAGTTAAAATTTTAATTCCTGTACTTATCAAAAGTTGTCATTAATATGGACTTCATATCGCAGTAAACATATAATAATATCTGGCATAATTGAACGGGAGGGACACACATATTATTGTTAATAACTAAAAACTTTGCACGTCTAGAACCGTCTTCATAGTTCTCCTGCATCTTTTGGGTAGGCTTCTAATAATTTTTATTTAATCTTAGGCTCAATAGGTTTCAAAACAAGGGATAGAACTACGCTTTTTCATATTTTTAGTACGTTTTTAAAGATATACTTCGTAAATGTATGAACTTTTTTAGAAGAGTCTTGTAACTGCGCTTTCAAAAGATTATAAAAATTGCCCCCTACCAGGCCTCATCCCCCAGGATAAAACACGTTCAGTGGCTGCGAGTTAGCAATAGAACAGAAGGCCAGATATTTTAGAATTTTCACCTGTCTGTCTGTCCATTCGATCCCAATTATACCATAATAAAATTACTGGACCGATAGAGATAAAAGCTTCACTGTTTTTATTAGAACATTAGGAAGTGCAGAATCTGTGTTTTATACAATGTTTTGGAATCGTCTGTATATATATATATATATATATATATATATATATATATATATATATATATATATATATATACATATTATTTTTCATTATTCACACACACAGTACACATATTATTAGCTAATTCTTTTTTCAATGACAGTGGACGGGCAAGATACAGGGGACGTATTAAAACAATGTTTGGCAACTAACGATCCGATATTTATAAATTATTTTTACCTAAATAAGTTTTTTATCAATAAATACTAATTAGAGCAAAACTGTTTGATAGCGTAGTCATTTCAAAACGAAAAATACGCGCGAAGTCTTTCCGTGGCATGTCAGTTTAAAAAAACGGCAGTTTAAAAAGCATAAGAAACTGTAATACGCTGACAAAATAAATACAACTAATAATTCCAAATTTTAAAAGACCTACGTCATTTTACCAAACAGTTGATCTGTTATTGATGGGAAGTTTATAATTTCTAGTAAAAGCACAAAGTAACGCATGATTACGTAACAGAATTAATTAAAAGTCAAATGGAGCAGAAATGTTGGAAATGAATTCAAAGCAAATAAACGTTCGTAATATAATGAGAACAGGGATGGAATTGACGGCGCACATATAAACATCATTGTTAACATCGTACGAGTAGTTATCAGAACAGAAATGACAGTTCGATTGTATTATAATAAAGCAGCATGAAATGGGCAGTGGTAGGATAAAATTAAGGTCTCGCAGCCGTGTACTACAAATTATTACCTGCAGTGGAATATGATGACAAAGAAATTGTTGCTTATCACATTAAATATGTTTGTGTGTAGTTTATAGCTTGACACATAGAGCGGAAAATTTATTTTATTTGCGATAATCTCCAAATTTTGGAGAAGTTATAGACTATACAATATCAGGCTGAAATCCATAGAGATACAGCAGTGATGAGTAGATGCTTTGTAACAGAAGATTGCTTAAGCGATCTCACTTAGAGAAAGATTGACATATTTTTTGACTAATTTTCCCAATTATTTCCGCCGATGTACTTCCGATTTTGGTAACCGATGTCGTTTGAGAAACCGAAGCAAAGGTGTGTATTGATCACTGGGAGAGAGCGGCACAATTAAAATTCTATGTAGGTAAAACTGCGACGCACACCTAGTATCTTATAACGAACCAACATTTTTCATAAATAATATTTGGCCTACCACTAAATTTTTTGTTAAGTAAGTTTTAATTATCATTATTGAAAAGTACGACGTAAGTCTTGAATTACATTCAATATTAATTATAAAGTCTAAAATAAATTAGAAATTCGTTTTCCAAAAACACTGACTGTAAACCATTACACCAAATGTTAACTTCTAACTTTGTATAAATTTACCTATAATTTGTTTATAGACTCCTTGAAATTAATATATCATTTAGATAAATGCGTATAACGGAAAGACGGACTAACTGTGAATAAACAAACACGAATAGAAAAAATCCTGGGCGTATCTTATTCATTGTTACTTAAGCGAAAGACGAGCAAAGTTTGTTTAAATATTATTCAAAATGCGAAAAAAAAGAAAATAAATTTATCTAAACGCTTCTCAAACTGCTAAAAGGAGGAATAAGAACTAACAGATTTTCATTTACGATAAATGAACACTTCTTTGCTGGACACATATAGACTTTTTTCACATTTGTCATTACAATATTTCGTACTGAAAAAAGGGTAAACGACATTGACTTCTAACTACGACAACAAAATACCCGATGCGATTTCCTTTATTCTTTTCCATTAGATTTTAGCAAATTTTTATTCTTGGGTAAAAGTTGGGTAATGATAAAAGAAATTAAAAATGTAAATGGTTTGCAAATTTTTTTTTTATTTTGTTTATCAACAATGTTTATCAATAAGTACCTGAAGGTTTTTTTTTCCCAAAAACACTAATGACAAAAATGGGACAAATGAAGAACAGGGTTGTTACTTTGGAATTGAACAGAAAAATTCCAATGAATACATTTGTAAAAGTATACATTTACAAACAACTTGCTACTCAATCTATTTCGATTTTTTAGTCTTTCGAGACGCAAAGTAGCATAAAATCTGAACTATAAGCAATGGTTAAAGTTAAATATGTATATAATTTTGTATAGCGTTTAATTTGTAATATAAAGTTTATTTAAAAAAATACCAAAATAATTGCAATACCTTTTAAAATATAAGGAAACAGGCATGATTTCAATAACATTTTGACACTTGCATTAGATGAGTGTACGGTTCCTATACAATTATTCGCCAATCACCATTTGCATCAAAGCGTTTTTGGTAATAAATTACAGGTGGTATTTGCGATGCAAAATAGAGCGTAAGAAAACAGTTACTGTGCCGTGCATCCTAATTTCACAAATTAATTTTTTAATCCAAATGAATCATTCTCAGAACACCAAACAAGAAATTGTCACTTTATAATATATCTGTTTTAGATCTCGTGTATACGTATCTTGCTGAACTAATTTCTCCAAAAATATATGTCAAGTAGTAAATCAAATATTAACGTGCATTATTTTCTTTTGCACACAGACATTTAATCAAAATAAAACCGAAAGGAAACATCAATATGATTGATCCCCATTGGGGATGAACGCTGTCAAAATCTCATTCATATCAGTCTGGCAATTTTTAAGTTTTGCTTCAATAAGTAGATAAAATGGTAAAGTTATAGAAAGACAGACGACAATAAAAAAGAGCGTTTTGACTTCAACTCGGTTTCAAATACACCCCTCACACATAATTTTTTAAAATATTCGCTTTACAAACTCACACTCAACTATATACAATTTTATACCTACATAATAGTATTATGAATACTGACAGCTTATAAATGAAGCTATAAAACAGCTTATAAATTAAATTAATTAGTAAACTGATTCTCTGTTTTACAAAGAACTAACGTAATAACGTGGAACAAAACAATAGCTAAGAAAACTAGAGGTGGTTGGCTGGGCTGGCGAAGAGGGCGGTGAGAGAAAGGGACGGGGTAGACGAACGGGCATTTGGAACGTTAATTCTAATAATAATAATTTGTGATTTATTTAGCTATTATCAGACATTGAGCGTAGAAGTGCTCTTGAATTAATTCACTGATAATCCTAATCATATGAAGGCAAGTTCACATCTAATCATTTTTTTAAGTGCTATTTAGTATAATTTTATTAATTGTTTAATGTTTTGATTTTATTCATATTCCCATAATGTTTGAACATATATTGAGTTAAAGGTTAGGGAGATGCGAATACACACGATTTGTAAATGTCAATAAAAATCTTTGAAATATGCTTTATTTTATAAAAGTGAAGGGATCATATAAAGATATTATCCAAATCAGACAATTTAAAAGTAATAAAAAATAACAAAATTTTCGTAAACGAAACGATATTCTACTTTAAACGGCAATACATCAATTATGTTGTATTTGCATGCTGACAGTATGCACAGAGTAGACAACTACGCACGAGTCGTACACAATTAGTTGGCTCTTTATTAGAGAGCTCGCTTGAGACTACTCATCCGCGTTCGTGTCTCACGGCATAGTCGTAAATTGGTTCCTCAACTACCTTTGGGAAATGTAGAATATGTTGTATCGAGTGCGAAATTCGGTAATATTAGGTTTCGATGCGAAAATGTATTATTTAAATTAGGAATAATGCTTACGTAATATCTTTAGGAAAAGGTGTTTCTGCCTGCTTATTTTTTTAAAACACCTTTACATATGTATATTGCATAATACACTAGCTGTTATACTCACTAACTTACGCTTGTTTTGTTAGCTAATCCTCCATGATAAAGGCTGCTGAATTCACATATCTAGTTTAATATAAATTTGTTCAGAAATAGCTGTTACCCCAATGTATTTCTTCTCTATTTCGCGATTTTAATTATTTTGGACTCACTTGAGAACGTGTCTACTTACACAATGTACTTATATGAATAGCGCCATCTGTTTGTTTGTGCCTTAATATGTGTTGGTTCCATATAATGTATATTTAAACTTTAAAGCTTCCTCACAATATAAAATAAGATGATCTTTATTTTTTTTTAATTTCATTTGTTTTTAACGCACTCGATTTGTAGATACGCCAGGTCGTATTATATAGCAAAAGTGGCCTGATATTTTTTTCAGTGATTAAGTCAATTAAACCCTTATTAACTTTTACCCTTCAATATATATTTTCAGTTCTTTTCTCATTTAAATACACTAGTGATAAAATTTGTTATTCTGTAAAAATTATGCCGCTTTCTAATCTCAGGGCAGTATTGATTTTGGATAGATTTGTTTAAGTAAATTTTAAGTTGTGTGCCCAATGGAAAAACATTATATATAGATTTATTTTCTTCAATGTCAATGTATATTTGTGTATCAGAAACCTTTATACTATGTCTTGCTTGATGTATTTTATCACGTATTTATTAGCTTCATATGTATGGAAATCTGCATATAAATATATCTAGCAAGCCGATTTTCACCCAATTGTAATTACTGTATCAATTTTAAACTTTATAAGGTAATGAAAATCTGATGATGATGCAATAATATGATATCAGCTAGCTGATATCCTGATATAGGATGGAGTTGGTCAAAGAAACTTCTTAATGGTTAACGTAACCCATCGAATTGGGGTTCGTTTCTGTTATCTGATTGAACCATGTGGTAACATAGTATATAACATAGTATATTTAAACTCTTTACAACAACGAGTCTATGGTGATGGAGAGGGAAAGTGATTATGGGAACTTATTAATCTCTACTTTTCTAGTTACGTTTCTTAAAACTATACATTACTTTATTTTTTATTTTACGGGTATAATATTGCTATTTATTTTATGCTAGTTGTTGACTGCCACTTTACTTGTTAGATGTGGTTTACCAAGTTATGAATAAATGTAAAATAATCTTAAGATTTTAACGCTAGGTCAATAAAATATTTTTATTAAATGTCTTGGTTGCTATAGTGAACACAGAATTTACATTAACACAATAAGTATATAGTGACGCCAAATATAAATTAACGCCAAATATATTCAATATTTGACAGAATCTTACTCGCGATTAAATATTTTTTAAAAATTGGACAAGTATTCATCAGTCAAACTATGACCATGACCACCCAAACTTTTATTATTTAGTTTCCTATTTTCGTGAAAGCTCTCGTTTGTGGAAGCCACTGTTCAGGTTACTCTTTTGAAATATTCGCTGAATAATTTTAGCTATGTTTTTAAATTATGCTTGCTTACATGTTTTGTTATACAATAAAAATAATGACAAAAGTAAATAAGTTTAGGGATAAAGTTTAATGTAGCATTCGTTGGATTTGCTTTTATTGCTTGTTCTTTTCATTTGATTTTTATTGCTTTTTTTTTAACTTGGCATCGAATTAAATAAAAATAGTAACTGATTAATAGAACTTATGTAAAATGCGTAGTCAATTATTTTGACAGTACTTAGTTAAGGTAAATACTTATTCTCAGGTCTTCAGTAGGAAAGAAAGAGCCGCTATAAGTTTGTTTCTAAAGCATATGATACAAAAACTAGAAATTTGCCATATTAATATACCTTATTTACCCACATATTCTGCAGTAGCTAACTTTTCAAATTATTTCTGTGTAAATGTAAGATATCATAAATTTTACAATTCATGTTTTCATTTTTTTTTAATATGTGGGGTATAATTTGAAAAGGTTTTTAAGGGGAAAATAAAAATATTTTCAATTTTAAATTGTATATTTTAAATGGTATACTACAATATGAAGAAATAGGGCATTTCCTTCCCTTCCACTTATTAGGTGAAACTACTGAAACCAAAAGCAGTTAGAAAAATTTAGGGATTAGCCAAAGTATTAAAAATCTTTAAATATACACCATTTAATTATAGCTGTGACAGATATAGATTATAATATATTTATGTTGTCAACAATTAATATCTGACATAGCTTAATAGAAATACTATGTACCCTTAAATTTTATAAGTGCCTAAGCAAATACGGAATTCTTGTAGTCCGAGTTCTGGTAGTAACTCATCCTACATTGTTTACTTCTTATAATTATATTTTTATGTTATTTTTTATATAAAAATATATCTGTAAGCAATTCAAGTAAGTTTTTTCTCCAAACACTGCAAACTAATTACACAATGGAAGTACATTTTGCAAAAAGTGTCTTGCCAATTTAGTGAGAATATTAAATTACTATCAAATTCTATCACTTAAAAATTTCAAGAACAGTTTAAAAATTTCGACTCGATTAAAATATATTAAATAGAGTAAGAGTAAAGAGTTTAAAATCTTCTTCATAATAGCTTTTATAGATAATTGAAATGTCCTGTTTGTGGGAATCATTATTGCACGCAAAAATATTTCACTTTACTCCGGAGGAGATAAAATAAAAAGAATCTAAACATAATGTTTGTTTGATGTGATGTTTATCAACAAATTTCATCACTTAGATAAATAAAATATCAATTTTCCGAGACAGACTCGTTATATATTTGCCCACTGGTGCGTCTGCATCCGGGCGATATGTGTGATCGATTCATTTGAAATCGTGTAACTTATGGACAATTCGATATTTCAGATAAAACAGAGTTTTGCTAGGTTTTCAAAATAGTTTTTGTAAATGGTAAGCATTTGATTGATACGACATTAGGTTTTTCCCAGTTTTATCGTATTCAACTTTACTATGGGATATTAGCCTGAGAAGGTTAGTAAATTTTTTAAATATTTGTTACGTATAAATTGCGATTTTTATATAAATTTTCTACCTGCGAATTTTTTTGATGTACGTCTCAAACTATACAAACTGTGGGACTATGACATTCATATATTTAAATGGGACGAACTTACAAATATAATGACATTTAAAAGGTTCCTTGCTTTATTACGGGATTCTAAGGGTTTGAAAAATGATAATAAAATATACACGTAAAACAGATATGTAAGTGATGTGTGAAAAATTTTAAAAAATGTATAAAAGCAATATAATTATACGACATTTAGGATGCATGAATTATGTAAAACATAAATGTACGTCAGATATTAGTGATAAATAGTAAATAATACGTGTTGGAATATGGTTCTGTTTATAATATGTATCGTTTCTTGCTATAACACTACGTATACGTAAATGTAAAGTTATTCTAAAGAAATTACGATTAAAGAAATAGTGACTGGAGTTAATTTAGACTAACTCGTTAAAGTAGCCACCCATTGAGAATTGATTGGCCATTTTTAGTTACATTGTATAATAAATATATATTGTACAATTAATGAATTTTTAAGAATTCCGTAAAACCCAGGAAGTCTTGCAATTTTGTTCAATTCCTTCGTCATTCTGTATACTAGAGTCTATAATATTATGATATCTCAAGCTTTTGTGATTAATGTTAACAGTTAATTTAATGTGCTTTTAGTCAAAGTAAACACAGATCAGGAGACAATATCGAAAATAATTTAAAATAAGGCACTGTCTACTTATTTCTTCATATGTTTTTGAAGTTAGGGGATCTTTTGCATACCTCATCGAAAGAAGTTTCTAAAAATGTATTAAATATTGTGAGACTATATTAACCTATAATTTCGCAAATATGTACCTATTGTGAAGATATAGATTTTTGAATTTTTAGGTTATTTGAATACATCCTCATCATAAAATGTTTTTATCGCATTTAGGTAATTGTGTCGCTAATATTAATATATATATATATATATATAGATATATATATATATATACACACTACATATAATATAAATTAATAAGTGCTGGCCATCCACTCGGCCGGTATCGGTAATATTTTTTCTTATTGACATATTCATTATTTGAAAAGTACAGAATGGAGAAAAGTTTTACGTTAAAAATAGTAATATATAGAGCTGAGGGTATTGTATATATATGGAATTCATAATTTTGTAAATAGACGATTCCAAACATTCTTTGTCATTTGTAGATAATTTGGTTTTATAATACTCCTTAAGATTACTCAGAGATAAAGTTTATTTGTCATTTATGCTTTTTCCTATTTTGTATATTGTATATAAATTCTCATTAACATGGCTTCATTTGAGCCCGAAACTTTGCTAGTTTAAATAACGTCCTTTGAAAGACATAAGCCTTGAGTTAATTCTATATTTATTATTCACAAATCTTAAATTATCCACATATCTTAAATTTACTCGTCACTTCCCTTGGGCATATTTTTTATTGGAAATCGAATTGTACAGAGATTAGGAACAGGTGAATTCCGTGACATCAGCTGCCTGTCACCTGATGACAGGCGGCTGGCGGATTAGTTTCCTGGGGAATACGTTTCCGGTTTTCATTGTTCCCAATAAAATATTCCGTCGTAGTAACTATATAATTGTTTCACTCTTTAAGTTGAGATAATTGCAAGAACAAATTCCTTGTCCTAGTCATTACCATTTTTTAATTGATTTCGATTATGCTTAGGCATTTTGTCATTTATAATCAGTCTAATGATATTTCTGTACGATTAGATACTAATAGTATAATCTACTGGTTATACAGACATGGGTTTTTAAGACACTATAAAATGTAGGTGCATATTTAAATTTACATACAAGTTACAAAATGACCTCACCTGAGAGTTAGTACTGGACTTATCTGAACATAAATAAATTGTCATATATTTGAACCCTACTTATGGGATGAATTCATTTCAGATTTTAGAAATTCTATACATTGCACTAATGGAGCATAATTAACTTATTGCGGTCACAATGAGTATATTTTGCTCTTTTTTATTTTAAAAAGAAAATATTTTAGTTTACACCTAAACATAAGAAAATGAATAGAAAATTATATAACGCTATTAACGATAATTAAGATGAATGATAAAAACGACCGTGAATCTTGCTCTCCGTGTACTGAGATGAACGGAAGTCGCTCTATTTTGGTTCGCTCTTTACGGAACCACTTCCGACAACGGAAGTAGTTGGCCCAACATGAAAATTTTTAATAAAAGCTTTTATTACCTTGCTAATTCTGGAGTGAACTGGGGTAGTAATTTTGTTTCTATCCAATTTCTTTCAATCATTAATAATCTGCCATTAGAAAAAAAAACTGCAAAATTCCTGCTGTTTGCCGGCGATTTGTAGGTTATTGAAAAGGTTGTTTGGTTTCTTGGTTATTGAAAACTATTTTTTTCTCCAACTCTCGAGAGCCCTGTGGAGTCCAAATTGTGGAGTATTTAAGGTGATCGCCTACTTATTTTTTACTATTTTAATTCATTTTAATAATTGTTTTTGTGAATATGATTTATAAGTATATTTTTGCATCAGCCATTGCCAACCACTGTCAATAATCTGTAAGTATTGAAGAGATTTAATAAGCTACTAGATAATGTACATAATAATTTTAAAATATTTGCACCCTAATTATTACTAATATTTAAACCCATAAAACGCCGTAATCTGTGAATACATTTGTCCTCCAATAGAATCCTCTTGTCTCTTTATTAACTGCAAAAATCATCTGGTATCCATTAGATGTTCATGTGTACCGTCGATTACTCGAGATTATTTAGAAAAGGCTTAACTTTTTGTTATCGGAGTCCGAAGCACGTTTTTTCAGTATATGTATCACAGGTCTACCGCAACTGCTAAAAAGGTGTTGAGATAGTATATATCTTTAACCTTACAATATGGAAACGTATTCACTTGTGTCACAAAAATTCCGTTTAAAAAGATTATTTACCATTTTCTGACTGAAAGGAATTAGGATTCAGGAGTTTAGTATTCAGTGGAAAAATTTCCCTAAATTTCGCCTCCAGCTAAAGAGAGGTAGATATTATAATATTTAGATCTCAGTTTCAAACTCCCAAGTAAACCCTATTACAATATCGGCAAATTGTTGTCGAACCAAACAAGAAATATTATTTCCAAGTATTATTCGTGACTCGAATAAATACATGCCTAATTGTAGAGACAGAGAACGGCGCCCTTGTGTGGATTAACCTCATTTCGGCGTATGGATAATATTGTAAGTATATCGCACGGAAAGTATCTGAACATGCTGATAAAAATTAAGCTCAGATATAATCTATAGAAATTATATAATTTATTGATAAAATGAACCGTTGTAACTTAACGAACTCATTATTTTTAATAATTCCCAAATTTTTTTCGAAAGCCGTCAAGTGTTCTTCGAAACCCGACTAATTTATGTTTTCTTAGCGGGCTAAATATATTATATTTCTCAAAATCTTTGAAAGGTATATATATTTTATTTAAATTTTATTGCTTAAATGCCAGTATTTCCACAGGTATATGGACGCATTATATATTATGTTAAAATGTTATATTTCACTGATGGGGCTTATGAATTGAAAACAGTGAACCAAAACTCGTAATGAGAGATCTGTACTGAGACGAGTCATTTGGTGGAATGCGCGAAAAATGTTTTCGTATCCTCTCGCAACTTATATTAAAGGAACAATACTATTTCTAATATTTTGCTATACGTTAATTTAGATTCATACCTGAAGAAACTATTTGCCATGTCACAAAAATTGTTTGGGATAAAAAAAAATAGGTATAATAAAACAAACATTACATAAGTTATTTCCTTTGACTTCTAAAGTAGAGATCTGAAATAAATATTTCTTTTAAATTACCTCAGTAATATAAATACATAAACTTGAATAAAGACAGCTTTGTTCCTAATTACAATTTTCTACGGTTTATATTAAAGACGAAGGAACAATGAGAAAACCGTCCAAACCGGAGCTGTAGTTGACAAACTTGCGAAAGATTTTCCGAAACAAGTCTTGTCAACTTTGATATTTGCAAGTCATACAGAGTCTGGGTGATATTTTCTTTCCATTATTCAGCGTAGTCGCGTAAAGTATTCCGTTACAATCATTTGTATGGCATTGGCGAAATACCCAAAGCGGAGTTTTGAGGAAAGTGACACTAAAGTTGACAATTGCTTTACCCTCCTACACAGACGCAGCTTTAATAACACTTTTGGAAAAGCTCTTGGAACGTCAAGAGATGTGTAACGAGTTTTTATTTGTAAGAGTCACGATTTTTACTTACTTGATACCAATTCAAACAGTTCCAAATAATATGCATTTTTCCAAAAAAATGTATTAAATAAAGAAGTATTGAAAGACATAATTAATAGGTTCTTTCTTTAGTAACAAAAATTGTGGTCTAATTCCCGCTGAAGTTCAAAATTATATGGAAATTGTAGGAGGTGAATTGGATAGAGTATTGAAACAGTTTTGTATTTTTAATTTTGATGTCGGATTAATTGTATAACTCTTTAGTTTTGTGTTATGTTTCTAAGCAAGAATTTTAGTATTTAATTAAATAATTTGTAAGTTATTGCGTGAAATATATCGTATATAACAAAAAACACTGTAATTAGTAAAGCAGTAGGGTAATCTTAAAGTAAGTCAATTGAAAATTAAAATTAAACTGAAGAATATTATATAGGTGTAAGGAATATACTCCTATTATCCTTGGAATTATTGAGTTTTGTAATAATCATATCAATTAATAACAATTTTATGTAAGAAAAACGAAACATTAGAAGATTGATTATTATTCATATTACCCCCGACCCTATGACCGTATTATTTTAATAAAAATTATTTGAACCGTAATTACATTTTTCTTCTGACAAGTAGCCGAGCTCCATATTAAATAAACAAACATCGTTGGGAGCAAAACTTTTTAATATTTCTTGTAGCTAGGATCGTTATTTCATTAACATGTATCTACTATTAAGTAGGATAAACTTATTAATAGAGGTATTATTAAATTTTATAAGATTAATTGGAAAAGCTTTTTTTAAGTGCATTGATTTTAGGTCAAATTATCTTTACTTTTTGAGTTAGCAATTGTAATAAAAAAGGGATACAGAGGCATATGATCTAGAGGATTTGTCTATTTTAATTTTAGGTTCTTATTACCAGCCTTTATTTCTGAAAAAATTGCGTCAGAAAACATTCTTAGTTATCTCTGGATTTATATTATAATGCAATAATAACATGAATATAATTAAATTTTTATTTTAAATTCATTTATTTCTATATTTCAGGACGAAGGTTTGGACTTGGTATTTTTCAATGAAAATTAAATTAAATTCAGTCAAGTTATTAGAAACATTGTAGTTATTTGTATACGACGTTTAAAAGACCAAAATTGTTAAAACTATTTAAAATATTAAACCATAGAGTTTATCATCAGAAAAGAAAAACTTAATATAATAATAAGCGATAATAATAAGCACTTATTGCTTTAACAGGATGTTATAGAAGACCGGTTAAAATTGGCAAAAATTAAATGTTTCAAAAATTAAATTTTTGTTAAAAAGCTTGTATTTTTAAGCCAAATAATTTGGCTATGCACAACAAGAAAATGAAAAATAAAAATTAAATTGATGTTATGATTATTATAAAACCAAAAATATAGAATAATCGTGAATGTGATGTATTATATCTTCATTAAATCATTGTCTGTGTGTTAATAAGGTATAACGATAGTACTATAAATTAAAATTAAAGTAATTACAAAATAAATAATAACCGACGCAATCAATTGCTTAAATGTGTTGCGATTGCTGAAAAAAGTTAAAAAACTGTTAATTAGTGATATACTTTGAGTGAGTAAATTTTTTCTTAACTTAGACTGTCTTTTTTTAATGAATTCGTTACCTTTCATAAACTGGAATCATATCATTTATAGATCCCATTTCCAGTATATAAAGAATAAATAAATTATTAGATCTATTTACAAGATATCACATTTTCTTGAATGTTGATTTAAATGAAAGCTTTTATTGTCTTATTAATTTATTTTCTTTACGTAAGAGCGAATTTTTTATTCTTGTAGTACGTAAGCTCGACAACTCATGGACTTTTGCCCCTTTTATTAAACTTCGCTTAAATTTATGAAAAATACATGCCATCGTCAAAATATTTCGAGGCGTTTAAAAAATATATTTAAAAGTATGTTGTGTGTCAATTTATAAAATTTGGGAGGGCATTGGGTTTATGGGTCACGGATGAAATAGGAATATTCACAGTATAATATTACATTGTACACTTTCTGAAAAATTTTTCCACAACACTAAAACAAGGTTCTAGTTTTATATAACATAAGAAATAAAGTAACATATCTTTTTGTCTATAACTGCGCTTAAATTTATGACAAATATGTTTCAAAAGCTACGGAATGCTCCCAAACAGTTTAAGTTTGTTAGACCGAAAAATGTTATCTGTTTGGTTTATTGCAATTGTAAGCAATATTGGGGGCAAGCAATTTACGATATACTTATGCGTTTATTGTCTGCTATAAATTTAATAAAATTCCTAAAGAAATTGTAATATTGAATATTGATTAAATCAATTTATGAGGTCTCTTTCTATCTTCGGCAAAGGACGGATCGTATTGTAAAATTCGACATTCAAGATGACAATTATCTCTATCCCTCTGTCTATTCATTTACTTATGAACTGAATTGTGCTAGATAGATTTTGATGACATTTTCTCTACTAGAGAGGAAAGTTACCTAGAAAATTAGTGTAAAATAGTAGTGTAAGATCTTCAGGTTACAGAATCAATAGTGGATAAACACGAATCAGATACACGGCTTCATGATGGTAGCGTCAAACTGAGGAGTGAAAAATCATTCTGTCAGAGAGACTTTCAAATTGTCTCGTCAGTCGTAGAAGTTGTGAATACTATAAATTCTACGTACGCAAAGGCACGGGGAAAAGTTAGTTTAAAAAACATAGATGCAAGGTATTGAATAAACTATGTCATATGTACATATACATTTACATACTCATTTACATATACACATAAAGTAAAGGTTATATTTTAGATCAGAATTACATACATTTATATCTTTCGTCGATCAAACTCAACCGATGATGAAAATAAGATTCAATTAATTGTATATTGATTACACTCTGACTTTCTCCATTTTATGTCTAGGCAGGACAATGATATAGGTATCATTGTCCGGACCGATATTGATAAATCCTTTTTTTATCGGGTAGCGTATTACTAAGTCTTAAATTGGGTTACCGTATATGGTTACGTATTCACTTTAATGTTCGACACAATATCAATGGTATATTTATTTAGAATCGTGATCAGTTGTAATCAATACGGTAAACTATATAAACCTAATTAGTTAGATAGTCAGTAAACGTCAACCGTACCAAATTTTACAAAAGAAAAATTCAAATCAGCTAGACATTCTTAAAAATTGCTGGCCCTATTGTCGTGTATCCGGCCGCACGGCAAATAGAATCTAGCTGTTCAATAAGAAAAGGCTTTTTTTCTTTAGGTCTATCGTGTCGCGGCACCGAAGGCTGTGGTGGCTCCTTGGCGATATCTGATCGAACATAGCCACGCCGCACGCATGCGTCCGCACGCCTGTCCTCGCGCTCTAGGCACTAATGCTGCTGTTTTTTTGCTGATTGCAGATTTACTGGGAAAAAATGTGGCAGTATTGCAAATTGGCTGCCAAATGGGACAGAAAACATTGTTTTGTGAATTTTGCCCGGAAACTTTTAATTAGTTTGGCTCCTATTTTTACGGCATTGTGAGTTTATATTAAAAACTATATATTATTTGAATCACTAATTTTGTTTGAAGATGTATTAACATACTACTGGAAATATACCAGCGGGCGTATTATACAGCGTTACAGGTATATAAAATTTCGTTATCATTTTTTCTAATTCTTTCAGTTAACTTTTGGAACTTTGAATTTCAATGCAATGTGATATTTGAAAAATGCATAAATCATTTATTTTATATAGCCTGTTCAAATGTTATAAATGAGAGCTTTAAAACAAATTATTGTTATTTAATTATTTTTGAGATGCACCCAAGTTTTTTAAAAGTAGTACAAAAATTACAACAAGAAGTATAAAACTAGAATGACAATATTATAGCTTTGTTCGTTTAATAAATCTCTAATGAATATAATTTAATTAACTATTAACTTTAGATATTTTTCTAATTTTTTATTGCATAAGGAAAATTAAAGGCTATTTCGTGAAGGCCGTAATACGTCCCATGTAAAAGTTCTGTATAGATTGAAAAGGTGTTTATTTACATGATCGTAGATGTTTGAAAGAAATAACTTTAGGAAGGTAAGCGTTTCTAGTCTGATTTTGAAGAATAGAATTTTGTGTCGTATTATAAAGCACAGAGTACTTCAAGAACTTTTCTAATATAATAGTCTTATATTAAAATTCTTATAATTGATATACACATGCATTCTCTACATGGCTTATAAGAATTTTGACGTAACATATTTAAAATGTAATTTTATTACACAATTTCTCGAAATATTGTGTGATACGCAATGCAATACAAAATTTTGCGGACGAATTTTAAGTGATTGTGAGTGAAAGTGAAATGAAACTATCAAGTTAATTGAATACGGTTTCCTTAAATGATTGGTATAATTGTTTTTTCAAAACCATTATTAAATTGAAAGAGCTTAAAAATGTTTAATTTGTGTTTTTATAGATATTATTATTTAAAATCGACAATTTTTAATATTGCATGGTTGGATGGAAAAAACCTGACGCTCATAGTTTCGTCATGTTAATTCGTCTGCCCTATATAAATTCATTATAATTCTTTCAGTTTATGACCGAATGTAATAACATTTCATTGGTAAACGAAATCAAATTACATAAAGATATGTTGATGACTGAAAAACTATTTTCTAATTTCTATATCATACTTACATATTGAACTTCGAGAAAATTTGTTTTTTTCAGGGATCCCAACGCACAAAGTTTCGTTGAAGGAGCCTGCGATCTAAAAACATTTAATATTTATCTAATGCAGCATTGAGAAGCTTATATACTTTTTAACGTCTTGTCTTGCAACTTCTCGTCTTCATACCATGATTTTGTCAAAATATAATATAGGAAAGTGCCAAAACGCTAACAGTGGTTATGGTCTTCTCACCTGTCAACAGAGAACTTTTTGCCAAGTTTTGGACAAATTTTTCGTTAAGAATAGTAAGTGCCACACCATCTGCTCCCATCAGATGTTAATTTTTTAAATTTTTAAATAGTTATATTCGTTTGCAATTCCATTCACTCTTTTTTAAATATGTTTTATCGAGAATAGAACAAATAACAAAGCCTTGTTTAAAATATTTATTTATTTCCAAACAGTAATCTGAAATCATGTTGCGTCTTCGTTATTTAAATAATTAATAATTTTACGGACATATACATATTGCTATGTATATTTTCGTATAATTATTAATTATTTAAATATATACACTTAACATAAAACATTTATTTTCCAAAACAATAGTTGACGACTTTAAATTATTTTGCAATTATTTTTGTGGAATTAAAATATACCTCTATAACCGAGGGTTGCCGGATAATGCGGACAAAACTAAGGGGGTGAAATATAGGGTGTGAATATAAATACCAGCAACAGCGAGTTCGATATAAAATATTGATCGTCGTGTGTAAGTAATATGTTCGCCACTTTTTCATCCCATCTCGTGCGCAGACGTTCGACGGCCAATGCCCGGTTCTCTCGCACCACATACAATGAAGCTTATGCCACCGAAATATGCTGTAGTAGAGAATAAACCTTATCGAGTTTTGCCGACGTTCTCGCGTCGTATGGCAGTTAATAATTAAGTACCTAAATATAAGCAAGGTATAAAGTCGCGTTTAAACGTATTATTTAGTTACGGTGCTTGCAACATTATTCTGCTAGAGTGAAGTCTATTGAGTAACCTTATCGCTATAGCACCCTTATGGGCTGCGAGTTGTTCTTTTAATTACAGGCAGCGAGTACGGAGTTAAATTCGTAACGATATTTAGGGTATATACATAGTAGTCTTCCCGGTGTTAAATACAAAATTTAATTATTTCGTTGTACACACATAAGTTTGCATAGTTCTAGTATGAAAATGATCTTCAATAGCAGGTAGGCAAATTAATTATGAATATATATATATATATATATATATATATATATATATATATATATATATATATATATATGTATATATATATATATATGTATATATATATATATATATATATATATATATATATATATGTATATATATATACATTGATGTTATATGAGGGACACTATTAGTTTGGTGCCGATGCCGAAGGGAGCCGAGTTTATCCGATTCAGCGTCACCGATCCGAGCGTGAAGGCTCTCTTTCCTTTATTGTTAAAAATTGCGCCGGTGAGTTGAAAAATGTCGAAAGTATGGATATTTCATATGAATTTGATGAATAAACAAAGAAAACATATTGACAAAACAACATATGCAATATTATCAGGTAATCAAACTTGCTTATAAATTATTGAAATACGTCATTTCTACATTCCCGAAGACATAAAACGCAAACACAAAAAGATCAAGGTGAGGAAAGCCGCCCGCTAAAGGATTGAAAAAGTTCACGGGTATTGCAGGTGGACAAAATTCAGTGACCGAGTATTGCGTCTAGATTTTTAACGACACACTGCAGTACTAATTTAAAGCCTTATGTACTGAATAAGTTAAGAAAAAAATCTATGCATCACCATCAGGCTTTAGATCATCAGCTCAATCTTTTCTACGTTTTTTTTAACAGCACTATGGACGTTGCATAACAGAACTACAAATATTCGCAAATTCCCATCTATCATCGGTACATATGACCAAATGTTCAGTTGATTCCTTTATGGACAGGTTGTTTTGATTTTTTGGAAAAATACTGTGGAAAAGTGCGTGGAAAAGTCTATTTGTTCCTGAATCCACAAAAAATTGTCCAAAACTAAACAAAAATAAAAATAATTCCATAACTTCTCCAGTGCTGCAGTTATATTAAATGAAATAATTGATAACTCTTAATGAAACATAAAAAGCTGAAACATTACCTAACTGGTTTTCAGCTGTCGCTTATTCAGCGTAAATACTTTGTACGTATTAGTAATTTAATGTTATGGTTAAGATTCTAATTTAATTTATTTTAAAGTCGATGCCTGATGAAGCTGTTTGGTACGTTTTTAACTCACATTACGAAGTTACCATACACATTTAGATATATGTAAAGAATAAGGAGTGTATAATATTTACATCAAACCATTAATATTATCTTTAAATTTACAAATACACTCCGAAGCAGATATTTCAAAAACTATGAAATTTAGAATCAGCGTTATAGTTTTTCAATTAACTTGAGGTGAGCTTCAAGTTCCATCTTTTTTCCGAATTTTAAATTTAGTAATTTCAGATGGTGTAAAGCAAATTCAATATGTTTTCGACTATAACTCTAGAAATTATTAATAACAAGTTTGAACAAAAATTATTTTCAGTTTGTCACAAGTACTTATTTTCATATCTATTTTCGAGTAATAACAATTGAAGCATTTCGAAATTGATACGCTCTATCACTTTCCCATATTTTAAGTTCCTACATCAAACGGTTTCTAATAAAAACGGCTGTAACAGACGGATAGACACGCGATTGCTCTTATAAAAGTTTCATATTTTTTCCTTTTATTTTCAAATAAAAGTGAAGCATACCTTATTATATATAATTCTGCTGATACGAATCCGCTCTTTAGTAATAAGGTATATATAACATATCTTTTTAATAAATTGTAGAATGCATTCTTGTTATCAGTATTTTTTGCTGTTACAATATTGAAGTATCCTTTAGTTCTCTAAATATAGTAATTTCGACTTAACCAAGTGATACCATATTTGAGATACATATGAGCTCGTACAAGTGTTTCTGGTTATATAAGTTCTAGTTTAAATATGGTATTACAATCCTAAATAAAATTGTCTCATTTCTCATTCAGCGACTACAATTTCGACTATTATTCGAAAGAATATAAAATAAAGTCTATAACGGTTTCACTAAAGATAGTCGGTAGAATAGCATAATATAACAAACTGACGTCGGTAACAATATTAACCGTTTAGTATTTAAATGGCCTCAATGTCAATTAGGTCTTCAAAATATTTCTTATTTATACATGTGAAGTTTTACGAAAATTTGTACGAGTTGTTACTCAAATATGTTATCGTTTTATTAAGTCACGATTCCTATATTCGGAGGACTAAAGAAGACTACAATATAATAATCTAAAATAAAATTATCTCATTTCGTGACTAAAATTAATAAATAACAATATTTGCCTTATATTATTTGAATACCTTTAATGATAATTAAGGACTTCAAAATAGTTGTTATTTACATATGTGAATTTTTTTAATTAGAAATCAAATTAAATTTTTGTATTTTTGAGTGCATTAGAAATAAACTAAAAATTATTTATTTGTTTTGTAATAAAAATGCATTCAACTGCACCAGGAAATGTAAGTGCATTTTGGCAAGAAACATGTTTCTTTGTTTCTCGTTCTTATATTTGCGCACCTAAAAAAATGTAACTCTTAAAGGACAGGATTAGTTAGGACAGGATAACTCTTAAAGGAAAGGACACGCCTGTCTGTGACAGCACTTTACTTGGTAACCTTTCGATTTAAGAATTTTGGCATGGGGTATAATTTGAAGATATTGTTACGTTTATTTGATTTTTTTAATGTAATATATGGTAACTCATATACTTAGTTAACAAGTATTTTATGACCAATCAAATGAGCCAAATACAAATGTAACACGTACATCAAGGTTTATATTCCTCGCTTGAAGTGAAATTTACTTATAAATTTCATTATAAAAATAAACATCCTAGTTAAATTAATATTTATTATTATCAAAAATAATTAAGTAGGGGGGGAATGTATATACCATCGTCAATATCTCAAACATCATGACATTCAGAATCATTGTCTTTGGTGTTCCCGTAACCCCTGGAGGGTCTTCTAAAAACCGTGGTTTTTTATAATTTTTGTTGCAATAGTTGCGGAAATAAGCTATATAAAATATAAATACATGTAACTTATTTCCAAATAATAAAAATTAGCTATATATAAATTATGGAAAAATATAATTATGAGCCCTTGTAACTAACCGTTTCAAATGATACTCCAACCTGTATATGGAATTTTATTTTTTTTTTAATACACCTAATTTGTCAAAGACAATTTCACTACAATAATATTTTAAAATTTTAGTATTTGATATACATGTAAGCCTACGCATATAACCAATGCTCCAGTATTTTCCAAATTCAAGTT
Source organism: Druceiella hillmani (assembly GCA_039881145.1). Classification (NCBI taxonomy): domain Eukaryota; kingdom Metazoa; phylum Arthropoda; class Insecta; order Lepidoptera; family Hepialidae; genus Druceiella; species Druceiella hillmani. The sequence continues at coordinate 2,133,285 of JAYKKI010000055.1, forward strand.
TTCACAAACAAACAGAGGGAGATATAAGTGATCTTTTGAAGGTTCAGTTATTATTATTTGGTATACGGAACTTAAAAATACGTATGCTTCAGCAAAAAAAAACAATAACACATTATATTTCCAAAAAATATAACCTTTCTGAATACACAATTAATATAAGTTTTATCTCAACGAAATAAAGAATAATAGTAAAAAATTACTTTCGATTAAATACACTTGTAAACATTGATGTTTTATTCCGCATTGAGAGTTTAATTAAAGAAAATTCATCTCTTTTCAGGGTTCTGTAGCCAAACTAGTAACGCCCCTAATCTCAGTCTGTCTTTATACCACATCCGTTTTTCTCGCAGTCTATACTCTTAAAGCTGAAGCTTAGCATGGTTACGCCTCATCATAACACAAAGTCATGAAACGTAATCATTAGAAACAATTTTTAAGACAACATCCCTGCAAGTAGAGTGGGATTGAATTTTTTCTGTCACCCCATTGTGATCGTTGGACAGGTCTTTCAAAAATATTGGGGGTATGTTATGAATACCTTTTCGATACAGGGATTCGTTTGCAAAATATTAAGCTTTAAAAGACATTTTTTGTTAGATATAAATGTCCCCACCCCTACCCGCTAAAGCGCTATTTTTTAAAATCTTAGAATTATTCACAATAACAGTACATAAAATTAAATTAAAATAAAAATTATCATCGCTATGTAGGCAATGCTAGTTTACCGGGAATAGTCAAACAATTCATAACATGTAGTTGAGTTTGTAGATGTACATTAAAACTCCATACAAATAGCTTAAATCAATTCCAAAAATAATTTTCTATTTCAAAATGCTTATTTATTATGTCTGTGAAATATATATTAGGAGATATGTTTACATATGTACATGGTGTGAAATTATATTATTTTACTCCTTATATACACCGTGTATACACCTTATATATCCTTGTATACACCTTATATAGGCCAGTGAAAGATATAGTAGGCAATATATTTATATTCTAAAAAAGTGTTATTGGTAAATAATTTCATAGAAATGCTCTGTGTCTTTAAATATTTATAAACACTTAAATATACATAGAACTGTCGTAGTACGAGTTCTATTGGTATTGGATAGATTTTAATGTGATAAAATTGATGCAGAGGAATATGTTTTTGGACCTGTATATGGAACCAAACATCCATTATTCTCTACTTTTGTCCAATTCACACAATTCAATTCTTTTAAATGCGACATTCGGATGAGTGGATGTTTGTTACTCTGAAACTAATTATTTTTTTAAAGGAAATTTATCTTAGAAATATATTTTAACCTGGTTTTAAGTTTTGGCCTTGACTTTTTATCCTAAATATGGGAAAGTTTCAATAACATATATAAATTGTAATATTAATTATATCTTTAAGAAAAACATCTACAAGTTTGATTTTAAAATGTATTATTTCATACCGTGTGCCACGAATTCCTAAAAATAGGCTGGATATCTTGGCACATCAATAAGCAATTTCTTCCTTTTATAATTCTACCAAAAATGTTATTTCTTATCGTGAATAGATTTTTCAAAAATGTAAACAGAAATAAATTATAGCATGGATTGACACATAGGCTGTATTATTTTAAAACAAAGTCGCAAACAATGGCCAGAATTTTATAGAAATAATTCCACAATTGCTATGATGTTGCTTTTACAAAATTAAATAGCTTATAACCTAATGTAAAACCAGATAGTAAACTAAATTTAATAGTAACCAATCCAGTGTTTATTTATTTATAACGATTCCATCATTGGTACAAATTCAAAAAGAGGCAGAAAATTATTGACAATACGCATAAAAAAATTAATGTACACGAGTTACGAGTGTTGTATATAAACATTTAGCCTTATTTTGGATATAAAAAATTTACGTTTTCCGAGAATTTTTATTTAAACATTGATTACGTAAAAACATATGAAATAAAAATTTTTAAAACATATAAAATAAATGCAATTAATTATCTATTTATATTGACATACAATTTTATTGCATGTAGAATGTTAATATATATTACAAAGGTTAAGTTATATACATATTTCCCATTAAAGACATATTTTAACAGAAATCCCCGAATAAATCGCGCAACATATAAACATTTTCCCAATTACTCACTCGTCCAACGCAATTGTTTAAAATAACCTATGTCATAGTAGGCTGGATCGACGATCGGAGGAGCGCTTAGAAACTAAGTCGTTTGATTGAGCTTAACGGTCAATATTGTCGAGCACCAAGTTTGCAAAGGATTAGACATAATTTAATTTAAAATGTAATTTCAATAGACGCCCTTAAATTGTTTAGCGAGCCGTAGAGATGCGATGCCGCCGAGCAACTAAGGAATTTCGACCGTAAGGCGCTCCGCCCGCCTTATTCTGTTACCAATTCGGGTATCTATGTCGATAATAGTTACAGTGCTCCTTGATTACATTTGTCGCAGTCAGATCTTCTCTGTTTTTATACTTTCGGGTGTAGTTTTTGTCGTTTCATCGCATTTCTGTCGTTCATTAGTTTCTTGGTCTCGAACGAAATGGTGATATACTTGCGCATAGTGAGGTCAATGATATATCAAACAGAAAAAAAAATTATGGAGAGAAATTTGGAAGCAAAAATATACATGAAAAGAGTTTCAAATGTAGAGTAAGAAATAAAACGAAGGAAATTAAAGTAGAGTGGAATAAAACTAGATTAAAACAATAAAAGTCTAAGTTGAGTGGTAGGCGAGGAGTTTTGTTGCTTATCTAATTTTAATTAAATGTTAATATTGCTTGTTACGTTACCCAGTGATATATATTTTACAGACAAATAATTATTTGGCGTAGACCTAAATGTTTCCCGGCATTATATAAGGATCATTTTCAGGGAAAGATATACTAAATTTGTCATGTTTTGAAAACTTGCCTCTCTAAAGCTGGTTCTAGTAGAGCAACAAACACAAGTCACTTTAATAGCCCGCAATAAATTTTGTAACAAAATAAGTCTTTAATCTGTTCTTTTATTTAATGGAATAAATTTAAGAGACGTGATGACCAACAGCATATGATTGATAGAAAAGCATACCTTTAACGCAGAACTGACCCTTTTCTTACGTTTCACAGAGGTTACTTTCAGAAAACGATATACGAAGAGCTGTCTTATTTTGAACGCTTATATCTCTAAAACTACTTATAGTAGAGCAACAAAAATATATCATTCCAATAGAATATGTTGAAATTTGTAATAAAAGAATTTCTCACACGCCATTTTTAATTAATGGGATAAATTTAAGAAATGCAATACTCAGTAGCATATATTTCGTAAGAAAACCATATTTTTAACGCAGAATTAAAGCTTCCCTGATGTTAAAAAGCGTCCCGATGCAGATAGAGATGTAAAAATACATATCATATTTTTAATGTCTTTATCTCCAAAACTAACTACTTTATAACAAAAATATGTTGCTCTAATAGACCGTATAATAAAATTCTTATTAATATGAAGCGTACCACGCAACTTTTCCACTTTTCACTTTTTAAATTTGTTCAAACTTAAAAAGTGTCGATTGGTGGTTCGCGGGGAATACCAGATCGACACCACCATGAGTCAAGTTGTTGCGCTTCTCCGAAGCGTTTACATCTTATTTTGTAAAGGATTAAAAAAAAACAAATTAAAGTAATATGTTTCACACCCTGAAGAAAGGCCTTATTGAAAAGAAGGAAAGCCTTTAATTGTCATTAAACCTTAAAATGTCTCCTTTTCTTTAAGATGTGTCCCTCTTCGTCTCTGCAGCTTACATATATGAATAATTGATGAATTTCAGATGACTGATAAGTTGCTGTTATAATTTTGTATTTCGAACAAACGCTTTTAAACTTTTTGATTTTTTTATTTATGCATCATTGCAATATGATAGTTTTTATACTTGTTATGTTTTAGATAATCGCATATGTAATATATCGATATCATTTTCTTTTCTGCATAAAAAGGTGATGCTGAAAGTGATTTTCATTCATTTCCTTAATATTAGTGAATAAGTCAATCTTCATCAATTTTGTTTGTTTAATATGAAAATATTAATACAAAAAGTTTACTCCATTAGAGAATATCATAACTTCTGCGTTTTAAAATAAATAAAAGAAACTTTTAAGTAAATGATAATTATGACCGATTTTCGTAGAAAATTGTTTTGTACCACACTTTTTAAATGGTGAATATTTGATGAATTTCATGTTTAGTTATGAGAAATTTAGTTTAAATTTACGATTATAAAGCCATATCCTTTTAGGAAAGAGACAAAATTAGTTGGAGAGAACTAAAACCATCTGTAAAATTTCATACACACTGTATTCTATTACAAAAATTTTAAGCCACTTCGTTAATTCTAAAATAATAATAAATTTATTTATTTTTAATATATCAGAAAGCGAACAATATTAAATAGGGTGTTATTTATATTATTTAGCTTGTTAAAAGAAAAAACATTGTAGATAAAATGTTGCATTTTTTTCTCAATTCCCAAAAATTTAAGAAAATATGTCGAATATTTTATTAAATTTCAAATAATCCAACAATCTAAATGAAATCGCTTGTATATAAAAATATATCGGTACTTTCAAACCCTTTTTGTGTTTGTTTTTGTCAAAGGTACCAGTAAACCGAAATAACCTTTTTTAAATTTCAACCATTGACAACCACTAGACAGGTATCCGAATTAACCGCGTCGTCACAAAAAAACAAACGCCCCTTCATTAAACAACTACAGACAATAATATATTTTTATTTCAATTCAAAACAAAAAAGGACATACCATGACCCAAGTATGATTTCAAACAACACCGAAACTCACATTCACTTCGCAAATCAACAGCTGGAAACTCTTTGGAATTCGTCCGCTGCGGGTCAAAGTCAAGGGCGGGCGGAACTAATGGGCCAATGTATTGAGGTAGAAAATACATGGAATGAATGGTTCGGGTGAGAGGGACGAGTTCTCATAGCGTCCCTTTGCAGCGTCACGCAGGCCTACAAATTGTGCCATCACACGTCGACGTCACGGGAGATAAGTGCGCGTGTAAATATGTTTTTCATCATCATTCTACTTTGTCGACCGTTCACTTTTTAGTTTTGTTAAAATTTTCGATTTAGCGACGGCAGCTGTCGACAGTACGCTTCGTAATTATAATTTCGCGTCGAAATTCTCTTTTTTTTTGCATGGAGGGAGTGACGTCATTAAATAGTTGGTAGGGTCCGACCGAGAAGTGTGGTTGTGGGCACCGTGTCTCTTTTATTGAATGTAGAATAAAAGAAACATGGAGTAATTCGATTTGTATTTAATGATAATGTCGTTTTTATTTTGCATTTTTGTTTACTTTTTACAATTTTAGGAGCGTAAATGATGAAATTATATAAAAGTAGCTGTACCGACGCGACTTCCTTGGCGTGGAATTGGATATAAAAATATCTGTATATAATATCCAGATAAAAAGTATACTATATATTGCTCGAGAGTATAAACTATACTATATACAATTTCATTAAAATCCGTGCAGTAGATTTTGCGTGATTAAAGAACAAATTAACCAAATTAACCCAATATAACCCAAATATTATCACTGTTGTTTGCAGATTAATATGCGTCCATTAAGCAATTTCGAAATATTATGGTCAGGATAGAGTGAAGAAACTCGGGGCAGACTTTAGTATGAAGTAATTTGAAAACGGTTGTTGTTATGAATATTTTTAATGATCCGTGGCAAAATTGCCAAAACAAAACACCAATGGTCTCATTTTGGAGTTCGCCCTTCCGTCTTTAAGTCACAGGTAATTATCTCGAAAAATTATTTTTTGTTTTCTTAAAATTTAGCACAGAGAGAAAGTATGGTGGCCCAGATATAGATTTTGAATATAAAAATAAAAATTATGTATAAATAAATTTATTTACATAATACTTCTATAAAATATTACATTATTTACATAAAAATATTATATAAATATTAATTTCCGGGGGTAAATGTAAACCTAATGAAACAAGAATTTAGTAACACATGTGATGTATTTTTTTATAAATTTGTTTAATGGTTTTCTTGGGGAAAACGCTTAAAAATTATTGGTTCCTACCCTCATTATCAAACAAATCGTAAAATTGAGAACTGTGTATGGATTGAATGAAACCTTTCAGCGTTGAAAAATTCTAGCGCGACTACTTGTTATAAATAATTTAATTGTTTATTTCCCTCTAAGTGCCGAACCATTGATTTTGCAATTGATAAAAAGTTTTTCGGCAAAAATGTTACTCACAATGTGACCAACCATTTTTGTACTTAATATTTTTAAAAAAATTTGATTTGACTAAGCTCTACACTCAGCTCCACGCTTATATGATATGATACGGCATTGGTGCGATGGCCTCAGAGTAACGCCGCAGATAGGCGCTTACAAATATATATTCGGAGAGCATTACTATTAATTTTTGAGTGGCAGGCTGATGGAACAAAACATTAATTGTGCAAGTACAGCTTTTACTTGACCAGTTTCATATCTTCTTTGTCGACATCAAAATATTTTCTTTCCTTATTGCTTCACCAATAAAATCTGGGGGAAATAAGAAAAAAAAATAAAAATCGCCTAATATTCACCTGTTGTTGCCTAGTTGTACAGTCATAATGCTGAAATCTGTGTAAATCGTTTTGCTTTTAACAGTCAAAATATATGAAGAAAGAAATATTACATGTTTTTAAAATCAATTATTGACAAATATTTAAATGAAATAAAAATAAATGAGGAATTTAAATGATTTTTACGATAACACCCGTCGTCCCATTCATTCCGAAACTTTCAGACTCGAAATTTTGTGTAACAACACAAAAATTCCATATTCAAATACATAAATGAAAGTGTTTCAAAAAAAAGAACACGTCCATTGGTCGCAAATATCCGCCAAAAAGAATCAATCATAAGTAACGCGAGTATGTCAATCGACAAAAAGTGGGACGAGTGATTCCTTAGAAATAGCTTTTTTACTTTGGCTAACATTTGTGTACGCGGACGGGGATCAGCATCGCAAACACACTAACGTCCGGCGACGTTACGGTAGGGCGCGTCTACAGCGAACACGACTATCGCTCTAAGGCGGAATAACGCTAAAGGGAAAAGAAACAATGGGTTGTTGAAAGATTTCTGACTAATGTCCTCAAAGAGATTAAATTCAAAGTCAATATGAGACGGTGCTTTCGTCAAATTGTACGATATCCGTTTTACAGATGATAGAAGAATATAATTTATGTATTGTACCTATGAATGAACTTGGAAATGAAATATTTTAATATGCAAATTGCGTGCAGTGTGATTATGGAGGTTGCTTCTTGAATATTAATGAGAAATATATTGTTGAGTATGAGTGGGTTTCTGAGTGAATCATTAAAATAATTGAATGTTTCTGTGTTTCTGATATATCGGTAAGCTAGAGTTTTTTTTAATATTTTAGTTATATATTATATTCCATTTTTATAAGAAACAATTTTGAGTTGAAAAATGATCAATTTTATAAAAAAATGTTCATTATAGGGTAAAAAAGGATTCCAAAAGCTTGCTTACAATTTAAGCAGAACTTTGCTCTACATTGGTACATAGAAATGTGAAATAAATTAGTTCTAAGGTGTCTGTTTTTTTACAATATTCCTGTAACGCCTAAACACTAGTTAATTAATATACTTTATTACAACTTGACATATGCTATTTGTTCTAAATATTTGTAAAACTTTTCGATATTTGCGGTTGGCAAATTTTTGATCAATCCCCACTTGGTTATTTATAAATATCCTTTCTTTTAGGAAAAACTGAATTTTATTCCAATTAATCTACAATTTTTAAATTAAAACTTATATGCACTTTTTCGTTAATATTATAATAAATTTATTACGCTTTAACTTATTCATCTCCAAAAATAAGTTTCGTTTACATTCTTCTTAGAGTTTTTACCCTTACAAGTCACCGTCCCGAATGGCGTCTGCCGTTGACAGGCGAAAACATGGAATTGGTCGCCAAAGAGATGTCGGCAACTATTTATAATAGTGTTTCTGTTTATTTTGCCGCTACAAAGTTTACGCCACGGACCAAGTTAATTGGCTACCCAGCTGCGTAACAATGCTAATACGTTATTTATTGCTCGCTTTTGTTCTCCAAATTACCTGTACCATCTTGATAACGCTACGACCGCTTATATGCATTAGAAACGTATGAAAATAACTTTTCATTGTTTAGTTTTGCTTTCGCTGGACATCAGTGCAATATTATTTCTGATAAAAATTTCATTTCGATGACTTGTGACATTTTAATAATCAAATTACTTACTGCAAAATAAACAAAAATATTAACATTGAATATTATTGACAATTTATCTGACTTACTATTATATTGGAAGTTACGAACAAATTTGAATACTTCGTTGCTTAATTGAAAAGAAAATAGCAATTTTTAGAACAATTAAAATTTCCCTGCGATTAATTGGTGTCAATTTTGAGTCAAACTCGCGCACGAAGGGTTTTGTAGCACGAAATAATATTAAACTTGTCAGTTTGTATTTCTCAAAGAAACTGTAAAACAAAGTTATTGCTGTGGTCGATACCAAAAATATACTACGTCTTAAAAATTACGCAACATACTTTATTCAAACAACTTATATTGAAAGTTTTGTTTAAGTTCTACTATCTCGATTTTTGTTAGAATTTTACACACATTAGTTAAAAAGGTAGAGGGATGCACACCGTTTTTAAGGATTTAGAAGCGCATATCTCACTAACTATTTACTTACGTGAAAATTTATTTTGGAACCTTCCAAATATTATTTAAGACCTATGACGACATCCCACGCGCCTATGTGTACCGGATTTTTTTCATCCTCCAGTTGCATGTATCGAGTGCACCACTAATACTATTTCTTTTTTCAGTACTCCTCTATTTCATTGCATAGCGGTTTATAGAAAACATTTACAATTCAAATTCAATCTATGTAGTGCCATTAGTATCGTAGTAAAATTGTTGTGACATACGGACCGATAGACAGACGGACATATGGACAGGACGAAATTATAAGGGTTCCGTTTTTGCCATTTGACTACAGAACTCCAAAAAACATGGTAAATAAAAAAATTACAGTTTATTGTATTTAACTACTACTTATGAAAACTTAGGTCAATGTAGACAATTAGTTACTGTTTATTAAGTATCTATATTAGGTATATGTGGATAATGAAATCTTAGAGCGCAAAAAAGTCATATAAAAACCGTAAGTGTTTGAAACACATACGGTTTGAATACGGGGCTGAAGTTTTTGTTTACTTATATTTATATATACATATATATATATATATATATATATATATATATATATATATATATTTATTTATTTATTTATTTATATATTTATATAAAAAGCGTATTTCTTTTGAAAAATAGATTCAGTTGTCAGATATTAATCTGTTATTGATTTTGCAACATAAATCATTATTAATATAGTGACAAATTTTATATTGATTTGAACCAGAGAATATTTGATAGAGCACTTGCATAAGTAAGGATATTTTATTATTTTAATAAATATTTCCTTTTTCTTATTTACTTTTATTTCTTTACACTTTCATATTTTTTTCCATGTTTAGCTTTATTTGTAATTTTATGTTTTTAAGCATTGTTTTAATTTTACATATCAGCTGTAACAAATTTATAATTGTGGTATGAAACCCCACCCAAACCAACCTGAAGAGTTGTAATACAAGGAAACCTAGGTCGCGGTAAAGAAGTTAAAGAAAATAGAAATAATACTACATCAGGTAGTTTCATTTAATTGTAAATTCTGGTAATTTCTTTAAAAGAATGGTTACGAATTAGAAAAAAGATCTGGAATTTATCAATGTACCAAATTTGTACTCGATAATACCATTGCATCTCTAATACCATTGCCTTAATATTGCATGAAGGCATTCGATTACGTGCTCGTGGCAAGTGTGCATATAAGTGGATACTGCACCATCTTAACGAAATAATCTTTTTTTACTGCTAGTTGCATCTTACATATTAATAACACAACTTTTATTTTAGCATTCAAAATATTGGCACAAAATTTTCACTTTGGAGTTATGCATTCATTATCGTGTTCTACACCTAATTAAATTATTGGATCTAAATAGAAATCTCTCAATTTATTAGCCTTTAACAAACAATAGGAAGATATTATGAATAATTAACTAAAGAAAATGTTTCATTCCAAAGAAATAGGAAAAAAAGTAAATAATGTCCATTACTCTCTAAAATACTATCATTATAAAACGAGGTACGTAAAATAATATTTATTCCCTGAGCAATTGAATTCGTATATATAATTTCACGTCAAATATTACGAAGACCAAAAATGGCGTTTAGTATTAATTAAAATATGATATCTATATGTCTAAATAGAGAGGTGAAATTATTATTTTAGCGTTTGGCCTTCCTCTAACGTTTTGATAATGGCTTGATGTTACAAATCTCAGACAATATTGATAAAATAATGATTGATGTAGTCGGCTTGGCTTTGGGCTCGGCTTCGGCCTTCGCTTAAGCGATCTAACATTCATCTAGCATAACAATTCTCGATCAGTCTTGTTTATTCATGTGATATGACGGCCAACTTCTTGCTATTAACTGCGATAATGGCCGGTGCCCATACATACGATCGGTACTAAATAATTTAGTTGCAGGAAATCTATTAAGGGCATTTAAATGAAAGTAGCAGGATGATTATATGAGACGACTTTCATTATTCACTTGTCCACTTATGAATACCCTGTGTTTGTTTTGGAACTAGACTACATGGATATATTGAGGAAGCTCTTATTAATCATGTTGTTAGTTCTTGCAAATACAAATATTTTATCAAATTTTCCAGGTAAGTGATGTATAAAAATTGTAATTTCTTATTTTACCATTTGATAATTTGTTATTTTAACATAAACATGGAAGAATTTAATTACAGAAGGAAATATTTTTGTATTATTTCTTTATATCGTAATTTAAAACTTCGGTTTGAGTCACTTTACTATTAATAAATTTGCGGTATATTTTGTTAACTTTATAGTGGAAAAAAAAAAAAAATTATATATATATATATATATATATATATAAATATATATATATATATATATATATATATATATATATATATATATAAATATATACATATATATATATTTATGCTTACTCAGAATTATAGCTGTGAATAATACGTGCAACTTTCTCAAAAAATAAACAGCGAATTCGTTTTTACTGTAAGAAACTGAATTACCCCTATCTTTATTTAAATAAGAACGTATAAAATACTTTTAACTAAAATCTGATTGCCAAATAAAATTTCAAAAAGAACTATATTTATTAACGTTTGTTTAATTTTTGGGAGTGAATAAATGATAAAGGAACCAAAGGATGTCTGTAACTCTCATATTGGAATAACAATTTTAGCTGAAGTTGCAATTAACACGAGTTATGTTTTATACCTTCACCGTATATTTTAACAGTGAACTTTGTAATGTGAAAATTGGCTATGATTATTAGTGTTTAAATTCCATTGTAAAAAATACACGGAAGCCACCTTTTCACGCCATGAATTCAGTGCAATCCTCAGGGAGTTTTGTCGTTGGCGCGAAGCTCTTCGTGTCAATGTAGCGTTTTCTCTGCAACCGCTTTATAAAGCAAATTGTATTATTTAAAAATTAATTAAAAGCTAAATTATATTTTCATTTATTAATAATGATAACAAAATTATGTTGAAATATTCAAATGTCGTTTACCTATTATTCTCACGTCTTTCAAGAAGGTTGAAGTTACATGGGCCATTCACGAAGGTTTTTACCATAGGCATTTTTTATTAATAATTTATTATCGGTGGACATTGTTTGAAGGAAATATGTAAATATACTACTTTTATATACTACTTTTATCTGTAAAAAAATTTACCTACATTTAAATATCATAAAATCCTAATTTAATTTGACTAGACTATTGAGCGTTTAAGCTGAGAAAATATCGAATTTTTTTCCAGGCAAAGTCATATGTTCATAACTTATAAGTCACTGCTAATTATTCAGAAGTTCAGAATAACATATACCCAATAATTTTTCATCAAATTGAAATGTATTTTTTACAATAAATATGTAATTTAAATCTTGTCTTCTTTGAATAAAAGAAGAAAATTTCTAGGTACGACTGTACATAATTTTATAGCCAATGCAATAATATCAAATTACGTTACAAATTTTCCCAACTGCAAGTCATTTAGTCATTTCAGTTCAGTGTACTTACCTTTCGAGTCTGCATTGTCTACAAAGCGTACTGAGCAGTCACGATCGCTAAACTTTACGAAGTTACAGTACTTGTTCTTCACGATATCTTATGTCGTTGGAAATAAGTATCCAATAAAAGTTCGTAACGCAAAAATTGTGGATAAACGCGAAAAGTCTGCAGCCCACAGAACTTTATAATATTTCATGGCTGTGGTGCTTTCAGTCTTATTTTTTCTTAACTTGCTCGATGCTATTCATATTTTATATAACATATAGCACGTAATATTTTAGCAAGATTTTAAATTTACCTTCAATAATTTTAGGTTAGTTTCCAAAGAAATATATGGTTAAAAATTTATTTACTCGTTTTTCGTATAAGTAAAAAAGAATAATAAATTAAAGCAAACAACATTTTAGTTCTATTGCATGTTAAAATAATACCTAACTGTAATCTAATAATTGGCATTTATAATATTGTTCAAGTAATTAAAATATTATTAAATTCCGAATATTCACATATAATATAATATACAGAATTAATAGCAGAATACTTTTAAATCAGTACTGGTATAAAAGTGCATAAACACACACACAAACACACACACATACGTAAATTATATATATATATATATATATATATATATATATATATATATATATATATATTATATATATATATATATATATATATATATATATATATATAAACATACATATGTATATTTTTTCTTTTATTTGCTTTGGGCGCATAACCAAATATTTTGCTAAAAATCAAATGGCAACTTTGTACTCAGAGCATTTCAAATACGAGTATAAAGTAATATAATGCTCGTTATTACGGAAATGCAAATATATTTGACAAATACTTCAGTATTATTAAATCGTAAGGTAAAAAATATGTCATTTTTGAAAATTTTAAGTGTGATTTTATTAGAAAAATTTTAATGAAAATAACATTTCACACAATAATAAACCAACTTTCATTTTCAGAAATTGCAAATTATTTAAGGTAAAAAACAATTATTTTTATTAAAGGAATTTTACTGAATTTTACTTCCCAATAAATAAATTAAAATATAAATACTTATTTAAAACTTATATTTACCTTCTGTTAGAGAATTAGGACGGTTGCAACGAAAAATTCGTGATTTATTTAATGTTCATTCTTGATTAACATTGATTATCAAAATATTATGTAAGTTATACCCATATTTTATTATCACAAAGAATTGCAAAATATTTAATTTTTTCTTTAAAAAAATATAAACATTTTTTAACTTTATGGTTTTAAACAAAATTTTATTGTAGCCAAAATATTATGTAAGATGTTCTTATACATTTGATTAATGTTCAGTCAGTTAAGGCTTGAAAACCGGTTAAATTTTCCAACAGATTTGATCTAAAATAGTACATGACAATTTTTTTTTACATTTCGCTCAATAATAATCGGTGTTGGTAAAGAAGCTATCTCCAAGATAAACTGATTCAAAATTCTGAATTGTAGTGAAGTTAATGTTCAATGAAGTTAGGAGCTTCAGTTTTGAATTACATCAATAGTATTTGCGCCCATCGCATATCCTGGGATAAACTTATCAATGTTGTTAATAAAACGTACCTATGTCAGCTTTTTCCAAATGAAACCTTTAGAGGCAAACTGCTATTAAACTTTAAAAACCTTTGATTTTTAAATCGATTCCGAGCTCTCTCATCAGACTTCATACAATTTCCAACAATATTATTATTATCTCTGAAAATATTGTTACACAAAATATTGACATTTTAAATGGAACTCTGTGATCAAGGTAGAGTTGTACCAAAAAAATTAATTTGTTCAAATATTTGCCCGTGCTACAAACTTAATTATGTTACAGCGATACTTTTCGGTATCGATTTCTTTGTGGCCAACGACAAACTCTGTCGGCAGTGATAGGGCATGTTTATCTAATTTAATTACAACTAGCAGAAAGTACTCGATCGTTGTTTAGTTGGAGAGGCGCGGCCGGAAGGCTCGAGATCTCGAGTAGGCGTTCCCGAGAGGGCACTCTTGCTCGAGAGGGCAGTTGTCGTTGCGCTGCTCCGACTACACTTCACCGATGATTTATTTTCAATTGTACCGGCGACTGGTCAGTGCCAATATGTCTTATTAAAATAATTCTTTCGTTTATTTTCCTTTTGCTTCAGCTGCGAGACGAGGCCTTTTTACGCTTCTTGCACTCGTTCGAACTAACTGTGTTTCTCTTTATAACTGTCTCTCGAGGCAATAAAAAGATATATTCTTAGACCTGGAAAACTCTTATTGTGGGATTGGCAGCTGAAAAATGTATTATAAAAGTGATTTTCTTAAAATAAGACGATACGTCTCTTTGCTGAGCGGAAATTGGGAAGTTTACAACCTGCTTATTCATGTCAATACACCTTCCATTTAAATTAATTGTATTATCGGTATTATGATATATTTGAAAATTTTAAAACAAATATAATTTGGCATCTTTATGGACAAATTACCAGTTTGTTAGTCAGGAACAAAAGGTTCCGTCCCTCAAAATGGAAAATTGGGGCCCTTATTTTGTTATCTGTCCTTCCCTTGGTGTGATGAGATGGGTGGTGGTGTGGTAGTGGTTTGCCGGAGGTGTGTGTATCGTCTCCCGGATCAATTCGCCGTCGTCGCCGCCGCCGCCTCCGCCGCTGCCGCCTCTTCTTCTCTCCGGAAAGGACACAATCATCATCGTCGGCTCGCCCGGAGCGCACCGCGAGGCTTTCGACGCGATATTTCTATCGGGGTCGAGATGTGATAAGTTTGATAAAGTTTTTTTTTTAATCTTCTCTATACCGATACATTCGCTCTCCGCTTCCGAACGAATTGACAGAGTTTACGACTTCATCCGAACATATACGTTCAACAACGTATAGCATTGTGAACGCACAGACGAGTTGTGATGAGAGGGGATAGGAATTAAATACCACCTCTCGGTTCGTCGGGCGGCGCGTGGCTGAACGACGACGCGTCGAGAGAAATGTCTCTCTATATCTCTCTCACGTTTAGACGAGATAGCTCCCTGGTTGATCCTGCTAGAAGTTATATGCTTGTCTCAAAGACTAAGCCATGCATGTCTCAGTGCAAGTATTAAGGCGATACTGCGAATGGCTCAATATATCAGTTTTGGTTCCTTAGATCTTACTCAGTTACTTGGATAACTGTGGAAATTCTAGAGCTAATACATGCAATCAGAGCTCCGACCAGTGATGGGAAGAGTGCTTTTATTAGATCAAAACCAATCGACGGAGGCGGCCTCGGTCGCCGAAGTCAAGGACAGATAACAAAATAAGGGCAGATAGATAACAAAATAACATTTGAAAATATTATCGCATACTGAAGCCTATAAGCTCAGCTTTCTGTAAAAAAATCGAGCTTTATATTTCACGCATGGTATGGACCTTTAAAGCGTATTTTATCTTTATATTTGTCATAGACTTCCTACCTAATTATCAAACTTATAGCGTTCTTTTGGTATACCTATGAATTTGAAAGTTAATAATGGTACGGATGAAGTGTGAGGAATGAAAAAGGCATAATAGACAAAAGCTTCTTATGGCACAAGTAAAGAGACAAATTCAGAAATCGATTATTTTTAATTCTATGTGCAATATATTTACGTTTTTAAAACAATATAATTTTGAGTATACTTAAATAGAAATATTGTGTACCGTTAAATATTTAAATGAGTACATAATCCTCGTTGTACGACTTCTTCTCGCGCTCGACAAATTTCGTTGTGTCATAAATTATAATTTAAAGGTATAAGAGGAATTGAATACTCTTTTTGCCAAATTTTAAAAATTTAGAATTATTAGGGTTTAATCCAAAGTTTAATCGCCTGTTTAGGTGGTAACGGAAAGCCTTAATTGTAAAGTCAATTTTAATAATATTCACTCTCGTCTTCAAGAATTAAATTTTCAAGAGTTATCAAATGTATGAACTAGCTTATATTTTAATATTTTTTATAATATTAATCAATACTTGTTTTAAATAACTTATATTTTCATGAAATTTTATAAAAAATGGAAAATTAAATAGGTGACTACTCCCAAAATTTCTAAAATTTCGACAGATTGATTAAAACAATTAAATAATAGAATAATTATATGAAAACTAGGAATTATTTTATTTTAAGGTAAAGTATTTTAAACATAGTATTAAGATGAGAAATATAGGAAAATATAATTATCACCTATTAAAATCAAAACATTTATTTTCCAAATATTTTCAGGAGTTCATAAAAGTGAACGTTTGTATGCTCATTTATTGTCTAATAATGCAAATGCGTCGACAATATTATGGACTATTATTTATATGACTAAACAGGTTGAGTATTTTGGAAATTCAATTTGTTTCTTAGGAAATCACTATTTAATTTCGTTTACGGATTTGTTTCCAATGAACAATAATTATGATGGCTTCATTATAGTAACTTTATCTTGACATCTTCACTTACAATCTAATGCAAACCTAATACAAACCTAATGTTGAACGCCAGAATAACATAGTTGGATATATAGTTACGCGGTGAGAGATTGGATTTTTAGATGATGGGTCAGGAGTAACAGCAAGCAAATATTAGATACATTTATTGTAGGCGTCTTTAAAATTATGCAACTTTTTGCATTGAATTTATCATTGTTTAGGCTTACGTTACAGAATCGACAGTAAAATGAGCACAACTTAGCTTCAATTTGCTCATTCTATTGTCAAATCCAAACGTCCAAATCCAGCTTAACTCTAAATTTTAATCTTTATAATATTTACATGCAAAACTGCAAAAAAATTAAATCCTATGAACTTACACGTGTAAAAGGATTGTTGTGTTTATTTTAAAATATATGTACAGAGGTGCTATTGATTATGAATGAGAAATATATGCTACACAAATAGATATTGAAAGGACATTAAAATTTTTAAGAAACAAAATTACTTAAACGTATACCATCAAACATCTACGTTCTAGACATTGATGTAAGTTCGACCATACGAGAAAACAGCAGACCCGATATCAATTACAACATGGTTGGGACTAACTCTCGGGCTCTTATCTGTTGTTATAGCATGTGCCTTATATATACGATATTATATCCAATAGATGTTGGATGATACCAATTTCTTTTGATTTTCAGGAGCTTAGTCTTAACAGGTTTCAATTGATATACCAAGTCGTGGTTGAATTTCTTGATTACATGTTGTAAAATTGTACTAAGAATTTAAAATAAAACGAAAATTTTTTAAATTATTTATTTATTAATTTATGTTCATAAAAATTTACGTATTTAATAAGCTGCGAAATATTGTGTGATAAAATGCAAAGCATTAGGTACAGAACAATTTTATACTGAATTACTATTTTAAAATTACAAAAACTATTTTAGAACGTTTTCTGTAGCAAATTTTGTAGACGGTTTCCTGAAAAAATTAAATAATCAAATTCAGACGAATTCAGATTTGATTTCAGGCTCACATTTCATGCGGTGTTATTTCTTAACAAAAAGGCAAATTTAGGGGGTAATTTTGTGATAATAAATTAATACATTAAAAAATGGTCAAATGCAAGTAGAATTTGCGCTTTTCAATTTATATATATATATACATTTATATACGAAAAAATAACCGGAAACTATGAAAATCAGTTTGTTTTGTATTCCACAAAAGATTAGAAATTAATGTTTCCTTTTTTTGTTTTGGGACAAGGGACCTTCCTTTTTGCCAAATTTCAAGATCTTAGATTAACGGGAAGTGCACCGATCACTTACTAGTAACTTATTGGCTGAAACATGTTCAACTACGTTATAAATTCACATTAAAAATTACATCCTTTTCCCATTCATACAATTTGTTTCGCTAAAACAACTTCCATTTCCTATCCGAATTGCCTTCGCAAATTTGTCTATTTAAATTCTTTCTTTCAACTCAAGTGAGCACGGTAATCAATAATGTAGAAACGGATGGTTGTAAACAAAATAAACCGAGAAGACAAATGAGAACTTTGGTTCCGCAAGTAAGAAAAACGATACAAGTCACGAACGTTCATAATATGAAAGAAATTTCATCTTAAATACCAAAGCATGAAAGAGTAAGTAACATCACAAAACCATTTTGTATATGTCATAAAATCTATAAACATGCATCCATATCTGCTGTATTTTTAGGTTTGTAGGAACGCATTTTGAACTGTAATATCCGGCGTCTTAAAAACTTAGTAAATTTACTTGATAAACAACATAATAAATATAACCAAAAATTCAAAGCTCACATTAGTAAGTTGTGCTACATAATTATAAACAAAATATCGTGAATTAATTTATAGATACACACACATTGCCTTTTACGTTTTAATCTAAGTCATTTTTAGCACTATAATGTGTATTATTCATTAAAGAAATTTAAATACACACCCGTGCCTTATATTTTAGAACAGAAGTGATTACATTTTGGCAATTTGGGTAAATAGCATTTTGTTAGTTCTAAATGAGCTTTGAACGACATGCATTAAAGTTTGCTACTATACTACCATGTTAATTGTGTAAAAACGTTTATTAATAATTTAGATAATATATTATGCGGAATACGTATTCCTGTTTAATACTAAAAATAGTTAATAATTATATCACAATAGCAGTTTACGTAAGTTTTTAAATAAACTTGAACTCGTGGAAAAATCTTTTAAAAATTGGTCTGGGGGAAGTATGGAAATAAATGTTAATTGAATATGGGCCGCACTTATTTGCTTTGAGTTGTTCCGGGCAATCGTTGCAAATAATGGAACGATTTTATTAATATATTGACCACATTGTTTTAACATGCTTTAATTTCTAATTCTTTGAAATAAATTTGTTCGAGAAGGTAAAAGTTTCCGAAATAAGGAGTAGAACTAATTTTTTTACATATTTTTAGTAGTTTTTAAAGGTATACTACCAAGAAGCATTAACTTTTCTAGAAGCGCCTTATAACTACACATTCAAAAGGTATCCTACACTGTGTAGGGAATAAAAATTTAAAAAAAGGTATCCTGATACAAACACACACAAACGCACTCACACACACATACACGTTCTCAATCTCACGTATACTTGCGTTCACTCGCACACGCGCCCAGGCGCACACGCGCACAGGTGCACACGCGCACAAACGCACACGCGCACACGCACACTCTGGCACAGGCGCACACGCGAACAGGCGCACACACGTATACGCACATATGCGCACAAGTGCACATATACACATCTGAATTTTATGAATGGTTTAATGTTTTTTATATTATTCATATAGCTATAATGATTTAACATAAATCGAATTTAAGATTAGAGTATAAATGTAATTAAAAATATTTGAGACATGCTTCTTTCATAAAATTGAGGGGGCTGTATAAAATATTTAGTCAAATTCAGACATTTTGATATTAACAAAAAATAACAAAGTTTTCCTCAAAGGTAAAATCTAATTTTAACAACAAATACATCAATTATGCTTTATTTACATGCTGACAGTATGCACAAAGTAAACACCTACGCGTGAGTCATGCCACAATTAATTGCCTCTCTATTAGAGAGCTCGCTTGAGATCATTCATCTGTGTTAGTGCCTCACGGCGTAGTCGTAAATTGGATCCTAATAATGGGTAGCGGCCCAACTACCTTTGGTTTTAGTAGAATATGTTAAATCCAGAGCAAAGTTCGGTAATATTAGATTCCGATACCCAAATTCGTTAGATGGGAATACCCAAATTCGTTAGATGGGAAAACTTTATATAGTATTTTTAGGAAGGGGAATAATGTTTCTGTCAGCTTATTTATTTAAATTACATTTACCTTTGTGTATTGTTTTATACAAAAGCTGTTATATTTACAAGCTTATACCTGTTTCGTTAATTAACACCCCATGTCAAAGGTCCCTGAAATCTCATATCTAGATCAATATCAATTTGTTTAGAAATAGCTGTTACTTCAATATCTTCTTTCTTTATCCCTCAATAGTTTATTTCACACTTTTTTATGTTGGAGTCAATTGAGAATTTCTCTACTTACATAATGTACTACTACTACTACTACTACTAGCCAACGCCCACCCTTGGCATGTCTGCCATTAGGTGGCGCGCCGACCAGTAGAGAAAAGCTGTTTTGTAGGCAGGGTGATCATTAGGTGGCGCCCTCCTCTCCCAATCATCAAGGTAGGGCTTCATCTTCGGGCAAACGTTTAGATGGTCAAAAGACATTCCTGGACGTCCACAGAGCAGGCAGGCATTGCTCCCCAGGACACCAATACGTTTCAGGTGGCACTCCAGGTAGTCGTGGCCCGTGGCACACCGGAAAGCTGCGACACTGACAGCTCTGGGTAGGTTGCGTCGAATAGGCCAATCAATTAGACAAGCCCAGTTCTTTCCGACGGCGGACTGTGTGCACCGAGACTTGATCCAGGCATGTATCGCTCTGCATAATGTACTAAAATTAAAAGCGCCATCTGTTGTTTATACCTTAAACCGGTTTGGTTCCATTTAAGATTCATTTAAATTTTAGAGCGCCGACGCCCTGTAAGGTGAATCTTTTTTTTTGACATTAATTTTTTTTAACCACTCGATTTCAAAAAACCATAATTTTTTCATTATCAAGTTAATCTGCAAAAAAGTATATCGCTTTTTATTATTAGGGCAGTGTTAATTTTAGGTAAAAATGTTCAAGTAAGTTTTAAGTTTTGTGTTCAAATCGAAGACAGTATACATAGATGTATTTTCTTCAATACAGATTTATATATCAAAAACTTTAACCTTACATCTCGCTTGATGTATTTTACCACGCATTTATTAGTTTCACTCTCATGGAACTCTGGATGTATTCCAAGCTCTCAAGTCGATTTTCACCAAGTTCTAATTACCGAATCAACTTTAAAAATAATGAGAATCTGATGATGATACCATAATATGATATCATCGATCTGATATCCTGATAGAGGAGGAAGTTGGTGAAGGGAACTTCTCATTGGTCCACGTAACCCGTCGAATTTGGGTTCGTTTGAATCATTTGATTGTGTCATTTGATTATATGTTACAACCACGAGAATATGGTGACGGAAAGTGATTATTAGAACTTTTTAATGGTTATTTGTTAGTTTTTTTAAACTATAAGTTATCTTGTTATTTATTTACTGATTTTTTAAAAATTGGACACATATTCATCAATAACTGTGAACATGATCACCAAAGCTTTAATTATTTAGGATCCTACTCGTGAAAGCTCTCGTTTGTGAAAGCCACTCAGGTTACTGTTTTGAAATATTTACCAAAGTTGTTATCAAATTCTACTGCTTAAAAATTTGTGGGAGAATTTTAAATTTCCGATTCGATTAAAATATATGTATTACCTATTTGATTAAAATTTTAGATTTAAAAAATTTCTTTCTAATAATTATTAAGAGATGATTGAAATATGCTAGTGATAATTATCACTGCAAGTAAAAAAACTCCACTTTACTCCGGAGCACATAATACTAAAAAATCTAAAATGTAACGTTTTTTATTAACAAATTCATTACTTAGATAAATAAAATATTAATTTTCCGAGACAGATTCGTTGTATATTTGCCCACTGGCGCGTCTGCGTCCGAGCGATAGGTGTGATCGATTCATTTATAATCGTGTAACTTATGGACAATTCGATAAATTCATATAAAAGGGAGCATTGCTAGGAGTTTTTATAAATGGTAAGCATTTTATTGCTATTACCTAAATTTTGCTGCAGTTTTATTGTATCAAACTTTGTTATAGGATATTAGCCTGGTAAAGGCATAATATTTTTTGTAAATATTTTTTAAGTATAAATTGCAATTTTTACATGAACCGTCTACATGCAAATTTTTCTTGATTTACGTCTGAAACTATATAAACTGTTGGACTATGACATACATATAGATGAATGGAACGAACTGACAAACATGATTACATTTAATTTCTTATTTTACTACAGAACTCTAATAATTCTGAAAATAATTACAAAATTCGCACATCAAACAGAAATATCTAAATGATAAGAGAAACATTTTAAAAAATGTAATAAAACAATACGACATTTGCGATTGAGAATAAAAACAAAAACGCACGTATTGTTTACAATTTATCACTAATATCTGAATATTTGCCTGAATTGCCTTTGAATACAGTACTGTTCATATTATGTATCGTTCCCTGCAATAAGACTATGTAAAAGTAAATGTACGGTTATGAATAAAATTACAATTACAGAAATAGTGACTGAAATTAATTTCGACTTACTCGTGAAAGCAGTCATTTGGTAAAATTGATTGGTTATTTTTAGTTATGTCGTAAATAGATATTGCCAATTAATAGAGTTTTAAGGATTCCTTGAAACCAGGAAGTCTCGCAATTTCATCTAATTCCTTCGAAAATATGTATTTAATAGGCTTTTATTATTATGATATCTGAAACTGTTGTGATGAAAATTTACAGATAACTTAATGTACTTTTAGTTAACGTAAACACAGATGAGAAGACAATATCGGAAAAATATAGTCCGTACCGTATCTTCGTTCATAGGATTAGAAAGTTGAGGGCATATCTAATCGAGAGAGATTTTTAAAGATGTAATAAATATAGTGAGACTAGATTAACTTATTACTTTACAGAAATGTACTTATTGCGAATATATAGATTTTTGAACTTCTGGGATATTGGGGATATCAACATCAAATATTTTTTTATCGTATTTGGGTAGCAATGTCCCTAATATTTGTACTACATATACATGTGTCGCTAATATATGTACTATATATATATATATATATATATATATATATATATATGTCGCTAATATGTGTACTACATATACATATGTCGCTAATATGTGTACTACATAATTAATGTATACTACAAATAATAGCGAAACACAATTTAAAGAGTGCTGAACATCTGCTCTGCCGGTTTTGATAATAATTTTTTTTATTGACGTATTCATTATTTCAAAAGTATAAGGAAAAAAAGTTGTTTTTTGTTTAGAGAAGTAATATATACAACTGAGCATATTATTCGTACATATAAAGGAAATCACAACTTTGTAAATAAACGATTCTAAGCATTCATTGTCATTTGTAGACAATTAAATTTTACAATACTCCTTTAGGTTACTTAGAGATAAAGTGTGTTAATTATTCATGCCTCTTCGTACTTTGTATGTTATATATAAATTCTATTTGACATTGTTTCATTTGAGCCTGAAACTTTACTAGTTTAAATAACATCCTTCGAAAGATATAAGCCTTTGGTTTATTCTATATTTATTGAGCGACTTAAAATTATTCAAATATCTTACATTTACTTGTCTCTTCCCTAGGGAATACTTTTTATTTGGAATTGAGTTGTACAGGGACACTAAGTAATTAAATCAACCAGGTGACGGCGGCTGGTGGATTGATCGCACGAGAATTCGTTTCACTAACTGTAAAATTTTGTGAATATATAAATATAGATAATTGCAAGAAGAATTTCCTTGTCCTAATCATTTTTATTTAAAAATTAAAGAGATTACACAAATGTAATTTAACTTAACTTTATTTTATGTAGCGGTCATTTTATTCGTATATTAATTTAATTTTATTAGTGTATAACTTATGAAATTGCTTCGTATAATATGTAATGATGATCTATTACAATAAGTATTTGATTTCTCTTTTCTTTTATATACATTGGTATAAACTTTTCCGTTTTAGTTACAGCTTTTTATAATTATGCTAAATTTCTTTAATGAATGAACTTGTAGAAAAAGTACCATTTTTCAATAGATTTCGTATATATTGAGGTCATTTTGTCATTTGGAATTGATGTAATGATATTTCATTCTGATTAAATAATAGTAGTATAGTCTGTTGGTTATACAACAAGGGTTTTCAAAGTACTATTAAATGTAGGTGCATATTAAATATGATGTTTGAAAAAGTATTTTGATTTGATATTTGACAAAAGAAAAAACCTAATGTCGTAAACCACTCACCAGAGGGCCTTCCCATTAAAAAAACTTCCCATGGGAGTTAAGAATCGGCTTATCTGAACATGTAAATAAAGCGGCTATGTATTTGAATAACAAACTCTACTTCTGGGATGAATTCATTTCGGAATGTTTTAAAAATTCCATTCCAAATTCCATCTGTTCTTGAATAAATGAAGTAAAGTTAACTTATTGTAGTCAGAATGAGTATCTTTTGCTCTTTTGTTGTTTAAAATGTTCTATTTTAGACCTAAACCGAGGAAAAGGAATAGAAAATGATATAATGCAATCACATCATTTTCTCAGCGTGTATTGAGATGAACGAAGACGCTATATTTCGATTCGCTCTTCACGGACCACTTTTGACCCCGGAAGTAGTTGGCCCAAAATGGAAATTTTAAATATATATTTTTATTACCTTACTAACTCTAAGGCGAACTGGAGTAGTCATTTTCTTTCCTTCTAATTTGTTTCAATCATAAATAATCTGCCATTAGAAATAAAAACTGCAAACTTCCTGATTTTTGCCGGCAATTTGAAATTGTTTCTAGTAATGAGTAATTTTTATGATTTTGAGTTTCTTCAAAGACACATTGATACAGTTTTGTAATGAAGTTCATGAAATTTTTTTTTTTAGTTTGAGACATTATTGATAAACTATTTTTCTCTCTGAATCTGTAGAGGCCTTTTGAGTCAAAATTGTGAAGTATTTAAAGTAGTTGCGGCCGACTGCTTATTATTACTATTCTAATTCATTTCAATCATTGTTATCGTGAATATCATTTGTAAGTATATTTTTTTTGCATCAGCCATTGTCATATATATATATATATATAAATATATATATATATATATATATATATATCTCACATGTCTACCGTAACTACTATAAAGGGGTAGTAACATATATTTGTCTTTATCCTTACAATATCGGAAAAAGTGTGTTCGTTTGTGTGAAAAATATTTAGTATATAAAGATTATTTACTATTTTCTGACTGAAAGGAATAAGGAATTTAGAGTTTAATATTCAGACGGAAAATTACCCTGAATTTCGCCTCCAGGTAAAGTGAGGTTGATACTATAATATTTACATCTCAATTTCAAACTCCCAAATAAACCTTATTATAATATTATCAAATTGTTATCGAACCCAACAAGAAACATTATTTTCAAGTATAATTCGTGACTCGAATAAATACAGGCCAAATAAGAGACAGAGAACTGCGCCCTTGTGTGGATTAAATTCATTTTCGACGTATGGATAATATTGTAGGTGTATCACTCGGCAAATATCTGAGCGTGTTGTTAAAAATTAAGATGAGAGGTAATCTATAGAAATTATATCCCTTATCGATAAAATGAAATGTTGTATCTTAGCAAACTCGTTATTTTTAATAAATCCTCAGTTTTTCGTAAGCCGTCAAGTGTTTGTCGAAACACATTAATTTAAGGTTCCTTGGCGGGTAAACATATTATATTTCTTTAAATCTTTTACTCAAATTAATCGAAACCCTTTAACGTATATTTTATTATCAAAATACCAATATTTTCAGAGATATATAGATGCAAAATATATTATTTTTAAATTTTATTTTTCACTCATGGGTCTGATGAATTAAAAACGGTGAACAAAAACTCGTATTGAGAGACCTATCCCGGGACGAGTCATTCGATAGAAAGCGCGAAAAATGTTTTCATATCTACTTGCAACTTATATTAGAAGTACAATTCTATTTCTAATATTTCAATATACGTTAATTTAGATTCATATCTAAAGATAATTCTTGCCATGTCACAAAAAAATTGTTTTCGATTTAAAAAAAACTACGGATAATAAAAAAAAACATTACACAAGTTATTTCCTTTGACCTCTAAAGTAAAGATCTAAATTAAATATTTCTTTTACATTACCTCATTGATATAAATAGATAAATATGCATAACGATAGCTTTGTTTCTAAATACCATATTCGACATTAAAGACGAAGAAACAATGAGAAAACAATCCAAACCGGTGTTATAACTAACAAACTCGCGAAAGGTTTCCCGAAACAAGGCTTGTCAACTTTGACATTTGCAAATCAAACACGGTCTGCGTGACATTTTCTCTTCCATTATTCAGCGTAGTCGCATAAAGTATTCCGTTGCAATCATTTATACAGCATTCGCGAAATCGCCAAAGCGGAGTTTTTGAGGAAAATGATATTAAAATGGACAACTGCTTTATTCTCCTACACAGAGTCAGCTTCAATGAGAGTTTTGAAAAAGTTTTTGGAATGTCAAGGGACAGGCAACGAGTTTTTGTTTGTCAAAGTCATGATGTTTACTTACTTGATACCAATTGAAGCAATTCCAAACAATATTCATTTTTCCAATAAATTTCATTAGATAGAGAGGAAATTTCATTAGATATTGAAATACATAATTAAGAGGTTCCTCATTTAGCAACAAAAATGATGGTCTAAATCTCGCTTAATCCAAAATTATAAGGAAATTGTAGAAGGTGAATTGAATAGAGTATTAGAAAAGTTTTATATTTTGAATTTTGATATCAGATTTATTGTACAGCCTTTTAGCTTCGTGTTATGTTTCTAAGCAAGAATATTAGTATTTAACTACTACATGACATAGGTTCGTTTAATTGTGAACAATTCTTCAAAATTAACGCCAAATATATTCAGTATTTAAATAATAAATTTACAAGTTATTGTATTAAATATATCGTATATAAAAAATACTGTAATTACTAGAACAATCAAATGATCTTAATAAATCAATAAATAACAATTTTAAGTAACAAAAAGTAATATCAGAAAAATTGGTTATTATTTATATTGCCTCCGACTCTTTGACCGTACTTTTTAATCAAAACTCTTTGCACCGTAATTCATTTTTCTTCCAGCCAATCTCTAAACAAACACCATTAGGATCGAAACTTTTTGATGTTTCTTATAACTGAAATGGTTGTTTCATTAACATGTATTTGTATATTTAAGTAGGACAAATTTGTTAATAGATATATTAATAAATTTCATGAGATTAATTGACTGGAAGTGAAAAGCTATTTTGTTAAGTGCATTGCTGTTAGATCAAGTCACTTTTATTTTATCACGTTTGGAGTTATAATCGAAGAACGATAAAGATGCAAATGATGTAGTGGACTTGCTTATTTTAATTTCAGGTTCATATTACTTGATTTCGGAAAAAAATGTGTAAGAAAACATTCTCACTTACCTCTGGAATTATATTATAATGCAATATTAATATGATTATGACTAAATTTTTATTTCAACTTTATTGATTTCTATATTTTACGACAAAAAATCGTGTAAGTTCGTATTTTTTGATAATAATTAAAATACATTTAATCAAGGTATTAGTAGTTATTTGTATTCGACGTATTGGAGACCAAAACTTTGTTAAAATTATTTAAAATGTTAAACCTTAGTAAAAGAGTACTAAGAGTTTATCATCAAAAAAAGAAACTTAATCTTAAGCGATAATAGTAAGCACTTACTGTTTCAAACGAATTTTGTAGAAGAGCGGCAAAAATTGGCCTGACGTTGAACAAATTAAATTTTGCTTAAAAAGCTTGTATTTTTAAGCCAAATATTTTAGCTCTGCGCAACCACAAAATAGTATAAAAATTAAATGGATGTTGATTTAACTAATCGCTCTTATTGTAATATTATTTTGTTTTCTTCACGTAAGAGTACAATTTTTATTCTTGTAGTACGTAAGCTCGACAACTTATTGACTTTTGTCCCTTATTTTTAACTTTGCTTATATTTATGATAAGTACATGCTATCGTCCAAATATTTATAGGCGTTTTAAAAATATATATAAAAATATGTCGTGTATAATATTTGGAAGGAACGTTGGGTTTACTGGTCAGAGATGAGATGGAAACATCCACAGTAGAGCATTGCATTATACACTTTCTGAAAAATTTAATCACAAACTTACAACAAGGTTCTAGTTTTGTATAGCTTAGGAAATAAAGTAATTAATAACTCCTGTTCATAAAGAGAAGCATAGAAACCATTTTTAAAAAAATATTGAACAGTTATTAAAAGCTATATCTTATTACATAAGTAAGATATAGCTTAGTTTACGAAGTGGTCACCATGAACTATTTCAAAATTAATTGTTTCAGTAATGCTTAGCATCTTATGGTACCTCAAATACTAATGGATGAGAATATTTGCTTCCACCTTAAAAATTTTGTTATGTGGAAGCAAATGTTGTATGCATAAAAATGATATTTTATGTCGTGGTAGCAAACGCTTTTTTAATATGAAGCGGTCCAGTGTATTCAGCACAATTTATTATTGTTATTTTAATTTAATTTTTATTGCGTATTCTTTAAACTCGATATAGAGTAAAAAATACAAATTATTCATAGTCCTAAATATTTGCGAATTTTTTTATGCAAATATTGTTTCCTTCCTAATATGTATCCAGCTTAATATAGACAAAAGCATACTCCCCCGATATCCAATTACAGTTTGGTACTACGCAAACGTTCTGGCAGGAAGCAGCGAACTGAGCTTTTTATTTGTCTTGTCATTTCACTACCAACCTGTTTTACCCTCCAGTTTTATTAGACCACACAAGACAGATGGCTATTATTATTTTTTCTATGGCTCCTTATATTAAACTTAAACCCGAAACGTCTAAGTTATGCTCCAGTAAAACAGGTATTTGGTATACGGATTACGTAAGGGCAGAGAACTGAGACAGATCTATTTGAAACTTTTTCAAGAGCTACGGAATGCCGCCAAATTTTCGTTAGAATTCGAACAATGTGATCTATTTGGTTTATTGGGATTGTAAGCGATATTGCGTGCAAACAATTTTGATGTACGTTTAGAAATTATGTGCTTGTTGTCTGCTATAACTTTAATAAAATTCCTAAATATATTGCAATGTTAAAGGTTGCCTAATTTAACTTATTACGTCCCATTCTATCTTCTGCAAACGATGTATCGTATTGTAAAATTCGACGTTCAAGATGAGATTTATCTCTCTCTATCTATTAATTTGCCTGTAAACTGAGTTATGCTAGATAGAATTTGATGAAAATTTCCCTACTACAGGGAAGCTTACCTAGAAATGTAATAAAAAATAGTAGTGTAAGATCTTCGGGTTATAGAATCGATAGTGGATAAACACGAATCAGATACACAGTTTGACGATGGTAGAATAAAACGGAGGAGTGAGAAAAGTCATTCTGTCAGATAGACTTTCAAATTCTGTCGTCGATTGTAAAATTAGTGAACACTACAACTTGTACACTCTCAGAGGCACGGGGAAAAGCTAGTTTAATAAAAAAAAAACAAATTCACTAGACATGGAATAAACTATGTCATTGTCCCCGACCACATTTACTAATATAAAATGAAGTTTATATTTTAGATCAGAAACGCGTACGAATGTGTCGGTCGTCCATCAAACTCAACCGATGATGAAAATAATATTCAATTAATTGTAGATCGATCACAGTCTGACTTTGTTCACTTTGTATCTAGGTCGGACAATGATATCTACTAATGGACCGATATTGATAAGTCCTTTTTTGTGTCGGGTGGCGTATTACAAAGTCTTGAATTGGGTTACTGTAAATGGTTACGTATTCGCTTTAATATTAGACACAATATCTATGCTAGGTTTAATTAGAATCGTGATCAGTTGTAATCAATAAGGTAAACTATATAAAGGTAATTAGTTTTACTATATAAAGTTAAAACGTTTACCATATAATTTTAACAAAAAGGATTTATTGAATCCATTTAATGTGTTTATCACCAATTTTCTATATTATTATCCTAAGCTTATCTCGTTAACAGATAAATTGAAGACTCTCACCAAGACATTTATTGTCGTGTATCAGACAGCACGGAATATAGTAGCGAGCAGTTTAATAAGAAAGGACTTTATTTCTTCAAGGTTTGTCATGTAGCGGCATGGAAGACTGAGGTGGCTCCTTACCGATATCTGATCGATATCCCTCGTGCTCTACACTCTAATACTCCAGTTTACGATCTCTGTCAAGATATTATTGCAGGTTTTGTTCTTTAAATTCAAATTAGCGACTTCTTGCGGTGTTTTATTGGGAAAAATTGGCTGTCGGATGGAAGTATTACCACCGGGTGGGAACATTGTTTCGTGAATTTTCAACGGAAACTTTTAATTGGTTTGAATCATTAATGTTCTTTGAAGATGTATTAACATATCGCTAGAAATATACCTCCGGCATAAAATAATGTTGCAGTTATATAAAATTTTGTTATAATATTTTTATTAATTCCTTTAGTTAACTATTGTAATTTTGAACTTTAATACCATGTGATTTATAACAGTACAGTTAAATTTTAATAATTTGTTTACTAGATGCAGTTACCGTTTCCTTTCTAGTGTTTAATAGAGCAGCTTTTTGAATATACAGTTGAAAAGTGTAAACGACAAATTATTTTAAATAATGGAAAGTAATATCTCATAAAGGGGACAAAGGATAAAAAATGTGCAAGGAAACTTTTGTTAAAGACTTTTTGTTCATGTGTCAAAGACCTTTTGTTTCATACAACCTACTAAACCTACTGAATTATTAAAAACATGTTCCGTCAATCTGTGTTCCATATAATTATGATATGAATTAAATTTAAGGAGTAATAGTGCTGTTGTATACGAACAGAGAGACAGACAGGATAAAGTTTTAGGACACCTATTTCGTACAAAACGGCTGCACGATCCTCAAAACAATTATTTTGGATTATTTTCTATAAGACACTACAGCTAAATATAAATTATCGTGCATTTTTTGAAGCTGCCTAAATGTTACACACAACAATGCTAACAATTTCGACAGTGAAAAACAAAATATGCGGCAGTTAAAAATTTGTAAAAAGGATAATTAAAGATTTTTAGCAAAATATCATCGAAGTTCACCTGAGTGAACTGAGTCCTAATGCAGAAAAGACTATTTATTTAAGCAGACAAAGACTACTTTTCCCTGGAAAGTAACTCGCAGATTCAGACGGCCACTTGTTCAAATGCCACCTATTAAGAAGTCACAAGATCAATGGATTCGAAGAATGAAGATAAAGCTTGATTCTGTTCAACAACTGGCACCAGTATTTTAACGTCATGATATTCAAATTAGTAGTAATTCTAATCCGTTGTATCGATCAGTGATGGTAATTAAACCTTTAACTCCAATCCAATAGAAATGGTACAAGAAACAGACAGAAATCTAAATCCCAAAAAGCATCGGTATAAAATATTTTCCGGTCTATACAAGGTATTATCATGCAAAATTTTTATTATGCTAACCTTCTAATTTAATATTGGCT
The DNA here is from genome assembly GCA_039881145.1 of Druceiella hillmani. Taxonomy (NCBI): domain Eukaryota; kingdom Metazoa; phylum Arthropoda; class Insecta; order Lepidoptera; family Hepialidae; genus Druceiella; species Druceiella hillmani. Next base: position 2,164,985 of record JAYKKI010000055.1, read on the forward strand.
TACAAAGATTTAAAAAAAAATAAAAATAAATAAACTTAAATTTGAAATCGTTATGTTAAAGAAACGTACTAAATCTGCGGAATAGATGATATCGTATCGACTAATATGACTAATATCTCTGTTACCCTTAATATCAAAATTGGTTTAGAAACTATTTCAGAAACGACATAAATCACTTGTAAAAATCCCGGATTTCCGGTTCGGAGTCAGAAAGAAATAGTTTACAGTAATAAAAGATAATGGAAAAGATATTCGAGGAAAGAAAATATTGTCCTGCAGTATTACAAGCGTTCTACAGAGTATGCAACTAAGATCTTGTTTAAAAAATAAGCAAATTGCTGCCGGAGAATTATTATCAATTACTTAAGTCGATTTATCTGTCTAATCTGGATAGGTGTAACGCGAAGAAGTATCTTGAGACCATTTCTATATCTACTGTATATAACTCATATTCCTACTACTGAAAAACCCTTACAGATAATTTTGTTGATGATACTGTAGTAATAGAAACTACAAACACGCAAAATAAAGTCCCCAAATATTTACAAGGTGCATTTGATAAAATTAACAGATGCAAGCTGGTTGGAAAATACTATATGATGATGATAAATCCATCCATATCACTTTTGCGAGCGAACAAGACGAAAATATCTTAGACTCTATCTAGGAAATACTTTAGACTCCATCTAGATAAAATGCTTAATTATAAACACCACGCCAAAGGAAAAGCTGAGGAATCAGGCTGAAACCACGATAAATATCTTGGTTAATTGGATGTGATTCCCAGTTTAACCTTTACTGTAAGCGACTTTCTTAACCTATCTATTGTCAAACCAATTTGGACATATCGCGTTCAAATGTGAGAAAGTGCTAAGCAATCAAAACCTTAATGTAATCCAACGAAACCAAAACATATGACTACTAATCAGGTTTTTGCATATGATTACCATTACATATAATTGTGTAACTAACTGAGAAATTTACAACGAATTAGATATAGAATGTAATAATGAACCTATCCAATAATATATCATTTAACATGAAAGACAACTCTATAACCACACTTACGTGGAAGTTATTCGACTTCTGAATATTACTCACTAATTAAGGAGTGTTAAAAGTATTAAACCAAAAAATTATTGAAATGTATTATGAATTAACATCATGAATATACTTAATTATTCTGGAAGCAGTACGTCGTTACTTGTATTCTTATTAAGTTAACTTAATTAAATTTCTTATTAAGATTTTATCATTGACATTCAATTAACGACGTTTAAAAAAATAGTAAACCCTCTTAAAATATGCGTCATCATCATACAGCCGTGTAAACCGTATCAATATCTATTCAGCAGAAATTGAATTATAAGTGAACAGAGAGAAATGAAATAAATATGGTAATTGGTGGACCCATTACGCTTTATTTAGGCACGAAATTCAAATTGCAATTTTAAATAATTATTTATCTAAATATTGCTGTGCAAGATCTATGTCGATATATGTGTACAATACACTTAACAGGATCTTTATAACTAAGCATATATGTTATCACATTAAGTTAGATTTCCTTCCCGTATTTACTTGTGTACAGGATATATTCGCGGATCTCATTAAAGAAAACACTTAATACGACTCTTATTATCTTCACATCATGTAATTTTTAAAAAAAAAAATAAAAACGTAAAAAATAAAAACTTTATATTTACGAGTAAAACTCTCATTTCACGTATTTCGTCCAAACTCAAATACCTATGCTATAAACATTTAAGAATATCCAGTTCATATTTACATTGGAATATTTATAAATATTATAGAAACATTATTTTTTACGTGAAAATTTATTGTTTTGGTGTATCTTTCACAGATATAAAAATATCTTGAATTTCTCAAAAACTATGAAACCTAGAACAATTGCTGTAATTTTTCTATAAAGTTGAAGTTAATTTCTAGAATTTCCATTTTTATAATTTTGGGTTGAGTTGTTTCGGTTATGAAAGGGCAGAGGAAATGCATTTTATTTTTTGAGTGACTTTCAGTTTTTTTCTGAAAACATGTTATGCGAAATTGCAGAAAATAAATTTGAGATCGTTATGACTAGCATTTCAAATGACACTCCGCAGGTCACATCGCACGTTTTCTGAGAAAAAAGCTATTGCTTTAATAAAAAGATGCTTTTCTTTTTTTGTGCTTTTTTTCACACCTTTTACTCCTTATATTACTTTCCTAATTATATGTCATCTACTTGACAGGGCATATAATTTTATCAATACAAAACTTTTTTGAGCCTTTTTTTTATTCCTAAATTAAACATTGTTTTATCGATTTTGTACTTCAATTTACTTGATTCAAATTTACCCCAACGCGAATGAAACCCCTGTATTTACAATGCCTTTATAAACATAAAGAGCGAGGGTGAAAATAGAGTTCTTTTTTCTTTAAATAGCAATGAGCTTAGAAAAAGTAATCGTTTTCATTCTGCGCAAACGTAAAATGTTTTAAATTAGAAAAATAAAGATGAGTTTTGCAAGAGAAAATGTCTAATAAAAAATAGTTTTACAATAACATTTTAGTAGCAACCAGCTTGCGGCTTTGCCCGCATGTCATTCTTTTTATTGATTAACTTTATAGCAGGTGTTATTCTAATAAGTGATAAATGGTTTATTTGTTACACAGAAGCAAATTTGCATCAAAATAATGTAGATATATAATAGTACAGATATTATTATTACTTTATTTATTAAACTTATTATTCGCTTAGCATAATGGCACGTATAGGTGAAAGTGTAGCCAACGTATTAAAACATAAACGCCCCTCGGAACACTTTTTAAGAACACATCGCAGTCACATCGCGGTCACAATTTTGCTACCTTTTTAGTAAATATAACAGCAAAAGTTTTGTTCCAATTTGCTGAGAAATATCATATTTATAAATATATATTATATTCTTACTCAGACTTGAGGAATACAACTACGAAAGCCTTATCGGACAACATACTGGCAGCTTGTTATCATTCTCTTGTTATCATTCTATTTAAGTTGTATACAAAACGTATCAAAATTGGAAGATACATCGGAAGCGGTATGCACGGTATTCCCCTCGCAACCAAAAATGGCAATGTGTCTTGCAATGTTGATACCACTGACAACAAAGGGGTATTGAATTGCATGCGGCTACATGCAGTTGTAAGGGTAGATAATTAGATAATTAGGAGGCTAATGGGATGAGAATCTGAAATGGCGTTTTAGTTGTAGCTACCCTTGTCGCATTTGTTAATTTGAGGTTATGTTGGTTTAGTATTTGATGTACTGTTTCAAATGTTATTGATTACTTGTGAAATTACGCGAGTTATAATGAACCCCGCTGTTGTTAAGAAAAAAGAAATCTTTAGAGTGAGTATGAAGATTCAATAATCGTGCAGTGAATACTTATCAACATTTTACCGAGCCTCTTGCACTGTTTCGACTGAGGTTTATATTTTGAAACAATTGAATGACAGGTTAATAAAACAATAGTCACAGAGCTAGAATTACATAATACCAATATAATGAATTATTCTAAACTGATTATTTAATATTTCTTATCTTGTAGAAATCTTCTTTATTCAAATTGAATATTTACGTATTATACTTTGTATGTGATACTCACTACCAACGAAAACGTTACATAATTTTTATATAAGAATTTTCTGTAAAGATCAGGAATATGAATTTTGGTAAACCGCTTACCTTCTAACTAGATTTTAATAACATTTTTCTGCACGAACTCATAATCCTTACATATATAAAAGATTAAAAATCTGACAAAAAAACACTTCATGAAATGATATAGCATTAGTGAACGTTTTCATTACATAATGTTACCGCAAACAATATGGCAAATGATCAACATAGGAGAAGAAAAATATAAATGCAAGTTGATGTACGAGTACATGGGAAGACGTTGTTTATTTGCAAATAACATTTTTGATATCTCTTGCAATCATTTTAATTGATCAGGTATGTTCGTGGCGCAATAATTTTGTTAATCAGTATGTAGATGATGTTAATATCCTAGATTTAGAAATCTTTGATTACGTTTAATTAGTGTGTTTTGTATTGCACATTACAAAATAAAGGAAATTATTCATTAGCTTGGTATAAAAAGGATAGACGTTTTATGTATGTATATATATACATATATATATATATATATATATATATATATATATATGTATATATATATATATATATATATATATGTGTGTATATATATATATATATATATATATATATATATATAATATTTGAAAGTAAATACTTGTGTTCAGCATCTTACGTTTTATGCCGGATTATTAAATGTATTATTAAATATATCTACCACAGCACTACAAAGATAGCATGGAAATAACTCAAGTATCAGGGCGTATTTACCAACAGGACTGATTTGACTTTTACTACCGTCTATAAAAACAAACCTCGTAGTAAAGAGAATTTGAAGTAAAGTAACAAAATATAATTAAATACAACTGTAAGGGTCGAATTCTTCACGCGAAAGGAGCTTAATTATTTCGGTATTACGGTACGACGATCCAGTGCTTTTAAATAAAATGGAAACTTAATTTGCTTTTTTATGTTCAACGAATAGGACAATTACGTTGACTTTTATTTCTTAACTTTATTTATTACACTGACAATAGTGAAACCTGAAATACAAATTATTCGTCAAACATAATATGTTCGAAAAAATTGGTAAAATTGTCAACAAATGGTATGAAAAGACGTATTTTGTGCGATGGTAAAACGGTGGTAAAACGTATCTTGTGCGAGTATGTTAAACAATGGTATAAATAGTTTTTATCTGAAATTAGAATAAATATTAAATAGCCTTGCTATCGTCGAAGTTATAATTACTTAATCAATCTCAAGTCTTTCACAGTTTATTATTACAAATTGTCTGCATATACAAAGTTTAAAGTTTTTAAAGTGACTAAATTTATCGAAATACTTTAATTTTCACAAAATACTGTAGAACGAACCGTATATAATGTTAGAATTTTAAATATCTCTCAAATTCTGTCGCATGATAAATCATCGCACTTAGTTTCGAAGAAAAATTGGAGTTAAAAATAAGTAGTATTGGCAGGTAAAAATATGTATATATAGTTCCGATTTAATAAACAATTCCGCGTGGTGTTTAAAACCGAATATTAGGTTGGAAAATAATAAATCCGTCACTTTCACGCACTCACGTACAAACGCACGCACGTATGTATGAACGTATGCACGCAGGGACGAACGCACGCAATCACATAATGCGTCCGCTAATAATAAATATGCGGATTAATATGATACCAAATCAAATGGTTTCTGAGAAAAACGGATGTGACTGATATAGAGGCATGTGACAGATTTTATAAGGTTTCCGTTTGAGACATGAAGCCCTTAATATATTACATTGGCGGTAATTTATGTAACGGTTATATTAGTATTTTCAGGATTAAAATTCACGTGATGGATTCATTCGGCATACAATTCACACGAAAGAAGTATTCCAAACTTTTTTTTATACTTTTGAAAAGTTTTTATAAAAATGACATTCCATAAAGCTTTGCTTCACATTTAATTCATTACGACCTCGAACCTCGATTGGCCCGAGATCCACTTAATTGAGAAATGATGTTAACATAATCAAATTAAACTCTAACAGTACCTAACCGATACATTGAAACCATCAAACATTGAGAAAAATGTACATTAACAATGTAATTAATTCAGTGCTTCTTTGACAGCCATTAATTGAGCGCGAAATTAAAATTTTCACAAATTGAATCATTTTCCAAATTTTTAAGAAAATTTTATTATCGATGATAACAAAAAAAAATTATACCTACCTCAAGGAACATTTTAAAAGTTTAATATATTTAATTTTTACTTGTATTGCACATGAGAAAAAAAATTAGCAACTGTAGAGTAGTAAAGGGACGACTAAAATAGTTTACTTCTTCCTCTGGCCGATAATTCTTAATTTTATTCTTATATTTTTTAAACGTTTGGTTTTTTTTTTATTTTGGACCCCAAAAACAACATCATAAGGACTCACGATATTGTTGTTTTTAGCGTTACTTATTTTAAAAGGAAAAACGGTACTTTTACGGGAGAAATTTTACGATATTTCTCCCATGACCCTCTTTCCATCACAGTCGTTTTTTTCGTAGACCGCTTGAAGTAGAAATTTTGAAATAGCAATATAATTTATTAGCTCGCACATATTTCAATAAACAACCCTCAAAAAGACGTTACAACGATTTTAGGATGTAAATAAATTACTCAAAAAAAATGTAAAAATTTCAAATGTAATGTGGGGTATTGTTTAAAGTGTATCTCAAATACATTAAAAATTTTAGGTAGCATATCTTCAGAAATTTATTCAAAAATATGTAAAAAATGTGTCACTTTCTCCCTTATTTGACAAATTCCTCAACCTAAAACTGAAAAAATCGGGTTTTTTTAGCCCTACGCAAAAGTTGTAGGAAAATTCCTAAGTTGATTCTCTATGTCATAGTTTTTGACATATTCACAACGATACAAATATTTGTCGCTCTGCTCGCCTTTTTAACTAAATTAGGTATTATTAAGTATTTATAGTTCTAAGTAGTCTATATTAGAGATTATTTATTATAAATAATGTAATTTCACTTCAAAACAAGGTACGGAAAATTTTATATGCGATCTAGACTCGCAATTGGCCGTATTTTATTTTTTCCATACATGAGAAAGCTTTCATTGAACATTGAGAGTGTTCGAGATAGTACACACAAGTACGAGTACATAACTTTTGATTTTACTAACTTCATATCTATTTTTTGTCAATCATCCCGAGGCCACGGTAAATATTTTGAACTTGCTTTTCACTCACACGTTTGTTTGCTTTCGAATTTGTGATTTAATTTTTCCTGTTATATTAATATAAATTATACAATTAGTTATGTATTCATTATTATTAAGCCTTTAGTAGAGAAAGATATATTGCTTAGTAACGGCAAGATGTTACAAAGTAAGCATTTTACACGATTTGCTATGACTGATAGCAGCAATGCATTTGTCACGCTAATTTTTTAGGGTTCCGTACATAAAAGGTCCACATGGAACTTTACTGTTGTAGTAATGTTATATATCCGTCCGAAGGTAGAAACCTGTGAATTCAGCTAACACATGCTTCTAACTTCTAAATGAAATAGGATATCAGATTGAAATATATATCTAATAATTTTATCTGAAGCTTGAAATGTTATTTATAGTTATTAAAAATTGTATTTCGAGTGATCAATGCTACACGCATGCTACAAGAGTAGAAAAAAGAAATTATGCACAGGTATGAACATGAATGTTACCCTTTAAATTTTTTTCACTGTAAATAATAATTTGGGTGTTGATCAAATTAATGTTTTTGAAATCGGTTTTGCATACTTAATATAGTGAAAGCTATAATTCTGATATAATATTTCCCATAGTCTATATATATATATATATATAGTTCTATTCATAGTTAAAGTAAGTTTAATTAGTACGTAATCAATATACCATTAATCCTACAGTAGAAAAGAGCGTTAAATTTGCACGTCTGACTACATGTATCTGTGCCGGTAGACTTAGGTATGCATTTCATAATTCCCATTCGATGATTGTGATGATGAGGATAAGAATATTTGTTTTATTTTGCAACGGTTTATAACCTTAAAAAAATCTTAAATTTTTTTTATGGTCCCTTGTTATAAAATAGAACTTTATTAACTTTTCTTATTTAAATGTAACATCAAATTCTAAAGGCATTTGAGCACTTTAAAATAAACTGCAATATAATTGTGATGTTCATTAAATATTTAAAAAAAGGAAATTTTTTCATTTTATTTTATGGTAAATTTATAAAAAAAATTATTATTAGAGGGAAAAATCCCATCAACATTGAGGATTAATACGTCGTCGCACACGTCATATATATTTTAGCTTGAATTACTACTACAGAGACCTCTTTTTTTATATATACATAAATCTTTCACAGATGTTGTTGGATGTATTATAAAATGAAAAAAAAGGTAGTGAAGCATCGTGCGATATTTTTGTCCACAACTCCAGTAATGTTCAAAAAATTATCTCTACATCGCTATGGAGTAAGCTAATGAAACAACATTATAACATTCCATCATAAAAACTTCCTCGTTTTGACAGAAAAAATTTTGATAATAATATTTCATGGCAATTGTAGAAATATGAAAGTGCAATAATATAAGTTATTGAACAGAGATGAAAAGCCATTAAATACGCCATACATATGAACAATTTATTCGAAACAACGACTTGTTCCTCCCTGCATCGGCGTAGATCAATATTTGCTCTGAGAAATGTACTCCATTTTATTTTCTTGCTATTTCGTTTGAGAAATTTTCAATAGAAAGGAAAGTTTATTGATCTCACAATACAGATTAACTTCTTCACTTCGATTTATTATTTTCTTTATGAAATAAAATAAATTATATGAAATAGTCAATCTTATAATATTATGTTCACATTTCTAAGCAACTCAGCAAAAACAATGTGTGATAGTTTTGTAATTAAACGATAGTTTTAAGACGAATGGAAAAATGGGTTTAGCGGCTCCTGATAAAAATGTTTTAATACTATTGCGAACATAAAGAATGTGTTTAATGAAATGGTAGAGTTATTTAAAAAAAATATAAGTGAAAGTTATCGCTGCTAGCGTGTTTAAGATCGCAAGAAATGGCCAAGTAAACCATTAATTTGCATGAATTTATAATAGTAATAATAAATACATAATGAACTAATTTTGTATCTGAATAGTAAGGAAAAAAATTACAAAATTGAATAGCAGAGGAAGTTAGAAAAATGGTTAATATATTAGCAAGTCACTATTTATTGAAGTGAACATGAATGGTAATTACAAATTACTAAAAAAGTACGAGTAGACTTTCTAAGTACGAATAGAAATTGCACGATGACGATTTTACATGTACTTGGGTACATATGAACATTTAAGGGTATATAATACTTTCAAATATTAATTTTGTTTTCACCCTTTAAGTATACTTCCTATTATATTTTTCACAGGCAAAAATTTTTCACATATTTCTAAATTATGAGATTTAGAATCATCGCTATATTTTGTTGATAAATTCAAGTTCGAAAACTGATAAAAACCTGGAAACAGCGACATTAAAAATTCGTCTCTTGAATTGAAGCTATATATTTACAATATACATTCTATTAAATATCATAATATTCAAAGGTCACTTTACGACCATTCAAAACCAGTGTTTCACATATGGAAGGAATTAATTTGTTCCGCTTTGGAGATAAAAAATATTGGATAATAAAAATAAAATTTTATCACATCTCTAAGCAAGAAATTTTATGAAGTTCTTGAAATAATTTTCTATCTTATAATATAATTTAATGTTTTTTTTTGATACTGCTAGCAGGGAACGACTCATTCTAATTATTTTTAGATTTAAAAATAATTATCCGCAGTTGTAATTTGTATGCCTATTTTAAATTTAAAAAATTATATAATTAAAAGAACTGAATTTTGAATATGTTATTAAATTGTCATTATCAAAATTGCTTATCAGTATTCCGGTGTTAATATAACTCATCTAGACATTTTTGAATATACGAATCGTTATCAAATATTCAATTTGTAGCGACACATTAACATTCAAGTGATGACATGTAGTTCCGGTGTCAATCAATCTTTATCGAGATTAATAATTTAAGTAATTATGTGTATTATCCTCTTTGTCCCAACTCTAGAACTTAATGTAGTCATTTTAAACTTGAAGGAAATCTTGAGTTTCAAATTCTATGAATCATCATTAAGTTAGGTACCGCTATTATGATTTTCGGAGGTTATTAAAATGATTGTGAGATATTCCGTCGGTGGGCTTGTCTGTAGATACACTGAGCTTTAATATGAGACCTAGAAACTGCCGGCTTTGTTGAAAGATGAATGTTTTCTTTAAATTTATCTGCTTCGGTGATTAAACAAGCTAAAGATTAGTTTCAAGATAAATACGACGTATTTAATAAGGGGATTAAACTGACAAAGTTTCTTACAAATTCCACCAACTATTCAATTAAATGAAATAAATCGCCGTTACGTTTTTAATTCTAAGCATCGCCCTTAAACTAATTAATTAGTAACTCTTAAATCATTCGTCTGGAAATAAATATAAAATTTGGTTAACAATTATATTTCAATTATTATTTCGCGACTATTCATAAATAGGCTACGTAAATTTTCATGTTAAGGTTTACGTCTGAAATGCTTTGGTTACTTTCCATTTACTTTTTTTCCAATGTAAGACTACTATTGTGTTTTTATTTACGTCATTTTTCACCAAACATAGAGCGCTTATCATCATTTTTTACTTCAATAACCTTAAAATTCTCTATTTAGCTAATAACTTGCCAGACATTTGTTTTTTTATTCAGAACTTCCGATGTTCCATAAAACGCTTTGAATTGGGTACATCTATCAACGTCAAGTGAGTTTCATTTTAGTCACATAGTCTAGCTGGTATTGTGTCAGAGGAATAAATGAGATTCAGAAAATGTTATTCTCCATTTCAATTGTGTTAATTTATGACATGGCGTTATCTAAATTTTAAAACTGTGGTATTGACTTGTCTGTACATTGTAGTTATTTACGAATAAAAATAATTAAAAGGAATATAGTGAAAGTAATGGAGGACTAAAATATTTTTCTGTCTGTTTATTTGAACATGCAAGACATAAAGAGTATTGTATCAAGCTGAAACTTTTTCGACAAAATAAGGGTCGATTCGAAGTGACTTTAAGTTTTTATTCCGATGAACGGAATCGACTTACTCAAATAACAATATAATCCAATACATCTCTATTGTATTAGTAAAACAACACAACGAAATGACTCGACGCGTAATTATTATACAAATATACAGTGCTCAGGCTAAAAAGGCGAAATTTTTTATTTATTTGACACGAATTTGTAAATTGAGTGAAAATTTTACAAATTGCCCACCTAAAGATTTCAATTGCCCACCTTGAAGACAACGAAACCTAAGTCGAGGTTAAACATTTTAATGAAGTAGAAATAATACTACATCACTCAGTTTCACTTGGTTCCGAATAAAAATTAAGTGATAACGAATTTCTACAAAATTACCTCCAAATATATTAAATATATAAAAATCATAAGGTCCAAAAATCGTTCCAATATAAGCGAGCGTATACGTATTAAATTCGGTTAATTCACGGGATATGAATTGTATCTTAATAAAATATTCACTAATCTGGTTCATTCAAAGATAGAAAAAGCCTGTTTGCCAAAAGCCTGGTTTAGTTTGATCCATTTAATATTGTCAAGATTACTTTAAACAACTGTAAGACATATTTCGATGCGTACCAAGGCCATTTTGATTAGGGAACATATTTTTGAATATTTTCAAAGAAATTACTTCATTTTCATTATAATATTATACAATATGTGTATATTAGTTTACGACTTTCTATATACCTCTGAACAATTTTTGTGATTATTGGTCAAAAATTTGCATAGATATTTAGTAACAAACAAAAATTACTAATGAGTATATTGGGAGTCATTACAGCATTTAAATCGTATCATTTTTCATGGAAGTAGGTGTTCATTATTATAATTGATAAACAAATTAAAAGTATTTTCCTGTCTAAACGTCATAATTTAGAAAAGAATATTTTTAATTAAATTAAGGAGTTAACAATTTTCAGACAATATTTTTTACTTAATATATTTTCGAAATACAACGGTGAGCAGGTTGTAAGGATTTTAAATTCGTTGTCGTATATATTTTGTTCACGACACGCTGCAAAAAAAACTACTTTTTACTTACTTGGAACTTACATCTTGATTTTATGCGTGCATCCTTAGCTGCCTATGACCCTGAAATTTTGCCCTACTTATTTTCCTACTTTATTTATTCCTAAAGCATGATACTTCCTTCTGTAAATATAACTACAGGGTTCATGCTGCCAAACTGCGGTGTAAGTTGAACCCTGATATCTATAACTCTTTATTTCCTCTTGTCTGGTTTTTCTTACTAAACAACGTTTCTTTCCTTTATCCTGATCTTTATATAATATAATGTGTTAATACGTACCAAAATAACATTTTATTTTTTCTATACTAATTCATGGTTGCTATTCGTTATTTGCTTTAATAGCTTGCCAAATTATTTTTTTTTTTAATTGGGTTCTTACTTATTTACATTTGGTTTTCACAATATATAGGACTTTTCTATAATGTATAATATATTTAATATATCACCAAATGTATAAAGAAATAAAGAAATAAACATAGGAGTCAGCACACAGCGCTGCGATGTGAGAACCTTAATCATATTTTCACTGTATTTTAAAAATGTTTAAATATGGATATTAAAAAGTCAATTTAAAAGCTGTATTATATACATAGTTAACATGAGCTTATTTTAAATAACCCAGGGCTGTTTAAATTACCTTCGATAAATGTATTTGTGAAACTCGTTTAATAGAAAGATTGAGATTGTACTTATTTAATGAAACCAGAAAAATCAAATAAAATGTGACTGGTCTTGCATTAGCGAGCGTCCTTCAGCGCCACAATAAGAAACGGCATAAACAGAATTTATATACAAAAAGGATTTATAATTTGATATCCCAAATAGCTTTAACAAACGTCTGAGAGGCATTGAACTAACTAATCCGGTATTATAATAAGGCAGACGCTCGTAAAGCCACGCGATCAATAGCGCCGCCGCTTTAAACGAGACCTTTAAGGTTAACGACGAACCTGTAAGGACGAAAACCTCATAAATTTTACAAAAAAGTTATCAATCGTTAAGTCAGTCTAATTGCATTTGCTTAATATACGTAATGGATATTAAGTGTACGTAATGAAAAGTAAGTGTACATATTTTAACGTATTTGTTATTGCATATAATAATAAAACGTATCCATATGGTTGTTTCATGACTAAACTGTTAAAATAAAGTTCTACAATGAAGTTTGTAACAGTGTATATGTTATATTACAAAAATTCACAATGCACTTTCTACTTGTTAAAAAAATCTAATTTTCCCACTCAATTTTCTAGAGCTCATTGTGCAAAACTCTCTTAATTGTTATTCAGTTTTTTAGTGATCTCCCTCAATCTTATTTGATCAAAACTTTCCTTACATACCGTAGTTTTCTATCAAAAAGCTTAAAAATTATAGCGGTGTGTACAGTAAGTAAAATTATACGTGTGGATTTTGTTGCATTGACAAATGATATATAGCTTCACAGATGGGTTGCAAATAAGTGACATAATACGTGCTTGTTTTCACGCATTGACACTTGATACATTGTCTCACAGATGGGTTGCTAGTAAGTGAAATTATACATGCTGTTTTTACGGATTGACACTTGATACATAGCTTCACAGATGGGTTGCTAGTAAGTAAAATTATACGTACGGATTTTAACACATTGATACGGGATGCACAGTGTCACGGATGGGATGCTAATTTATAAATAAGGTGCAATTTCTTTAAATAGTAAGACGTTGATGCTGTAAGGTAAGTGTAAAACATGTGAAACGACACGTGTCTTAATAAATTCATTAAAATTTTATTATAAAAATTTGCATGACACATGTCATAATAATCCAGTATGTATGACACGTGTCGTAAGTGTCGTAATTATCCATGGAAATTTTATTACAAAAAGGTTTACAGAAATTTTGTGGCCTTGTGTTCTTGCCAGCCATTGATATTTGGGAAAGTGATTCTTTGAACAAAATGTGCATTGGCGATATTAAGTTAAGCTAGCAATCATAAAATTTCATATTTTCCGTACGAATGTTTTTTTTTTCGAAATGTTTATTCCAAAAAAAAGACAAATACAATGAATGAAGTGAAGAATACATTTCTAAAGGCGTGTACACCTAGGGGTTTCTCGTCGTCGAGCTTCGCCTTCGGTTCATGAAGTTGTAAAACATATAAATGATACGAAAATCTAAAACCAATTTATTTAGAAAAGAAATATCATATATATGGCAGCGGATGTGACAATGGGTGGGTCGTTTTACTTTTTTTACTGAATTTAAAACTGTTTTAGTCATTGCCACCAAAACATTTCTAAAGATTAATGAAAGTAATAAATATATATTTGTAATTCAATATTCGCAATTTTTCTAAAGAAAGTCGAATTTATCATTTTTTAAAGCGTTGAAATTTTGTGAGTATTCCATATTTTAAAACCTTTGGATTTATAATGTTTTGTGAAAAATTCCTGTCAAACCTTATCGGTCTTAAAAATAATATTCTAATCTGATACCTTAAATATATATCAGATCTGTAAGAATTATCAGTAAAATATGTAATTTCTAAGACATACATAATTTTAGAAATCGGACATGTGGATACATACAGTGATCTCTCGAAGATTAGCACAAACAAACAACACTAATAAAAAACTATTCAGTTTTATCATTGATTTGCCCCAGATTTGTAATCTGAATATGATTTTTTTCATACAAAATTTTTTTGCGTTTCCAGAGATAAGCGGAAATAAAATAAATTCATTAATTCCATCACCTAAACTTCTTATTAATTAACTCTTTAGCATATTCACTGAAACTGTTTATTACTTTAAAATTTACGGTTTAAACATCAAAGTAAAGTTATTTATACGAAATTGGATCAAAACCAAATAAAGAGGATTGTCGTGTAACGCGCACCCCCGAAGATGAATTCTGATATTTTATATTTAAATATTACGTAACACTCGCTATGTAACGGAATAAGATAAATTATCAATATTTTTAAAATTAAAAATATAACCCAGAAATAAATTAGTCCTTGGAAAGTACGTAGCTATTGTGCGAAGTGAAACGATAAAGTCGATTAATTTAAGTAAATTTATTGCAAATATGAAAAGGGCGTAAGTTAGTCAGCGAGAGTATTATGACGCGCAGCTCAGAAATGACAAACACAATGAACCGGAAATATAACTGATTGGAAATATCTGAAGACTACCATCGGCTGCGATAAAAGGATCTTATTCATCAAAAGGATTTTTTTATTGATACTTATTTCTTTCTTTATACGCGTGAGTATAACGATAACAAAACATAAATCTAAATATAAATCAATTGAAAAATCTTTTTGATTATTCGTGAATAATATCTATGATAATAAATGTAACTACTATTAATAATTGTAACTTTATATTTAATGTTAAATAATTGTAACTGGTCGTTGTAATTCTTCACTAATTGCGTCACAATCAAAATTTATTTCTTTTCTTTTATTATGATAAGCAAAAATATATCGCTCCAGCTAGTGACGAACCTTCCCAGTGTAAATTCGCCACTTGCAATATTTAAAATCTAATACTTCTTGATATATTTTATTATTTAAAACCCTCATACAGGCACGAGATTTGTTTCAATAAATTTTATATGATGATGAGCAAAAAGTTTTGTTTTAGTTACCTAAGATTTACAAATTATATGTTAAAATAAATCTTGGTATTTTTGTTAAATTCAGAATATTTTTCATATTAATAAGAACAGAGAAAGATCAGATGAAAAATAGATAATTTGGTGACTAAATTTCAATCATCTTATAGCAAAAAGCAAATTTGAAAATACATTTGCTTTTCCTTTATTCATTTTACCGTATTTGTTATCAGCCACACCTCCAAATGCTTATATTTTAAAGTAGAATTGTTGCATAATTTTTAATACTATTTATATGTGCAAAATGAAAATCTATCAGTTATACCGTTTGCAGACTAAAGGCATTTGGCTGTTTTCTGAGAGATTGTCAAACGTTTTCTGATAGCTTGCCCATAACATTTACTCGGATTATGAAATCGTAAAAGAGCGCGAACTTAAGTGACATTATTTCAAATATTTAGGAATATTTCTAATATTTTTAGAGTAAAATCAATTATCTTAATTCCCCGAAAATTTTATCTGTTACTTTATAAAATAGCCGTGAAAAAGTTATTTTTGTCATTCATTTGATCATTATTAGCTAATTAGCAGAAATTCTTAAATATTTAGAAGAATGAAAACTCGAAAAGGAACTACATCTTCTTTTGTACTTTTCTGAATTAAGTTGATATTTAAATTGGTATCCCCATTTACAAAATAAACATTTATATAAATTGTCCAGTCTCTTTGTTAATGTCATCATAATGTGTGCTTCAGAGGCGGCGGCAGGACAATTCTTAAATGGTAATTAAGAGAGACAATTTGATTACACGTCTGAAAAATATCAAAAACCGTTTCCCAGCATCTTCCTAATAAAATTACCGTGCGCTGTCGGAACATAGAGTACATACCGCGAGCTACATTTTTTTTTGTTAAATAGGATATGTATTGTTATTAAGGATTAAATACTGATATATACAGTTCATCTAACAATGAATATATACTGTTATTTCCTTTCAAAAAATTAAATGCACTGTCTTGTGTGTACAGTTACTTTATCGGACTCTCGCTTGATAGTTGTGGTGTCAAAATTGATGATTTTGGCACCTTGATGACTGTTTCTGATATATGCATTTTCGCTTAAAAATGAAGTTGTTCGTAAATTTGTTGTGACTAGACAAAACTTTAACTAAATTAATGTAAGGGTGTGTCGAGCAACATCATAATATTTATGACCGCGTTACATTAAATTAATGTAATGAGGGTTAATTCGAGAACTTTCACATATAATTTCCACTCTGTTAGGTCTCGCCACTTTAAATATGCATAAGGAATTCATATATTTATCATATAGTCATATAATAGAACTTTAAAAGTAAAAAATCTGCAAATTAAAAATATTATAAAAAATTAGCTATAGCAAGGCACACACGCCGTTTTTGACTTTCTGTTCATCTCTCCGTCTTCAAGTTTGTACGCGCACTACACTGACAAGACAAGATTAATTTCGATGAGTTATTGAGCGTCTTTCTCCTACTTCATGGGCTAGAAAACAACTGGAATTAAAGTGAGTATTGAGCAGCTATTATTATTTTTATTGTAAACAGATTTTTTGTTTTTAATTTAAAGATTTTTTCATCACCAATTACAAGCATTTATCACTAGTTACAAGCTACTCAGAAAATTTAGTTGATGTTCTGATAGCTGCATTGAGTAAATTTAAGGAAAGAAAATTACATATCTTAGTACTAAGTTAGGCAGTTGGTAAATACAAAGTTGCAAGTTACAACACGTTTAACAATTCTATACCACATACCTCACTGTCATTAGCGAGTGAACAGCTCCGTAAGTTTGGATAATGGACGAGGGCAGTGCGCCGCCCTGCGAGCAGTACTACGAAGCGGAATCAACTCTTGCTGCGGCTCGTGGCGTAGAACGACGACGCGTCAGTTGCGCTCGCCGGATAGTATGAAAACCGCGAATTCAACGCGGACACGAGGCGCCGTGGTATCAGTCGCGGCGTCTGAATTTCACTTTTTTACAATTTAGCTACAATTTATGTTTCCCGTCGTGGATATTATTTATTGTAGTGTTAGTTCTTTGGTCGCGATGAGAAAGAAAACCGAGAGAGATAGATGTACATGATAGAATAAGACAAAAAGTTTACCGCGCAAAAAAACAAACAGAAATGGTGCTCACTACTGCTGTTTTGTACGTTGTGTGTATCAAAAGTAAACTGACACAATGTCGTCAAATTATTTATCCATATATGATTGACGTCATTTACTAATTTTACAAGTACTTTATTCAATTCAAGACTAATAACTTATGTACTTAATTTATTTATAAATCCACAATGAACCCCGCAAATAATTGTCGTAAATATAATTTCAAACCTTTTATCCGCATTTTACCGTGTTCTGGTACTGGCATCGTGATTATTTTAATCATCATATAATATATATATATATATATATATATATATATATATATATATATATATATATATATATATATATATATATATATATATATTTTATATATGTATTAAATGTATATTTAAAAACGGTAGTTCCCATCGAGGTGCAGTAAAAGGCACAGCGCATGTCAAATAATAAACACCTGAGAGATTACCAAGTTCTCAAAACAAATGTAAATCTAAGAAATTCCGTCTTAGAAACTCTGTTATTCATATAATAGTATTGTTTATATCGTTTCTATGTATACAATATTCACGCGTTTAAAAAAATGAAAGTCTTGTAGAAAATATTGAAGGAATTATGACAACACATGTTCAGTGAATAATTTCTGTCTTCAATACAAAATAAAATTGGAAATCCAAGTTCAATCGGCTCTCAAACAATTATTCTATTAGTAATTCCTTCATAATAATTTTAATAACATCAATTATGATCTGTCCGTTATATGCCATCTAGTAATTACGAGTAAAACCGGAGTTAAACCATTTCTAAAAATCTGTTTAACTCTTTATAACCGATATAACTTTCAATTTATTTTTTCATTAATTGCTTCGACATTAAAGCAAATTTAAAACTCTCTTGAATTTTTGCAAGTAAATATTTTTAATTTTTGAAAGTAATTATTACTTTACCATTTAATTTCACAAAACGTTTTAAAAATTATTTATATAACTGGAATAAGAACTTATTTTCTATTTATATATAATGATATAAAGATTGAAGCTTAGATAAAATAAATGAATGGCGACGCCATTAATCTTTTGTTTTTATTTTAACTTGTTTAAATAAATTCAGTGAAAGTTGTGAGCATTAGGAGCAGGCAAAATACTGTTTCATTTTTAATGATCACAATAAACAATCATCAGGATGTGACTATTTGAGAATCACTCATTTATAAAAACTGTTTAAAAATTTAATAAAGTAGGTCAAGACTGTAAATATACAAAAACAATTCTGTTAAAATAAACCAACACATCAAGAAAATGAAGCGCTGTATGAAAAATTAAATTAAAATTTGCAGAATCAAATTTATTGGTATCCTATTGAGAGATTTTGGTTGAATGTGTCATTAAAAACATATATTATTACAAATAAATTGAAAATATGTATTTCAATGTATATTGTTAGTATCAGAGATATTGGAAAAACCTGCCATAGCCTTGACATAGCTGCCATAGCTGCGCTTGAACAAATATGTTCAGGCGCAGCTAAAGCAAGTGATTCCCATTTTTTATATTAAGAAACTTCTAAACTAATTTATACTTTTTTAATACAATCAGAAAAATTTTTTTATCCTTATTCTCAGCTTAAAGTAATTATATTTATTTTAAATTATTCATAGTCATAGTCATAGTATATATATATATACATATATATATATATATATATATATATATATATATATATATATATATATATATATATATACATACATATATATATATATATATATATATATGTATATATATATATATATATATATATATATATATATATATATATATATATATATTGGTGATATAACAGATAGTAATTTGAATATATGCTCATCTTGTGGCATTAATTTTGATAAAATATCATTGAAATACAGGATCTGGCAAAAAACCTTCCCTAATTTTAAAAGGGAGTTAAAAACTATGTAAGTAATAACTAAGAAAGGTACAGAAAAAATACTTTTATTTGTGAACAAAACATACTATGCCATTTTACATCACTTGGTTTTAAAAATTATATCCGATAAATGACTTCCCCTTGTTGTCACATTGGCGAAGTCTTTCTCGAAAGTCTTCCATAGTTCTTCGTATCATCTCTCTTGAGATGAGCGTCACTTCCTGGATGATGGCCTCCTTAAGTGATTGCAGAGTCGTGGGACGATGTTTGTACACTTGAGCTTTTAAATGCGCCAAAGAAAAAAACCACGAGGTGATAAATCAGGCGATTTTGGGGGACAGGCGATGTTTTCTCGAAAAGAGACAAAATTTTCAGGAAATAGCTCTCTAACAATTCTATAGAATGCCAAGAAGTGTGAGCTGTGTCTCCGTCTTGCTGAAATCAGACATCTTGCTCTTCATGATCTACAAAAAACTTATTTAACCTAGGTCGGAGGATGGTCTCTACCATGTGACATTAACGATCTGAATTAACCGTAGGCCATCTTCTTCGAAAAAATACGGTACCCATACACCATATTCAGCAATAGCGTATCAAACTGTAACATTATGGCTATGATGAAACATACGCTGAGTAGTAATCACAGAACCATCGTTAAGTATAAATTCCTTTACAACGAATGCACGATCAAGGGCTTATCCATGTACCAATGATGAGAACTTGTATCCAAAATTATAACTTATTAGGACGAAGTTATTAACATTTTAATTTTATATTTCATCAAATTAGAATCCGTTGCGTCACTAGTTCAGGTCATACTTAGTAGAATGATTACAATAGGTAAATATTATAATCCCGTGAGCTAAGTTCAAATACCATCTCATCTATGAAAATTCACAGCAAATATAATTGCTATAAGTTGAGAATAATGAAAGAAATATTCTATTGATTGTAATAAAATAGTATCAAACAATTTAGATATTCCTTCACAAAATTAGCTGAAAATTTACTGAGCATTCCTGCTGCGACTGCACTTGGTCTGATATCTGTTTAATCCATATATTGCTGGCTGTCCCCTACGTAGACTATGCCTGTATTGGTTTCAGCAGATCTTTTATAGAAATCTTCTATTGATGTTTTCTTTCATATCTCTGGTTCCATTACGACATTGTTTCCCAATATTGGATAATAAAATGCTTCTCGCAAACTTTATAGAGTTAAGCCATTCCACTCGATTGCTCATTCTTTTCAGTACCACAGTCTAGTCCATTCGATTGCCCTCTAACAGAAATTGGTTTATAATTTGTTATTATAAATGATAGAGACTAACACAATCTCCATCTTCACGGAAATTTTAAATTATTGTATTTCACGAATTTTAAAATATTACATATTTGGTTGAAAATGTTATTATGTCTCATTTTTTAAATTGGAGCCACTTAACATAATATAATTTCGATTTTAGTATTAGTAACCACGGTGATATGGCAATGGGCGACGATATTCAGCGATACTCATGGGATACTATAATAATATGAATGCATTTAAAGCCATTTTTTGTCTTTTGAGTGTACTTTCTTCATTACATAACTTATAAGATGGCCGTAATTAAAGACAGGTGACCGTTTTAAATAATCAGTCGCGGTTGTCTTTCTACTGTCCATAAAGAGCGAAAAAGACATTTACTTTTCCAACAATGCAACAAATGTCAATATCACTCAACAGTTTATGTTTCATTCCTTTTACACATTTAAAAAAGCGATCGACTACAAAAATTAATAAATATCATTAATTTTTGTAGTAATTTGTGAAAAGTTTCAGATTGTTGTTGCTATTTTTATTTCCTACAAACAATTCTTGAAAAATTGAATTTTTTTGTTTTGGATTACGATTAGAAATTTTATTTCATTTTTTGTCCAAACTTAATTGTCAATTATTGAATGGTTTTAATTTTTTAATTTTAAAACATACATTTTTTTTAAACTAATTTTTACTTCTGTGACGTCATTCCCTTTTTCGTTGTTCCCTTTTTTACGTTTTTTCCACGTCAGCCGTATAATTACGGTTTAAATAATATTCTGACCACAAAGCGTGTAAATAATTGTTATTTGTCTTAATGGCCAAGTTCGGTTTGCTCAAAAGGGTCCCTGTTTCAATAAACATATGAATATATAAAGATATTGTATGCCGAAAATAAATCTTGTTTACATTTATGTATTGCGTGCCCTTTTCTGCAAAGCTGCTTGTAAGATTGTGTATTTTAATGAGAAGGTATCAAGCACAACAACCGTAGGCGTGTGGAAGCATAGAACGAAAGGTATCAAAGGTCTGTGAATAAGAGACATTATTACTTGAAGACTCACTAATCGGATTTTCTATGACCCACATATTTTGATTCTTTATCACAAAACAGTGTCTATTGGGAAATTAAACATAAAAGCTTTAAAATGTCAAGAAATAGATTTCTTAACATTTTCAAGCTTTCATGTTAATTTCCCAATAGACACAGCTTTGTGACAAAGAATCAAATTACGGGGGTTGTAGAAAATCCGATTAGTGATTCTGAAATTAACACAAAAGGAGCCAACAAAAGTTAGTAGAAAGAAACACAAAAGGAATTAATGCAAAGGTTATAAAATTAGTAAAGCCGTATAATTATTGAGGAACACTGATGATAAATATATAATTACAAAAATTCCTTGAAAGAAAATATTTGCTGCTTTGAAAAAAAAAGGAAGTACCATGAGACTGAAATTTAATGAAGATAAAACAAAAGAAACATAATATAACGTCAAGGAAAACTTCTCTGCTAATTTGAAATCGGTAACTTGCAGATATTCCTGTTTTATAAGATGAAAAGTGACGTCTAACATATACTCAGAAATAAGAAAAGGAGGAAAAAGTTGTTCCAGATTTGAAAAGAAAACTTCTGAAAAGTTATTTTAATGATATATTTTGTAAAAGTATTTTGAGATAAAATTATAAAAGTGAATAGAATTAAATAGACCAATTTCTATGAATGGATGCAAATAAAAGTCCCTTAATAGTTTTAATGCCATTTTTTTAACAGTTGAAGAGATAGATGCAAATAACGAGAAAAATCGTTTAGATTATATTTGAAAAATCCATAAATTAAGGAAAAGAAGACTGGAAAAATTTCTGAAAAAGGCCACGGCACACAATCGGCTTTCGTATTTAGATTAGGGTTAATAATATCATAAGTTACATTTTTACGATAGTCGTTTAACATTCCTAAAATTACAATTGTTTTTTCTTTTCGATCTTTCACTTCCGTCAAATAGTTTTAATTGTTTTCTTTCTCCTGTTCGTTTCTGTTATTCATTCAACAGAAATATACCTCTAAACTTCTAAACTTTTGCAAGTACCATAAGTTAGTGCGGGAAATCTTGTACTGCGAGTTCTATTAATAGTTAGCAAATTTAAACTTATAACTATTATAAGAATATTATTAATTAGTTATAACTTGAGAATTAATAATTAAAAAAAAATTACATCAAATATCTAATTAATTACTCTGTGCTTCATAATAAAAATAAAGGCAAAAATTTCAATAAACAACCGCTCTAATAGGGACTAAAACTAGTCAGTGAAAAATTATTTTTTTTTTTATTGTATTTCTTTTATTAGTAAAATAAAGCTGAAAATGTTCAATAAAAAGCCAATGAAAAAATGAATAGAGAAGAGAGAGAGGAAGAGGAATATTTTTTTGCGGATATCAGCGGATGCAAATGCTGATACCGATATCCGGTTTACCACTGATATTTACAAACAAATGTAGCATTGAAAACGAAGCATCGTGATATGACTTTATTTTTGACGACGTTTTCCCTGGGTTGTTGCAATCTACACTTGAAGTTTAATTCGATTTTTTATTGTTTTCGTCCTTTTTCTCGTGACCGAGATCACTTTGATAAATAAACTACCAGTAGAACAGGCTTAAGTGTAATATCGTAATTATTATTTGAGTACCCAAGAAAATAAGCGCAAAGCATCGTTGCAAATCGCAAATTGTTTTTGATACCGTCTCAAAAATAAACATATTACATTTTGAGGGCCGTAGATGTGTTAGATTTTGAGGGCTTACATTTTCAAATTTAACATTCGTATCGGAATGAAATTTTTGGAATTGAATAGATTCAAGATGTGGTTGAATTCAATATAAAATAACATATACTACCCACTTTCCCCTCATCTTACTCATTGCCTCGTTTATTGAAGGATCATTTAAATCTGCAGGCCACTTCTAAAAATGATGAGTTCTTTAAATTTGTACATAAATATTATTAAGCAAATCGTTAGCTCTAAATAAAAATGAAATTTGTCCTAGTGTGCGCATAAAATATTATACATACCCAATAATTTTTTGCAGTTTTATACATGTAAATACAACTGTCATTTTAAAAAAAAATTTAAATAGAAATTCTAGATGTATTTCGAATCACTGTTTTGCTTGAGGTATTTATTGCGTTGTCTTCTTTTTTAAACTCGCTTTGATTTTTGCTTCTACTACTTCTACTTCATTTATACTTCTTATCATTAAATCTCTTCTTTCATATTACTTTATTTACAGGTGATTTTTAAGTATAACATTATGCTTGTTACTTATGACATTTTATATTGGAGATAGTCATTTTAATTTAATAACTAATAATTTTTCTTCTGAAAAAACGTATATTTTTATGAAAATATTTAAAAAATTTATTTTATTGTAATGTTTGCTTTGAAATATCTAAAAAACTACTTTGGTTTTATCCAACTAAGTGTAATATTCAATTATGTAATTGATTCATTTTTAAATTATGAAGAATTTTATGGAGATAAAGGATGAGTTTTTAAACCTCGATGATGGTTAACTCTTTACCAAAGGTTAATTTATTCTCGTGTCTGGAGACGGTATATGTTTAAGGTACCCAATTGTTATGGATGCGATAAAAATTATATCTTTTAAGTTAATGGGTATGAATTCAATCAACTTTATTTAAATTAACATGCAGAAAATCACAAGAAAAGGAAACGAGGGTGAAACAAAAGGCAGACTTGATAACTAGGTAAAAAATTCGCGTTACTGTATGTTTTTCTCCCGTCCAACCTTACAAACATTCAATGAAAAGAAGTAAAATCTCATCAAATATATTACTGTGAAGAACTACACGATCTTTTACACGATATGATAATTATATTATATTTTTACTGTTTCTAATTTGTGAACCTTTCCATTACGTTAATTGTGAACCTCTTCCACACGACAAGAAACTTGTTATACATTTTAATTATTTTTGAAATATGAATCCACTTCATTAGTTTAATTTTGAAGTTTACTATTATTTTTAAAAGCTTAATTTGAAATGTTTCTTACTTATAATATTTTCATTACTTTGGTATATTTGATACAATAAAATTTTTTTTTAAAGTTTGATTAACCGCTGCACTTTTACAGATTTGTAATACAAACGAAAACATCACATAACATCAGTCTCGGAAAATATTTTTAAATACGTTTGACTAAAACAAAACATGTCGTCTAAATTACTCCTGGTAACAAAATTTGCTGTCTTAACATACTATTTATATTGGCAATTATATTTGAATATTTTATCATATTTACTACTTGTAGGTATTATTTCTGAGCTCGTTTTAAGGGTCGGTTCATAACACATTGTGTTATATAAGATTTTTTGAGTCTCTCAAATTCACCCTTATCTAGTACTTATTATTACTAATAATTGTAAATGTTTGTAGTCGTAATGAGGATATATAAAAAAATTATAAGAATGCTTTTAATTGATTACCTTCATTTAAGAAACCAGGATCAAAAAGTAACGCGTTTTTATATATCCAAGTAGTAATTACAATTCTACATTATATAAAACTCCTATAAAATTCATTTGCAATTGTAGTATATACGGACTGCCATATGAAGTATATAATTGTTTACCCACTTCATACCCAAATTCTTCATAACTCGATACTTACTTTATTGGAGTTTTCTGAGTGGAGATGGTGGTAGATAGTGCTTTATAGTCTTAACATATTTTGATTTAACTTTTACTTACGCGGCGTTCTTACATATAGATAAAGCCGCTATATTCATGTATACAATTTAACTTTATACAATGTAATATAATAACGTTAACCAGTAAGTAAATCGGTATAAGTTGCTATCAAGGTGGGATTTTACATTATGCCACTATAATCAAAACGGATATACAAATCAAATGAATGAAATATTCATATTGAAAATTTGATGATAATTACATGGTAAATTGTACTTACTTTAACGTTTTAATGACACAAACAATTAAATACGTAGACGAATGCTGCCTAATTATCGATTGGGAAGGAAACAAAAATTAAGCCTCGCTGAGCTATTATAAAAAAAAGAGGCAATCAATACCGGAATGAAAGAAATAAAAATACATTGTAGAAACGACCTCGAATCGGTCAAATGGAATTAATCTGCTTCAAAAGCTTAGACGACAAGCTATTATGTGAACGCAGACGGAAAATTATGCATGAAAGACATAATTTTCCATCTGCAATTATAATTCCGCGTAATAACTGAAAGAAGACAAATTGAGAGGTCGGGAAAAAAGAATATGACGATAGATAATAATGTATACACGAATGATAAATTCGGTCGACGTAGCATGCCCTTATACAAATTTATATTCTCTTTAGATGTATAAAAATACTGAAATGGTATTATTGCGTATTGGTATAGTGCTAATTTAGGAAAGATAATAATTTATAAGCTTCATAATTAACGAATGGCAAAAAATGATTTTCATACATAAATTTAATTAAAATAATTTTTGCAAGTGATGTAATAATACGTTTTAAAACGTTCCATTAAAATCTTTTCTAACGCCCCAAACTTCAACTACAGACCGAAATTATATTCAGTTATGGTTCCTATCTATTCACATAAAAATTCACACATTGACCATGAAGATGCGAGTTTGAATTTAACAGATAGATAATTTGAACCGATTAAAAAAATGTATATCAAAACCAAATCGCAATACCCCCTATCGGAATCAGCATCAAATTATTTGTGTACGCATATTACCTAAATCAGTTAATAAATATTAAAAGAAATCTGTTGTTCCTGCAGCTATTTATTGACAAATATCCTGAATAAAAATGGAACTTTTATAGTAAAATATCGTTTCTACAAATGACTAAATTTGTAAAATATTACTGTTGTTAGAGATTTCTCGAGTTTCAATTTTCCAAAATGTGCTATCACTTGTTGAAGTATCCTTTAAAACACTTCCGGAGTCCATTACCGGGTCCTGTGTGGGTTATTAATACACGGTTTATATATCATGATTTAGCTTAGATCTAGCACCATATATTGGAATCAGTCGGCAGCGGTATTGGAACATCATATGCACTAACGTTTTTGGTTAATATTATGTTAACATTTCTCTGGCTAGCTTAGTGAAAAAAATAATAACTACAATAAAGAACATTAAAAGGACAGGTTTTTCTATAATAATTTAAAGCAATTAAATTTTACCCCCGGTCTAGTACTTGTTTTTCTCTAAAATATATATTATCTTATAACAAGATAACACGTATTTGTCTTTACTTCTGAAAACTTTATACCGAGCTGCATGCTATTGAAAACATCACCAAAATCTGCTCATAAGATGGATAATATTTAATAACGTATAATATAATTAAGTATTGAGGACATGTGCATTGTCGTCTAAAACTAAATCTCAAAAACTATAACATAAAATCGTTATTATAATTTTTCTGCAATCTTTGCTTATCTATATCTTAATATCAAAATAGTCCTTTTAAATGATGTCCCATGCTATATGATATCCCACGTATAGGTATTTTTCAAAATTACTAAAAATCATAAACGTCCTAGTTATCCGCTATAGTTTATTTACATTCGGAAGACATACTTTTTTACTTCTTAAATTATATATACAATCCGACCAAAAAATTATGTATTTAATTAAATTTCTTTTTACACTACTTACGTAGCTGATGCTAATTTTAAAAAGAAAATTGTAAGGCAAATTTTAATTAACATAAATAATGCTTTGATTATCGCGCTCAGACACCTGGAAATTTTAGCATGAAGAGACTTAATTAAAGTGTGAATATTTAAAATGCCCCTGACTAGGTGTAGTTGTGCTACTGTGAAAAGTTCTGTTTAAAAAAAAAATTCTATTCTCAAATTAGAGAATTACAGAAGTCGTATTCAAAAGCACGCTCAGCAGGTACGCTTAAAAATTATTAATATCAAATTAGTCGACGCTCTGAAAAATAAAAAGACGTATTTTGGCAAAGATGCCTATTGATTAAATTCTACTCTAAATTTTTCGGTGGTTTTAAGTGAGTGTACCCTATTTCGTTTAATAAATATTAGTAGAAACAAGAAAAGTATCGTGCTATCTCTTGTATAAATCATATAAATGGTGCCAAGGACGTTCCGTGCATACCAGTTATACCAGCATACCATTGTTGAGCACTAATAACGCATCTACATAAAATACATTGTAAACCACTGCTGAAAGTCCGCTATAAAATACGCACATTTCATTAAATATGACATCTTAATTAATTGGTTTGATTTAATTTCAACAAGAAAGGATTGGGGAAATACTTGTCGGAATTTTCACATCAAATTCACTAAGTGGTTTTGACATGATTTACTGACTGTAAAAAATGTCAGAATATTTGTATAAAACCTCGTTAATGAATATCATTAACAAAAGTCCAGCTGTTAGTGTTTGCTAATTATTTTCACTACATCGGTCACGTTGTCATATTCTTCAGAAATTGACACATCAAACTGATGTCAAGTGACATAATATTCTACTTAAAAAAATAATGTTTTCAAGGAAAATAAAACATTAAATTCTTCAAATTCAATTATCACGCCCACAGATTCGGTATCTGTAGCATTTATAGTCTTAAAAAAATCCGCATACCATTGAACCAAACAATTTCTCGTGTTTAAAATAATCTGTCATATTATCTGAACACACTTGCATAACGAATCTTACATAGGTATTTACAAGTTGAACTGGTCTAAGTGCGGTAGACGGTTGAGAAGGTACATATAATTTTGAAGTAATGACAGCAGCTCAAGATAACATTGCTATTCAACATTCAAAAAACATAGTACTGATATTGTAATTGATATATATATATATATATATGTATATATATATATATATATATATATACTAAATTCGTTGTGTCCTTCCGTCTATGTTCCGTTTATGTAGCGAAACATTAAAAGAAATCGGGGTAATATTTTGTTTTTCCTTTTTAGTTATCAATAGACACATAGCCAAAGACTACGGTACGGAACGGTAGAGCTGCAATATGCACATATTTTAACGTTCTTTGTGTTTTTAAAGCAACGCACGAAGCTTTATAAAAAAAAATTTCAACATTATTGATTTATGTAAATTTAACACCCGGGCAACGTGCCGAACGAACTTTCATAAAATTAATTTTGTGTTTATAATCTGAAATGAATCTCTGCTAAATAATTATTACCTCTAGCAACTTATTACTGCTCCCCACTGCTCAGTAGATTCATTGTTTTTCAGTAACACACTAGTAGCTGCAGTTACTGGCAAATCCAACTGACTCATTATTATTACTTTTAATCGTCATTAGAACAAGAGTAAAAAGCTCTCATAACAAAAAAAAACATCAGTAACATTTAACATCTATAACTGAAATAAGTATTTTTTGTGTATTCAGTTTAAATAATCTACTGATAATTGTTTCTCTTAAGGAAGTCATTTCAAATGTACTCGTCCGTCTCAGAAAAAATACCGTATTTCTCTGTTTAGGTGAGGTCTCAGCTTAGTGGAGATACACTATCGACACAATCTATACATCCTATGGCTTCGATGTTTTGAAGAATATCTGCAATTCGCTTTATCTTAATACGGTATTCATAATTTCAATAGGTCGTGAACTATTGTTACGTATTAAATCACTCCCTATTTTTGTCGTATCCGAACATGTAAAGTACATCCTATGAATGCCACTTCAATATATATACTGCCAAAAGTGGGAGAAAACAATTCCCATGTCAATTCTTTATCGCTTCTTTATACATACTTCTACTAATCTACTCTGCCCTAATCTGTTTTATATTTCCTTACTGAAAACTGTAAATCTGTAAAAAAGAAAGTTAAATTTCTAATGTAAACACTAAATATATTACCAGCTCAAAGTTTAATTATATTTCGCGTGATTTTGTATGCTACGTCAAACCATGTTCCGAGATACTAATGCTATCTATTGTATTTTGTCGGTATTATGATCCATTAAAAAATTAAAAACTTTGATGAAATGAATTTATTAAATATATGTGTAAATAATTTGATTAGTTTTATTGCGGTTTTTATTCCCATTTTAAATTTTTAAAAGCCAAATTATATTATTTTGTTTTTAAATACAAACAGAATAGAGAGCAATGATAATTAAAAAAATGTTTAAATACCTTATAAATAAATAAGGCTAATGGAACATTTACCAAATAATTGTTCTCACTTACTTTAAAGGTTTTGTAGATTTAAAATATATATTTGAAAATTGTTAACGTTCTGACAGTGAAAAGTTATCAACAGCCTTTTGCAACTTTCTACAACTTAGCAAGACATACTTTCTGGACGTGTAATAAAATAGTACGGATAAAAAAGATTGCATCTATATCCAAAAAGAAAGAGAAAATTATTTGCTGAGCAAGAATAAGCTAGTTCAGAAAATTTAGTTGGCTAATTAGTTTTTCTTTTTATTTCTTTCTAAATGAATTTGAATGGGGTTTTAAAAATTATATTGCTTAAAATCATAAAGGTGCCGCCGATACGTCGTAGAGAAAAAATTTTCAGATTACGCAAAAAAAATTTAAAACTAAAGACAGAAATAGAGGACAGATATCAATACACTTGACTGATATTTGTCCTTTATTTCTATCATGACTTAGTTAACCATTGATCACTGTCGATAACAACTTGCTGAGCAAAGAGGTTTACGCGGGCTAAGCCACAGGCAAAAAACTAGTATATAATATATTATCTGATATACATAATCACACTTTTAACCATAAAATGTAATCCAAACGTAAGAGTAAATTTCTATAAAATTTTAGTAACACATATACAGTAGAATTTGATCATAAATCCAAATGTAAAAATTTTACAAAACAAAAATAAAATTGTGTACAAATCCAATGTCTATATTATTAACCGACTCGAGCTGTTAATTTTAACATTTCTATCCATTTAGTTCTATTTTATTAAACGATTAGTCTTTTCCCATTACAAAAATGTTTTCATAAAAGCACGGAAAAGACAAAATACTACTAGTTGATTATGAAACTGTCAAGGCATATTTGTAACGGTGAAAAAACTCGTTAAAACTTTTATTAATTAAATTTGTAGACCTGTTAATAAAATATAAAAAAGTCATTTGGAGCTCGATTATTTTATATAAACATTCCAATAATCCTTAAACGTTTCGCTTTTCTCTATGAAGCGTGCTCGATAAATAAGGAAATTATCCGGCGAAATGACACCGTTTCATTCCTCTATTTGTCAGTCCTAAGATCGCTTTCATTTCTATTGATTTCAATATCGGACCTGCTAATTATCGTAATTAATTTCTAAAATACTCGTATTGTATCAAAATGTGTGTCAGGGATTGATTTTCAAATTTAAAATAAATATATTGGGAAGTATATTTTTATGAGAGTATTTTTGAAATTACTATTTTTTTTGAGATCCCCATAAAAATTTAAATGAACCGAACAGTGGATAAAATACCATATATAAGTCTCAATGGTGCAAAAGACTATGTAAAATATGAATGGAAGTGTCGATAATTTAAAATATTTTCGAAATGTAAATATCGATTTTTACGATTTTTATATTTTATTTCATTTTACGTCACTCAGTTCATTTTACTTTCATTAAGTTAATTTTACGTTTTTTGTAATGAATGTTACATTATGTTATTCGTAATTTATAAATAAAGGAATTACAAACTATTTTATATTTATTTAGTTCGGTGTTTAATACGCACACTGCAAGAGTTGTGAAATTCATTAGATTACATGTAACAAACGGAAGGCCCTTTATATGGACATTTGAATTTTTTTAATTGTTGTATAAATCAGTGAGGGCAACATTACCGTCTTATTAAACAGTCTGACAGAAAAAATCTAGAAGCTTTAGCCGACAAACTTATGACAGGAAATCTATGGTTGAATCAGTTTAAACCTTGAATAATACTTTTGGAAAAAGACCGATATAAATTTTTTCATATGTGCTTTGTGTTATTCTTCCAACTTTCATTAAAATACATTACACACACACACAAACATATATATATATATATATATATATATATATACATATACATATTCCACAATAATGAAAACGATGCTTAAGTAGTTGAAATCGGTCATTGGTATTTTTCAAGCAAATATTTACACCAACATTTATTGTTATGTTTCGGCTACAATCTTAAAATAACAAAAAGTGATTTAATTTAATTAATTTATATTGACTTTCATTTAATTATCTCTGCATTTGTAATTTTATGTATGTACACGAAATAAATCGCAAGCACTTCAATTGGAATACCTTGCATTTAAAAGTTTCCAATTTGATAGCAATTCACATCACGAAGACGAAAAAGTAAAAAAAGTTAATATTTACTTAGAAATTACAGTTCAAACAATTTTATTAAAAATTCAGTCGCCATTAATTTGAGAATCCATTTTATAAAGGTCATGGGTAATGGGAATATAGGTGATGGGAATGAATTTATTCACCGCACACTTTGATATAATTCACTTCAATTCATTGAGAAACAATAAAAGCAACAAACGATGTTTTATTTTTATGCTACGCTCAATATATTTTCATTACATTATTTATTCTATTTATTATTTTGCTTTTAAATTCTTGCCAATAATTTTGCCCCAAACTTCAAAAGTTTTTAAATATTTATACAGGACACCTAAATATTTACGGGCCTAGATTACTCCTATAGAAATAGAAATAGCCTAGATTACTCCTCACTATCATCTCTCTAGGTGTGAAAGTTGCGTCAAAATCGATTCAGCCATTTCGAAGATCAATCTTAAAAACCCGATAGACGGCCAGACAGATAGTTTTAAAAATTGATATTGGGTTTTGATATCGCGCAAATAATCACATGTGCTTATTAAATATGATATCTAAAAACCCTTATAAATAGCTATTTTAAACGATACCCCACACATATATGGAACAAAACATTTTCCAGTTACTGGATTAAGAATTTCATTTCCTTGAGGTTTCCATGTATCAATCCTTCTCTTTTCACTGTTGTGATATATGTGAGTTAATATGTTTTGTTGTTTTGCCAAATTTAAAATTTCTACGTCAGAAGACTTTTGAGGCTTGAAATATCATTGCGTAAATGATAACTTAACCACTACAATATTATAATTTAATGTACGTAACCTTAGTATTGGTTGCTTAAAATGGTCTTGAGTATTGAAAATAAATATTAGGTGTTTAGGAATTATGGTGAAGCTGGTCAGAAAATAGGTACAAAGACAAGAAACGAGTGTAAGTCGACAAGATTACGGGTAAATTTGTACCTATTTCAAAACACTTCATTTTATTCAATGGTACTTCACAGACCTAGGCAGCCTGATTTCTAACGGTGACTTAAAAAGTATGTAACTTTGGCAGTCGTACACAATTTTATTTTGAAGATAAAAAAAGAAAATATTGCCCAAGTTTTTTTTTAATATAATTAGTGGGCGTGGTTGGGACGCAGACTACATATGGCGACTTACACTCGTTTTTTGTAATACAATTATTGAGAAATAATTGAATTCACAAGCAGTTTGTCAAAGGTAAGTACATATTATTATTTATTTTCAAATATTTTCTGACTACAAATTACTTAATGCTCTCCCATCCGATAATTACGCCGTTAAAATTAATGATTTTGTTAGTTAACGCCTGTTTCTGACGTCTGCCGTTAACGTTCAATTAACGATGTTATTGTAGCTGTCGATAAAGTTGGTAAATTATCGCTGTGACCAGACAAAAGTTGTAATGAAATTTCAGGGGTGAGTTCAGCATCTATTTTTCATGACCCGAAGGACACATCCTAAATGTTAATACCGTTTCCGTTTTCCACATTGAAAACGTTTCCTTTTTGGTCTCCATCAAAGAAATTTGATATAGATCTTTATTGGATTCAAGACGTACATAAATTTGAATATTCATGTGCAACGATTTACTATCAGTTGTCGTATATTTCAATATTTATCAGTACTTTAGATCATTTGTATAAAAAATGGAGAGAAAAATCTGCAAATCAAAGACATTTTCGAAAAATTTATTTGCGAACATTTCAAAAAAATTTTATTAGAATTATTGTCTATCTGTCTGTATAATTTTCGTACCAATTTTAACGTAGTTTTCAATGTTTCATATTTACAAGTCTAAGAAATTAAATGAAGAATTTAGTGTTTTTTAACGTTTGTTTGTTAATATGTCAGTTAGTTTATTACAAGCATCTATTGAAAACGTCTAAACTATTTTATACGAATTTCTCACTCTTACTTAAAACCGTCAAGGGAGAAAACAAATATATACTGATGCAAAATCAGATAATTCAGAAAAAAATTTATTACTAAAAGTTTATTTAAAATGTACCAAAAACCTATATCAATTATTCTAAAGTTCAGAATTCTCGAGAAATTCAGTATTCTTTTATGATTGTAAAATTTTATGACTTTGACTATAGTGGCTATAACATATAATTATTAAGCCAATACGAATTAAGAATTGTGTCATATCTATATAACGTTTCGTCTCTGTTAGCGATCCGCTATTCCGATATAATACATCGGTTTTTAAATTCATTTTACTGTTTTATAAAATAATTTGATATGCAAGATCTCCAGCGTATTTGTGATATTTAAAAAATTATTACATTTTCCCATTGATACTAAACTCGCATATGGGGAATTTGCTTCCCTTTTCCCATCTACATTCCTTTTCCCAACTACAGGATTGCGATCCTCATTATAAGTCATGTTCGCACTAAGGTCGTGTGATTTACTCAAGCTATTGCATAGTTGAGTAACTCAGTGCTTGAAAAGGGTGATTTGTCAGAGTATTTGTTCGTACGTCAGAGAAAGTATATGAATATCTACAGAATATATTAAACCGAGTATGCTGCGTGCTTATGTCCCATCGTCTTTCTCTTTAATATTTGGAAATCTCTTCATCTTATTTAGTCTTATTCATGTTATGGCCGGTATATATATATATATATATATATATATATATATATATATATATATATATGTATATAAAAGATAATTATATACTGTAAATTATATCTATCGTATCTTTTCTATTAAACGATCGTTATTTAGGTGTGACAAATATTATTTCAACTGATTCTCATGTTTCATTCGGGTATGCCCGCGATTTTCAAAAAATCCGGACCGCAATACATGCAAGTACGTACGAATAGATGCGTTTAATTAATCTGTCATAAAAAACTCCTAGCTATGCGGAAACTTTAATATGCACTCGGAACATATTTTGATTAATATTTATTTGAAACACACTGGATGTAAAGTTGAATTATTCAATGTTCCAAGAATAAAAAAAATTAAACATAAAAATACACATACAAAATATATCATGAAAATAAATACATCATAAAAATAAATACAACATAAAAATACAACATAAAAATTAAAAAAAACGGTTGTCCGCTTGCAGGCTAATTACATAATCGTCAATTGATTTATGAAATAGACAAAAACAGGTATTTCTTTCCAAAACCTTGAAATATCTTATATTTTACAGAAAAAGAAAACTTGTTACGGTCATCTTAAATTATTGAATAATATTTTATAATACAATAATAAAAATGTAACTGATATGGTGGTAATTTTGAAAATAATATAAAATTTGAGCTTGATAACTATGGTAACTTGGACTATTATGGTAACTTGGATAACTTGGACTATTCTCTTTAGGATATTGAAGAAAATTACCTCTCGTTGCTATTGTCGTATTAGGCTTTACAACCTGAATAGGGAGTTGGTGGTTTCATTGATAAGTACCATTAACAGAAAAACGGTGAAATAACAAAAGTAATAATAAAATTTTACAGAGTTTACAAGAAATAAATACAATCGTAATTACATCACGAAACAAACGCTATCAAATAAACAAAAAAAAATGACTTTTTAAAAACAATTCCAATAGCTGCAAAAAGTGTTGCTCTAAGAAGATAACGTTTATAGCAGAAGTCGATATCGTATTGGTTTATACAATAAAATGATAAAAAAATGTTACATAGCTCCGTTTATTTAAACTTTAATAAAGGTTCAGTGAAAAACATATGCGAATTCGTGAAACAGATAAAGATATGTCCTAATTTTAATTTTGATGTGCAAATTAATTAAGAAGAAGCAACGAGTTGGGAATCACTCATTTTTAAAGACGTTTTAAAATATATGTACATAGATCAAAGGAAAATCTACTTTAAATAAAATCTATTAACAGAAACCATTATTCCTAAGACAGCGTATATCATGTTAGCCTTTAATGTTATCAAGTTCGTTTATATATATATATATATATATATATATATATATATTAATACGCTAAGGTTAAGATGTTACACTCCCTTTTTAGAAAAAAACCTCACAACTAATCCACATAAATTATATATCATTTTATAGATAATTGCTTGCTCTACCGGCATCCACAACTAAAAAATTTATTATTGCTATTGTTTTTGCAAATTAATTAATTATTCAAATTATATACACAAAACAGCAATGCTGCCTAACGGCTCAACGTCAATATGATTGACGGTAGGTAAAATTTTTGTTTAATTTCAAATCAAATTATCTCACGTATAAATAAAGTGGCGCTTTAGCTCAATGCTTTTGATACTTGCGCCTCTATATGTCAATTTTAGTAAAATATTTGTTTGATCTGTCATCTGAGCTTCATAATGGAATAAATAATGCGAAGACTTCGCACGGGTCACGCTAGTGTAATTATATTTTGTTTGCGGGTTTTCGTGCAGTATCAGAAAAAATATAAAATCTTTTTTTTTTAAGTGAGTCAATGTTTCACGTTAAACTTCGATAAATAGGATGTTCAGCAATAATACTTTTATTTACCGTGAACTTTATAAACACTTACCTCATGGTACACCTCTCTTTACAAGGTTATATGTCACGAGAAATTTACCCATGGGTTTGATAGTTCATTGGTTCTTCGTGTGGGCTGTAATTTTTTTTCTGCGTTTATTTTCACTGCTCTATTTCTCTAAATATTATTGCAAATAATAAAAGTGGGTTGTGAATAATACCTGTATACAAAATTTCCGTTGGAATTTTTTAAGTGTGAAAGAAAAAACAAATAATTGAACAGACAAAGATTTACTTTTATTAC
The DNA here is from genome assembly GCA_039881145.1 of Druceiella hillmani. Lineage (NCBI taxonomy): Eukaryota > Metazoa > Arthropoda > Insecta > Lepidoptera > Hepialidae > Druceiella > Druceiella hillmani. The sequence continues at coordinate 2,202,065 of JAYKKI010000055.1, forward strand.
GTTAGTAGAATTTCTATTACGTTAGTGGAAGTAAATATTGGCAACAAAAACATTACGACGATATTTACTTCAATGGACTGTAGTATATTTATTTTATTTTAGTATTATTTTACCAATTTAATTTAGATTCGTTTCACGTGGAAGTCGCGGCTTTCTCAGTATGATTGAAAATATTTTAATGAAACAGAATATTAAACTATTTTTATCAGCACATCTCCATGACTAGAGTTCAGAAATTTAGAAGTCAATATATAATATTGCGACCAAAAATTAAAGTTGCTTATCTACAGTCATGAAATAATAAGTACGAGAATGTGACAATTCTAATAATGTATAACTTCCAACAGGCACCCAACGTGAAAGTAATGCTAAAGAGTGAAAACTATTAAAATTGTAAAAGTAAGATTAATCGATCTTAAGTACGAGTAATAGTCGCACTCCGAGACCTCCTCTCATATCCTGTTGTCACCTTAGATCCGGCGAGAAAGGATGGACACATGTTTTAGTTAAATACAAAGGTTATCTTCATTTCATTATGCCTGCACTTATTGTAAATGGGTATTATACGCTCTTTCATTTACAGATAATTATGCTGTTATTTCGGATTTTATAGTCAATCTTCTTGACCACGATTGTCGAACGTTTATTATTAATTTTGTGGAGACATTTAATTTATAACATAAAGAAAAATTTACGAAACTTATGAAGAATCCATACTTATAATATGAAAATAAACGTATATAAACCAGCAAACCGAAAATAGTCATGCACATCAAAAAAATTCACTTATCAGTAATATTTATGTTTTCGCCCTAAATTACATTTACGTGTGTTACATTTAGTTTCGTAGAATTTATTTAAATAGTGTAACATAATATAAAATTTTCATTGAACCAAAGTTGATGTAGCTTGGATACTACTTAAAGGTTTTGGGAGATGATCCTCAACTTCCATTCACATCTGGTTTACATATATATTTTGTAGAGTCTATGAGTGATCTGATATTGCATTATAAACAGGAGTTTTATGTTTGACCTTTCAAGGTGGATGCAATGCAAACATTATGTTCGAAAACATTTGAGATAATTGGTAAATGCTAAAATCAATTGGGCCAGTACGTTGGTTAGTGACTTCGTTATTTTTATGAATGGTTTGTAAATACGGTTCTTGAGAGAAATTATATAAAATAGTTTATACAGTGAAATTAGATTAATTTGAATGTTTAAACTTTTCCATATTATTCATATTATTTGTACTAATAAAATAAAGACGAAATGTTTAAACTTTTCCCCGGTTACTTAAGAATTAAAATTTACAGCCTATATTTATGTCATCTATATTTTTCTTAACACGTTGCTGAATATCATATAAAATTTGGATTTTGTTACAACTAAAGTTCAAATTACAATTTTAATAGATGTAACTTTAGTATTAAGTTTGTAAATAACAGTAGCTAGTAACTTGTAGTAACATGGCAATCAATTACTCTCTAATTATTTACATTTTTTACAACCATAAATTATAAGATACATTTTCAACATTGTTTATTTTTCTTTAAATAATTCTTATCGAAAGTTAACTCTATTTTAATGAATATCCCTCTGACCTCAAATCACAGAATTTTCCTATATTTAATCGTTTATAGCAAGCATAATGCGCAAGTAAATGATATCCTAGCATGAATACCGTTTTTTTTCATAAAGGAGGGATGTCTAGTGACTATCCAAATACTCTATCATCTGATCGCGCTCACACCTGAGTGCAATTTGTTTATGACGAGTGGAAGTAAATTTGTAGAAATATGTCGTTGTTATCTTGGGTAGTTCTTGTGTACTTTGTATTCATGTTTAATATAAAGGTTTTAACTTTGTTAAACCATTACTTTTTGTAGTTAATAATAAGTTATCTGTGATGTATCGATTAATGTGTGTGTGTGTGTGTGTATAAATAAATTAATAAATAAAGTAATTGATTTTGCACTAATTACATTAAACGTGGATTATCATAAATGTTTCTTCTCGCCATTTATCATGCAGCACGTTGTAATTGTAACAATTTACGCAATGTGACGTTACCGAAATAATTAAATATTAAAATATATTTATGATAATATGGATTTTTCATTTCAAGTGTAATTTATTATAAAAATGGAATTAATTGTGATTTTTTTCTCCCTCAAGTAATTAATAACGAGTACCTTAAATACATTTGTCATATTTCATATCATTATATTTGTGTACATGCCATGCTCAAATGTTGTCGGAGATGGTTTTATGAGATTAAATAACTGTACTTTACATTCACAATTAAATGAAACAACGTGATGTATTAACATTTTTACTTTATTTAAATTCTTTACCACGACCCAGGTTTCGTTGTATTACAACATCTTCAGGCGGGCTATTAGCAAGGATACTTTAATTGCCAACTTGAAGATTTTGTCATGCAACGAAACCTATGTCGTTATAAAGAATTTAAATAAAGTAGAAATAATACTACATCACGTAGTTTCACTAAATTGTGAATAATGAATTTCTGCAAAATTCACGCCAAATATGTTCAATATTTGTACTTTATATATTAAAACGTAAGAAATCATTATTTTTTCCCCCTGCTTATTTTATAGCACGATGTAACAAAATAATCAAAGAAATATAATTCCATAAAAAATTTAACATTAAAATGTGTTTCAGCAACAGGAATATTTTATTTCACGACGTTAATAAAAGTGAACGTAAGTTTGGCTTTTTTTTCTCTGTCACGTGAAATATTACAATGATTATAAATACGCAAGTCTTATTATAAGCAATCACATTTCCATAAACATACGAGATGCGCAAAAATTTCGGCGGTGGGGGCTTTTATGAAATAAAATAACCGCACTTTAAATTTTATTTAATTATCCGATCATAAAGCACGGAAATATTAACCGAAAGATTTTTACATCTAGTATTGAAACTGCCATCCATATGTTAGTCTATTTACGTGACTGTAGAGTCAACTCACTTAAGAGAAACAATTTGTTAATATCAGTGACCGTCATGGAAATTAAGGTTATTGAAGTCAAATTAATTATGAATAAAGAAGAAAAATCGCAAATACTTGAAGGTTTACAATGTCGCCTGCATCGTTGCTCTTTTTTTATAGATTAGGGAAGATCAATTAAGCGATCTTAATTTGAGAGAGTTAAAATTTTTCTTAACTAAAGAATCGTGAGAAAAATTTGAAGACAAATAATAAGGGTAAAAAAAATCAGGGAGCAGAAAGAAGGGCAAGAACATTTGGGAAAAACGAGGCTGAGAAAAATTTATGAGCAAGAAAAAGGAAGTTCTTTTAGAAAAATAACTATTTGATAATTAATTGTAAAAATATATAGAATTCTAATAGTAAAAATTACCCGAGGTATAATTACTTCTATCATCTAAACTCGACGCTGGTGCGCTAATTGGTAATAAAAGAAAAACCAATGCGGCAAAAATAATGCAGATAAAGTATCAGTTGTATTTCTTAAAATATTTCCTCAATATTTACAGTATTTGCTAGCGATATTTGTCTTACTGAAGTTGACAATATAACGTTATTATAACTAAAGTACGAAACGTATATTCTTGCCTATACTTTTCAGTTATCGTGTAAAGACAGCGTCTACTGTATTTCCAGATTTTATTGCTGCCATTTTAGGATCACAATGTCGTCACTGTGATGTGTTGGGTTGATCACAAGGCATACAGCCTTTGACTGTATGGCGTACAGCCTTTGACTGTATGGGGACCCGGGCTCGATTCCCGGCCTCGTCCTCGGGCGGAGCTGAACTGGTGTTCTGGTTGGCTGCAAGATATTGCTCTCCTAACAAATAAGTTTGCCATATTTATCAATTAGATACATTAAAGTACGTAAATAAATAAATAATTAATAATTAAATAGTAGATTAATGTCATCCAATAATCAGGTGCAAAATTCACATTAAAATTAAACCCCAAAATAAACAGGAAAAAGTTTCACATTTTACTTTTGACACACATAACGTACAAAACAGCTGACAATAAATAGCGCCATTTTGTTTGTTTTCGCGCATGCGAAAATTTCTTGTCTTGTTTTATCTTCTTCATCTATCTCTCTCGGTTATTAGCTAAGCACCTATTTTCCATCTTTCTTACGATAGATACGTTACATATAGGCGTTACAACTAAACATTGCATGGAAAACCTTGCACGAAATTCAACTTTGAAATTTTACTCTCATCGCGCCCAAAGAAGTTTCGCTTCAAAGGATAATTAAGCCAAATTTTTTGAATTCATTTTGAACCGTCATTGGTTTTGAAATGTTTTTAAATATTAATTATAATATGCACAAACCTGTTGGTAAACAAAAAAGGTTGCATATGTAAGTATCATAATAAGTCGCTGAGAAGTGAAACTATTATAATTCTTATTTCAAGATTTCAATGAAAAATTAAACAAGCTGGGTTTATTTTAGTGATAGCTTATTGCATTCGTTTAACCTTGAGTTATCATCTATACTTTCGTTATAATATCTCAAAATACTAACTTACAAAAGATCACGGCAAAAAAGATTCGTTTCAAAAGCCCTTCGAACTCTGGCACCACAATTTACTACATTAAATAATTTAATGTTATAGAATTTTAGCTTTAATATGCGAAATAATAAATTCTGTTTATTTCTTTCCAAAACAAAACTTCCTTTGACTCTTTTATTATTATTTACGGTAAGCTAAATTTAATACTGCGTCTCACGTTGCACAATAATTTACTTAAACCACTCAGAAAATCATGAGATCTAATCTTGTTAATCAGGTCCAATATAGGGTAACGTCCGGAAAATCTAATCAAAGACAAATGTGCCTGAAAAAAAGCTATCGTTTGGTGTAAATATTATTTTTATGTAGCATGAACTCTCGATTTGCCGGTTGGCATTACTTAAATTTAACCTGTTGGTTTATTATTTTTAATATTTTACCAGCAATATAAAAATTTCCCGTATTATTTTTAAATAGTTAAAGAAAATAACGAAAATACCAGTCTCATTATATTTACTTGACAAGGTTGTAAAAAAACCGTCATAAACTGTATTACAATATTGCTGGATTAAAATAAATTCACCGAAAACCGTCTGCATATTTGCTTTTGACATTTTAATAAATCTCCGGTAACTCCAGCACCGCTTACCGGGCTAAATGACAAACATATGTATATATCGCTGTAAGCTTTAACCAAATGTATTTTTGCTTAAAATGGAACTTCTCTTCGTGTCATATTAGAAAACCGTTTTGTATTTGCATTTTTTACTGAAAATTATGATAATATTTTTCATGTAGCTCGTGAATGCCATTCTGGTGACTTTGTTACGACACTTTGGCTCCGACACTATATAAATGACTGAGTGAAATAAAATGGCAACGGACTGTTTTCATTATATTGAATATTATTTTTTGGCAGTATTGCACAGTTACTTTGAGATTGAAATATTAGTCAACGCATTCGCTTTGCAGCACAAATATTAATAATTAAATTGTTAGGAAAATTTACAATACTATTACGCCGTGTATTTACATAGCGTAAAATGACATTAACATTTACAGTTTAGTTAGTTCGACCAGTTAGATATCACACTTTAGTTCATCAATTAATAAAACATAACAATTATGAGGTCCAAGTTTACATTGAAAATAGTCATTGCTTTTTACGATTCCTTTTCTTAATGACCACTGAAAACGTATCGAATAAAATCGGACACTTGAAATGGTAAAAGGTATAGGATATCGATCTATATATTATATAAAGTACATAGGTACTATATATTTCATATTCTTATTCTGTTTTTTTTTTAATTTTGTAACATTTTCCCTTTAGGTGTATAGAAGAAAAAACTCAAAGTACTTTTAAGGCCATGCCAAACTTTAGAGTAAAAAATGTAGTCGATATCATAATGGATAAAAAAAGACTAAATTTAGTTTAAAATACTCGTACATTTAACTTCTTTTTACCACTTTTAAAGTAGAATATGAATAAATATTTATCTTTCTATACTTGCAAATCAAAATTTAAATTTGGGAGCTTGATCGTATATAATATAATATCGCTAAATGACACAACGTCAGTTGATATCCTTTAGCGATATTGCGTCAATGGTTTTTGCAAACGAATAAATTATTTATGTATATTTAGAATTTCATTTTTCTCAATGAAATACTTTTTTAGAAAAAAAAATAGTATTATTATAGACATGTTTACTATTTAACGTTGTCGTGTCACAATAAAACCCAAAAATTATTATATTTTTTAATGAAAATTATTTATTTTATTTTCCAAACAGTTATAACATCATTTTAACAGTTAGTTTATATAAAAATAATTTCTGTGTTTTTTAAATAAAATGAAGTATGGGGAAATAACTTGTTTTTCCTGTAATGGTAATTCCATAATTTTTGAGAATGATTTTTACCAAAACTAAACAGCAAAAAAAATTTTTTTGCAAATTTTAATATTACGTCATATTACATTGACTCAGTCTTAAATAAATTGTGCGACGAGTTTTTTTAAAAAATAATTAATTGTGGTGAGAATAAACTTTTCCCGTTATATTAATTTTAAAATTTTTGAGAGCGATTTTTACCAAAACTAAACGGCAAATAATTTTTAAATTTTAAAATAGTCAGATATTTATAGTTTGAATATTATATAAAAAAAATCAGAGAATTTCTTCTACAACGCGTTTTACACGATAAGTACATCAACGTGGTAGGTATTTAATAATGCATGAAAACGTGCCAAGTTAAATCAAATATTCACTAGTAAACTTTATTTTCAACCAAAAGAAATAAAAGCCCATTGTGTGCAATATGTAAGATATGAGATATTCCATTTGAATGAACCGTCTACGAAACGCTGAATTATGATTAAAGAGAAAAAGTTACCATAGACCTAGAAATTAAATGAATTTTTTTTAATTTAAATTCTAGTTCTATGGTAACTTTTTCTCTTTTTTTTCAAAAATTCTTTGATGGGATGAAAATAATTAGGTATAGGAGTATTTATATGGTGTGTACATCTGTGTGCGTGCGTGCATGCATGCAAGCTTGCGTGCGTGCCGGCGTGCATATGTATGTACGAGCGCGCGTGCGTGTGAATACGGGTATGTGTGTGTGCGTTTGCTATATATATACGCATTATACATCACAACTTATTATATAATGATATTCAAAATCTGAGTTCCATAACCAATACTTTTATTTAAAAACATCATGGGGATAAATTTGCATATGGAAAATTTGTTGAAAAATTTCGCATCCTGGCTATGTCTGAATTTAACTGGAAATAAAACCGAGTTTTTTCAGAGTCGTTGGCCTCTTTGCCTGTATCTTAATTAAAGTCTAAGTGATCATAAAAACTACTTGACCAATTTGAATGGAATTTACGTACAAGCGATTATTCAAGATCATATTAAAAGATCATATTCAAGATCATATTCAAATTTAGTTACGCATTAGATCCGATACTTGATCTTAAATAATGAGGAAAAAACTGGTAAAATCATCATAAGGGTTTAGATTAAAGTTTAGTGTTAAATAAAGTTAAAATTATTTTCCTAGTTGAAGCTAATTTTGAAACGTAAATATCATTACTGTTGGTGAATCTGTCGCATTAATAAAAAATTCAAACAAATTTAGTCATCAATGAAATAATTGTGTAATTTTTTGTAGGTAAACAAAAGTATGAGAAAAATAATATCTTGAACTATATGATTTCGTGGAAAATTGTGCCACACTGGAAACATTGAGCGATACACAAGATTAGATATTGTAAATCAAATGTGATCAGCACACGGTTGTTTGATGCATCAAAGTAATGGAATATTTTATAAACTCAATCACAGGTTTCACCTAAGCCAAACTAGGTATCAGAGGCCAGTTTTTAAACCTGTATTAATTTATTTCCATTGTGTAGGTTTGTGTACTTTCCTTCCGCGTGTACTCCTTCCTCTATTGTACTTTATGCCGAGTAATATCCGTACAATTTACATTTCCTCTGTTCGTAATTTTAAGGTTTTTAATTGACTAATAAAAGTCAGTTTAATAGAGACTGACTCAGTTTGTGCTCCAATTTGATGATTGAAGTTACACACTGTGGCTGACTTCAAACCGTTCGTATTAGAGATTTTTAGTATTTTATTTCAAATATCTACAGGGATTCCGCGTTTGTTATGTTTACTTTATTAGCATCGAATTGAAGTCTTCGGTTTAATTTCCCTGCGGAGTAGTAAGTCTATCCCGGTTGAGTACTCGATTAACGACCGAGTAGAAGTCCGTGAATTAATATCTGTTCTTTGTTGGCCACAGTTGTTGAGGCGGAAATAACATTAGGCATCATACACGTATCGTATCCACTTCAGGGGATTCCTTTTTTGTTAAATATTTCTTTGTCTCATTATTTCCATTGGCATAGAAAGTGGCCTTTGGCTAGAGTTCAATAGCCTTCACTTCTCAATCAATTTTAATCATCTGTATCCAAACATCTATTTATCATTTCGTTATTAAGTGATTTTATTTCATGTTAGTGTGATTATACGTCGGTCACTTCTTGCAATCTCTAATGTTTTCACAAGGAGTAAGTAAATCGACCTACAATTTCCCAGATTACAATTTATTTATGCAAAAACTTAGTTTTTGGCTTTTCTTGTTTTGCTTAAGTGAAATTGATTGTCGGAAACTTTCTATTGTTATAGATTAATCAATTACCCCTCGGAACATCCTTATGTTTTTTATTTAGAAATATCGGCAACCGCCCATTTTATTTTGTTACAATTAGTTCAGTAAATTATTTCAAGAAATTATTTTTTTCGGCTTTATTATTTTTACTCTATAGTTTATAGTATGTTTTATATTTATTTACTTACGAAATAGAATATGCTCGACTGATACATACGGCGGATTCATTAAAATGTGAGAGGAATGGCGTTTTGAAACAACCCTTAAACATGAATATAGGCAAGCATTTTTTTTAACGGATTATTTCACATTTTTACAGCAAATACCGTAAATAAACTTTCATAATAAATAGTATGATGTTACAGAATTAATATGATAAGAAACCTTTTATATACAAAATCCGTGGCCATGGACAAAATACGACTAACATTATTTACGTGCCGTCGCTAATTTGGATTTTTATTCTTTGTCGTCAATTAGATTTTCTTCTTTTTCTTACAAAGGAGAAGAAGGGAAAACCAAAATGATTTTTATAAAATACGAAACCGGATTTTAAATTTCAGAGATTAAATTTCGGTTTCGAAAACAATTGTCGAAGACCAAAATATTTCTAATGATTTACGCGTAAATGATATTTTCCATTTAAATACTCATAATTTACGTGATTTTATAAGAACGTTGGAAATATTATTTTGTTGCTGTCACTATATTTGCCAATTTGACTTTCTTTTAATATCACGCACGTCACACTTAACAGATTTAGTTTGAAAGTCAGCGGACATGCAAAGCGCAAGAATTTAAGTAAACTATAGGAATACCTCCCCAGAACCTAATATGGAATATGTCTCCTTAATGACTAACGACTATTGTACATTTTCATAGCAAATTAATTTGTATAAAAGGAAACTTATTTTATATTAAGTATGTTTTTGAATACTCATTGCTTCTTGAAATATTCCGTAGAGCAAAATATTTAATAATCGAAAACCTTCATATCGATATGAATCACATCACTTAAGAATTTGCTTACATTTTTAGACTTCCGTACCTTTAAAAAATAATAATCTGTCACAAGCATTTTTCTGAGAAATCGCATGACGCTTGAGGTGAGAACGCGAAATAGGTATTATATATATATATATATATATATATATATATATATATATATATATATATATATATATATATTTTATGTTTCTGTACAGCCTGTTTTTAATGTGAAACTGTTTGAATATGCATAAATTAAATTTTACTTTAAGAACCATGTGCACTTTTTTTATTTCCGATTGAGGTGCACAAATATTTTATTTCGCAAAAGCAATCATCGAGATGACAAGCATTAAACTTTACACACGCACAACGCGCGCCAATATATTTGCGAGATCGTCTTTGGGAAACGAAATATATGTAGAGGTGTTGTGTCATCTGCATACGCTATCACTCCAGGATATTTCCAAAAAACAACATTCTTTTGGTGTTCTGCGCTAGATTTCATACAGTAGCACTAAAACGTACCTCTGCGTCCTTAGGTGCTGTCTGACATTTTGGTCGCCAAATACTTTATTAATTTTAGCGTATAATATATTTTATTCTAATAAAATATTTTCTCAGGGATTTGAAGTTTATTGTTAGCCCATGTGCATTGAGAATTGAAAAAAGAGAGCACTAAAGTCGTTGAGATGTTCACAGAGATTTATTTTAAAAATTTCAATCTAATATATGAGTAAGTTTCATTTCGGTAAAAGGTACTATTCAGATGCAAATTAACTTGTCAACCATCGAAAGGACCAAGCCACATAATTATAACTTATAGGTAACGTCCTTAAATAATACAACTTAAGAGGTAATCTACGTTGAAGCTCTCCGTTAGTAGGTTTATTATTTCAGGGCCATTTCACTATTTCAGAATCTGTACAAAATAGGTTTAAATTAATTATCGGAGAAAAATTATGTTGCGTTAATAAAAATACACCCGAGCGGAAAGCCGTGCCGACAAATTAATATGTAAATAAAACAAATTGAAATAACATGCATAAGAATATATATATATAACGTTTTGTTAGATCATCACTAAAATTAAAAGCAAGATTACGAATGATATAAGAGTTGTAAATTTAATCGGGATAATTTTCATATTATATGAGTGTACTCGTGTCAAATTAAAACTTTAAGTTGTGGTAACCTTTTCAACTCTTTTCAAGACGTTTTTAGTCGCATTTAAGTATTAGTTTTGTATCTAAATAGTTACGCAGGCATTAGATTAATACAGAAAATTTAAACATATAAGAGAAACTTTAATTTGATTTAATTTTTAAAATTGTCTCCAATTAACATTATTTCAGGTGACTAAGCTCATTTGCATTTGTTATAAATAAATTGTTTGCTATTTTACGAATGCCTTATTTCGACTAAATTGGTAGCAAGTCAACATCAACCCTTTATGGGAGATAGATGATATTATGTTGAATGTTCAGCGCAGGGTTGTTACGATAAAAATGTCAATTTGTCGTCGGGTAAATGAATTTCGTGCGCTATTAGAGGGCTCGAGGTGAACCGCCAATGTCTTCATAACGAAAGCAACTACTCGCGAGAAACACCACTCCAGTGTGCTTCCTTCCGCTAAATATGTAGTAACTTTTCGATTACTACTTGTTATAACTTTTTCATATCACATATAAGGCACTTGAGTATGAGCGTAATATCCGTTCAGTATGATAAAAATTTTAAATATTATACATAAACATCCGATTAAACAGTTCGAAGCATTTTAATAATAATGTATTTTATAACGTTTAGGAACCTCCATAAATTATTGAATTTATAATCTGATAATTCGAAACAAATTTCGATAGAAAAAGAAGGAAACAATAATGTTATCCACGAGCAATGTACCAATCGAAGAAACGAAACGTTTTGTATTTTTCATATAAATGCCTTATCGATATGTCTTTTAAAATGGCACCACATATAATTGAAGTAATAAGAGGTACATACCTTAAATATATAATTGAAATATGTATATACGATTCAATTTTCAGCAAGACAATGTAGTTAAATGAACAAAAACACTAGAAATAATAAAATACGTTTATAAATTAAAAATATTATGACGTGATATTAATGGGTTTTCATTTTGTTTATTATGGGGATTTACCTATTTACGCCTATTTATTCATTATATGTAACACATGAAATTGTAACCCACTAATTTGTCAATCACTACAATATTCGTTTTACAATAATAATACCTTGATCCAGGACACAGTTAATAGATGTCGTGGTTTTGTTTAAAATAAATATTGGTACGGACCTTCACAAAGTCCAATTCGCACTCACTTACTTAATTTTAATTTTTTTTTGTCAAAATATTTATAAGAATAACAATTATTGAGAAATTTATAAATTTTTTTTCATTGACAATCAATGTTTTATTTTTTACTTAGTTATTTTTCCAAAAATATCAATTTTTTCTTAAGATTGGTTAATTAAATAGTAAATTTGTTACTTTCCAAAATGTCATTCTACTATTTTAATAATTTTTTTAAAACCTCTTTACAATCACAAATAAATTAGTAAGGAACAATAGAGAATATCCAAATTACTTTTATCTTTAATTAACTGTTTACATCTTTATAACTTGGTAAATAATATAAATTCTGTTGAAAATGCTTTAATTAAATTAAAACAAAAATATTAAAAATTATTGATAAATTATAACTGTTTGAATACCGCCATTTTCGCGCGCCTTGGATGACGTCACAGACTATATCCAGCGTTTGTTTAGTATAAACGTATTTTTAGTACAATAGCCGTTTAAACCAGGGAAAAAGCTTGAAAGCTTGTATTATTTTGTAGGTAACCTAGGTGCAAAAATACTAAAACCATGGCGAAAAAGTGCATAATATGTTTTTTCTTGTTCCGAGAGATGCAAAAATAGGAACAAATGGTGCAAGAGATGAAGTGTCTCCCAACAAGTTGTTTGGATTGTTGTGAAGATCACTTTAATGTAAGTATGTTTTATTTGAAGAGGTAGTATGGTTTCAATTAATCATAACTGAGTTGCGTATTGAATTAAGTCATCATTCTACACTATTCTTAATCTTGCTAGGATGTCAAATATGCACTAATATATAAAACTAGCGTGACCCGTGCGAAGTCTTCGCATTATATCAATTTGCGTGGTAGATTATAAATATTTACACATGAGAAAATGAACTCACAGCGGTCATATTAGTTACAACAGTGTTTAGAGTCAATTTAATAAATCAAAATTGATTGCAGGTATTCAATTCATTTCTAGTTTTGCACACTGCTTATTACGTTTTTATTCCATTATGAAGCTCAGATGACAGATCAAACAAATATTTTACTAAAATTGACATATAGAGGCGCAAGTATCAAAAGCATTGAGCTAAAGCGCCACTTTATTTATATGTGAGTGGATTTGAAATTAAACAAAAATTTTACCGACCGTCAATCATATTGACGTTGAGCCGTTAGATGGCAGCATTGCTGTTTTGTGTATATAATTTTAATAATTAATTAATTTGCAAAAACAATAGCAATAATAAATTTTTTAGTTGTGGATGCCGGTAGAGAAAGCAATTATCTATAAAATGATATATAATTTATGTGGATTAGTTGTGAGGTTTTTTCTAAAAAGGGAGAGTAACATCTTAACCTTAGCATATTAATATATATGATGATGATGTTGTTAGAACATTAATTCTCCTTATAAAACAAGAAATTCGACACAAATTGTAAACAAAAGAAATTCGTTTACATAGATCCTGACGTCACGTTTTGTTTTGAAAAAAGTGTTGCATTTTGGCAATTTGATTTTTCCTTGCGTAACTTGCACCTATCATTTCTTAATTTATATAGTTAAAAAGGTATTCATTAAGAAAATAATGGTTTGGATATCATGCAAATTTGATAGGTAATTAATAAATAACATGTAAATAAAATTCAAATTACATTCATTATTAGCAAAGAATGTGTACGTGGTGGGATATAAGCAAAGAATATGTATACTTTGCTCTCTAACATTCTTTGCTAATATCCCACCTGAAGATGTTGTAATACATCGAAACCTAGGTCGTGGTAAAGAAATTAAAGAAAGTAGAAATAACACTACATCACATAGTTTCATTTAATTGTGAATAATAAATTTCTACAAAATTAACGCCAAATATATTCAATGTTTAATTCGTGTTATTTATACTTCACAAAATAATCATTTTAAGGTAATTGGTGTACATATTTTTAGTTCTGAAATAGACATATTACAGATCTGACATCTGATGAATTACAACTTTAGTTTAATCACGTCCAACTCGACAGTTTCGGAAACAAAGGTTAATGTTTTGTCATAAACGAAATTAAAATATGAAAATAAAAATCTTAGTGGGTCAAATATGAAAATAGAAATTATCATATTTTTAACTACAATTTTAGAACTGGTAGCGAGTATGAAATAAAATTTAATATAAATTTACTCTTATAAATGATTGAATGTTATATGTTTACAGCAATACTGAAAAATTATTGCCCAGGGCCACTGCTAATGATTTTGGTGACTTGCAGTTTCTACATAATTTATTTGTTATACTAGCAGAGTTTCATCCTGATGTTTAAAAAAAAAGTAATCAGTAATAGTCAACTATTACTCATGCTGCAAAATGAATAAAGTTACTTTGATGTGAAAGTTATTGTCACATGTACTTTCTTTTTTGGCATTTAAAGGTAAGGTTGAAAAGTTTTCATTCAGTACATGATAACAATTTAATTTGTTCCAGTTTAGAATTTTTTTACCATTCGAAGATGAGCGTGTTCTTTGGGGAGAGAAGAGGAGTTTATAAAGTCCTCTTCATCTGATGTTTAGATTTCTTTTAAGACGTTGGCATTTTTAAAAACGGCTATATTTAGAGCTAAACCATTTTTTTTAAAGTTTTCTATATTTAACGCGAAAATATTAGTAATGCGATAAAAACTGCATACAGTCTTTGGTTTAGGGTACAGCAGACAACAAGTTGCTGCAGTGATAACAATCCCGTTCTCGAATGGAGCGTTGCGAGCGGTTCGAAGCTCAATTGAAGCAAATGCTCTGTGGGGAGCTACGCTCGAGCGCACGCTCCTCTGGACTTTGAGTACACCATTGGTGGAGCAAACTTATAACGTATACAAATTTATTAGTTGATGTCGGAGAAAAATTAGATTCACACCTGATTTTTTGTAGCCATACGTGGATGTAGGGAAAAACTTAGAAGGCTTGGAGATGTATTTCGTGATGCTAGAGATTTTTAACGTATTTCTACTATTAAAATATCAGGTAAGACTTTAATGCATAACTTCAACCAGATTAAACCAGCTTCATTATTACAAGACTCGTATGAATTTAAATACAGAGTGATGATTATAGAAAAACGTTCCAGTATAAAAAATACTTTATTATAAAAATAGCTAAAAAAAATTAATTTTTCTGTCTACATTACTACTTTCATTTACATTTACATGCACACGTTCTTTAACCGCTATTTTGCATAAATCATTTGATTCTTAAAACATATCATATGATAGAGAAAATACAAAATAAAAGTTTGTAATGAAATGTTAAACCCTTCAAACACAATAATTAAATAGTATTTGTATATATTTAATTACCTTGGAATTTATGTAGTTTATTGATTGTAGATTATACAAATATAACAGATTTATTTTAGTCAAACACTTGACAAAGTCTGATATTTTTATGAAATTTAGTGAAGATCGATATATTTTCTCTTTTCTAAGAATTTCGTTCAACAATTTTTATTGCTTATAAACAACTATGTCCGTATACTCCGTGTGGCATCAAACAATCTAACAAAAATCTATTTTCATTAAAATAGTAACTAATCATTTATTTTGTACTTCATATTGAATTTAGAAATTTCCTTCGGTATTTAACGTCATGACTATGTTTGTTTTTTATTTCCTACCGAATTTCTTTTGGTATGCTGCGTTATCATATGTTGCAGTGTAGAAGAAAAATTTCATTGACGAAATACATTTTCCCATTTTTATATGTCAAAATACATTTTTCATATAAAATACATACACAAATATTTCTTATGGACTACTGTATGTGAAATATAGTCACTTAGCCATTCCACATCCACATTTTTCATTAAGTCCATACTTATATGATCTAAGAGGAGACAGTGGTAGAGCCTGCCGTAGTCCTCACATACGATTTCGATTTAACTTTTACTTATCTTGACACAGATAATGCTGCCACTTTCCTGCATGCAATATAACTTTATATAAAGTAACTTATCAATGTCAACAGCAGTATGTAAACCGACTCAATTTTTTGTCAAGATGGGTTTGCACATTGTGCGATTATAACCAAAACGTTTATAAAAATAAGGTAACTGAAATATTCGCATGGGAAATAGAACTATTTTTGAAAACTTGAAGGAAATAAAAAGGCAAACGGTACGTATTTCACCATTAAAATATAACACAAGTAAATGAGGAACGATTTAATAAGAGCAACAACTAAATACATAAACAGATGCCGCCTGAATCATCGATTGTGTAGGAAGTAGAAATGAAGCCTCACTGCCTTGCTACAAAAAAACACCAGAATGAAATAAATACATACTCAACGGCGGCAATGACCTCGAGTCGGTCAAATATAATTAATCGACTTCGAAAGCTTTATACGAGAAGGTATTATGTGAATGCAGACGGAAAATTATGCATGAAAAACATAATTTTCCATCTGCAAAAATAATCCGTCGTAATAACTCAAAAAGACAATATTACGACAGACGAAGATGTGTACGCGAATGATAAATTCAGTCGATGGGCGAGTGGAGAGTATACATAATTTATATTCTCTTTACATAAACAAAAAGACTGAAACGAAAAGAAAGAAAATAATTTGTAAATTTTTTAATCAATAATTGGCAAAAAATGATTTACATGAAAATTCAAACAATGAACATAAAGTCGCAAATTTAAATGTGAGACATATAATTTCAATTCATTAATAAAGTTGAACTCAAAACAAAATCGCAATACCCACTATCTAAGTCTACCTCAAATTGTTTCTATACATATATTATCCAAATCAATTATCCAGTATTAAAAAACTGTCATTTCTGCAGCCACTTCTTGAAAAAAGAATTTATTCTGAATAAAAATAGAACTTTGTGTTAAAATATTGTTTCCAAAAATTATAGAATTTATAAAGTATTATTTTGTTAGAGATTTTTCGAGTCTCAATTTTCTCAAAAGTGCTGTCATTCGTCGAAGTGTTTCTTAGGACGTCTTCGAAGTCCATTGTCGGGTCCTGACTGTAATTCCATGGGATCAGCCTAAAATAATTTTCTTTAACCTAAAAACATAATATAAATCGATCAAAGCAACTCCGAGTTATAGCTGCACATATATAAAAATAAAATACATGCGCAACGAAATAAGAATCTTCTCTTTTTTTTAAATCGATGTAAAATAGAATCTTTTCAAAGTAATCGGTTATTCAACAATGACAGAACCAATACTAGGTTCATTCTCGTCTACCTACTGCAGTTTGGTCACTCTAAGTATGTGTCATGTTCCATTTTTTTAGAATCCGATTCGTTCTGTGAATCATTTATTTCTCCTTACACTAATTTTTGCTGCGAATTCTTTTTGTGGACTGTTAATACTCGGTTCAAATTGAAAGCATGATTTAGTTTACGTACGTTTTTTTGTACATCATTGACGATGAACTACATAAAATGATGAAAAAAATATTATTGAGATTAAAATATTTTATAGGAATTTTTCAAAATTACAAAAAAATCATAATTGGCTTATTTATCGTCAATAGTGTATTTATATTCGATGCACATGTTCTTTACCTCTTTATTTATATGTACAATCAGACCAAAAATTATGTACATAGTTAAATTTGTTTTCACACTGCTTATGCAGCTGATGCTAATTTCTAAAAGGAAAATTTAAAAAACCCTTTGATCTTCGCACTCGGTCGCTTGGAAGTACCAGCATAAAGCGACTTAATTAAACTGTGAATATTTAAAACGGATCTAGCTCGGTGCAGCTGTGCTGCCTCTTCTATTTCAAGAAATAAACATTGTAGTCACAAATTCGATTACAGAAGTCGTGTTCAAAAGCACGCTCAGCATGAACGTTTAAAAATTAATAATGGTAAAATAGTCGACTCTGTAAAAATAAAAATACCAACTTTCACGGAGACCTATTGCCTTAATTCTACTCTAGCTTGGCTGGTGGTTTTACATAAGTGCAGGGTGAACTTAGTTGAGTTAAATACACAGATTAAACACAAAAATAAAGGGCTATCACTCCCAAAAATCTTGCAAGTAGTGCAAAGTACGTTTTGTGCATACCAGCTTGAATGTATTTTTTGCTTTTGTTTAGCTCTAATAATGTCGATAGAAAAATCTTATTGTAAACCACCGCCAGAAGTCCACCACCAAATACCTAAGTTTCATTAAAGATAACATTTCAATTAATTGGTTTAATTCAATTCGAACAAAAGAGGACTGGAAAGATGTTTGTGGGAATTTTCGCAGCAAATTCACTAAACATAAAGTCGTGCTTTGACATGATTTACCGACTCTAAATAATGTCAAAAAATTGCATAAAATCGCATAAAACACATGCACATGCACGCGCACATGCACGCGCTCACGCACAATTGGGTTATTTCAGGACGCACCCAGAACGACCCATTGCAAGCCACAGAACTGTGAAGGAACCTTCGAAGGTCCCCAATAGTGTTTTGTATCTATAATCGATCGCTTCCATTGAAACAGGGTTAAACTGTCATAATCAGTGAGCAATTAGTACCTCCCTTTTTTCAAGCATGTGCTTTGCAAACGATGTAAATATTTCAAACATTCATCGACTCTTAACTGTGACTGTAAAAATTCTACATCTTAAAGTTTCTATGGCCCCGTGTCCTTCTTATCCAGAGTCAATTAAAAAAATTGGAATAAATTTTCATCAAGCTATGCAAGATCAATTTTATGAAAGACCGCTTAATAATATTTAACAATTTGAATTGTGTTTACTTATACACAAAATGTCAATGAAGACTACTTTTCGAATTAAGCGTTTTTATTAGACTAAAAGTTTATAATGCAAGAAGAAATAAAGTTAATAAAGCAAGACTGAAAATTAGTAATTTGATTGTAAGGTTTGTTGATTCGTTCTTTCCTGTTTCTTATTTCCAGAAAAGTACCTAAAAATAATATGAGAAATGAAAAAAAAAATCGGTCAAAACTAGTTAAATTAAAATTTTTAAGGGAACATAAATTTTTTAATTATGGCTTTATATTGAAAGACATGAAATTTATCGAGATATATACACACGCACACACACATATATATATATATATATATATATATATATATATATATATATATATAAATATATATATATATATATATATATATATATATATATATACATATATATATATATATATATATATATAAATATATATATATATATATATATATATATATATATATATATGTACATATTTGGCGAATAAAGAAAAATTGACGGATGCAAAGAATCGGAAAAAGGAATGGCATGGTGGAAGAGGATGGATATTACTTTTAACTTGTTTTTTATTATTTATCCAGCTTTATTTACGTAAGATATAAATTATTTTTAAATAATCTCCAAAAATTTTGTTCAAATTAATTAAATCAAACGATAATTTCCATTTGTGAAATTAAGTTTAATAGTTTAGGAGTCATAAAGAAACAGGTGGTCCATATGCGTACATGCATGCTAAAACTATATGTTTTGATCATTAAAATGTAGATAAGAAATTTTAAAGAATTTTAAAATAATTGGACATTAAAAACGGCCGAGCTGCGATATACACGTCCTTTAATATTTTTTGTTTTTTTTAACTAACGCACGAAACTTTATAAAAGTTTAAAGTTTTTAGCCTTATGGATTTACATAAATTTATTACCCGCTCGACGTGCCGAACGAACATGAAACTAAGTTTTCTGCTTATAGTCTTAAATAAATCTCTGCGAAATAATTATTACTTCTCTAACCGTCCTCCACTGCTCAGTAGATTCATTGTTTACGGAAACATACTGGTAGTCGCTGTTGCTGTCAGATTCAATTGACTAATTATTATTTCTTTTAATAATCATTACAACAGTCAAGAGTAACAAGCTTTCTTCACTTTTAATATCTGTAATCGAACTAAGTATTTTTTTGTTTATTCCGTTTTAATACTCTATCAATTACTTTTCCTTCTGCCACTTAAAAAGTAAGTGTTCCCCTTAGAAAAAATACTGTATTTATCGGTTTAGATGACGTCTCATCTCAATGAAAAGACGTGATCGACACAACCTTTATATACCATGCTTTTGAATATTTTAAAGAATATCTGCAATTCGCCTTACGTTAACAGTATTAATTGGTTTTACAGGTCGTGAACTATTGTTACCTACTTAACCCTTCCCTACCATCCTCACATCCGAAAGTGTATTTTAATACATCCTATGAAGGCTACTTCAATGTAAATACTGCTAAAATCTGAAAAAAATAATTCCCATCTTATTTCTTTATTGGCGTTTTATCCCCTCTTCTACTGATCTAATCTGCCTAAAACTATTCCATAATTCTATATTGTAAAATGTAAAGAATAATGTTAAATTTATGTTTTAAACACAGTATAATATCAGGTCAAAGATTAATTTCATGTGATTTTGTACGCCCTTTTCATTAATAGACAAAACAAACCATGTTCCGAGCTACTAACGCCATCTCTTGGATATTGTTTGCATTGTGTTCCATTAAAAAATTAAGAAGTTTGATTAAAAATTTACACATTATATAAATAAGTAGCTTAATTATATAAAAAGGAGCGTAATAGCAGAGTGGTTCTATAGGAACGTTACTTCACATTTGTTGTTTTATTTCCCTTTTGAATGGTTTATAAATCAATTAAAATATTTTATTTTTGAATTGAAAACAAAATATCAAATATCGATAATTCTAAACATTTACCAATAACAATTTTCATGTACTTCATGGGATTTTTAGATTTAAAATGTACATTTTAAAAATGTAGAATTAATTGTTAATATTTTGTTTTCAATGATTGCCATATTGACAGGGCAAGTTATTAACAACGTTTCGTAACGTGATAATAAAAAAATGTTAATCTATTTCATTCAAAAATTAATTATAGGGAAGTTATCTCTAAAATTTAGTGGTAATGGGTTTTTAAAAATTATATTGCTTAAAATTGTACCATAACATGGTTAACCATTGATCACTCTAGCTACCAACTTATTAAGCAAAGAGGTTTACGCGGTGTAACTCGCGGGCAAAGAGCTAGTATATGGTGAATTATTTGATATACGAAATCTCAGTTTAAGTATAAAATGTAATCCAGTTAAGTATAAAATGTAACAATCGACTTAAGTACAAAATGTAATAATAAACAGTAGAAGTAAATTTCTATGATATTTCAGTAACACAACAGTAGAATTTGTTCATAAATCCAAAGGAAAGTATTGTATAAGACAAGAATAAAATTGTATGCAAACCCAATATTTATATTTATTAAGCGATTTGGGCAGTTAAAACGTCCATTGAGTTTTATTATCTTTAGCGATTAGTCTCTTCCCATACCGAAAATGTTTTCCGAAAAGCATGGAAATGACGTAATATTGTTTGTTGGTTATGAAAATGTTTAGGAATATTTTAAAATCCATAAAACTTGTTAAAATGTTTATACTTAACACGTAGCCACGTTAATAAGATATAAAAAATAGATTATTAAAGGTCGAGTATTTTATATAAAATTTCGACTATTGCTCAAAGTATTTTCCGTTTCTGCAAGTAGGCATTAAATAGGAAAATTATTCCATTGATGAATAAGGCCATTTCAATCCTCAATTTCTAGATTATAAGAACACTTTTCATTTCTATTGATTTCAATTTCCGGTTTGCTAATTATAGCAATTAATTGCCTTAATATTTATATTTTATGGAAATTTGTTTCAAGGAGAGTGGTGTTATAATTTAGAACAAATACTTATACGCACTAGTTTCTTTCTGTGAGCGTTTTCGTGAAAGTAATATTTAATTTTTAAAAATTTAAATGTTCGAATAGTGTAAAAGACCAGATGAATGTATGACGGGAAATATCAATAATTGAAAATATTCGCTTAACTGACATCAATTACAAAATGAGTGTTGAACTTAGATGATATTACGATACAACTTGGAATGATCAAGATGGAGTCAATTAAATGCCGCAAACTGACTATATGGAAAATATAATTATATTTTCATCTTAAATATAGCTAATGATTTGTATATTTTATATCTTTATATAGTTTCGTGTTTCCAATACCTACATACAAAGTCATGTTAATTGCAATTTTTAAATAAAGAAGTTTAATATTATTTTATATATATTTTTATTTAATAGTCATATCGCCAGAGTTCAAAAAATTCATTAGAAGAATGGAATGCGCTCTATACTAGAAATTTTAATTTCTTTAAATTGTTGTAAACATTAGTAACAACCAGCATCACCTTCTGATTAAACGGTCTGAGGGAATAAATCTCAAATAGGATAGGAAATTTATGGTTGAATCAATTTCGACGTGGAATTATACTTTTGAAAACTTGAGTTTCGCATGTACTAGACATGTCTAAGTTTTTTAAATCAGCCAGTAGTATTATTTAAGCAAAAATTTAAAATAACGTTTATTCGTGTAAAATATGTAATCTCACATTCTCAAATTTTTTTTTCAATTTCACACCAATTCAACTCGTGATGCCAAAAAAGTAAAAAAAATCATATTTGCTTAGAAACTACACTTAAAACCATTTTAATACAAAGTCAGTGACCATATATTTGAGAATCAATTGTATTAAGGTCACGTGGAAAGTAATGGAAAAGGATAATATTCTTTGATGGAATAAAAGGAATAAAAGTATATATTTTTTAATAAATATGTTTTTAGTTAGCTTTAGTAATAGAAAACCATATTTTTTTAAATTTTAAATTTTGTATTCGATTATAACGAACATTTATGAATATGCATGAAAATATCGCCGACAAATTTCAGATTTCAGATTTCAGAAGTCTTTATTTTATTCTTTACCTATGAAATCCACTTTTATCTAATGAGCATCAATGAACAATGTTACAGATACGTGCATAACAATATGCTCAGGTTAGACAGCTACGTTAATGTTTGTTAAACAGTGCTTGGACGGAATAGACAGATAAGTCGCGCCACGGATGACGTGACGACAGCTGTGACAATAGCGAATGGACGAAATTATTTTATTAGAGATATGTCTAAATTAAATCGTCAGTCGAGAAAGCTGTTAATATTATATATTCTATGCTGTTGGAACCGTAGGAAACGCTAATATTGAAATACATGAAATGGAATATGTACAAGTATACTATACCAGTATTCAGTGTTACCTGAATTAATTTCACATCGTTGTTAGTGTTTCTAAGCAGGTAATAAGTGACAAACAAATTAATCCATATAAGGTTGATGTTTCTTGCCACGTAATGCGGGCACGTTCAAACCAGTACTAAACTACTATAAAGCTTATTGTATTAAACTTATTTTGTTTCAATTACAAGTTTCTCAATAAATTAAATATTTTTAGCAGCACTCGTCTAATCTACGATCCTTTACGAACTAGACAGCAAGGAGAAAAAGTAATTAAATTGCTCTTCATAACTACGAAGGTAACTTGAGTTTTTGAATAACACTTTCCAATTACATTAAATAAAACCGCACGATTATTATTACATCTAAAGTAATTTAAATACCAATGAGGCTGATTGCAAAGGACTGATCTGTTTCGTTTTACAATAATTTCTTATGTTTGAGATTTTTTTATAGTCAGTTTTTGTTTCAGATGTTTCGAAGATGATATTATTTCGCAAAAACTCGTAAATATTTTTTAGAACTTTTATCTGCTAATTATTTAGAATCTTACTATCCCATTAATATTAGAGTATTCGATTTAAATAAGTATATTTGTAAATTGATGAGTATCTAAATGAACACAAATAAAAATTCCATACGTACGTACTACTTGTATATTCTATTATCCAATATTTGATTAGTAAAATAATTAATTATCACATTGTTTTTAAGATCTTGCAATTTAGTTACTGGATGCAAATAAAGTCTTTCTAACTTTTTCTACATTCGTCGTAATTACTTACCTTTCTTTAGATATTGAGTGATGTTATATAAACTATAATTATTTTCAAGAAAAATGGCAAATGCAGTAAAATTCCGATGAAGAGCAGTCTCTTTTTATTTGGTAATTAGCGACTTTACTGGTGTTTCACATATAAGCTATATAAAGGTGTTTCATTAGCGAATAGAAAATGTCAAGGAATTAGACAACAATTCGAAAAACAATAAACGTTTTTTTAAATGAAATATCCTTCAAATATACCCATTTTAATATAAACCAATGTGAACAATATAAACGTTCTTTTTACGCCTCTCTATGGATTAAAAACTGAAATTTTTTTCGTTGTAAAAATGTATACAGACGTTTAGAAACGCTAGCCTCAACGAGTAGGTACCAGCGCGCATTTGAATACCTTTGTATATTTACATATTAAATGCAGTTTTCACGTTCGAAATTTTTATTACTCTGCACTACAAACACATTTGATTACAGCAAAATTTCATATCTTACAATGGGAAAAATAATGTAGAATTTTATGAAAGGAAACGGCAAAAAGGAAAATGTCTGTACATTGAATAATTTTGAGGAAAAGTAGTTAAGAGACGATGAATTAGCTATAGAACAGAACGACCTGTTTATTGAATTTTTTTTCATGCTTTTATAATTTTTGTCGTCGTCATTAATAGAAAATTCATATGTACTGATTTTTTAAGTGACTTTGATCCGTACAGGTTTTTCTCACTAAATCGTTATTTGTTTTTTTTAATTATGTTTACGAACAAATTACATAGAAATAAATAATAAGTGGACGAAGCTGCTGTCGGATTTATTACTCATGGATGAAGTAGCGTCCTATTAATAAATTAATCATATCTTGATTTCAAACCAATTCTCCCACGCTATTAAACTTCTGTTAGAATGAATGTAATTATTGAAATATTAAATTAAATCTATGTATGCAAGAAAAAATATAAACAAAATTAAATATTACTGCTTAGTAATATTATGGTTCAAAAACTTTTTAGTTCTACTATCTATCTATACTAAACAATTGATATAACCAACTGCTATACGCATGTCAATAAAGAAAGTAAGGTAATAATTTTACTTCCCCTATT
This sequence comes from Druceiella hillmani, assembly GCA_039881145.1. Classification (NCBI taxonomy): domain Eukaryota; kingdom Metazoa; phylum Arthropoda; class Insecta; order Lepidoptera; family Hepialidae; genus Druceiella; species Druceiella hillmani. Next base: position 2,227,158 of record JAYKKI010000055.1, read on the forward strand.
TCCATGTAAGACGTTATAGTAAAAATCGTAATAATTTAATTTTTATTCACATTTGAACCGATATGAAAGACTTTTTTTATATCCAATCGACAATTTCCCAAATTGTTACATAATTATATTATTACAAATATATAAGTACGGATAATGGAAGTAAAATAGGAAGAGAAACGAAAAGTGTTAAAATATTTGTTAATAAATACCGTGTGTAAATAATTAAAAATAAATGAAAAAACTTAAAATTTATATTCTGTTTTGCAGCATTTTTCAGTTTATCTTAAAAAGGTAAATTGAAAATATAACAATATATCACCTATACGTACGAAGGATAAAAGTGATTAATCGCATATTAAAAGGACATTTTTATCTACAAAGCTATCAATATGCACAAGTGAATATAAAACTAATATTTATATTAACGTCACCCACTGGCATGAAAGAGCAAACTCTCTCCGGCGACACAGCGGCGAGTTCATAGCCAATTTCATAGACAGTTCGTACCCAAGGACCCTTCAGCCTTTTCAATCCCCTACTTAAAAGGATTTTCATTCATAGTTAATAATGTCAGGATTTTAAGTAAAATACTCGCATATGACTCACACTTTAGTAGCTGAAATTTACAACCTGCCATTTCACACTCCGCCTGGGACTTAATAATAACTGTCTTCCTATTTACTACTTTCGATTTTATTCTGATGTGATAGTGGTTATAATGAGAGCGATTATATTTTATACTAACTTTTCATTGATATTTACAATGATTTATATCTTTAATACACTTGCTGCCTTTAAATAATACGTTTTTTGGAAGTCGCGGGTTTATAACTGTTTTATATACAATTTATTATCTATTTCGTTAACCTGGAAATACATAACAAATATCTTATGTCATGAAGTAGCCTTATATATTTTATCAATTTTATAATCTTTACAATAGTTTTTAGCCGTCTAACGTATTTACGACTTTTTAAAATTAAATAAAACTAAAGTTCAGTGAAAGTGTTGTTAAAACCTCGTATATTTTCGAGTGTTGGCAATTATTGTGTGACACTAAGATAGAATAATTATTATCAAATTATAAAATGTTTTTATTGAAAATTATTTTTCCTTTGTTTTCCAAACGGTGAAAATAATATATTGCGTTTTTTTTAAATAAAATGAAATGTAATGAAACACTTTTTCTGAAATGTTAATTGTGCAATTTTTGAGAAAAAAACTAAATGGTTAGAATTTTTTTTAAATATCAATATAATATAATTTTACAAGTAATGTAAAATTATGTCACATTAATATTTCCAATTTTAATATAGTGTAATTTTTCATATAACATCTGGTGAAATTCCCTGAAAATTTGATTGAAATATAAAAATTTTTCAATCAAATTTAAAAATTATTTTTCCTCCCTCCCCTTTAGTTTTTGTTAAACTACTCTTAGTTTTGATAAAAACCGCTCTCAATAATCATATAATTAACATCGCATCAAAAGCAGATATTTCACCGCACATTTAATTTTATTTAAAAAACCCGTCGAACAATTTGTTTAAAAAGCTAAGTCGATGTAAAATGATGTTATATTAACATATTAATGTTGACAAAATTTAAAAATTTACACTTTAACTTTACATTAAACTGTATAATTACAATCATGTCCAACGGCATGTTGGATTTAAAAATGATTTTACATTAATTGTATAAATTGATATTTCTTCTCCATGTAAATTTTATAATGATTATACCTATGGAACGATTTTCTATAAATAATATAATTATTTTTCTTAATTTTTAAAAGAAATTTAAAAAAATCTTTTGAAAATCTTATTATCAAAATGAATATGCACACGAACTGCGACTCTAAAAAGCTCTAAACGATTTTTTTATTAGAAATTAAATTAATATAGTGTATATATGTTTTCGAAAATTTAAAATTTTCATTGTACATTTTTTAATCGTCATTTGTAGGAAATTTAAATGATTTGCAAAGTTTTTGATATTAAATAATCTTTTAAACAATTTTCAGTTATTTCGACTCGCAACTCAGAATGACAAACTCAGTGAACGGGAAAGATATTTATTTCGTAAAATAAATTTACTTATAATTAAGTGAAAATAGCGCACGCACGCACGCACGCGCGCACGCATGCACGCACGCACGCACGCATACACTCACACACACACACACACACACACATATATATATACCAAATTTACTTAATTATAAGTATAGTTATTTGAAAGTAATGCCATATAGTACAGTGATAACTAAACGAAAGACTAACCTCATGAGAGTCTGGCTTGCGCTTAGCAAGTTACGTACTTCGTTTGAAGTGGTTTTACTTAGTTAAGATGGCCTTTCACGTCTTTGCCCGCGTGGAATTTTAAAAAAGAAAAGTAAGTTTGTTCGGTTATAAGAACTGTACCATTCGCTTTAGCACGTAGATGCATTCTGAGCTTTTTCTTAGCGATTGGGAGTCTTCGGTTCTTGTGACGTGAAGTTTATTCAGCGCGTTACTGAGTAGACGCGTGTGGGGATAGAGGCTGGCTACGGACGGCGGGGTAGCGCGGCGATATGGAACATCCGAAATGCACTCACGGACTTGTTTAGTTATTTTATTTACGACACGATCAATATATTATCATTGCAGTTTTTATTTTATTTATTTAGTTTATGATATCGTGCAAATAAACACATGAGCTTAAGGAAAGGCAATTATTTCGAAAACACAAAAAGATATTTCAATTTTATTTATTTGTATTCCTTGTTTATTAGATATGTCGCCAACATATCAACATTTATCTAATACAATATTTAAAAATTTTGCTATTCTTTTCCAAATTTTAGGTTTTGTAGAATTACGAAAAAAAAATATTTTTAAACTATTATAAATTGCCATTCCAAACGATACCTCAATCATAAATTTTTCCAATAATTAATTTTATTTCCTTGAATCTTCCACATAAATATTTTTGTTTTTTTTTTTTGGATATTGTGATATGTGCGAGTTAATGTGTTTATTGTTATGCAAAATTAAAAATGTCTAAGTCAAAATATTTCTGAGACTTGTTATACCTCAGCGTAAAGATAACTTAACCACTACAATATCGTAGATGAATATAGGTAACCTTATCATTGATTACTTAAAAAGGTTTTCAGTATTGAACATAAATATCAGGTACCGGGGATTATGGTGAAAGTGGTCAGAAGAAGGAAAATACTGCCGAAGTTTTTTTCCCTTAATATAATTAGTGGGCGCGGTTGGGTCGCAGACTACACATGGTGACTTACACTTGCTTGGTTGTAATAGCATTACTGAAAAATAATTGAACTGACAACCAATCTGCCTAACGATAAGTACATATTGTTATTTTCACGCTTTGCGACTACAAATTACTTGATGTTCTCCCATCTGATAATTACGCTTTCAAAATTGATGATTGTGGTTACTTAACGCCTGTTTCTGACGTCTGACTTTTACGTTCAGTTAACAATGTTGTTGTTGCTGTCGATAAAGTCGGTAAATTATCGCTGTGACCAGATAAAAGTTCTAATGAAATTTCAGGGCTGAGTTCATCATCGATTTCTTATGACCCAAAGGACACGTTCTAAATGTCAACATTATAGGCTTTATGATAGATAGAGGGATGACATTTGGCAATATCGTTTTGTTCCTGGCGTATGCTAAAAATATTTGCTGTTTTTTTTACTAGATTCAAGACTTACATTAATTCGAATATTTTTGCACAAAAATTTACTATCAGTTGTCTTATATTTCAATACATATCAGTACTTTATATCGTTTACATAAAAAAATAAAGAGAAAAATGTCCACAAGTCAAAGATGTTTTAAATAAATTGACCTGCAGAAATTTTACAAATATTTCAAGACAGAACATTTTAAGGTAGAAATCTACGGCTATTAAAATCTTTGAATATCTGTCCGTCTGTTTATTTGTAAGGTTTCAATGTTTCATAACTACAAATTCCTGAAATTAAATGAAGCCATAGGTTCTTTTGAAGCGTTTGTTGGTTAGGCTGTCAATTAGTTTGCCTGTTTATTTATTTGTAGAGGAAGTGATTGAAAATATGTAAATTAATTGATGCGAAGTTCTCACTATTTTATTTACTTTTATTTACAGAAGAAAAACAATGTATCATGATACGAAGTCAGACGATTCAGAAAAGAACAACCTTACTAAAAGCTTATTTGAATGTACCAAAAACCAATATCAATGATTCTAAATCTCAGAGTTTTCGTGAAATTGAGCATTTTTTAGTACTGACAAAGTTTATTATTTGATGTAATGACTATAATATGTAATCATTAAACCGATACAGATTTAGCATTTTGGCATTCTATGTAGGATCTTGTCTCAGTTAGCAATCTGGTCTTCAGATATAATATGTCGGTTTCTAAATTCATTATACTTGTTTAGATAATAATTTTATAGGTATGATCTCCAGCCTTGCGACATTTGCGTAAACTTTTTACAATCCTAGCTACGCGAAAAATAATAAATTTTAAAATGCTCCATAATATATTTTGCGGAATATTTATTTAAAATATACAGGATGTAAAGTTTAATTATTCAATGTTTCAAAAATTTAAAAAGTAGGTTGTCCTCATTAGAGGTAATTACATAATCGTCAATTGATTCATGAAATAGACAAAAAAGCATTTCTTTCCAAAATCTTGAAATTTTTTAAATTTTCCAAAAAAAATTTGTTTTATTAGTAACATCAATTATTGAATAATATTTTATATTACAGTAATAAGATACACAAAATATACGGTGGTAATTTTGCAAAAAAATATGAAGTTTGAGTTTCAGTAACTCCGGAACGGTTTAGACTATTCTCTTCCGGATATTGAACAAAGTTATCCCTCGTTGCTTTTGTCTTATTCAGATTTAAAATTTTGATACATTGTTGGTGTACGAAGTTCATTGATAAGTATAATTAATAGAAAAACGGTCGAATAACAAAGGCAATAACTAAACTTTATTCTGCGTACAATAAAATAAATGCAATCATAATTAAATGACGCAGTAAATGATATCAAATAAACAAACAAATCGCTAAAACTTTTTAAAAATATTAATTCCAACATCTGCGAAGAAATATTGCTTTATTTCAAATTAAAAGTGGAGTTCATGGTCGAAGTGTACCTCTGTGTTTAAATTTTTCTTCGCTCCCATGTGATGACATTGTCCCGGTTATTTAAACATAACAATGTACTTGTTTGAACAAACGGATCAGTTAAGATTATATGCAAACTCAAGAAGCTGAAAAATATAGCCGCAATGTTAATTTTGAAATATAAATTAACTAACCAGAAGCAACAAATTGGAAATTTCAAACTTTTAAAAAACGCCCAAAAATATAAGTAAAAGATCAAAGGGACATCTGCTTTAGCATTATTCCTAGTATAATATATGATGTTAGCATTTGATTTTATCAAGTCGGTTTAAAATTTAATTAGTTTTTTCCCGCGGTTTTTCACGTGATATCAGGAAAATTTTAAGACGTTTTTAATATTAGTTAATTTTTCCATCGTACGTCAATGAAAATTACGTTTCGCAATAAAAATGTTATTTATCATTAATTTTGCAAACACTATGTGTTACTCATTTACATATAGGTATATATCGTCGCAAAATTTTCCTATAGGTTCGACAGCTCATCAGATTTTTTTTTGGTAGAGGGATATAATTGTTTTCCCCTGCTCTGCTCCTGCAAATGTATAATATCCATATGCATTTTTTATAATATCCATAAAAATTTATTAAATTCCCTTCACCTGTTTATATGCGAAAAAAGACAAACATACAACTGAACAAAAAACATGTCACTTTTATTACATTATTGGGGTAGAAGGTCAAAAGTAACTTATGTTTATTTGAAGCTAAACCAAAACATCAAGCTAACATTTATTTTTCGTGGAAGTCGCGGGTTTTACATTGTAAATGGAAATTTACAATGTAAAACCATGCAATGTCCATGACTAATATTTAGGTTGCAACCATTAAAGAGCTTCTTATCTTTAGGCAAATATTAACAAGTCAAGGAAGGTGGCAACTCTAATAACGTAGAGCTTTGAACAATGATCCAATATGAAAGAATTTCTGAACAGTGAAAACTATTTAAATTTTAATACCAAAATGGTAATATTTTTTGTTGAGATCGGTTAAAAATAAAACTTAAAATAAAACACGATTTAAACTCACAATATGAGATTACCGCACAAATTTATTCAATATATAAGGTAGAATAATATTTCTGTTAAATTGTAAGTAAATATTAATATTATTTTTCGCAATTTAAAAATATATAAATATCGTAAGTTTACAAAAAAAAATTAGTATTAAAAGTCATTGCTTTATTTTCATGGTGAACTAATACAAACCATATTTCCTCACAATTGTTAAAATTGATGACTTTAAAAAGAAATATTTCTTAAAACGAAATGTCAATTCATCCTTCACGCTACATATAAAATTGAAAAAAAAATTAAGATTTCGTCCTTAGCTTCCTTCGGCCTTGAATAATATGCAAGTCAATTAGTTTCATTATTATGCCAAATTTCAAGTTTCAAGGTAAAACCGTGTCTAAAGAGAAAGGCGTAAACTTTTCAAATATTATATCTGGAGCTATCTTATGAAAATTAAAAAGAAAATATTTCGAAATCGTTTAATTTACTCCTTCAAATGCCGATATATATTAATATGCTATACGATAAATTTCTATGAAACTTGTAAGCGTTCCTTTTTTTCTTCGCAGGGACGAAACTCTATATTAAAATTATAAAAGTAGTCTTCAGGTTCATTGGGCTTAAGTCTTGTTTACAAAAAAACGTTACTATACATGTACATATACATACGTTATTGGTAAAGTCGATGAATACGTTCAGTAATGTTTAGATCTCAAAGTAACTGTCCAATACAATATGCAAAATAACTATAACAGTCCGCTGCCTTTTTATTTCCTTTAGTAATTTATACATCGTCGAGGTCATAGTGTCATAACAACGTCCCTAGAATGGCATTCACGAGCTACATAAAACATATTATTATTATTTTTTAGCTAAGCCGTAAATTCAAAATGGATTTTTAATGTGATACAAAGAGAAACAAAAAATATATTTGTAAAAGCTTACAGTGATAAAGTATATGTATGTCATTTAGCCTGAAAAGCGGTGTTGGGGTGACCGGAGATTAATCAAAATATCAAAAGCAAATCTACAGACGGCTTTCGGTGAATTTATTCAACTTGGGAATATTGTTATAGAGTTTTGACTTTTTTTTATAACCATGTCGCGTAGACGCAATGAGGCCGGTATTTTGTGTAAATAGTCATTATATTACAATCAAATTGTTAAAAAATTTATGTCAACACGTTAAATTTAAGGAATACAAAGCTGCAAGTTGAGAGTACAACGTAAATTATTAATATCTACGCAAACTCTTAGCTTTTCTTCAGTTAGATTAGTTTTTGATTACATTTTCCGAAAGTTACCTTATAATGGATCTTATTAAAGAGATTAGATTCCTTAATCATAAACGTCTGAGTGATTTAAGTAAAATAATTTGAAAAGATGAGTCGCTATATTATATTTAGGTTATCATAAATAATAGAAAAGTAGTTAAAAGAAGCTTTGTTTCGTAAAAGAAAAATAAACAGAATTTATTATTTCATATATTGAAGCTAAAAATTATATAAAACATTTATTAATTCTAATAAATCTTTACTGTATTTCAATTATTGAATGTAGTAAATTTTTCAACTTGAGACTTGGAAGAAACTTACTTCTGAAGGGTTTTTTGCCATGACGTTTTTTATATTACTATTTTGAGAACTTATGACAAAATCATAAATGGTAAGTGAACGTTAGATGTATATCTAACCTTGATACCTAACAGACCATTAATAAAATAAATCTGCTCTGTTTCAGTTTTCATTGCTATTACGAAATAAAAATATCGCTTTGCTCCTCAGCGATCAGTTATAATTCTATACAACTAGCGCGCCAGCCTCGAGTTTTGACGATAGAAGGAATTATTATTCGGATAATTATAGCAATAAACAAATTTTAATGGCGTTTTCTATAAAGAGGAGAACTTCATTTAAAATGATAACATTTTTCATCGATCCTTTAACTTTTAGAATAGAACTCTGATCAAATTTGTCAAATAGTTTAAATTTTGTAAACAATTTTTTAAAAAAAACTTCCTTTTTATTGGCCGTTAATTTTTCATGGCTTCGGTTTTTTAACATATCTTCTTACCCCTCTTTCTGTTTCTATGCGTTATTTACCCTTATTTTCAAAGTTTTATTACATTTATTTAATTAGGAAAAATTATGAGTCCGTTTAAAATTCAAATTCGAATCGTTTAATCGGTCACCATTAATCTATAAGAAGAAGAGCAACGATCTAAGCGATAGTGAAAACTTTAATTTTTTTATCATTTTTCTTCTTTTTTTTTCATAATTAATTGGTCTTCAATAATCTTGATTTCCATGAATGCCATTGACATTAGCAAATTGTTTCTGTCAAATGAGTTAACCTTTAAGCTTAAAGATGCAATTATTTAATTTTACAAGGAGTATTCACGTAAATAAAGTAACATATGAATATCAGTTTTAATAAAACACCTTTTGGTTAATAATTCAATGCCAAAACCTAAAATGCGATTATTTTGTTCCAGAAAAGGACCTCACCGCCGATGTTAGAAAATCTCGTGTATGTGTACGTAAATAGAAAACATATAAATATGACAAATGTATTCATAATCGTCATATATTACGTAATCGAAAAAAAAGCCTAATTTACGTCCATTTTAACAACGTCGTGCGATAAAAGATCCCTATGGTCGAAATATATTTTAAAGTTTAATAATTCGATGCAATTATATTCCATTATTACAATTATAACATGCTGTATAATAAGTAATGTTAAAGGCGACTGAGTTACTTCATCTCTCAAAGGCCTTGTCCGTCGACGTTTGAGCATATCGTACATGTGTGCGTAAATATAATAATTTGAAATATGGCAAGTGAGTTGAAGATAACTAAGTATATGAGTGTTTTATACGATATTTACGTCTGTGCCTTTGTGCATACGTGCATGCTGCGTGCATATTAGCGCGCGTGTTTTGAATTAATTAGAAGAAAAATGGACTTTTCAAAAAGAAATCTGAGGAAAAGGCTGTTAAAACCATAACAAGGATTTGTATTAAAATTCAGTATACAAAATATAGTTTATTATTTTCCCGTTAAAGCTACTTTTGATACGCAATTATTAGTTTTGAAGAATTCCGTCGCATTAATAAAACAATGAATGGGTAAATTTCTTGTGGGTAAACAAAAATACGAAAATCAAATTAAATTCTTAAAACTATGTAATTTCACAGAAACTTACGCTACAGTGGAGACCCAGAACGCCTGTAATATGCATAAGATAAGAACTTGGAATCCAAACGTGATCAGGACACGGTTTTCTGACCCATCGAAGTGATTAAATATTTTATAAACTCAAATCAAGCTTTCCTCTTATCGACAAGCCAAACTAGGTAGCTGAGGCCAGGTTTCAAGTCTGTATTGATTTATTTACATTGAGTAGGTTTATGTATTTTCTTTCTACGTGTACATCTCCCTTTATCGTGTTTTACGCTGAGTAATAACCGTACAATTTACTATTCCTCTGTCTGTATTTTAAAATTTTTAATTCCCTGATAACAGTGAGGTTCATTAAGACTGACTCAGTTTATGCTCCAATTTGGTGATTGAAGTCACACACTGTGTCGGAATTCAAACCGTTCGTATTAGGGATTATTAGCATTTTATTCGAAAAATCTACAGGGATTTCGCGTTTGTTACATTTACTTTATTAACATCGAATTGAAGTCTTCGGCTCAATTTCCCTGCGGAATAGTAAATCTATCCTGGTTGAGTACTCCATTAACGACCTAGTAGAAGTCGGTGAATTAATATTTGTCCCTTGTTGGCCACAGCTACTGGAGCGGAAATAACTTTAGGCGTTCATATATGGCTGTATTGTATCGCTGCAGCGAATTCTTTCCTCAAATATTTCTTTGTCTCATTATTTCCTCGGGCATAGAAAGTGGCCTTAGGCTAAAGTTCAATAACCTTTACTTCTCAATCAATTTTAATCATACTTATCTATGCATCTATTAATAATTTCGTCATTATGCGGTTTTATTTCATGTTTAATGCGATTATAAGTCGGCCACTTCCTGCAATCGCCATTGTTTTAATTCACCAGACTAGAATTAATTTATTGCAAAAACTTATTGTTTGGCTTTCCTTATTGTCCTTAATAAAAAAATCGATTGTCGGAAACTTTCAAATACTGTGTAGTAACCGATTATCTCTTGGAACATCCTTATTGTCTTTCAATTTAGAAATATTGACAACTGCTTACTTTACTTAGTTACAATTAGTTAAGTAAATTATTTCAAGGTAATTGTTTTAATATATATAATTGTTTAATATTTTTTTTACTATACAAATTAAACATTTTTTATGTTTATTTGATAACAAAATTGAAAGTACCCTACTGATTTACACAGCGGATTCAAAAATGCCTAAACGTGTATAAAGGCAAGCATTTTGTTTATTAGAGTATTCCACAGCTTGATAATCAATGCTATGAATAAACTTTCATAAAAAATGGTATGTTGTTATGAGATGAATATGCTAAAAAGCCTTTCATAAACAAAATCCGTGACAATGAACAAGTTTCAACTAACATTATTTACTCGCTGCCGCTAATTTGTGTTTTTATTCTTTGTTGTCAATTCCATATTCTTCTTTTTGCTTTGTGTGTTTTTTACATAATACAAAACTCGATTTTCAATTTCGAATACAACATTTTATTTTCGACAATTGTGTGTAATGGATTTAAGGAAGATTTAATTTCTTACGCAAGTTTAATGTTCTGCTGTTGCTCTAGGTATACTGATAATTTCTAATCAATAAAGTAATTTTACTTCAAACGGAGCACAGAATCATTCTGTCATGAACCACACTCGTATATAATCGGTTTTTTATTTGAAATTGTTAGGGCGGTTACATTAAATTTTACTTCACGGGGGAAGAATTATGTGCCCAAATCTTTTATCTCGCAAAAGCGATCGTCGAGTCGACAAATATCAAAATTCACTTGACGTATTTTACATGGTCGATACAGTAACAGACGCAAAATACGCTAGGACATTTTGACGACGATCACCTTTGTGAAATAAAAAAAATTCGAGAGGTGCTTTTCTCATCTCTTATTATTTTGGAAATTGCTGGAAGATAATTTCCGAATTATTTGACATGATTGCTTCTTGAGTAAATAACAAATATTTTTATCGATTTTGTACATATAAAAATAAAACAGTGAAAATCAATTTAATAAGGAATGTGAATTTTAGAATCCGAATATAGCGAATACAACGTTTATTGAGGACATTAAGAATTGAAATTCCTAAAGCAATAACAGCAAAGATTTTACCGAATAATGTTTACTAAATAACCGATGTTTGAAAAATGTACATATCACCTCCCAGTCAAATCTAAACATATAATAAAACTGTAGAATATTCAAGTCTGGGGATTGAAAATATTTACAAAAATAATTATTTATTTGATAAAAACAATAACAATATATTTTGTGGAATTGTTGTTTTTCTGTCTGTAATTTAATTTATTTTTTTCATATATAGCGCACTACCAATTAAATGGAATTTTAAAGCGACTTACTTATTCGATTTTTTAGGACCCGATATAACATATAGACTTTGTATCATTCTAATCAGCATACTAGAAAGAAGATATTGTAGTTCTAAATTTCAATACAACTGGGAAAAAGTTGACTTTTACAAGTATTATGGAGGGCGCTACGTTTATTTAAATCTTCAACCTCACCATTGATAATTTGTTCCAAAAACGTATGCGAGCAAAATCAGGGTAGAGTTAACTCAAAATAATTATAAATTGTTTATTGTCAAAACAGAAATTTATTACGATATTAGTATTGATAAAACATTAAGGTAAATATAAAGCAGAAATATGTAATACTATTGCACAAAATCTTCTTAGGCGGAGAGAGGGTATGAATTCATTAATAGAATATTTTGAAAAAAAGTTGTACCAGTTTCATTCCAGTTAGAACGGAGTGCACGGGCTTGAGAAAAAGTCTTTGAGACTTTAACAAAGATTTGTCTAAAAGTTCAAGCTAAGATATAAGTAACTTTTATTTTGGTAAAGGATTCTATTCAAATGCGAATATAACTTTTCAACCACAGAAAAGACCCACTTAGAGAAACGTAACATACACACCACTCAGATAATCAAATTTGAAACATTATATGTGTAGACGATCTTCAATAGTGAATTAATTATTTTGTTGCCATTTCTTTATTTCAAGATATGTACAAAAGAGGTTTGAAGTAATTTTTAGAGAAAAACTCTACTGCGACAATTAAAAATATATTCAAGCGGAAAGCCGTAGAGAAAAGTAATATGTAAATAATACAAACACAAATGATACACGAAATACTATATGGGAACTGATTATATTGTCTCTAAAATTGGAAGCAAGACTTGCGAATGATATAGAAATTGTAAATTGAATCAGAATAATTTCTGTATATTAAACGAATTCACCTGGGTCAAAATTATGATATTAGGTTCTACTAATGTTTTTAAGCTTTTAGTCGTAGTTGAGTGTCAGTTGTATATCTAAATACTGCAAACTTGAAATAAATTCTAAAACTTTTAAGTCTCTCAAATTATAATTATACGAATGTCAGATACTTTTAATCCCATTTTCAACTTTCATACTTAAATTGTTGGCTATTTTTTTTAAATTTTACAAACTATAGAATGTTGAATTTGTTTCTCTATCTGTACTCATCTAATACTCACATGAACTACTGTAAAATTATTTTTAAGCTGCCCTTAGTGCATTTCTTTCAGTCGCCATATTGAGTTACCATTTAAGCGAAGCTATATCTTTCAGAAAAATAAAGTTAAAAAAAGGCCACCCTCGCGATAAGATCCGACAATAGGCTTAGTTTCCCTAAATATTGTTTGTCGATATACTTTGCCTCACTGAGTACGCTTAAAAGAGACAAAATATTTTTCGCACAGCATCTTGCAGACTGAAAAAAGATTCATTTTCCTTCTTCGTTTAATTTTACATTTTTCAGGCGATGGTGCGATATAATCCCATAATACTAGTGTTAACTTCTTAATAGGCTATTTAGGTGTACGATAAATTTCCCGTTGTCTTTGTGGAATTGCTTAATTTATTCGAATTAAACGAGAACCTACGAAATAGTTGTATTGAGCATACCGCATCAGATAATAGCGTTCTACTTTTGTTCATAAAAAACGAACAAATAATACATAATTTTTATTAATTCCTCTTAAAAGTGTGCTAAGTGTGCATACAGGTGATGCATCTATTTCGACTCTGCGAGGGAAAATATAAACTTATATAAATGTACATCTGGAATCAGAGCACTTTCATTTTAATTAGAATCAACCTCTTTTTATTTGGTTAAAGTCGGTTAACAATTATTTGAATTCTAATATGACCATTGATACAAACGAAAAAGTCTGTACCAAATAATTACGATTATTAGTATAATTTTTTTCAGCCACAAAAATGGTAACAATATAACCACTATCTCTAATAAAGGAATACCTTATCTCGACTAAATTGTTAGCATGTTAAAATCAACCCTTTACGGGAGACGGAAGAAGTTATGTTGAATGTTCAGCCCAGGGTTGTTACGATAAAAATGTCAATTTACCGTCGGGTAAACGAGTTTCGTGCGCCATTAGAAGACCCAAGGCAACACACATGTGGCACGTGACCGCCTATGACTTCATAACGAAGGCACCTAGTCGCAACAAACACGTTTCCAGAGTGTTTCCTTCCGGTATTAGATTACGGGTATTGTGTCAGATTGTGTTCGCTTCCGCTTTTCCACTACGCATGGTGACTATAGTCTTCTTTTATATTTCCAGTCTTTTGATTATTTTATATTCAACTTCAGTGTCTCATTTTTGTGGAGTGTAATAAAATGAATCAGAGTTTGCAGGAGAATAAAATAACTTAATATTTAAGTAATCGGTTGAAATATATTGTGAAAGAATGTTCTGTAATTTATAGTTCGGTAATTTAATAACCCGGGGATGCATAATTATTTATAAAAAATTATTACATTTGTTGTTGCTAAGCGTGTAAAGCGGTATATATAACTGAACTTTATATATATTAAAAACTGTCATGATGATATATAAAAATTGTCTTCAATATTTACATATACTTCGAAATGATGGAAATATGTTTCCTTTTTTTTATATAATTATAAAAATAAATTATTTATACGTACAAATAAATAAAGGAACGCGTACGAGTATTCTCTCGGGTTTGCAACGCACACAGGCATGCGAGCCTAACGTTAATAATCTTATTATTATTTTTTTGGCGTCCTACGTTATTCAGATTTATAAGAATAATTTTTATATATATTTAACGTTTATCTAATACATTTAATTATTTACACATGTATTTCTTTTTTACACGATGAGTCATAGAGTACACATTTTTTGGAATTTTTCGACTTCTAAGACAAAATTTAAAAAAAAATTATTTCATCTTTTGCCTGAAATGTAACTTAATTATGTAACCCCCGAAGATGTTGGAAGAAATGTCTAAAAATGAAAGAAAAGTATGTTAAATCTAAGCAATAAACTGTGGCACTAAACTTCTTACTTCTTTTTAAAACGAAAGCTAGATATATTCCCTAACCGAAATTTATTATCGAATTACTCACAATAAGACACTTTTATGTGTATATATACATATATATATATATATATATATATATATATATATATATATATATATATATATTTTTATATATATATATTCAGAGTATGGTAATAAATATTAAAGCAGCTAGCATGATATCAAGGCAATACCTTTTTTGCCCTGATTTCACCCAATCTCTTTATAATATTAATATCATCTCTTGTAAACTTTATTTATTTGTTCTTATAAAAAGATATAAATGTATTTTATAATCAATAGACAAAATTAATATTTCAGGATACTAGCTCAAAATTGTTCCCTTCTCTGTCATGCAAATAATATGTAGAACCATCTTTAGCCTTTAGTTACAATTTTAACGATAATTTTAAAGCACATACATAAGTTTCAAGAAATGGGATCTGGCGCGAAGAAAACAATAAGGCTGCTGCTAGAAAAAGAGCGGGTGAAATGTATCGACAAATTCATGCAGCTTGGGAGTGTTGTTATATAGACAGGAGGAACTTAATAGGATATCGTCGCTTCAGGGACCAGTAAAGCTAGGGAAAACTTCTCACATCTCCGCCCAAAATTGCAGTTATAGAATAAAACATACTCGGTGTGAAACTCAAAATGTTCGTGTACAACGTAAATTGGGTTATTTACAGGCTGAAATGTTTTATCACTGTGCTAAATTCTAAGTTTCTGAATTGAACGGGTTTTGAGGAGAATGGCTCTGATATATAGAGGATGGATAGTGTGTGCGATCCGTTTCGAGGGTTTCGTTTTTTTTCTTTTCGAAGCACATAAGTCTAAATAAAAAATAATTAAAAAAAATAATTAAAATTATAGTCTTTCACAATGAGGGAATAAATTGGAGAATTTTTGTTCGAGAGATGTATGAAAATTTAAGATATTCCACATCAACTTAAAACTTATTTTATATAAATTTTTCCTCAAATTACAATTATAAATGAGAAAGTTTGGATGGATGGATATATGGACAGATATTCATTACTCTATAAATATGTAATTTCTAAAGGAATCTACACAAAATGGCACACGAATATGCCATATCCTGGCATGATCTTTAGGCTTTTATCCAAAAACCTAAATTATTTCCCCAGGGATAGCATCCATCTTTTACAATGTTCATTAGATTTATAAATTTTTTATTTTATTATTATTTAGATAATCACATATTACTTTCTAGAAAGGAAAATTTGTGTAAGTTTGATTTTAGTAAATGTTAACTCTTTCCGTATATTCCGGTGGTTCCAGTGGGACGGTGTGCAAAATTTTCTTCCTTTGATAAATAAACCATAATGTTAATACTGAACAAATTTTAATAAAATATGTATTCAATTACACACATTTATCCCGAAATGAAGCGTGGTTCCCAATGGATAACATATAATAATTCTATGAATTTGTTCTGGATAAATGGGTCCTGCAATTTAATTATCATTGAAATATATGTTCATGGTCTTAAGTCATCTTACTAAAACTAAATGGATCTTTTATGACTTCTAATATTTCAAAAAAATTTCCGGTCTTCATAACCTATCGACGAATACTTTGGCTTACTAGGAACATGAATATACCCGGTAGATGTTTCCATCTTCTTCTACATCTATAGACACATCTATTGCCAGAATTAACCTGTAAGGCAATGTAAAGAGAAGATGGTTCGTGGCGTCGCTGTAAAATTAAGACATTTGTCAACGTTATCTTTACTTATAAAATACGCTATTGATTTTGTCGGATTGAGGTTTAAATACGGTGTATTATTCCTGTACAAATTACTAATAATGTCTAGTTCCAGAGAAGGTGGTATGGAATTCATGATAATTAATTTGATTTGAGCTATTTTTGAATGAATAGTTATAACATGAGATTATGTAACGAAAATGAATTAAACGTAACAATTACATTTCTTATTAATAAAACGGTTAGGGACCTTTTATCGTGTAACTTAACTTATAATATTAACAAATATTTTTATTTAAATATTTTGTGTCGAAATTTAAATTTATATGGGTTGAAATTTGGCAGTATGATTGTTTCTTTTTGTTTAGCTCTCGTCTTTTCTTTTATCATTTATTAAATGGCGTTCATTCGATTTTAGGAACAGAACTTTGACTAAATCAATTTGAAAAAATGTCAAACGCCCGAAAAATCAAAATTTAAAATTAATTATTAAATATTTTAATTTAATTTTGTAGATCAATACATTACATAATTTTGTTCTAATTATTAATATGTTACATTTTTGACTTTAATTATAAAAAATAACAAAAATAGAGAAAACTATCAAAAATAATTAATTCAATATAAAGATTTAAAAAATATTTCAAAGTTATTGAATATAACGCAGATCCACAGCGCGCAGATCCCACGCAGACCACAGATCCATAAGAATCTAAATGTAAACCATTGTTACATATAGGTATACAGGTCGACAGCAGTATCCGACCCATCATTCATGAACTGTTTCGTAGGTTATAAGCTTCGATTAGCGTAAATACTTCGTTCTAATACTTATTCGTTAGATTTCTCATATTTTGCAATAAACCATATTATTAACTGGAAAATATTAATTTGTTTTTTGCATTGAATTTTTGCTCTTTGATTGTTCTTTAGTTTAATTACGGACTTTATTTTGCTATTTGTTTTCGACTTTGTTTTATTTTGGTACATTTTTTAAAAAAAATTTTCTTCTTCTAAATTATACCTCAAAAACCTAAATCTAATCTTATTTAAGATTTAAATAAATCTCAGGATATGAAAGTAGCAAGAAGGCGGAATACATCACGTGAAGCCGAACTACGAATTCTTAAATATATAGAAGCTTGGCTAAAACACTATAGAAATTTTAAAAGTGGTATGAATATCACACCATATATTTAAAATTTTAGCATGCTACTACAACGCAAGATTAAACGTAAGTACGAGGTCAAATATTTAGTGTCTCAGCCTGCTGCTGAAATTTTGAAGCAACTACAACTACGGCGTCAACGAAACGCCGAATATAGCGTACTGCTGAACCGCTAGAACAATCGCCACTGACGCGGCGTCAATAACACGCCAAATATTTGGCATTTCAAAATGCTGCTAAAATGCCAAAATTGTTGTACGAACGATGCAATCAGCACGCGCAATATTTCAGAGTGCAGTTTGCTGAAATTCTGGAGCACAACACGATGTCAAAAATACTTGGAATATTTGGAAGAGGCAGAACTGTGCGGACTCGATTGTGTCGAGAGAGAGAATTTCTTCGCAAGACATAATACATAAGATATTATGTATTATGTTTTGTGATCATTCCTGAGGATTCCTTTTTATTTACCAGTATCACGCACGATTGAAAATAGTTCTGATTAGCTAATGAACTACAGGCCACGATACGTTAACACTTCAAATTATAACTTTGTCAGTTAGGATTTAAAGTACTAATGTAATATAATCCATATATTCGATTCGCACTCGAGATGGGAATGGACCTACCATTTACTTTGTAATACACTTCCATCTATAAATTCAACCTGCATGACAGCCTTTTTAGAGATGTTTATTGATCGTAAATCAAAATTTCGGGTAAATTAAATTTACGCAGGCTCCGTTTTGCAAAAGGATTTATGATGGGTTTTAATTTTTTTTAATAAAATTACAGTAAAGAAACAAAAGTAACTCAGATTTTGTTTGCTTTCATAAAGCGGATTTAAACTAACATTCTTGGTTTCGTTTCAACTGCTCGTTACTCTTCCATAACTTGATTGACTTGAAATTTGGCATATTTACATGAGAAGTATGGCAAAAGAATTTAACAAAAATAATTAATGATGATGGCCTCCATCATTTTTGTTAGTCTAATTGAAATAAATATTAGTCGCTACAGGTATTAGTTATTACGATTTTTTTTATAATCTAGAAATATAATATAACTAGACTTTTATTAATTTTGTTAAAAGCAGAATTAATTGAAGCATCATTCACACGAATTTTTTTTCTTATGCCTAAAAAAGATATACAAGGTAATATATTTACTTAGTACCAAATAGTAAATAAAGTTTACTAGTAATATCCCGACAATTATTTAACTTTTACATTTTAAGCAAATCCTAACGCAGAACCACGTGTTGTCATAGTTTTGCAATATAACTAATATAATTTGTAATTTTTAATAATATCTCATTATTAGCTTATGGGAGTCGACGGTCGGTCTATCGGTCCATTACTACTCTTTACCTTCTATACGGTAAAAGCTAGAAAATACGGATGAAGTGTTAGAGAATGTTTTTTTAAATATATAATTATAATTAGAAGTTTTTACAAATACTTTAAAATTATTTGTCCACAAATATACTATAATTAGTCCGTTTTAATAATCATAAGGAGCAGTTTGATTTTGATATTTAATTTTGTCGAGAGGAATAAAATTAATGGTATTTTTGAAGTGGAACTTCTTTAACGACGTCTGAGTCATTCTCTCTCGTTAAAATTCTGTAACGCCGGAGAAAAAAAATATAAAGAGTAGTAAAGTCAAGTAGGAGTCTATTGGATGATGATGATATTGGATAAAAAAAATAAGTTACTGATTTTGACACTAGGTGTCGTCTCGTTGTCGTTAACTTTCATGTCGTGTAAGATCGTAGGGAGTTAATTTTTGACGAAAATAAATACACAACGATACATTAGCTCCTCAGGCATAACCAGCACTAGCCGTGACAGGAGCTGCTGTTGTCTTCATGGATGATAATGCTCGAGCACAAGTAGACTCTTATCTTATTGAGGTCAGGATTCTGCTTTAGATTAGCCACCAGGAAGTCCCGACCTCAATCCTATTGAGCACATATAGCATACGCAGGGATATTTTTAAATGACGCATTAGAGCTCTAGAGCTTATTGTGATGTCTTTTTTCGTATATTCCGAGGAAACCAGAAAGCAGACCTATCCTTTACTGAATTTACTTCCGTTTATCGTTACAGCTCAACTCTTTTTGGATAAAACATGATGTACCTAGCCAAGAATTATACTTACCCAATATAGCGCCAGAGTACATACCAATTTCATTAAAATACCTTCTAGATGTCTATTACGAAAATGGTCCATTTCATTATAGTAACGTAACTTGCTATTAAGTTATATCATTAAGTCGGTTTGTGGTTTAATGATTCCAAATTCCTAAACACAAGTACATAACATAAGTTAGAGCTTAATTGCAATAGCTGTTAATTTTATTTCTTCACAATGGATGCATTTAGTTAGTAATTACTGCAATTTCACGTTTATTTTAAAATAACTGATCCCTGCATATTTTTTACATATTTGGTTACTTTTTGATTTTTTTAATTGCATTTATACGACATTAATTCTTTCGCATCCTATTGTGTTCAGCCTGCTATTTCTTTTCGGACTCCTTTCGCCTCCTAATTCCTTTAGGACACGAAAGGAAGTACAAGACTTCCTTTCGTGTCCTATTGTGCTTCAACTCCTATTTCCTTTCGGACTCCTTGCCCTTCTCTTTCCTTTAGGACACGAAAGGAAGTGCAACACTTCCTTTTATTATTAACTTCCATGTCCTTATTTCATGTCGAATCCCATTATATTTTGTGTCCTACCTCGTTTTGTGCCCTATTTCTTTTTGTATTCCATTCCATTTCGTATTCGAGAAGGTAAATATTTTATATCGTCATTAATTTCTAATATTTTTTGGAAATCCTTTTAGTCCATACATGTTTTGTTTCTATTTACATAGTTATTGATTGGTATAAAGGTATCTAAACAGGTTTTATATTATATAAATGTTGTATATTAAGTAAAATTGGGATAAAAAAATGAAATACGCAATGGAATATAGAATGGATACCCTTGGTTTAAAAAAAGTAACACTTTTCCCGTGCGACTCAGAGTCCTGCTACGATTATATAGTCCCTTACGTATTATATTAAAAGTTATACAAACATTTTGCTACATTTAAGAGTACTTAATTAAAGATTGCTCTAGATATAAGTTTGAAGCATTCATTACATACGTTTATCATCTTCTGGTTTTTTGTGCTATATTCCGGTACAACGTTTACAATTCACTTTCAGAGATCAATCTAACTTTCTTTCCAGCATATACAATTCTCTTCATTAAAATGTTAGAAAACCACTCACAATATTTCCAAGTTGACACAGAGTTCATCCACGGGAACATCAATAAATAATTAATAAATTTTCCTTGTCATTATTATTCAAAGGTTGTTTATCATGTAGACAACGTCGTTATTGACTTTAGCGGTATTCATCATTCATTGGGGGTTGAAGTTTCGAATTCCTCAAGACCATAGATTCAATTTAATTTGTCGACAATTAATCTACAGCGATTATATTTCAAAATTAAATATTCCTAAATTATCGTGCAAAAGAAGTGAGTACTTTTTTCGGGCCTAATATTATCTTCGTGATCCATATGATCAGTTTTTTGGCATAGAAATTCACAACGGTACGTTAGTAGTTTTCAAAGAGACCGGATGTCAGTAGTTATTAGCTTGTGAGGAGGTTGCAACGCGTAATTTTATTTTAATTATAAATTTGCATATAGTTCTTTCTCAAAACTTAGTTGTCTATTATGATCATTCCTTATGTACGGTACGAAATGTGAAAGTCACTATATGTCTTGAACATAGCCCAATAAGATGATATGTTTTACAGTCTCATTTAAAAGACCATTAAGGTTAAACAAGGACACATATTTCAGTGATATTTGTACAGTAACTTTTATTACTTAAAAATGTAAATATTTACCCAGTTTCTAGTTTGTTTATTGAGTATGAATACTATTACATATTCATACTATTACAAAGATTTTTGTGAACTACAAGGTGTTTTTGTAAATTAGAAGGTACATAATTTTCGCGACAATTCTTTATGAAACAATGAAAGTTATGGCGAATAGCATTCACTTTGTCGATGTATTAATGTTTGTGACCTATGCCAATATCGGGAAATCTCTTGTTATTTGCAAGGTACTAAAACCCCCGTAGCAAAATAGTCAAAACAAAAATATAATTTCCATCAACATCAAAAGTCCACGTGTCACTGAGCGACTGTAGATCTAATCTAAATAGCCCCGTAAATAAATTAGAACTAAAAATTTCTTTATATGCATATTCATCAGGGCTCTGTGCACGTGTATCGTCCTTTAGGGTCTACGAAATATCAAAATATTTTGTGTAATACAGATTTGTCATTAAAGTAATTATACAATTGTCATAATGTTTTAGCTTTCTTAATATATTACCTTTGACCAATTATAAATAGCACAAACATTGCAAATGTATAGTTTGGGCAACTAGAATTTTTGTTTCAAACATTTTTATGTAATTTTTACGAAATATCTGCACCAATTGGTTATTTCTCACCGATTCAGATTTTTAAAATTTACCCATTCAATTTCATATACGGTCACATTGACATTTAAAGCAGATATTTGTATATATAACCCTTTTTATTTTAACTATTACCGCACACGATTAAACATAAAAATAAATCCATCATTTCTGTCTTCTTGCAATAGCGATTAAGAATATTATTTTCTCGTTAGGAACCGACTTATTTTAAATACAACTAAAGAAAATTAGAAAAAAGTTACTAAAATTGCTAGTTAAAACGGAAAAGTGTTCAATGAATCAGATTACAAAATACACAAAATATACTGAGAATTTTACTACGCCACTCGTATGGTGTGTAGTCACTGTTAAGCTCTGCAAATTGTCTAGAAAATTCCTGAATAAAACGTACATTTTACATTTATTCTGTAGTCAAAGTGCTAGCATTACTTTTAGAGAATAACTACATAAATTTTCTGTTTTTTTAATCTCTTTATCGTTCGTTGCAAAAGTAAATATGTTTGAAAATATTGTAAGCTTCTAAGACACTCCAAAGTGAACCGTAACTTTAGCAATGTAACCATTTTTACAGTTGCATAATTTTAATGAAGGACTTTCACTTTTTTTTTGACTAGCTCACATTGCGTTCTTTCACACATACCCATTGTCTAAGACTTATATCAATCATTGTGAAGGATAATGAAATGTATTTAATACCACCTGCATTTATGTAAAAATAATAACTATTTTAGTATGCCTTAATATAATTAATTTCTTCCTTAACATATCGGAAAGGCAAACACGTTTAAACTTACTCCTACACCAATTCCATTCATATTTCTGATAAATGAATAGGATAATTATATGAATATGAATAAGAATATAAATGGATGGAATTGGCTGTATTTTTACTTATTCTTTCGTTTAATTATGAAATCAGGTATGAGGTCCAATATTAGTTTGACGACTAATTTATTTTGTGTAGATGTTCCGTGGGTGAGAAACCGTGTTATCAGTGTAACATACAATTTAGTAATTTTCTTCTTAAATCACAATATAAAAACAGCTTCACTGCCAAGGGTTGCAGTACATAATCCCCGAATCAAGCATCTAACCTCCTAAAAATAGATTCACTTCAGCATTTGCAGGGATAAAATTTGTAATGTCTCAAGCCACGCTTAATTTATTTGTCCGAATATGAGGGGAAAATATTAGTTTTATCATACTGTAAAATTGTGGACAAGTTTTACTGCTTTGAATTTGCATCTCCTTAAGGTAAAATTATATCTGTTAGGAATTACGCTCCTTGCTTTTGTAATTAGATAAATAAAAATTATTACAACGTATTACCGTTTTACGTAAATTTCTCGTTCGATTATTTCTCTAGAATTTTTCGTTTCTTGGTCCCATTTCACTTGCTAATAGCCTAATTAAATGTGTATTCGATCATGGTTCATAATACCAAAAAAGTAACGTGTATATAACTTATAAACGCAATTTGTTTTTGAAGTGATTTCAAATAAAATTCAAATAGATTACGTTTCCATAGTCAAACAAAAGAACTGACGATTAGTAATAATAGTTATAATCTGAATCCAATTTACCCCCGTAATGGCAAACCGGTAGAGAGTTTCACTGCAAACATTACATACGATCGGCTTACAGAAACTTTAATAACCAATATTGTGTCAATTATTCACATAGGCGATTATATGAAAAAAACTATGTATACTTGAAGCACGTTTTTTCCTAATTTTCTATATCTTATGAAGCATAGGCATTTTTTATTGCATCGTGTATATACAAATAACCCTTTTTAATTTCGAAAATAACGAAATAATTTATAGGTAAAGAAGGAAACTTTTGTACA
The DNA here is from genome assembly GCA_039881145.1 of Druceiella hillmani. Taxonomy (NCBI): domain Eukaryota; kingdom Metazoa; phylum Arthropoda; class Insecta; order Lepidoptera; family Hepialidae; genus Druceiella; species Druceiella hillmani. Next base: position 2,251,226 of record JAYKKI010000055.1, read on the forward strand.
TTAATTATGTAACATTTTAGGTTACCACAAAAAGGTAAACGTTCATATTTAATTTTACCAAGTATATTGGATATCATTTTGCGGCATACAGGGAAAATACCACTTTAAAATTCACTTTAGTCAACAACGTTCTAATATGTATTAGGAACCGTAAATTTGACATGTGATAGAAGTTGAAAATTTCATGAGTGAAAAATGGTTAATCAAAAGACAATAAAACTTTTACGGAAGAACATAATTCTGGCACCTAGTGTTTGATTAAATTGAATACAATAACAAAATCAATACAACGCGGTCCATTCTTGTTTGTATAATTACAATATGATGGAGCCTTAACGTCACTCTTGTTTGGCCTTGTTGGCCATAACGTCGCTATTATTTACCTTATTTGGCCTTGTTTTGATATATATATATATATATATATATATATATATATATATATATATATATATATATATATATTATGTAATGAGCAGTAGATTTATATTTGCTTCAGAGTTTTAGAATTAATGAACATTTAATAAAAATACGATTTATTTACAAATGTAAATTGTACATATGTTATCGCAAAAACTATGTTAACCAATTGGTTGTAATAATTGCTTTTTGTAATTTTAAGAATAGTGGCCATGTTAATTATTAAATTTGAAGAGTAACTTAAAATGATTACATTAATTTTCCAAAACTAATTATTGCTCTTAAACGCAACGGTAATTGTTTATATTTACTAATGAAAGAACTATTTCAGTTGCTTTAATCCCACAATCTTGAGGCAAACAGGTTAATAACCTACTTCTTAGTTCATTATATCTGCTGCTTCAGAGCTCACGGATTGTTCCAGTTATATATCCTCCCTGTAAGCTGGTTCAGTTTTTAGGTCCATATTCGACCTTCGCCTTACATTCTTAAGCAAATACAGCACTAGAGGGCGATAAAGCGACGTAAGTAAGCGAGTCGTAATTGAAGTAAGTCCTGGGATAACATGAGCTGGCTGAGGCTCTATTTTGAATTTATATTTTTAGTCATTAACAAAAATTCGGTGAACCTTTTTTATTTTATGCATTATATATACTAAATTTAATGTTCGAACCAAAATAAAATTTCTCGCACCAAGGGAAAGGAAACGATGCATAAACACACATGGCTGAGACCTGCGTTGAGAAAAGGGAAATAAGATTCTTAAGTCTTTTTGGCATCGCAAAGCACCGTAGATATCTTTCGATCTATCAAGGCATAATAGAACATAACGATATGTGCAACCTCTTATCAATTCAATTATGTCATGATGGGAGTAGTGGTGTACTTGTAATAGAATATAACAAAAAGTCTACTCGTGACAGAAGTCAGTATCATGCGTGTAGCAAGATTGCTTTCATATGGCAGCATGGAACAGGTTCGTAGCGCAAAACACAGGTTGTAGTGGCCTTCGCGGCAGCATTCTCAACGTCCACACGGCACGTTCGGTTCCACAACCACGAGGTCTCCTGCTAAGAGGCACTGAATTGGTGCTCCCACATTTAATACAGAAAGGACCTCTATTAAAGGAAAAAACTGACAAATTTTTCATCAGTTTACGAGCCATTTTAATAATCTTATTTCGTTGCTTTTTTGTAGATATGTCTAAGGAGGATTCCAGATATTTTTGTGTGCCTGTTTCCAGTGAGGTGTTGAAATACCTTGGAATTTCTTGAATTATTTTTATGCAAGGCAATGAAGAACATGTGAGCCCATTCTGTCAGCCACCCTCTTGTAAGCCATGTCTTCCTGTCACACATGGTGTGGAAGATGTGGATGCTTCGGTCTCTTAAGGTTCTAGTAGTTTTGACTGGAATTAAATACAGACGTGTGACTTTCTCGTTCTTTACATGCTTGAGAGTAGCTCTGATCTCCTGTTAAATAATGTCTGAGTCTAAATTCTTATTCTCAGGTTCTGTAGTTAGAAAGTTTTTTGATAGTTTTTCGAAGCGGGTCTTGAAAAAAGTACCAATAGTAATATTTCCATACTTCGGAAATTTGGTTTAACTCTGATACTCTTTTGCTGATACAGCAAACAGTGCAATCCTGCTAGGTCGTGGTAAACTGCGTTTTGACAATAAAGTGAATTGCTCGGTATAGGTCTTTAGATTGATATTTGTTATGACCTTGGATCTCTTCACATATTTTTCAACCAAAGGCATTGTGATTCCGCTTGCACTTAAGTTTGGGCGACAGATAATTGTTTCATATCTCTAACCTCCTTATCCAGTATTGTTGCTTGCTTGTTTCAGCTGGTGCGCAAATCTTGTGACGGCGTTAGAATCTGGAATTTAACTCAAGTTTATAATACTCCTGGTGCTTACTTTGTATGAATTGAATTTACTCACTCGGTCCAGTCTTGCTCTGAAAATACCACAGGCTTTCAACAGTCCTTAATTATTCTGTATTTACACGATATTGTGTTTCAGTTTAAAGATCGGAAATGGGTAGTCATATCCATAGTTGGCGCCATGTGGTGTAAAAGTATTTCCAACAAATATTTTCCCCCGAAAGTTAACCAGTACATTTTCAGAACCTAATTGAAGAAGAATTTATCTCGCCCGTATAGGAAATAGAAGATTGCTTCTTAACTGTATCCGTGAAATATCTCAGATACGGAAAACTATATGAAAACATAAAAATATAAAAACACTACATGGAAAATATACCAGCCTCGACAGAGTGTATGTCAATCTATCACAAATTTGCCTGCAATGATAAGATATACAATTAGATTGTTTCTGGGAGATTATTCGGAGAACGTAGAGTCAAGTACATCCAGATCTCACACCTAGCATATAATTTTCTCGTTGCACAGTTTATGATTGGAAAAAAGATGGAAAAATCAAGACTGCTTGTAAAATACATCTGAAAAAAATATGTCGAGGGTATTCTATATTTATTTAAAACAATTTTTATCAAAACAATAAAAATAACTTAATAAACATAAATTAGTAACTAGATTCATATTATAATTATGATTATTCTCGTAACTTTATTGTCTATTTTTAAACATATTTCACTGAAAAAATTTTTAAATAAAGCGTTATTTTTTTATTATTTCGTACGTTCATTACGTGACTTTACTATTAAGATCTTAATCTTTAAATATTCTAAAATATTTTATTCAGTTATGCTGATTTTAGCTAAACTCATACGAAAGTTGTTGATTTTTTTGTTGATTCTTAAAATAGTCTTTTTCGCTCTTATAGAGGTTTACCTAACTTTTTCGACAACCCTACCAAGTCTATGGTGTCACGGATAAATCATCTATGGCTGGAGGAGACAACGACACACAATCTACACTTTTATGTATATCGCTAGTTCAAAGAGTTTCGTGGAAATACCATTTATCTCCATTTATCTTCTCTTATGTTTGATTGACCATTTTGATGAAACTTTTAATAAAGAGCGTATTTTTTTAATTTCCGCGACGTAAGATTTCCATTTTTGTAACATTTTTATTCTTGTAACACTTAGACCCAACCGTACGTGGACGTTTGCTAGTCTCCTTTGGATTTGAGTATTGAAAGGATGTACGTGACCTAGACCGAGTTACGCGCAGAGTTACGTGATCAAACAATCTTCGTAATTTCTTTATATCCCTGTGAGCATCCATAAATTGTGCAGATTTAGATCTAGGTGTAAGGAATTTAGAAAGTATGTACTTCAGATAAGGATAAGTATTTATTAATAGTAGCAAGAAAATATTTTTTCCATTTTTGAAAAAAAGCAATTATTAAAAGTATATATGAAACTCGCCAATAGAATGGTCTTGTAAAGTGAAGTTTACGTTACACTTACCACTTTTTTGTTCCGTCCACGAAATATTAGGCTTGAAAATCATTTACAGTATTTGTTCGCTATCTCATTTCCAAACAAATCTATGTAAAAATGTAAACAACATTTGGAAAAGCGGTTTTGATGATTAATTTCAAATTAAATTATTTTGATTAATTCAAATTCATTAGTTTTGGAAGTATAAAAAACTTTCTTAAATACGCGAGAATAACGCAGGTGGAAATTGCTGGATCAGTGAGCTTACGATAAATTGATATTAATTACTAAAATATGGTAACATTTAATTATAAAAAAATGCAGAAGACGTATTACTATAGCGGGCTCGATTTCGGAGTATTAGAATACTTTTTCAGTTACCATGGACCTTTATAATATTACTTTCTTTCATAGGTGCAATATATATATATATATATATATATATATATATATATATATATATGTATATTCATACTTTATGAAAAACTCGGTCTGAAAGTCAGTTTTCCTTGGTTTGTTTTTAACATAAACAATTTTAATTGATCATAAATATTCTACCTATTACGTTATATATATATATATATATATATATATATATATATATATATATATATATATATATATATTTGAATTTACATTTCATCAAAGAGTTATTATCAATTGATTTTGTTTTACTCCGAAATTATATTACACGACATGAAAAAAACAAATTCACAATTATAATATTTTATAGTTTTGATATTAAATCTTTATTGGCCATACGAAGACTTTATTTACAAGCTAAATGAAACCAGCAAAGATAGAGAACAAGTTTTGATTACCTTCTCAACCAAAGACTTGTCGTATAATATTGGCACCGATTGCTATCTGTGAATCATGAATTTCAAGAGAATGTCTAGACTCTAAAGGATCGTAAAATAATAAAATGTGTGTAAAAGGTATTAACTTTAAAATTTATCGATGTGAGGGGATAATCACGAAAAATATTTATTGCTGCTAATCCACTGTAGCTCTACTGAAATTAGTAACGTCAGTCTGCATAAAACAAAAAGTGTTTAATCTTGGTTCTTGCTCTCTCTGACAAGAACCATATACAATATATGATAACATAGACAGTAGTCTAATGACAGCTTCTGATTTTCCCATCACGAAAGTAATTTCAAAGATTTATTTCTGCTTATATTTAATTTTGCAGAAAAATTTGTGCCTAAATAAAAACAAAATATTAATATTTTCGAAAAACTTTGAAATATTATACACAGAATAAAAATAATTTGGAACAATAAGTAACAGCCACTAAGGTGTTTTTATTTATTGGCCCTATTTAAAATTAAGACAGTTTCTATTTGGAAATACCCACCATTATTTTTTATAAAACATAGCAAGTAATTTTTCCGAATTGCTAAAATTACAATAAATTTTCGTATAAATATTATTTGAAAAAATAAACGTATTGACATTGTACTTGATTTTATGATCGAAAGACAAGATAAACTGAAAAGAGTTGGAACCTGCAACTCATCGAAATAACTTAATTTAATGAAATTTAACCCATTCAATAAAGGTATAAAGAAAAGTGGATATTTTTGTTGACTGGAAACGAAACAGAAACGTCATCTTATAATCTTTCGGCCAAACAAAGAAACCGGTAGTTATGAAAACTATCGGTAAAATAAACGTTACTAATTATGATTTCTATTAAATGCATTTCAAATTTTTTTGATAATTAATGTTAATTTATTGAAAGAAATAGGGTGCAAATTAAAAAAAACCTGTCAAGCAAGACAGACAATTTATAAACATTTAATGTTACGTAATATTCCTAATAAACTATTTATAAAATTTTAATTTGTTAGAGCGAAAATGTATCGCCTACTATATCTTTCGGAGGTGCCTATTTAAAACAAAGTGATACGATATAATTACAAATTACCTATTTCCGGAATTTTTCCTTTACTTCTACTACGAGATCTTGAAATTTGCCAAATTCCGTGATTCCAGGTTAACGGGAAGTAACCTATATGTCTTAATTTATTTGCAAGTGTCTAAATATGTGGTACAAATGGTCGAACTGAACATATATTGCCTACTAGATATTTTACAGGTGCATATTTAAAAAAATACTTTTTTTATTTGATAAAACTACAAATTAACGATTTTCTTCTTGCCAAATTTCATGATTCTAGCTTAATAGAAAGTATCCTATATGTTTTGATTTATTGCCCTTGTTAGAAATGTGGCATAGTTGGTCGTATTTTTAAGGTTTTTTGATTTTTGATTTTGATGTTAACTTAGAGGCTTGACTTTACAGCTCCAAGGGACCATACGCCTAAGTATTTGATATTTATTTCAACTAGATACCTCCACATGTTCTTTAGGAAAGGGGTCTTGGCAGACAGATGTATAAAGAATGGACCCCATAAGGGTCTCTTTTTTCCTTTTAACCTACGGAACCCTAAAAATGAGACGAATTGATTAAGCAGTGTGACTAGCTCGTTTTCTCATATAGCAAATATATTTTTTAATATATTTCTTAAAAGGGAATATTAAGAAGCAGGACAAATTTAAAAATTTTGATCGAATAAGAATTATTGGGAAAGTTTCAATGTTTCAACAACTGCATGGAACGAGGGTTACGTTTTTATGAATGTATATGTAAATACCTATATGTAGGGTTTTATGGTTTCATAAAGCAGTGATGGCCTAATGGATTTCTATGGATAAAATACTGTTAAATATGTCTTGATTTCACGAGTGATTCCACGAACATTATACTACTGGTTGAGTTAAAGTACCTGATTGCCGATAGCGTGTGGATATTATTAATTTTGAAAGCTGGTGCATTCTTACGATTGTTTAGTGGTGATTCACGAAGTTACATATGATGGCTTACTTGTGGTGGTTAAATTATAATAAACATAATTATATATGCTTCATTATACGTATTGTTCTGTGTTGCTGGTATTTAATTATAGTTTAATTAGCTCGATCATTTCATGCGACCTTATTAGAATATTTTCTATATTTTTCAATATCTTTTTATTTCCCCGTTAAATGAAACTACGTGATCTAGTATTATTTCTACTTTCTTTAATTTCTTTACCACGACCTAGGTTTCATTGTATTACAACATCTTCAGGTGGGATATTAGATGTGAAGATGTTGTAATACAACGAAACCTAGGTCGTGGTAAAGAAATTAAAGAATGTAGAAAGAATACTACATCATGTAGTTTCATTTAATTGTGAATAATGAATTTCTACAAAATTACCGCCAAATATATTCACTCTTTCCATTTGTTAGTTTTTGACAAAGAATTGGTTGTTTGTCACATTTTTTTTATATTCACTCCTTATTTAAGCAAGGATATAACTCTAAATGGTGTCTGTTTCTATTTTGTTATAATATGAGAGTAAGTCTGCACAATAAATGTGGAAAATCGTCTTGAAAATTACGCGTATGGCGACAGTTATAATATAACTACTTGACTGACACCTTACATTTCTTCTTTCGAAAACGATAATGCTAAACTAGTATTTGCTCTAGGAGTTGTTTAGTCGTCAAAGTGGTTTTGGAGTCTTTTGTCCACAAGCAGAAAAACTGAAATAGTACAAAACTATACTGGATTTAAAATAAAGTTCTTTGTAACCCTTGCTGATATTTATAGCTAATGATACCATTCATTAAGGTACGCCATCTTAACTTTCATTGCACAACATCTATTTATTAAAGATTTATTAACTTTATCGTTAAAAATTATGAATATTTTTAAATTATACGTATATAGATCACCTCCAATTTTTCATTATTAAGGTTTAAATTTGCCTTAAAAATATTCTCTCCCGGCCAACCAAAAAAGATAATTTCAGCGAGTAATCGTGTCATGCGCAGTAAAATATTTCGTGTACTATGCAAAATAAAAAGGAGTCCGTAATCACAAACAATAATGATAATATTAAGAAATACAGTGGCGACAGAACTTTCCACTTTAAACGTGACCAAAACGAGAAAGGATCAAGGTCAAGAAGAAAGGGATAAAGTATTAGGTGAAGTATTATATTTAATTTCCAAAAAATCTATCACCTCCATTTTTATATCATAAAGCGTTAAATTTTGAATTACGTTTCATTAAATTATATTAAATGAATTCTCATATACCATATGGTGTTCCTCAAGCACTAAAAATAAATAGTGTAGTCTAAGAGGTAGTTTAAGTTCATTGTAATTTCAAACACGCTACGCTCTTCTTGTTACATGTACTGACGAAAACAAAAATTACGCGCCGTCGCCGTCGCCGTTGTTGCGTGGTGTTCAAGTTTTGTTATATTAAATGTCATTATTGGCGTAATTATTTATTTCACTATTTTAAAGTATCTGTTATAACTAGTGCGGACTGGGTTTCTATTTAATGTCGAACTGTCAAATCCACATGTTACATACAAATTGTAAGTTTTATAAATCTGGAGATTTCTTCTTAAGTCAATCGGTCTACGATGAGTGGTAATTGATGAAGGAAATACATGAGTTATAGTGAAATACAATTTTTGGTAAAAGAGAATGTTCGGGAGTAAATGAATAATTGTTAAGTATAGGTGTAAATTTGTTTTTCGAAACGAAGTAAGAGGGATTGCCTAAAACATTCAAAAGTAGAGAAAATATGAATTTGGAGTCGACGACGAGTTCCCATAACAGTTATAATATATTTTATAAATTCATGTATCTACTAGCTGACCCGTGCGAAGTCTTCGCACTATATCGCCATTTAGATAGGCGAAATATAAAAATATATTTATTTTGAAAATTACGTAAATGATTACTTATTTTATTGTTATAATATCTAAATATATTATTTCTAAAAGGTGTTTTTTGGTCGAGCGGCTCGATCTCTTTAACTACTGCACCAAAAAAAATTCATTTTTATAACAATTGGCATGAGCGCCATCTGTGGGCGACACATCAAATATCTTAGCCAACTTGTATACTTGGAACACGCTAGATGGCGATATAGTACGAAGACTTCGCACGGGTCAGCTAGTATGCAGTATTAAGGATTTGCATCTAAGAAGGCAAAAATGAAACTATTTTAAGATTACTTATGTGTCTCTCTGTCTGCCTATGTTAGTCATTTTTGCACATAGTTTTAGAGTTACTTCAATAGCTAACCCTAATGGAAATTTAGGACGCGAAACAGGGTAAAAATACTTGAAAAAAATTCCGTATATAGTATAGTATATCGCTTAATAGGGCAATAAGATTAATAATATGCAATAAGGCCCTGAAAAATCAATTGTTTTATAACTTTAGGTAGTATATCTCAAAAAGTTCTTCAAATGCGACTCCTTTTGTACGATTTTGTGAAACGACAAATGAAATGCTGGTGGGGAATCCCACCACATTTTATAAAGATAATATTCTAGACTAACGTTTATTTGTATATATACAAGAAATGCTAAATTTCAAAATTGATCCACGTAGTATATGTTACTATTTATTACACATAGAGCCTTATTTAGAAACAGATAAGGCTCTATGCGTAATAAATAGTAACATATACTTTCTTCTAGGAACAGAATTACGAATAAATCACTCTACTCATATTATAAAATTTTGATGTAACCTGAATTGCGCAAGTGATACGTACCCATCTAATAATTAAAACATATTTGTTTACATTAGCCCAACACCCACACCCGCAGACCTAGATGAAACATGTTTTAAAAAAGTATATACAAGTTATTATCATGTTAATAATATGAATATATTTAATGTTGAATTTTTCCTATGATTTTAAAATGAATCGATCTCCTCCACTTTTGACGCTACTACGGAACTCTACGAAACTAAAAGAACCATTAATAAACGTTATTGTTTTTTTATATAAACCCGTGTATTTTACGAAATTATAACTGACGACCACCTTATTTCACTTTAATTTTTATATACATCTACTTACACACACACACATATATATATATATATATATATATATATATATATATATATATATATATATATATATATATATATATATATATATATATATATATATGTATATAAATATGTATATATATACACATATACATGTGAGAACGAAAATTGTATTAATATGAAGATATCGTGTTTAAAGTTTATAACAGAATAGATCAGACGAAATAAATATTTTGGTATGAGAAGTATCTAAGATATATTTCGCATCTAATAAATATATTGTACACCATTTTCTATGCGATAATTATTAGTGTTTTATCAGCTCACGTTGTCCGAACAATATGCAAACTTAGCAATTTTTGCAAGTACGCAATCGATATAGTGGTTAGTCTATGGCAAATAATTCTAATTCCACAAATCCTCTTTTTGGGGACGTTTCTGTTTTCGTGTTTTACTTAAATTTGCACGTGGAGTATTTGAATTTAGTCTTATTCGTAAGTAGATTTTTTTTAACTTCTTTTTACTATTTCTATGCACGTATATAATTACATTTTATTGTAGATTTTAAGATGTCAATACTATTGAAACCTTTGAAACAGTGTGATAAAGTCATCCATAGTTGATTTAATAATGTTTATCGGTATAATTTATACGTGTACAATATAATCTTATTTATTATTTGCAAAATTCTTTGTTATATTGTGCCATCTACCAAAAACGTGATAATCTTATTATTATCGGTTGTCAAACTTTAGAGGTTTACAAGAAATGATGCACATGAGTAGTCAAGTCATTGTCAGTTAAGCCAGTTAAATAAATATGGTACACAATATGTAGTTATTAGTTTAATTTTTTATATTTTATGCTCCTAAAATACAGCGCAAATTAGACAGAAACATGAACTGAGCCATGTATATTGAAATTGTGTTACGTCTTCTTCGACATTAATTCCTTTCGAAACACTTGATTTTAGTTCAAGTGAAGAGTTTTTTTGTATGCATTTGCATTTGGACCTTAGTAAATTATCAAATTTTTGTAGACTTAGTTATCGGCTTCTATAGGAGTGAGCTTATTGCAAGATCCTAATCCCAATAGATACTGAATAACTTTAAGATAACTAAAGTCATCAGAATGCTAGACAATTTTTGTTTTTGATAATTATTTTATTGGGTCTGTTTAACTCAAATATCTAGTAAAATTATTCATAAAAAATAAAATAAAGTATAAAAACACATTTATAACTAAATATAAGAAGCTAAACAAACGAAAGGCTGTAGAATTAAAGTATTTAACTAGATAACCAACTGCGCCCAGGCAAGACATTTAACAACCCCTGTGCTCTGAGATAGAAGTGGCGCGATATGTGATTGGCATTCGGCTTATCGTGTTGACGGGCCGCATAACTATTGCGCCGCGGTTGTACGTCGCGATAACCACACTTGTCCGTTATATTCTTCACCGTCCGATCGTGAGTGATGAGTACGGCATAGCTGATAGCAAGAGCGACTTATTTTATTGTATATCGTTATTGTTGAATTACTTCTCCCTATATTAACGCAAACGAGCGATAGTTTTAATACCACCACGGAAATGTAAGATGTCTTTCATGAGTGAGCTTTGTTGAATGTCAGTATATATGACGATACAAGGGATGTTTTGAATGGAAGAAAAAGAACTATTAGTGCTTCCAAATACGAATAGTATCTAACCAAGAACGCAGGACTTGTATTTTGTCTCAAGTGCAAGTTTTGACATATATCTCAGCATGTGTCTACCTCTCATAAAATTTGAGTATAAATTACATTATGAAATTATAATTATGTATAGTTATTATTTCTTAACTATAATTAATCCATAACCGTTTATATATAAATGAGTTCCATGCCTTAATTGAGGACTTACCTATTTTATTTTTTTTACAGTTTCATGGATATTGTGTCGGACAATTTTTACACGCAGTTTTTTTTATCAAATATTTGTCGCATAGCTGGTTCAAAAAGATGTGTTCTTAATCAAATCGACGGAAGAAATCAATCATGGATTGGACATAAATTGTAATTATCATTGTAGTTCTATTAGCGATAAAAACTCAAAAGAAAAACTTTACCAGAGTGTTCTCCTTTAAACAAATTTATGGAAAGACCTACCACTTTCAGGTTTCCGCAACCTGAAAGGAAACTTATGAAGTTACTTATGTGTGTCTCCATCACTCTTTCCGTCGTAGCCTATTTTCTTAGAAACCATTTGACGGTAAAATTTCAATAAGGATTTTTTTCTTTTAACAAGGATTTGTCAATTAGTTTAATGTTTCTAAAAATTCTACAAACTTCTCTACTTTTGTCTTGAATTCCTTTCTATGCTGGTTTTTTATTCCTTTTTCCTGCTTCTCACTGTTGTTAATTTTTTTTTAAATTTTTTTAAGATTAAATAAAAATTAATTTTTAGTGTCACCGACGATTTCTTAGAAACAAATAACCTCCAATAATTTATTTTAAGTGCCAAGCTATAAGACTTATTTCGAGTTATCGCATATTATTTAAAATACCACTGACAAATAAAATCAGCTCTCTTTCACTTACATTACATCCATAATATTATTTCTATGTCCTTTGAAATTGTCGACAATTTTTAACGAACCATGATTTGATGCTTACTGTTTTAAATTTTGTAAAAGAAGTCTATTAAAATTTACAGTCAGTGAAACATTCAATAACTTTCAACAAAGTTAGGTATTTATGTTTATAATTTAGAATAAAAGTAATAAGATTAAATAAATATTTAGGCGAATGGCCGGATGGAAACTATGTGCCGACGGAGCGGCGTTTCTTTGGTATTTAATTGATTATGGTTATTAATTGCTAGATACTCTGTACTGTCTGATGGTAAAATAAATAAACGATTCAGCTTCACTAATTTACTTTTTGGTTGAAACAAAAACCCTTTAAGTAGAGGCCTATATATTTTATAACGTCTATATATCACTGTATTTTGGTAAATTTTCTGCGCTAGTGTCGTCCATAGAATATTCATGTCGTATCATTTTATTTACTGATATGCAGAATACTGGAGTATAAATAAATATTATTGAAGAAGAAGTTTCGCTCCTGTACGTTAGTTTATGTTCTTATATGCACTTTTTACCTTCTACAACTATATAATGTGTAATGAACACATTAAGAAAAATATAAACAATACATAAAATATAAACAATACATAATTCAATAATCACAAAACGTCTATTATATTAGTTTAGGGTTGATGAGAGCTTTAATCACCATATTGAAAACTTAAGTCGATACGCTTTACAGTCGATACGCTTTTTACGCTCAGTGCTCAGGTTAGTGAGTTATTATAAACTAATATTTTTTTAATAGTCGATATTTACGTGAATAATTATCTTTTAAGCGGCTTAGTAAATTGGCTCTTACTTATTTAAATAAGAATTTAATTGTTAAGGGGCTATAGATAACGTCTCTAAAAATTGCGTCACTTAAGCTCAGAGACTAAGCCGACATAACTAATAGTAGCTGCTTTTAAAACGAGGAATCTGTATAAATCAAACGCTTTTCTATTTTACTTAATTAATTAAAACAAAATATTCAATTTGAAGTTATAGCAAAAAGTTATAAGAGAAATTTTAACGTGTCTAAGAAAAAATTAATTATGGCATCGTACTTAAGAATGAGGGGAAATGCAATATTCCGTTTTTGACAATATTCCTTACTTTTTCACAATAAAAAATATTTTCTCAAATTTGCTATTAGTATTTAAATGGATGATGTAAAAAGTGATTGGAGCATTAAATAAAATAGAGAAAAGGAAGCAGTCGGTCGCAAATTGAGAAATGATAATTACGGAGTTATTTTTCTGAAATAATGGTCTTATTACATAAAAGTTATTAATATGAAAAGCTAATAGAAAGACTTTCAAAAACTTAAAAAAGCGAACGGGTCCGATTTTCTAAAAAAAAAAACCCCATTATACTACTTTCAAGCAAAGTACGTTCCGTTACATTATTCATCGTCCGATTGTTTTCTATATATATATATACATATATATATATATATATATATATATATATATATATTTATGTATATATATATATATATATATATATATATAAATATATATATATATGTGTGTGTGTGTGTATACATTTAAATTATTCCAATTTTTTCGGAAATTCAAAAAATGTCAGTCATTAACGTGAAAAAGTCATCAACCTATGTCTTTTATTTCGATAAACGTAGGAAATGTTACAATATTGCATTAATACCCTTAATAGCGTACAATGGTCAATTTGAAAATTGTAAGTATGTCTTTCTTTTGCATGGTCTTACAAACAAAGGTTAAAAAACAAGAAAAGTATACAGTAAACACAATTGTTTATAATTCGTTAAATCTTTAACGTTAAAATTTATAATTTAGATAAATTATTATTTGCTTCTTAGTAATAATATTAGCCCAATTTTAATTGCGGTTCTAAAATAGATCTGAACAGTTCAAGTAATATTTAATATAGAGGTACTTGCAAATGTTCATTAAAAATAATTAGAATGGTTAATTTTTTTGAAGAGATAGTTATTGTCAGTTATTGTTTCTAGAATAGTACACATAATGTATATCAGTGGTTATAGTTAAATTTTTGTAATCCGTTCTATACGAGTGAGGGGAATTGGTGAATATATTATTTTTAGTGCGAGCGAATATTCGGACATGATTTTGTTTATATCGAATGCAATAATAATACTGATGAAGTTTTTAGATTAGATTAATAATACCCGAATCGAACTTAGGTAAGTACATAAATACATTCTAAAACAACCTAATACGGATTTATGTAGGGATCAATTGTGTATACGTGTAAGCAAAGTAATTTTTAGTTGTCATGAAATGAAATGGGTGTTAAGGAAATGAATCAATTATAAAAGCAAGGGTATCGAATTGAACCCACATATTTTTGTTTTCAACTAATGGCAATTAATCTGAAGTTTGACAACTTACTTTCCGGGGTGAATGAAAGGCAATTTTAAAATCCTTACAGAGCTTGGCTAGATGTATTAAATATTAAGTCTGCTATCATAGTATCTGTATTTGGGTAGTGGATAGTTTTCAGGTATAAAAAGAATATTCACAAAAGATAATTCAGAGATTTATAATGAGAAAGTTTTAGTGATTTATCTTATTATAGAAGAAAGTGACATTTCGTAATCGTATTAAAAACGCAATATTTCCTTCATAACTAAATCTTAGTTCGCCATGACGGATGCGTTTATACACATTTTTAAAATTACAATTCTTTATATTCTTAACAAGTCTACATTTAAAGCATTGCAAGCTACGTTACATTCGATTCACACCAAAATATAAAAAATAAAACTTCATGGTACAAGTAAACTCGGTTTAATTTTTATCACATTCTCTCCGCCTACATACACGCCCTGAGCTATGTTACACATGTCATCGCATAGCTCCTCTTATAGCAATCAAAATGAGATTATTTTTGTTAAAACAACGTAGTGATATGTATACTCAATAATATTTTAAATAATACCTACAGATCTTCTTAGCTCAATGATAAATTCACAGATTTACATGTCTGCCGCTGGCTTAAATCTTCATTCAGGAAATTTACGCACGATTGTCATTCCTAAACTTTGTTCATCTTCTTATGAATGTTACAGAAATAAGATGGCTGTGTGGACATATAAATTTCATTAAAGGTAAATTAATTAAATAAACTCTGCTCATCATATAAACTGTAAGAAAACAAAACAAAAACTGCCACAATTTCGAGAACATGTGACTTGCGTTTACATCGCGTGTAATATTTTCTAAATTTTAAAGAATTTTTTCTGATTTCCAAAACCACTAAACGGATATAAATTAGGAAAACAATTAACTAAGCTAATTTTGAATTATGAAAGAAATAAGGTTTTAGAAACCCATGCCAAAGTTTTAAGAATATTATAACATTTCTAGATATTCCGATAATATATAGGTTCCGCATAGTTAATTACGTTTGGTTTTATTAGATATTGTACTAAAAAGTTCATATTAGTAATTACCCATTATATATTGACCCATTTTAACCAGTTATCTATATGGTAAATTGGTTATTTATTATCTACTTTTAAAAATATTAAAAAATTACTGATAACGAACGCGTGTAATAAGCATATTCAGAAAATATTAATTTCAGAAGAATTTAGTCCTAGGTTTTATTTTGCAGTTTTAACTCTCTATTTATTTGTCTATCTATATGCAGACAGTGATAATTCTTCGCATATTACGATGTTTGTTTTACATATGCATCGTACAAAAACGGGCGAATTTAAGGCCGAACGTACTTATGGCAGTTTTTTTCTTTTATTTTCACTAGCCCGAGCAAAAATTCAAGGCCAAATATAAATATGTTTTACTTTTATTCTATTGAGCTTTTCATTACAAAAATTATCCTTTTTTCAACAATTTTGATATATTTGTATAGCTCCGTCTGCTCAAGAAAAATAATTTGTTGTCTTTATTCAGGTTGCTTAGAGCCACTGTTTACTTTTATTTTGATACGTACCTATATTCATTCAGCCTGTACGGCCCGATATATTAATAAAATCAATTCAGTAGTTTTGAAGATTTACGTCCACATTTCCCTTGCATCTAAAAAATTTGTACCTACGTACAAGCAAAGAACTTTTAGTGTATATAAGAGTATAGAAATAGTAATAATTTGTCTGCATTTTTATCGATTGCAACAAAAATTATTTTCTTCCTCTCTTTTAATTATACTACATTGCTATCATATTTTAAAATATACCATGATATAAACGTGAAAAAAATTCAATTCATGAAGAAACGAAAAGAATTCAATTCACGAAGAAAGAAATAAAATTCATGAAAAACTTTCATGAATTTTATTAAATAAATAAAGCATTTTTTCTCAGACGAAATAGAGCAACTGAAGCCATAGACCTAAATGACTGAAATCAAAGATAACTTTATAAAATACATACAATCGTTTCAGATAAGTGTATAATTTTGGCACTGTGCTCTGTCATAAGCTTGTGGACCAGACGAAAAAGTAATGAAATGACAAAACCCGCACATGTAAGGAAAATATCAGAGAGGATATATATCTAAATACTTATATATCAAGGCCACCTTTCTCTGTCCAATGAGCATTAACATCACCGAGAAAGGACTTTATGAAATTACTCGTGGTAATTATGTGCAATACATTTATTTAATTACATTTTTATGTCTCAAGCGGTGACAAAAATACCTTTTAAGACGTCAAGCTTCAAAGCAGAGTTTGATAGTGCATAGATACCCTTTCTTTATAATATGTGGACATAATATTTTCTAATACACCAAAGTGTATTTAAGTAATTTTGGAAAGGTATATTTAGTTATATTTATTTGATTTAAGAATTCCTTAAAATATTTTGCTGCTAGTAAAATGAAGCTTGCCTGAACTTTTTGATACGACGATCTATATCTATTACCTACTTTTTTGAATTGCCATTACTTTGTTCCATTATTGTAAAATATCTTAACTTATCTGACACTGTTAATTTGACACATGGCGTACCTGAAAAGGATGATAATTTTTTCATGCTCTTCGCACAATATTTGCTTTTAATTACTAACATTTTAACATTTCGACGATACTACTAATTAGTATTACAATTCTTCCATGACAATCGTTCGAATGTCGAGTGTTAATTTATTATTTTTTTGTGAATTTTTTGAAGGTTGTTTGTTTCAAAGCAAAATTTCGTATTTGCATTGGTTTTCTATAGGCATTAGAATTAGAATTTATATGGTTTCTTAAATAATACAAATTCCCTCATTGAATTCTAATAATTAAATTTCGTTTTACATAATGGAAATAACATTTGGCACAATTTCTTACAGAAGTAAATTTCTTAGAAGCCTGTCGGGTAATCAACTAACTCTTATAACGGAACTTTTCCGAATTCTTCACAAGCAAAATAAAACTTGTAATGTATATATATATATATATATATATATATATATATATATATATATATATACACACATATATACATATATATAATAAATGAGACAAATATCGATAATTGCTATTATCTGGATTTTAAAGATATATTTGAGGATGCAATTAGAAAATAATAAATAAA
Source organism: Druceiella hillmani (assembly GCA_039881145.1). Taxonomy (NCBI): domain Eukaryota; kingdom Metazoa; phylum Arthropoda; class Insecta; order Lepidoptera; family Hepialidae; genus Druceiella; species Druceiella hillmani. The sequence continues at coordinate 2,269,105 of JAYKKI010000055.1, forward strand.
AATATCCTTTTAGGACACATTTTTCTTTAAATCATTTATTTAAGAAAATGGTAAGATATTGGAATTATTACAAAGATATTGGAAGATAAGAAAATGGTAAGATATTTGAATAATTAAAAAATAAACTCTTTACGCGATTGGCGGATAATTATCGACACTGAAATAAGGTCGAGCTTTTGAATATAATAATAATTTTACCCTTGGAACGAAGTCAATTGCTGAAAGTTATAATCATACTAATATCAGCTTTCAACAAATAAGTTTTCGTCTTCTATAGTTTTGATTCACTTGATAAATGACTACATAGTGCTCTAGTTTCTAATAAATTGCTTCGTAATCATTAACTATTATGTTTTGGATGATAAATACTATTATCTGAAAAAAAATCCTATTGTCAGACCGAACGCGACTAAAGATGAAGGAAAGTTTTCAAAGATACCAACTGAAGATTAATTACATGACCTTGGCAACGGATTTTTCCAACTGGCCACAAACTTACATAACGTGTTGTACATTGATACTGAGAAAGTGCTGATATGATCGAAAGGTTATAGCATAATATAACTGTTATCCAAAAAAAAAGAAGATATTTATCAAGGAAACAGTTTTATTGACTATCCTTTACATTAAAGCTTGATCCATCAAACCCAGGATTAAGTTATAAACTATTGTCATCATCGTCAAGGTGTTTTGAAAAACCATAAATTTAACGTAAATTTTTATTATTTTGTACCTCAAAGGTAAAAAATGGAATTCTCATAAGGTCACTCACGCGTCCGTCTGTCTGTCCATTGGTCGCTGCCACCGTTCTTAGAAACCGTTTGAAGTAGATGCTTAAAATTTGTCACACTAATTTAATAATTTACCCTCAATATATTTCAATAATTAACATTTAAAACATTTATACAAAAATTGTATAGGGAAGAGTGAGTTGCACCACGTTTTTTCTATAATTTAAGGACAACTTGAAAAATTTGAAAAAGAAAATTAATTTATTTGGTACGGTTTGTTCAATAACCTTAATGATATTTTTGTATATATTGACAAAATATAACTTTTCTATCCTGGAATCGCAAAAAATATTCCTTATCTCCTTAAATTATTAAAAAAAACTGTTATTAAATGTTAATTTAACTGTAGCTATGATTTTAAATTTAAAAATTTTTCAGATGTCCACCATGTCTTGATGGCTATAAAAGATAAAGAAAGTAGTATATTTATCTGTTGAGAAATAATATTAATAATTAATTATAAATCCCACAAACCTTCAAATTTTTATACAAGTCCGTGTGTATATACAGTATCGAGTCTAAAATCGCCATTTTGTCAAAAGGAAAAAAAATAAAATTTGAAACGAACTTAAAGATGGATAACAAATTAAAAGCTTGATGAGAACCTTTTAAAAATATATAATATATTGTATAAATAAACGGGTCACTTAATTTAAAATAAATTTTTAAAATGTCCCCAGGTAACATTACCTAGAACTTAAATTTGGATTTTTCGCAATGTTCGAATTAATAATGGGGGTTTCTACTGCAAATCTTCAGGTAGCATTTCGTAATAAATCTTAAGAAAATTAAGAATAAATTTGTGTACTCACAAATATAAAGATGCAGAAAAAAATGATAGAATTACGACAGATAACAAAATCGGTTTTGAACTGATTTTTTAAGCTTGCGTATTATCATTGTCATATTTTGTGCTGTTAAGGGACTTGACATTTTAATTAATTTCATTTACTAATTATTAGTCAGCAAATAATTTAAAAATGTACGCTTTGTCATTTGAACGGGTTCACAATTATCAATACGTAGACCAGTGGTTTAGAAAGTGGTGTAGTAAATCAAATACAGTGAAAATGAAATGTCATTAATTTTTAAATTTATATTCAAAAAGTTTTTCTACGCAATATCTTTGGAAACTTTAACGATTTCCATGTGGCATTAAACTCAATAATCTAACATCATAATGCTACCGTATTATTACAGCAAGGTCATGCCCATAAAGTAGTAGAATTGATAGCGCGTGACATGATTAGCTCTACTGCCAATGACACTCCTATTTCGTATCAGTGCATACTAACGCCCACAATACAACAAAAGTTTTATGAGGTTACCATATTATACTTAATTTTTTGATACATTTTTATAATTACAACAATCTGATTCTTTTATTAAAGTACCAACCTTCACTTACCATAGTGAAGGTAAAATTATTGAAACCGGAGGAAAATTAATTTTCATGAAAATAAATTAACCGGCCGCACAATATTAATTTAGAATAGAAATGGTCGGAAGTATCAAAAATGTTACCAAGGAAATTGTATTTATAGTCCGCAAATATCACACACTTTTATTATTAAAGTCCAACTTTAGTGATTTCCATTAGAGGTCCTTTCAACAATAAAAAATCCGTAAATTTTTTAGTTAGGCTTCTAAATAAAATCAATTCTTGTGTGCTCAGGCTTATTAGGCAACTTGTGTATACCAATCAGAAAAATTGGATTTAAATATTAATATAAACATCTATCTATGCCTCTACTCATATGCGTTATATAATAGCATCAGTTTAGATTTACAAACGTTGTTACTTGAAGAATTATGTGTTATATTTTTGTTGAACCTAAAATATTTATGAAGTTCTAGATTATAAATAATGTTCCTAGAAAAAAGCTTCTTATCGCAAAGTCTGCTTGTCGCAGAGGAAACGAGGGTGACTGAATTTATGAAGGAGTTTCTAAAGAACGAACAATTGCTATCTTGGCACCCAATTTTGTCTATGAAATGATATATTCCAAGAAAGGGATAAAGAAATGTCGCACGTGCAGAAGAAATTTAAGAAATATTTATAGGTGGCGATTGATTATAACCTAGAGAGTCTTAGACGATATAATATAAAAGCTAGATTAGAGATATGTGGTTATTTCATTCCATTTATTTTTTTATTAGTGATAAGTAGAGCATGTCTCCGATAAAAGTTTCTTGTATAAATTAATTTCTTGATGCGACTAAGTACTTCCCCATTTATTTTTATTTATATATTCATGGGATCTCTTATGTCAGTTTAACAGATCCAGTTTATATTCGAAACGAATCTTCTCCATATCAAAATTCTCTATTTAAATTTTCTCTATATCAAAATTTTCAATAAACGAAAATGTGGCATTACGAGAACCGTCAATGATGGACATTCAATATGACCTCGCACTTTTTTAATTACTGCTTGTTATTTGCTTGGACGACGAGGCTAATCAATTAGCAAATAATAAACTTGTGACGTTATGGCATGAATTCACTTTATAACTCTCCATGTACACTTTTGAATAATGAACTTAATGCTTCATTCTATTAATATTTTCTCAATGTCGCTTGTCCGTATAGATGAAAATATGTTTTGAAAGGAAACTAATTTGGAGGATACGTTATATTCATTTTTCATAGTTGGTCATTCAGGATGGAAATAGAATATATGTAGAACGAGAAATATGAAAAATTCGGCCCAGTGTGGCTTTGGGTAGTGCATCGAGGTTTCCGTACCTAGTCTGAAGGAAAGTTAGTTTATTTATTGTATGTCGTCACTAATACGTGGACTTCCATCCATAATAAATATTTAATAATGCCCATTGTAATTAAGTGAGTAGGACATACACGATACGTGTACTATTGTGAATATCTCACGTCTAGAATCGGCATTATACTATATTACCTTTGGCATTTCCGTAGACCTTAAAAATATCGTGCTTGCTTTAAAAATTGTGGGTTTAGTAGTTTTGGAAATAATAGATATTTTTTCCATATTTTTCACACTTTTATATTTTTGCAAGTATACTGCTGAAATTACAACAAATACATTTTTTCCCACTCATGAATCACTCACTACGATCGGTACAATCAATACCCTACTCTAAACACATAGTTTCAAATATAGTTTTTCGGGTATTTAGTATGTCCCTTGCTCTAATATCTCCACATTGATATTTTAAGTGATAACTATTTATGTGGGTTATTATATTTTATTAGTATGTAAAATCTTAAGTTTTTACGATAAGAGATTTTGGAGAAAAATGGCCGATAGAGACGAAAAAGCATACACGTGAATCGTCTGATAATTGTTCTGTTTTTCTTTCTGAGATACTGAAATTTAATCATTATGAATGGTTTCAATTTACCAAATAATATTTGATAGTAAAATGAATTAGAAAGGTAAGTGCTAATTTGTAGATAACATTTTTGTCAATTTTGTCATTAATCATAAAAAATTTAAGTATCATCGGATCAAATTATACACAATTCGGAACATAAAAACTATAAACATGAACGTATATGTCACTTGTTCAAATTACACTTTCCACATTTCGCGGAAGAAATAATTTCTAGGACATCATATTGGATAAATAATGGTTCCGATCATCCTAAAATTTACTTCCATCTTTTCCGTCGTCTGGAATCGATTGGAAAGATATATTTAAGCGGAGCATACGTATACATATATATATATATATATATATATATATATATATATATATATATATATATATATATATATAACGATTAAAAAATAATGAACTCAAAATAGACACCTAATTATTCGCCACAAATAACTGATTATTAATTTTTGAAGTCGGTGCCGGCAAACAAACAAATTTATAATTTAATATAATTTAAGATGTAAATTTAAAACTTGAACTTCAAGTGTACTCAAAATACGAAATAAATTCATATTTTGATCATTTCGTATTTTATATATTTCGTTATCATTTTATATTTTGATTATATTTAAAGTTAACATTTTAAATTTACATTATAAATTATAAATTTGTTTATGTTTGCCGGCACCGACTTCAAAAATTAATAATTAGTTATTTGTGGCGAATAATTAGGTATCTATTTTGAGTTCATTATTTTTTACTTCTTAGTAGAAAAGTTGTTTTTAACTACTTTAAATGATTTATTTATTGTGTTCATATATAATTTTATAATTCTTACAATGTTTAATAATAAATAGTCTCAATAGGCTCAAAAGGCAGATCAATAGACTGTAGACAAATGAATCAAAATAGGCCATACACACACTGGGAGGACAATATAATACACAATACAAAAGATACAAAAAAGGAGCAAGAACAAAGAATTAGATGACCGTTGCAACTGTTCGTAAGCGCTAAAAGAAGTCAAAGATGCCTTTACCCGAATGGGGTAATTAAATTAAAAATGGTAATTACATTAAAAATGGTAATTACATTAAAAATGTTTCTTTTTTTCCTTTACCCTGTAATCTCTATTTTTTAGTTATAGAAAAAACCGACATTTTAATTTCATTTTAGTTATACCCACACACGATTTATATAAATATTAATACATATTGTTATTTATTTCGAACGTTTTGATTGACCACAGCTAACAATGATTTGCTCCAATTTGATATTAATGACATCAAAATTGTTGTGATAATTTAACGCTGCAGTGTCAGTTGTTTGTGTTCATACACAACTCTTCTCTCTTTCGCTGTCGATAAATTTGTGGACAATCGCTGTAACTGGATAAAGGTTTAATTAAAATATAAGGAGTGTCTCGAGTATCGATTACCTAGGCATTGGAGGACTCCTGAACGTCAAAATTAAATGACGGTACCTATTATGGATAGAGGACACTTAAAAATGCGTTTTTTGGTTTTTATTGAATGCATCATGTGAATTGCACGAATGTAAAAGAAGTGTTGCTTTTTAAGTGTAGTGTTTTTCAATTTTAATCAAGAGTTTATATATTTGTGTGAGAAAAGTATAAGCAGAGAGGTCTGTAATTGCTTTTAGGCCCCGTCCCGTTAAGAGGCGAACAAAGGAACCCATATAAGATTACTTTGTTGTCCGTCCAACTGTTTGCCAGTCAAGTTTCTTTTTCTCTGGAACGCGTGGAGGTATCAAGTTGAAATTAATATCAAATACTTTGTCTACGGTTCCTTGGAGCTGTAAAAAATTAAGCGTCTAAGTCAACGCAATAAAACACTTGTTTGATTGTGCTCATTTGTACCACATATTTTAACACTCGCAAATAAATCGAAACCAGTAAGGAACTTTCCGTTGACCATGTCATATGAAATTTGGTAAGACGCAATGTTTTATAGCATAGGGAAACAAACAAATTTAAAAATTGTTAATAATTAGTTACAACATGTAAACAAATATTATTTTTAAATACGCGCCTGTCAAAGATATCAGGCAATATATTTTATTTTATGTTCTATGAATGCTTAAACGTGAAGAACCCTTGTATTGCGAGTTTCACTCCTGCGTAACTATATACGAAATATGGAGAAGAAATCTATCATTATTAATTTTGGGTCGTTACTATCAAAGATATAAATAATACTAGAGAGGTCCTACCATAGATTAAACACATAATAAAAATCCACAATAGACAATGTGCATACACCTATCCACCAATTGCTTACAGCAGTGGTTGAAAGTGATTTTTCGTAAGATAATTCTTACAAGCAAGAGTAGTTGGTAAGATCCTATATGAACTTACGTCTGTTTTGTAAATGCAAAACATCAGTCAACATAAATATAATCAACGACGAAAATATTACACGTAAGTTCAAAGTATAAATAAATAATTATTTAGATACAACCGAGTGTTTTTAATGGTGTGAATGTTAAGGGATAGATATAAAATGGGGTAGGTATATATAGGATTTGAGAGTTCTATATAAGTTATAGAACACAGACCTAACGTTTTATGTCATGATTTCGCCAATAAATATGTAGTGGGGAAAATCCGTTTATTTTTACCTAATAGTGCGATATATATACTTAATCATTTCTTACATATCTGCTCCATAAAAAAATAAATATTATGGGGCACTATATTTTCCGTAAATATCTCAAATATATCTCGTCTTAAGTGCAAGAGAAATCGTAATATTGTTGTATTTTTACTTTATTAGCATATCGAGAAATGTCCTTTGTTTTTTGAGTTACCACCAGATTGCGACCCTCGCTACAAATAATGTTCACACTTATATCGGATAGGTTACGCAAATCGAGCATTATATCACAGTGAGCTATGCAAAGTACTTGAAAATGGTGATTTATCTAAGTGGGTACATGTATGTATATCTGGGAAGGAAATATGAATTGCTACAGCATATATTGTACCGCGTAAGTTAGGCGTTTTCGTTCGTTTTCCTCATCTCTCTTACTTTTAGGTATTTCTGCATTTCGCGTGGTTTACTTAGTGATATGGCGTAATAATAATACATCACTTAGAATGCGAGCACTAAAATGAGCGTATGTTATGAAATAGTGAATTAAAGTTATTTATTATTTAGATTTTGATGTAAAGCTAAGTCATTAAGTGATATAGTTTTATTTGCAATGTGAACTTGTAAGATGTTTTCTAGTGTAGAAATTTAATCTGTCGAAAGTTATATGTAATATATTATTGAATACGCCTTAATTTTAACATACGTAAGTTATTTTAAATCAATTCCATATTTTTTCAACAGTTGCTCTAGTGCCCTCTTTCTTAGTTTACATAATCATACACCGACTATATCAACCATTACCATTATTGTTATTTTTAATATTTTTTTTTCTCGTCATTAAAGTGATAAAATACCGATGTATTATTACGAGGCTTATTTACCATATACTTATTCAAATATTATATCCGTACAATCTGTTACTTGGATACTGGTTGAACATAAACTGATTTTTAGCTGATCGATTATTTCTCACGTTATATACACATGACGCTAAAAATCAGGTATTGTGTGCAATATATTGAGATTAGTGATTTTAAATACTTCGATTTTTATCAAATGATATATTAATGGTTATGTACCTTCAAAATGTTTACCCCGATGTGTAAGTGTGCAGTTAATACTTAAACTGATACTTTCGAAAAATATTCAAGTATAGGTAAATTTGCAATGATTGGAGATTAACAACAGTTGTCAATGAAATAAGAATATATTAAACTTAACTATATTTTCCTCGTAACGTTACCATATGCATTAGTAATCGCAATACCTTCACTTTGTCTCCTAAAAATCAGACAAATTTTTGTGCTTTGTTGCAACTAATTTTGTAGAGAAACAATTTATTTTTCAATAAGAAAATAGTTTTTTATAATTTTCGATATTTTCGGGATCATAAATATATTTAGAAGTTGCATTATTAATATATATATATACATATATATATATATATATATATATATATATATATATATATGTATATTTATATATATATATATATATACACATATATATATATATATATATTTTTTTAGAAACTGTTCAGAATTTTCATAAAGTCCTTTGATATTTTCTTCACAGGTCGATGCCCATGGTACTTGTATGTATAATAACTACACAGAAAAAGAAAAATGACATTAATATTTACATTTTTTAAATAAACTAATTAACTTAATTTTTTCTAAAGAGAAAAACGTGATAAATTACATCCATTCCGAAAAATCTGTAATTCTTAATTTGATTTCATATTCGTGTTTATTTGACTTGCACTTGATTTTTCAAAAGTGGTTTTCTTAGTTGTCTTTTTCGCAAAATAAATTTTCATTTAACTGTAATATTTATAGAAAAATAATATCGCTATTTTTATTTTATTTTACCCTACTTTTGTAGACTTATGTCGTATATCATGGTAAAGCGTGTCTCCACAAATTTACTAGGATGTTACTTGCGAGCCAAATATATATATATATATATATATATATATATATAATTTACAACACAATAAACTTACAAAACTCACAAATTCAAAATTCCGCACGTACTTTTCTATTGGCTTCTTAGTGCTTGCCAATAAATCACCACATAGGAAGTAATAAAGATTTTTCAAAATTACACTCCTAAAAATATAAAAGTAGGGCTGGAAAATTACAAAGAAATTTCGAAATAAGTAAAATTAAAGATGTGGACATTTGTATTTTGAAGCTTAGTTAGAAATAAAAAAACAGTTATTTTAGCGTTTTTTGAAATCGCTAAACGTAAATATTTACAATGCAGAGTAACGAATAAAACAAAATGCATTCATGGTCTCTTTCACGGACAAAATCGGAATGAATGGCTGTTAAAATACTAGCGGCAGTGGGTTTTATTTAAAACTAAAAAATATTCAGATAAAACTTAGAGAAATGAGAGATGTGTGTGTTAGTGTGCGTGCGTGCGTGTAACGAGGGTAATTTGTGTGTTTCAAAACGACTGCAGCTCCACCTAATGGTAAGGTTATGAATTAATAATTTAAAAATATTTTTAGTAATAATCCAATTTAAATGACCTTTTTATAGAGAACGACTTGATAGTACTGTTTTCCTATCCTGCGGTAATTAGGCTTAATTATTATAGGATTAAATATGGCTTCGTATTTGCAGTATCGCACATGCGTCTTATTTTATTGAAATGTGTTCAACTGTAACATCGTGATTAAGTTTTAAAAGGGAGCAAAATTTCGTATGCTATTGCCTTGGGACACCAAGGAAACCACGTTAATGTTTGGTTATTCGGGATTAACGGAATGAATAAACATCTTTTAAAATCAAACTTACACAATTTTCCTTACAGAAAATACTAAGTAATTAAGAAGGAACTTAATGAGCATCATGAAAGATGGATATATTTCCTAGGAATTACTTCAGATTTCGAGATAAAAACTAAGTCCTGTCTATAATCTATTCATGTAATATTTCATGCAAATACATTCAGTAATTACGGAGTTATTGAGTAAAAACATATAATATTTAAACATCCATCCATCCTTTCATCCATTCTTGCGCATTTGTAATATTAGTTAGCATAAAAATTGATTAAAAATAAAGTTTCACTTATTAAATTTTTTTTGTAAATCTTTCGAAAATGTCATTTCCAAATTTGTGTGTTTATTGCCAAGGACTAATTTTTCATGTAGGTCAACTAATCCTACAAGGTGAAGAACAAATTTTCTCAGCACTCTTTATTTCGAAGCAAAAAAAGTTTCGAAGTACACCTACACCATACGTGTTTCCATATGTAACAACCATTTTTCTTAAAAGCCATTTCACACGAAAACTCTAAATTTGGCACACTTATAAAGCAAATTAAACCGCATATATCTTAGAATAACTATTGATATTCGATTTTAAAACTTCTCTATATCAGATTTTAGTTCATGCGATTCTCGAAATATTGTCGAAAATGTCTAAAAGAAATATATGAGCAACATTTTTCTTCCTTTACCTTCAAACAGCCTTTGTCAAAACTCTGAAAAAAATAGTCGCTGGTAGTTTATCTGAACTTTACTGAAAACCACAGCAATGATTCAAAACATTGTAAATAGGGCTGTGCACCACAAAAGGAAAAACGGAACCAGCATCATATCTCTCAGATATCTGTACCTCTTATGTGCGTCTTTCGTCACGGCGGTTAAAGTAGAAACTTGAAATTTGACACAATAAAACATATTAAAACGCACACATCTCAGTAACTAAACTTTAAAAATACTAATCAGAAATTATTGATTTTAATTCCATATGTACTCTTGATCCGTTTTTTCAAGGGTTAGTCTGGTGAGTAGTTTTTTCAAGGAACTCTAAAGTATATTTTCCATAAATTTGGGTATTGCGTCTTCTGATATATACTGAGAATAGGTTAAAAAATATGTATTCCTCTAAACTGCTCAATTGAAAATTAGCAGAAAATAAGAGTTTAGGAAACACACAAGAAGTTTGAAATAGTGCCTTAGAAATAGTGTCTCTAGATGTCATAATATAAATATATTATAACATCACATAATATAAATATAATTAAAAAATAGTGTCTCTAGATGTCATATTTTTGTTAATATGCAGCATGTTCTTATGTTTCCGAAGAGAAAAGAAACTGAATATGAGGAATAAAAATATTTATGTTAAATTTCATATTTAAAAAAAATTCAAATACATACTAACTATTTAGCCATTATTTCCAAAACTACTAAGTTGAAAATCGTAAAAAAACAGGAATGGTAAAATCTGAAGAAATGGATTAAAAATAGAAGATTACAGGCAAACAACAGCGACTATGTAAAATCTTATTTTTTTAAATATGCAGTACGCTTTTTGCCTGTGGAAAACATAGTTGGCGATGTATTTACGTTATGAAAATATATTGCTTGCTGTAAATAATCTGTGAATACCTAAATGTACACGGAACTCTCGTAAGATGGGTTCTACTCATAGTTGAAAAATTATTAATGTAATTAAGTGTCACTGGTCACGATTCGTGGCGTTGCCAGATATTTTTTTTCGATAATTTTCATTATGGTCACAATATTGCGAACAGGTAATTGAAAAAAAATACTTTTTCTTTTATAATTATTTAGGAAAATGGATCGGATTAATTTCAAAACGAAATCAAGGGATAATGTTTCTAAAACTCATTTCTTACTTGTACTCACAAGACTATTTAATAATATTTACAGATTTATTAAGACTATTTAATAATATTTACAGACGTAGACTTTTTAATAATATTTACACAAGGGTAAAGAATTATCAACACTTAGAGTGTATCTCGAATAAACTTTGTCGTATGGAACAATACATCATTATTACTTGTAAAAAACTTACTATCTATAAAATTCTAGTAACTGGTCCTAAAAGCGAAAACTTGAAACGCAGACCTGAAATATATAAACAATTTCAGAACCTCTCATTTTATGGATTGAAGAAAGCTATGAGAGGGCGAAATTTGCAAATAGAATCTTTTTAGAACCAAAAAATATTAACAAATTTAACAAATCTGCAGCTTTTAAATATTCACGATAAATTTTTCACGATACCAAATTAGCTCGTGAAAAGAAGTCATCCAAGAAGAAAAAAACTTAACTTTAACATCATAAAATTGATAGTAATAAGATTACAGTAGAAATGTAATTACTTACTAAGTCCTAGTCTTAATAAAACTGAAAAAAAATGTATAATTCGTCAGATATACATTTTTTTTTCTACTCGTCACACTCTTGCCAGAGTAGTCGTGGTCTGGGCGACATACATGGTTGGTCTTCGTCCTCGTCCCTCTAGACTCGGATGGCTGCTTTAATGATGCGTTTCAACTTGAGTCGATTGGTAATATTTCTAGAACGCTTTGTAATGCTGGTCTCTGTCCCCGTATTTATCAGGTACGTCGATCGGTTTGAAAATCGTCCTCGAAATAATTTGCCTTCAACAAACGCTTGATCAAAAGTTCTTTTCTGGAGATATGACCGATATCGTAAAAATTGCAAAATGAGCAGATTATTTATAGGGTCTATAAAATGCTTGGCTTTGTTTTAAAAACGACCAATGTCTTTAAACATTCTGAAACAAACTTAACTTGTACAATACCCTTGTAAGATCACAACTTCAATACGGTGTATTGTCTGGAATCCAACAGCCACCTTATTTTGACAGTAGACTTAAACAATAACGAGATGCTGATACTTGACATCCTTGCAAGTCCACGCCCCCAGTTGCGATCAGATGTAAAGAACAGACTCTCTGAAATTCACGCATAGTGGATAGATCAGTAATGTTATTTTCATTTTGTTTTATTTATTCATCGTTTGCATAAACTGATTAACTAGTGCCCCTAATATAGATAACTTGTAATTCATAATTACGGCTTTATTTAATAGATAAGTTAATAATAAGTGTTTTCTATATTAATTTCGTGTCATATTAAAAAAATATTTTATTGCTTACTTCAGTGAACATTGTAACATTTATGTATGTAATTGGATATTTTATAAACATATTTATTTTTCTTTTTTCATTGTAGAAATGTTAGAACACAAGCTTAATTCGTATTTAGTATGCATAGAATATTTCAACTAGGTTGTGTTCTTTTTTTCACTTTACATAAAAAATAAAATAAAATAAATTTTACGAATTTTCGTGATATTTCTATTTAAAAATTCGTCAAATTGACGAAATTATAGCTTATAATATTTGTGATCCTAGCGGACGGGGTCATCGTCCGCAAGTGAAGTCGATTAATAATATACGGTGGACCACTCGGACCGACAAAAACGGTCGAGGTATTTAATTATTAATTTAAGAAATATTATTAATTCTTCATTTATATGGACCCGTACCTCAAAAGGAAAAATAGCGACCTTATGAAGTTAATCATGTGTCCGAATGGTCATCTGTCACAGCTGTTTACCTCAAAAACCATTTGATAAAGAGAACCGAAATTAGTCATTACTGTGCCTAATTTCGGTTATCCTTATACAAACGTGGCACAGTACATTAACTCACACTTATTTCAACAGATAACTTTAAAATATATTTATTAGAAAGTTTCAAGGGTGGGGGAGGGTTTACGGGTATTATGTACGCTAAAAATCTCTAAAATTACTTGAATATTGAGGGATATAATTAGAAATGGCTAGTTAAAAGGATGTAAAAATATTTTGATAAATTTAGGTAGCATGTACTCAGATATATACTCAGAAAATTTGCACAAAAGTATACCCACCACCCTCATTTCTGAAAAGATTCCAGCTGAAATTTAAAAAAAATCGATATTTCTGAGAGCCAGCGTGAAGTTTGTTGAAAAATTGTAACGATGATCTTCGATGTTATAGTTTAAATTATATTAAAGAAAACATATTTGTTTCCCCTATTGGGTATTATTAAATACATATTGCAACAGAAGTCCGTATTCCCTAGAACTCATGATAAATAAACTAATTTCCGTTCTAACGTTACGGCGACATTGATTCGCAAACCAGAGTCGTATTTGACCTTTTCATTTATTAATTAAAATGTTTAGCTGAGCTAAATATACACCAAGGATTACCTATCCAGTGGAGAGCAGAGATATTTTTTTAGAATATATATCTCACTGGATTGTGGTGCGGGCGCGCCCCGGGATAGACTACTATTAATTGATCAACTCCATATCACTTGTTTTTTACAGGGAAAAAATATGTAAAATAAAATTATCCACATCGATAAAAAAAAATGATTTTGCTCTTCAACATCTCTATTTGAATGTATTAAATTCATAACAAAACGTCATTCTAAATTAACACAGCTTTGATCAATTTACACATGTATAATGATGGTAATATTCTATGCAAAAATAATTACTGGTTCTGAAAATACATTAACGTGGAATATATTTTCCTATGCATTGTGATAATTTATATAATTATGTTAGCCGGGCATCTACATATTTTTTAATGCTAAGTCAAGTAGATGATTTGTCGACTTTGTGACAAATTTGTGAAAATTTATCTCAGAAAAATACTGAAACCGACAAAAGATTTCAGAATAGCTCCTTCAAAGGTGGATACATGGCGACCAAACTTTCAGATATCCTTGCTATTTTATAAATATATTATTGAAAATAACTTCCATTTAATTTTATTACATACACCGGAAAATTTGCGTTGTATAACCTCATAGAATAACATCAATTTAATTTATTGCCCTCACTCAAATACTTGTATATCGTATAACTCTCGGAAATATAATAAAACCTAAACCGCTCCCCTGCAATGAACTCACATAACAAGCAGTGGTAAAACCCACACAAACCCGGCTGCCGCTATCCTGTTTGAAACATATAAATGCCGTTGGATGTTCCTAATGTTAATCTTTGCTAATAGCCCACCTGAAGATGTTGTAATACATCGATACCTAGGTAATATAGGAAAATAGGAATAATACCACATCACGTAGTTTCATTTAATTGTGAATAATGAATTTCTACAAAATTAATGCCAAATATATTCAAATTTCAGCAACCGTATCGATAAATCATTCGACAAAATATATTTTAATTTGATACATATTTTATTTGAATACCTCGAGTGATTTTTATGTAGTACAAATATTTAAAAACTCTGTTATCCAATCTAAGGTAATTTATAAAGATGTGAAAATTAGATTGAAAAAGAGTATTATTTTTTTATATTTCCAAATGATATTCCATTTCCTACATTATATGTACCCATTTTGGTAAAACAATTTACACAAAATTAATTATCCTTCCCCTTCTCATAATGCTTTATTACCTTGAGATTTAAGAGGTGGAAAAAATTACCTAATATTTCCAGGCCTCTGAATTTCAGAGGAAGATGGAAATATTACTTCATTATCACTTCCCGAAGACATTAAACCATTTCGCTGTATCCCAAAATACTATTTTATTCAGAATTTTAAAAATGGTGAGATGATGTTCAAACGTTTACAGCTTGGTACTTTGCCTCCCCTGCCAACCTTTGGCCCAATAATTTGTTTAGTCAACGACATTCTTTCTTAAATTCTCCTGCTATTGGAGACTAAATCATCTTGTGTAGTGACATCTCCAGATATTTATTGATAGGCTTGAGAAGCAGATGGCCTGGATCCATGGCTAACCAACGGTATTGGAAAAATATATCGAGGTAATTTATGTATAATCTCGAAATATTTCCCACTCCCTTATATTTTTGTCCCTTACGTTGTTCCACATTTGCCTTTTCTCCCCCACCCTAATCTCACCCATTTCATTTTTTACCCTTCTTCCTCTCTCTGCCATGCTTCCCCGTCATTGTCATATTTCCTTCTTCCGTCCATTCTCCTTCGGCCTCCTCTCCCTATTCCTCTGAATTATCAAGACAAAACAAATGGTACAACGTTTGCTAAAAGCCATCAATATATATATATTTATATATATATATATATATATATATATATATATATATATATATATGTATATATATATATATATATATATATATATGTATACATATATATATATATATATGTATATATATATTTAAATATATATTATATTCTTTTTATGTGTAGGAGTAACCTCACAAACTAACAGTTTTACATAACACAAAATACCTAAAGTAAATAAATAGCCGCGATTATTAT